>CM051642.1:1200000-1800000 GCA_028020825.1 Podargus strigoides | reverse complement strand
ACAAGCATACAGAAGAACTGCATGACAAATGTCTGCATCATCTATCTTTTTGTTTTGAATTCTATCATTACTGTATTCTGTCTCCTGGATACCAGCATCAGGAAAAAGTGAGTTACAGTGTAAATTCTTGGGGTCGGTGGGTAATACTGTATTGAAAAGCTCCACAGGGAAATTTTATCATTATTGTTTGTGTTACCGTATTACAAAAAGGCCTTTGGGAATCAGAACATTATTTGTTAAGCACTATATGGAAAAAGTCTCTCCACTTTAAACAATAACCATATCACAACAAGTGCAGTGGAAGAAAAGATGAGAACTGGAAGCAATACTAGAAAAATCCATTATGCATATCAGTATTGCATAGAAATCTTTGTAGAAGATGAAATTGGATTTCAGAGTATTTACCTGTGAAATATAAACTGCTGAGCTGAATCTGTGGAGATAGTTCTAGGGAATTTATCTTTCTGATCGCTCATCTTAATGCAAAAAATATTTGCATGCTATTAGTGCAATTCTTAGGCTCCCTAGACTAGTGCATGCCAGGGGAATGCTGATGGAAACAGTTCCTCATTTCACTGGAGGAAACTGGTAGTGGAATTTTGGAATATGCTGACAAACAATACCAAAAAAAAAGTAAAAATTGAGTAAGCTATGAAAATTCTACCACTCCACTCTGGTGAGACCCCACCTGGAGTACTGCATCGAGTTCTGGGGCCCCCAACACAAGAAGGACATGGAGCTGTTGGAGTGAGTCCAGAGGAGGGCATGGAGATGATCAGAGGGCTGGAGCACCTCTGCTCTGGGGACAGGCTGAGGGAGTTGGGGATGTTTAGGCTGGAGAAGAAAAAGCTCCAGGGAGATTTATAGTGGCCTTCCAGTACCTGAAGGGGCCGACCAGAAAGCTGGAGAGGGACTTTTTACAAGGGCATGGAGTGATAGGATGAGGAGTAATGGTTTTAAACTGGAAGAGGGGAGATTTAGATTAGATATTAGGAAGAAATCCTTTCCTGTGAGGGTGGTGAGACACTGGAACAGGTTGTCCGGAGAAGTCATGGCTGGGGCAGTCTAGGGCCCTCCCTGGCAGTGTTCCAGGCCAGGTTGGATGGGGCTTGGAGCAACCTGGACTGGTGGGAGGTGTCCCTGCCCGTGGCAGGGGGTTGGAACGAGGTGATCTCTAAGGTCCCTTCCAACCCAAACCATTCCATGATTCATCCATGATTCATCCATGATTCATCCATGATTCATCCATGATTCATCCATGATTCATCCATGATTCATCCATGATTCATCCATGATTCATCCATGATTCATCCATGATTCATCCATGATTCTTCCCAGCTGTATAGGTGAGATTCCAATAGGATACTTTGGCCATTGGTAAAAATGTCTGAAAAGAATGGACCATAACTGCAGCTAGGATAAACTTACTGTTCAATCACTGTCATGCTCACTGTGGAAAACATGTCTTCATAATAGATAAACTAGGTGTTTAAACAGTTGTAACAGAGGCTGAAATGGGATGTTGTTCCATCATGAAGTTCAATCTTCTTCCTTCCCAGGATCCCAGGGATGCTGGGTTTCTAAAGGAGCAAGAATGAACCATGAAGGGAATGCCACTCACTTCGTTTGCAAATCAGTGTAATTCTAGAAGTTGTAGCAGACCGACTTGCCGTGCACTGCTGTACTTGCATGGAGATCAGAGGGTGCAGCTTCTGGAATATGCTTTTTCACAACCAGGTGGCTTTTTTTTTTCCTCTGGAACAGCCATGTCTGAAATAAGTCTGAAATAGAGAGATCTTGATCTAGCTTCAGTCGCAGCAAAGCATGGACATTGCTCCATCACACAACAGCACTCATTGCCTGAGCCTGCTTGCTGCTGGATTGGGGTCCATACTGTTAAAATTCAAGCAACCTAGAAATTAGGTTTATCTATCTGTTGTGTAGATTATATGGCTGTACATTTCTCCCTGGGAAGAGAGTTCCCTCTCTTGTTTTTCATCATTTAGTTGAATACCCACAGTTCTTTGATTCCTTTCTTTAGAAATAAGGCAGCACAGTTCCCGTAGATTTAAGCATCTGTCATGTAAAAATCTTTAGGGAGTACAACAAGTCTTCATGGCCTGCACTGAGTGGAATTTGATCACTGTTTATTGCATTGACATACTGGGAGAGGTTTGTTTTCTGTGGTCGGTAATTGATGCTGACATTAGTACGTGATTGCCTGTGAAGATTTCCTGTTATCTCCACAGGATCTTGATGCAGAAAATCATGGCAACAAACATTTAGATACATAAACTAGCTGGCCTTATTTTGTTTCATAAAAGAAAATAACAAAACCAAAATAAGGCTAGGGGTAGAGTTAGATGGTGATTAGAAAATTCAGCCTGAACACATGGATGAAATATAAGCCATCAGTCAGTGTGCCTGTTCCCTGTAATAGTATTTTGTGTCTTCAGTGTGGTGAATGACCAAAAAGAGTGGGTGTGGGAGCTGGGCACAGAGGGACAGTCAGTTCCCACCTCTGTGGAGAGGCCAGTTCCCAAAGCACTTCCATTTCCTCCTTTGGAGGGGCAGAGTTGCACAAGTTCCTTTCCAGTTTCCCATACTGCATGGACCCTGTCCGTCTGTCCTTCCTGCTGGTGGGCTCGGAAACTGAAGGAAGTCCCTAAAGGAAGTGCAATGTACATCCCTGCAGGCACTCCAAACTCAACTGGACAAGCAGAGCAATCAAATCTCTGTTCTGAGCTGGCCCTATTTGGAGCAGATGATTGGATAACTGTAGAGGTCCCTTCCATTGGGTCTCTGTGCTTTTCGGTATCCAGATGCTGCTGGATGTGCCAACGTGGTGGTTGAAAGCTTGGGTCATCTTACAGACCCCTGTTTTCAGGAACTTCTGCACCTGTTTATCTGGCCAGAATTTCCCAACACTGAAAAGAATTGGGGAATGTATTAAAGTCTCTGTGTTTAAAACCTGTCTGGGTATTGCTTCCTCATCGGTTTCCCATGTGAAATCAAGACTTTACTATATTGGATGTCATGCCTAGATACAGCATGTATCTGTGCATGTATATTTTTCTCTTTTCTCAACTAAAAGGGATTCAACTCAGGTTCATTCCTTCAGTGTAAAGATGAAGAAGGCTTCTTCAGCAACGGAATGATGCTGGGTAGGAAAAGGGCTGTGTTGCAGGCTAGAGTACGACTCTAAATATGTTTGGGAGGGTCAGATGGGTGTCTGGAGAGAAATAGCTTTCATTAAGGGTGTATTCTACCACTTTTACTCATGCTGAGTAAAACTGTTCTTCAAAGATAGCAGTGCATGAAGTAAAATATTGTGTACTGCTACCTATTTGAGGCCTGAAGGGCTTCAGAATTGTGTTAGTCATTCAAAAGAGACCCAGGAATAGATGGTTTCCATCTGTCTGTCTGCAGCTAAACCACTTCTGCTGTAATGTGTTCTGAGGAGAAACTTGGTGCCTTTCCCACTGATGCCATAGTACTACTCAGGAAAGATGATTTGCCTTGTAGCAAAGACTCAGAAAATGTTTAGAATGTGATATTACCTTTGCTTTATATTATCAGTTGTTTTTTCTTAAATGCTACTCTAGTGTGTGTATATTTCTCTCTCTATAAAAATATGTACATTGCTACAGTCCATCTCAGAAAAGTTCTAGAAAACATCACCCACTTACTGCCTTGGGTTAAGCCAAAAGGTCTATTTTCTCCTTAAATATGGTCCTTAAAAAAAAATGGCCCTTAAGTTGTATTTATGCATCTGGACTTGTGCAGAGTTGCCTCAGCAACTGTCATTTGAGGGAATTAGGAAAACAAAATTTTTGATGAAAGTTGCGGAAAACAGAATATTTGTGCTTTTGTCTGGAAAAACAAACAAACAAACAAAAATCCCCAACAAGTTGAGGTTAGAAAACAAACAAACATCTCGCTCTACTTACCTTTCCCAAATACTGAATGTAGAAACCTGGTTCATTTTGCTTATTGGTCTGTTATCACTGAGTATATCCCTATGAAAAGAAGAAGTGAACTTCAAAGCAATTTTTTTTTCTTTGGTAGCAGTATTACAGGTAATGTTAAAATAAGTTATGATGTCTGTTATCCCCAGATTTTTTTAAAGCTGAAAATGTTTTACAAATGGCACAAAACTGCAAAATCTTCTAGGTGACTGAAACTTAGAATTGTTCAGAGAGGAAAAAGCCCCAGAGATCTCAGTTCTACTAAATATTATAATCACCATATTGGGGGAGGCAGTTGCATTTATTTCAGTTGGTACCTATCCAACCTCAGGGGTGTGCACCAGAGTGAACAGTGTTTTCTTTGTCATGTTCACACAGCAAATGACTCTGCTCCTGTGTGAAGTTTGGGGGTGAACTCTCATGTATGCAGAGAGGCTGACTGGGGTACAAGGAGGGATATATGAAACTGGCAGCACTTGCCTGGAATAGCTTTTATGAAGTTCGTAATGACAAGCTGACTGGTTCTGCTCAAAGGCCATTTTTTCATTGACCTCTCAGAAGATAAGAAGCTTCTGCCACGGCTCTGAAATCCCTCCAGGGATGGGGACTCCCCCACTGCCCTGGGCAGCCTGGGCCAGGGCTGGGGAACCCTTTCAGTGAAATTTTTTTTCCTAATATCCAATCTAACCCTGCCCTGGCACAACTTGAGGCCATTCCCCCTCGTCCTGTCACTGTTACCTGGGAGAAGAGACCGACCCCCCCTCACTACCCCCTCCTTTCAGGGAGCTGCAGAGAGCAATGAGGTCTCCCCTCAGCCTCCTCTGCTCCACACTGAACCCCCCAGTTCCCCCAGCCACTCCCCATCACACTGTGCTCCAGACCCTGCACCAGCTTCCTTGCCCTTCTTTCTGATCCAGCTGCTAGTGCTGAGCCCCTCTCTCACCCCAGTCCCACCAGCAGCTGTGCCCAGGACACACCAGTCCCATCCCAGTGGCTGGGCTGAGTCCCTCACCCATGCCAGCAGCTGGCACCAGAGCCCAAAGGTGCCTGCAGCCCCGTGTCACTTCAGGTGCTAGTCCTCTGTCCTCTTGTGCCAGTGTCCCCAGCTGCTGGCAGCTTGTCCCTACAGCGTTCACTCACATGGAACAGGCTGTACAGAAAGTCAGTGAAGAAGGGCTCTAATAAGATAGGACAGGCTGTGGTGCTTGGTTAGACAAATGCACTGACCAGGGATGGTTTACATGTGACTGGCCCCTTGTACTCCCCCACTCCCACCCCTTCTTTTTTTGCCCTGCTCCCCTGTCCACGAAAGGTTCCTTAGGTGTTGCACAGTCCCACAGGCACTCTACAAAAATCCTTCCCTTCCTCTTATTTCCTGCTTCTTACCAGTTAAAAGCTCACACTGGCCCTCTCCTAAACTGTGCCTGGAGTTTCTTCATGGCCCATCGATCAGTGGCTGAAGACTCTTGATCTTTGCCAGTACCTCTCTCCTGTGCACCTGGTTGTGTGTCTGCATGTTCTTCTGTTATTACTTCCTCCTTTATTTAATATTGCCTTTGCATTGAGAGAGTCTCTGACTGCATAATGCTAATGAAGCAGAGGCTCTCACCTTCCTTAAACCCTTACAGCAGTGGCCATCTGAATTACCCTGGAAGCTCCAAACTTGATGGAGTAGTCCCAAGTGCCTCACAAGAGCTGAACAGAGAAACAGAGCTTATGGCTTTACCCTTTTCCTTAATTACCACTGTTTAAGCATATACTTAATATGGTATTTGCAATGTTACAGGGTATGGGCTGTACTTCAGCATGTTGTTTGCTTGGCTATCATAAAAACTATCATCACTATTGAAACAGAATTAATTTCTGAAGCAGTGCTCTGGGGAATGATTCTGATGCTGTTACCCTGAAAACAAGAGCCAAAGTCTAGCCAATTGCTGTGGGAGCAAGCTTTCAGAAGACAGTTAAACAGCACCAGGAAGTCACCCCTCTTACACAGACACAACCTGCATATTTCATTTGACTAGAGAGAATAAAGTACTTATTTCTTGCCCAATATGCCCATTATTGTTTTCAGTAGAACACTTCCAGCACTGCGGTGTGTAGCTGGATGGAGGTGACCCAGCACAAGCCCTGTTGAGAATCAGTGATGCTAAGATGCTTTCTCATCAGCAAAAATGGAGGCTCAGACTGTGCTGGTTGAGAAGGGGTGAGCACTCCTGAGGTTACACATGTGAAGGCTGGTGTTCTTTCCCTTCCAAACAGATGAGAAACCTGAGTGGAGCTGATGGTACCACTGATGCAAATTTGAAGATTAAAATCTGCCCTTTACAACCACAGGCATGTGTTAGGGGCAGAAGGCAGTGTGTTTTCCATGTTGAAAGAGAGGCAGAACTGTGCTGCCAAGCTGAAACATAAGAAGAGCTGTAATGAGCCCAAAAGAAGCTGGGAGAGTATCAGCTTACAAAAGTGACCAGAATCTGTAACTGATACGGAACAAAACAGTGTTTGTGTCCTTTCCCTGCTTCAGGTCCAGCAAATCTCTTCACTCTCATGGCAATGGCCAGACTGAATAGACCTGCAGGACCTTTCATCACTTCTGCCAGTATGGACCCCTTGTCCTGCTGCACTTGTCAGCAAAGACCACATTTTCCATCACCTCTCTTCAGACAGGTTGGACTGCCTTTTTGTCTTCTGCTGAACAAATCACCCCCTTGAATGACAGGCCAGCTAGATGGGAGGAAATAAAGGGAGGTGAATATTATATGCCTGAACATCCTGCATGCAGGATAAACACATAAAGGGGACTGGAAACTCCATGGCTTTGACTTCTGAAAATGCCTTTAACAGGAAGGGAGAGGGTTTGACATCCTGCTTTCAAAGTCACATTGCTCTCTGCAGAATGTGTCAGTCTTCATTCCCTTCCAGGGAAGGCTTCTGGAGACTGGGAGAGAAGACAAGGTGTCTTGGCACATGCCTGTAGCTTCTCGTGTTGGTCTGGTTGGTCTGTACCTCTCCTGCACCGTAACTTCTCTGCCTTGTGGGAGCTGAACTACAGATCTTCATGGTCTGCATCTGATCTTGCTTCTCAGGTAATCCTCCTGAAGATGAGAAAAGAAAATAGCAGATCAGAGCCCACCCTTACCTTGCACTAATAATGTGTGGTCCAGGGCGTTAATCCAGTACCCTCTGTGTGCTGGAGGAGCACCAGTGATTTCGCTGGGATCTGCACAGACTGTTGCTCTATGCAGGGCTGCTGGTCTGTGACTATTTTGAAGCAAGGAGGAGTGAGATGCAGTATCTGGTAGACACCTGCAGCAGGCAGTCTTGCCCATTCTCTTTCAGGGTTAGGTCAGAGCTTTTTGCCTTGGACTGAAAGCAGCAGGAAGAATCAGGAGGTGTTTTGTCTTGGCCAAGCCCACTGTCCCTGTATGACCTCTGTGTCTGATAATCATCACTGTAGGTATGGTCATCCCAGTCTGTGGGATGGACTTAATCTGCTGCTGCCCTCAGTTTACAGGTAGGAAATTGTGGTGCAGAGAAAATAAAGGACACATTTCTGAGAGCACAATGGCCCTGCTGCCCTTTGAGTATTTGGGACAAGGAGGAATGGGCGCAAACTGGAATGCAGGAAGTTCCCTCTGAATATGAGGAAAAACATTTCCTTTGAGGGTGACAGAGCACTGGCACAGGCTGCCCAGAGAGGTGACATTCCAAACCCAGCTGGGTGCCATCCTGTGCAGCCTGCTCTGGGTGACCCTGCTGTGGCAGGGGGGGTGGACTAGGTGATCTCCAGAGGTCCCTTCCAACCCCCACCATTCTGTGATTCTGTGAAGGGCATCAATCCCATCAGTCTTCAAAAGCATTTCAAGCATTGAAGAGTCTGAAAGCCAGGGAAAGACAAAAAGGTTTAGATTTCAAACTGCCCAAGTTTGAGCTGAAGATTTCAAAATCTCTCAGGTACTTCAAGCCTGTGATGGTTGCTAAAGATTGCTTAGAGCTAATTGATTTAGTGCCTCAGTCAAGGCCCTATACCCTGAGTCTGTAACTTGCATGTAAAGCATCTCGCTTTTTACTGGTTGTAATTCAAATAGCAGAGAATAATAAAGCAAGGCACCAGATGTCTTAGTAAAAGTAAGGATACCTTCAAACACAGTTTATTTCTTGTCCATTTTTCTGTAAATGATGAAGAAAAACCCAACCATCAAAACCCAATACTTTACCAGTTCAGCTCCTGTATTATTTGCTGTACAAACCCATTTTCCCTAAGGAACACGATCATGAACCAGCCATCTAAATCAGGCTGCAATTTCATTTTTCTTTGGAGAAAAAACTACCTCTTACAAGTAGCTCTCAAAAAGCAGAGTGGAAAACATCAGTGAGTCTCTCCAGCAGCAGGCTGATTTAAGAGTATATGTGTCTTTTCATAGTAGGCTCATATGATGAGGGAGCATGGGATTACTCCACACATGCATCCACATGGCTGTAGTCACTGATTCTGGCATCTAGTGGAAGATCTCCCTACCCATGGCAGGGGGGTTGGAACTAGATGATCTTTAAGGTCATCTTCCAACCCAAACCATTCTATGATTTTAGCCTGATGCAAGATGCTCAGGATTGAAAGATGACCACACTGACAGTGTGAAGTCATTTCTGGAAACCTTTCTGTTTGGAGGATGTTTATCTTCTTGATATTGAATTGGAACTGTGATGATGTCATTCAAAATGATCTTTTATCCAGAGAAGATTGGGGCTCATTGCTTACATGTTTTAGTTCAATCAGCTTTTTGCTTTCACACTGGGTACAGTTCTTTTCTATGTTGAAGGCTCTCTCCAGAAGAAAAGGCTTGCTCTTATGCCAGTTCTGTACAGGTATCAGGTTTAGCATCACAAGGAGTGCTTTGATTTATGCTGCTGACACACAATCTGGCTTAATTAGTTAAGCAGAGTTTAAGCAAGGGCGTACAGATCTACTAAGACCAAAATCATTATAGACATTTATGCTAGCAGTGATTTTGGGACTCTAAATTAATCTAGCAACATCTCTTTATCAGAAATTTGAATCATGTGTTGTTTTCTCTGGGCTGTATTACTGACTAATCAGAAGGCTTCCAAAGAAGCAACAGTTGGCCTGGGAAAAATCTGTGTCACTTCCAAGGGGAGTTGGGTGAAGAATTACTCTGCTTTTGAAATCTTCCCCTTCTGTTAGTGTGAGGGGTGTATCTTGCTTAAATTACTTGATGCTTGTATGTGTTGGTTTTTGTTTGATTTTTTTTGTGTTGTTTTTTTTCTATATAGACCTACCTACGGCTTACAGCACATTTGGGTGTAGTCATTGAAAAAAAAAACAACAAACAAAAACACACAAACTTTTAATTCAGAGGAGAGAATCAACTCTGCACTGCCTGTATTTCAGAGGAACTCATTTCCTGAGTCTCTTGCTTTGGAAAGAAGGCATTTAAAGTCTCTGAGCCAAATAAATATATAGTACTTCCTGTAGACTGAACAACTGCTACCATATTAAAATCATTTGGGAGATCAACTTGATCCATATTTGCCCATATGTAACAAGCATTGGTAGATAGAAATGACTCACCATTGAAGAAAGCCTTGGGCTGGATTCACCCTTGGCATACCTCTGTTAGCATTAAAATATTGACAACCATGTATAATAAAAGTGAATTTAGCTTTTATGGTCTTGTTTTTTGCTTTGTGTGCTGAATATGAGCCAGTGGTTAGGCCAGTCATGCCAGTGGGTACCTAGTAAGGGGATGCTCTATGATAACCAGTAGCTGTACCAACACAATTATACATCATTGACTTTTACTTGCATAGTACTCTATATCTTGCATCACCTTTATGCCTTTGTCTCATCGTGTAGGGAAGCTTGTTATCCAAGCAGATCTCTGGGATTTTGCCCCGCTTCTAGGATCTTTCTCCAATCCAGGCTTTCATCTTGTTCTTTAGAAGACCCCTGCTTCTTTTTTGGAAAACCTTATTTTTAGTGACACCTGTTCTTTCTGGAAGTTAGGCCCCTGGGTTTTCCAGTCTAAGTAGCATATGTACAGAACCACAACACATGAATGGCCTCCTAACTGGAGGTTCTGTCTCATGTCTGTCTATCAATAGGAGAATTCAGGCTCGGGCCATTTTTGTTTAGTCCATGTGCTATCTAAATTTATGATCATCCCTTATTGGTTTCAGCTGGCAGGCAGCAGAATTGCACTTGAGTTTAAAAGTTCAATTTCAGATGTTCACCAGCCCACACACATGCAATCAATTACCTGCTGCCTGTTAGCACTCACAGTCATAGAATCACAGAATAGTTTGCGTTGGAAGGGACCTCAAAGATGATCTCGTTCCACGCCCCTGCCATGGCAGGGACACCTCCCACCAGCGCAGGTTGCTCCAAGCCCCATCCAACCTGGCCTGGAACACTGCCAGGGAGGGGGCAGCCACAGCTTCCCAACCTGGGCCAGGGTCTCACCACCCTCACAGGGAAGAATTTCTTCCTAATATCTCATCTAAATCTCCCCTCTTCCAGTTTAAAGCCATTACTCCTCATCCTATCACTCCATGCCCTTGTCAAAAGTCCCTCCCCAGCTTTCTTGTTGGCCCCTTCAGGTACTGGAAGGCTGCTATAAGCTATTTTTTCACCTATGACAATTAGGGAACCCAAACCAGCACACAGTAATCCCAATGTGTTGAATAGAGTGTAAGAGGCAATTTCCTTGACCTGATTTCTACTTCCTTGGTTGCTGTGTAGTTAACCTTCATCACTGCAAGGATGCACTGCTGGCATGTGTTCAGCTTTTGTGCACCAGGACACTTGCTTTTAAAAGCTGCTCAATGCTGCTCTGTGGAGTTACTCTATTGCAGACGCAGAACTTCACATTTGCCTATGTGTGAAGTTGTACAATGAATCTCAGCCATAGACTCAAAGTAAAATTTACTTTAAAAGGAATCTGTGGAGGTCATCTTGGTCAACTCCATTTCAAGCAGGACTAACTTCAAAGTGAGACCAGAGTAGTCAGCGCCTCGTCCAGATGTGTTTTGAATAGCTCAAAACTAATGAGATACATCTCAAATCTAATGTCTATGGAATACATTTAATTATTTTAAGGAGGGAAGAAGCTGAGTTTGTATGCCAGCTGGTGCCATCCTGATCAGGAATATTCACTTAAAGATGAGTGAGTAGCACACTGGAGACCAAGAAGATGTACTTGCATGATAGTTCTGCAAGAATGTTAGCTCTTCTGGTTGACATCTTCCAGGACTACTGAAGGACTGGTTTGGATTGATTCTCGGAGTACCAGTAAACAAGGATGTTTCTTCTAATTTCTAGCCTTATTTCTAGCAATGTTTTCTTTATCAAAATCAGATACAATCAGATACATTCTCTGGGGCGAAGAAGGGAAACAGATTTGTGAGGCATCATCCACTGTGCTTTGTCAGCCTAGGAGGGAAGTAGGAAGAATGCATGGTAAGAAATTTGTCTTGTATTTTATTATTCATCTGAAGTGTTCAGTTATTACTGCTATGCTAATGAAGTCTTTTTGTCTGACAGATCTAATGATAAAGTCCTTAACAGAACAATAAAACTGGGAGGATATCAATTGGCTGGTTAGCTAATAATCAATATCCAGCAGCAGCAGCTGTGACGAGATGGCAAGCAGCTACTAGGCTCTGTTCAAGGGCTGCATGCTCTGCTGGTTCAAGTTTTGGGGAAGATATTGCCAAAACAATAATAATTGTGTTGTATGACAAGAGTCAGGAGAAAGCAACAGCAGCCTAATAGTGACATTAATCTAAACAGAGTACTTAGAAATACTTTATCCTGCACAAATTATTACGAAGTAGTTGTTTTGGCAATTCAATTTTTTTCTTGAGAAGGGCATTAAACAGGGCAGATATGAAATGCCCTGGATAGAACTTTAGATTTGTAAGTCTCTGAGGAGCCAGGGATATCAGCCCATTGTACATTAAACATTTAATTATAACTCCACAGATACAAAGCTGATCAGAGTACTCCTTTATAATCTTAGAGGCAACCAGAGCAGGATTTACCTCATTTAACTGTAGGCATCTACAGCAAAGACATAGACATTTAATTCTGAGCAAGCCATCTCAACTCCCATGATATCCAGAAACAAAAAGTATGAGTCGCCTGTTCTGATGGAGGTGTCTGCGTTATGATGGAGATGAGCTATGTCCTGGAAGTCTCTGGTTCTGTTCATTAACTCTACACAAGCCTAGACGGCCACATCAGATCCCTGCAGTTGAGAGATGAATCTCACCATGATTAACTGTGCCACAAATACTAATGATAATGAGAACTTGCTTGATGGGTCTACTTGTATGGTAGCTCGAATGACACCAGTTATGCTTCACTTACTGATATACAGCTGAATATTTGCTTACCCAAGTTCAACTTATTCCAAATGTAATCTGGAGATATGCAAGGGGGAGCACAATTTGGCCTTCTGTTTCCTCTCACTACGAGTCCATCTTCTTTGAAAAGGAAGGTCCCTGTATGATATTCCATTGTGCTCCATTGCTCACTGGATTGGTGAGAACCATACGGTATCACGGACTGCATATTTCCTCTGAAAAATAAGGATGAGCCCATATCTTGGTTTAACAACCTAGCTATGAGATTTTTTGGTACAGAAAATCCCTAAATATCCCAGAATTACCTCCCATGCTAGCTGAGGGTGTGTGGGGGTTCTGGGCTTGCGTGGTCAGATGGTCAGGGCTGTGCTGGAAGCGGTTCCTTCCCATGTAGCAGAGGAGGCTGCTAAAAAATACCTCCTGCAAGCTTCTGCCCCTGGTGCAGCCTCTCCTGACGGTTGTGCTGCACTGCAAAACACCTCAGTGACTCTTCTCCTTCCCCAGAAGTTTGTGTCAGGCCTGGCTTGCACAGAACCTCCCAGCTGCCAGTGGCAGAGAGGGCTTCAAGCTGGGCTTGGATATATGAGGGGTGAACAGTGTGCAGCAGGGAGAGCAATAGCTCCTGACAGTGGAGTTCTGTGATTGTAGGGCTGAGCAAAGACTCAGGGCTGAGGTTTAGTTGACAAGGGCGAAATAAGGATTGGGGGAAAATAAAGGAAAAAATAAGAAATGGCAGCAGAGCAGAAGGAAACACAGCTTATTGTGTGTTGGAGCAGGTTAGTGTTCGAGGGTTGTACTGCTGGGCGAGTTTGACAGGTTTACACTGAAAGACATCACTTAGAAGTGTTAAGTTCTTTTAGCTTAGCCTTATGGAGCCTTTTCACTGCAGAGTATAAAGCTGGCTGTAGCCTTCATAATTCATTCTTAAAATGTGAGGTTAATATGTGTAGCTACATTGGATATTAAGGGAAACAGATGGAGCAAGGAACACAGTGAATCATAGGGAATCTGTTCAAGAATTTTTCTCATGAAGAGAATTTCTTCTTACTGAATCTGCCTTAAATATCAGAGAAAGCTCAAGTCACCATATAAATGCCAGTTCCACTGTCCCCTGGTTGGCATTTGGAGTTTTGAGCTAAACGTTGAGTTTGTCTGTTCAGGTTGTGACTTACCAAGGAGAACAAGCAAATTCAATCCTCATTGAATATCAAATAGATCTTTGTTTCTGGTCTCTCTTGAAAATCGAAGACTTTGATTTCTCTGGTGACCATCTGGAAAATTATGCTTTGCAAACCTTACGGTTTGGCCATAACATGCAGGTCTCCTTATTTCAGCTATAAGAAGACACTCCCAATTCCTAACACAAATCATATCTCATATCCAAACTTACTGTAATTCCAGACTACCCATCAGTTTCCTGGCCAGCTGCCCCAAGGCAGAGGAAGGCTCTGTGGTTACATAAATAGCGTTGTTGGAAGCATCAAGTGAGGTCAACTGGCATAGTTCCCACAGTCAGAAAACCCAGCCAGGATTTCCATTGCTCTTCAATCAGATAGGATGGAGGAAGAATGCCTCTGATGATCTCAACTGCAGCTGAGGGCTGATATCCTTCCAGAGCTGGATAAATAATAAATGCCCCTGGTGATGGATGTCTCCAAAATGTGCTAACAATTTTAATGTAATGGACTGCATGGTATAGGTGTATGTTTGTGTCCTCTGCTTGTTGGAGCCAACTGTTCCGGTGTTTTCCATTTGTGTGGAAGTAAACAGAAAATCAGGGCCTGTTGTCAAACTGGTGGTTATGCCCTGGAGGATCAAGGGAGGTATCACCACCTCTTGATGTTTTCAAAATTTGGATGTCTTTCAGCAAATAGAATCTTTAGCTGAATATCTCTCATTGTGCCTGGCAAAGAAGTGAATGGAAACTGAAGTCTATGGAACACGAGGAGATCAGACCAAGAGTTCAAATGGCTTCTTTGTGCCTAGGTTCTACAGAAAATATTTTGCCTGTGTTTTCTGTTAAGAGTTTTGTGTTTAACATTTCTAATCAGCCTTTGAAGTGATCAAAAAAAAGACAAGTAATTTTTTGTAAAAAGTTATTTTTGAGAAAAATGTTTTGGCTTGAGTTGTTGTCAGCTGGTTTTCATGTTCTTTTTTTCTTTTTCCTTCCCATGGCTCATACTGCAGTAATCTGTACTTTTGGAACAAGATGATCAGAGCTTAGTATCTGCCTTTACTGAAATAATCCTCTTGGCTCTGATGTGTGACACCTCCACACAGGCTAGTGATGGGGAAGAGTGGATGTTTCTGTTTCTCATCTTCAATTCCACCTACTTTGTCTTTGGAGTGTGAGGTACAGTCAACCAATATTAGGCCAGGAAGTAAACATCTAAGACCTTTTTTCTTCCTGTATATTAAGGAAAGGAAACTCATCTTCTCTTAAGAGGGTATAGAAATCTGTGTTTGTTTCAAGTTTCAGAGCTCTCATTAGCAGATACAAGTAGTTTGTTCTTCCAAAATGCTCTGACTGGAGTGATGCTTGGTTTCTCCTGAGGCAGGAGAAGACAGAGTTGACACATTTGCCAAGTCAGAGCTGGAATCCTGCAGCTGTTCTGCATAAGGCCAGAGGTTTGCAGTGTCGGTGGTCATGAACAGACTGGAGGTGGTGAAGGAAACCTCCTTTCCATCTCTGCAAGGGAGTGGCATCCTGTCAGTTTTGTGTGCTGATTGGTGGGACAGTGGAAAACTGCAAGCTGCTGGGCTAGACAGACAACCCCTGTAAGATTCTGAAGCAGGCTGTCTGTCTCTGCTTGGTGGGGTGTTGGTTCTTTCAGTCCATGGCCTGAAGGGTGGATCCCTCAAAGTGAGTTAGTGCTTACACAGCCCTGCAGGTTTGTGTGCAGTGTGAGACCTGAAATGTGCTACGTAAACAACAAAGAAGAAAAAATGCCTCATCCTCTCCTTGCTCTTGCTCCTTATACAATATGTTGTGGTGTCATCCAATGAGCCAAAGCATGGGGCTTCTCCTTCCTCCTCTGTGTGCTGGTTTTCAGTGATGGTGTTTCTGGATAAGTTGGAACATCTCTGCCATCCTGTATCGTGCATGGTCCCTCCTCTGCCAGCCCTTATGGAACTTCTGACCTTTCCTTAGCATTCATGCCACTCCCCAGCCCTTGCAATATCAGGGTGCTGCCAGGATGCAGTGCAGTACCAAGCCTACTGGTGGTCTGTCCAGGTGGTCAAAGCCCTGTTTAGACCAAAGGTGGTTGGACACTGGGCCTGGTTTGCACTGTCATCATTTCTGTGCCTTGGGCAGAGATGTTCCTTACCCACCTCCTCACCTATGAAGTGATGGGAGAGTCAAGGTAAGCATTTCTCATGTTCTTTTGCAGGTGGGTGTTGTGTGGCATGTGGCTTAGGTACCCTGTGTCACCGTAGTAACGGCAAGTCATCGTTTCCTGGCAACTGTCAGGGTTGCTAAGGGAAAAATCAGCAGCATTCGTCAATCTGACGTCTTTGACATCATCTGCTCGTGTTACACTGGGATGATCTGATGGAGAGAAGGCCTGGTGGCCAGTCTCATCTCTTTTGAACCAGCTGTATGTTGGTTTTCATAAAGAATTACAGTCTGTAAGGCGTTGGAACAGCCTGTCTGGGGGTCAGGGAACATGGGTCCCATTGTTTGCCCTCCTTGGGCAGTAACTACAGCTAACACTTCCTGCCCTCTGCTGTAAGGTGAAATGAGTTTTGTGGATAAAAATCACTGTCTAGGTGCTGAGTGTTATCACTGGTCTGGGACCCTCTGGTTCCCCAGGACATTTCATGGGTGGCTTCACTGCAAAAGAGACTTCCATCAAGGTGTCTACTCCGTGAATGCTTCATTCTTTAAAGATTTTGCTTCATAAACCCACCTGTCCATGGGCCATTGTGTGAAAGCTGGAGTGGGGAGTGTGTGTGGGGAGGGGAAGGCACAGCAGATTCCGTGTGGTATTACTCCAGCTTAGCTCTGTGGGATTCAGTGGAGTTATACCAACGCAAATCTAAAGCAACACAGTGATGAACTGATAAATCCTATTTGCTTGCATCTGCCCACTCTGAGCCAGAGCTGGAGACATTGCTATCTGCTGGTGCATGCCAGAGCATGTGCAGAGCGAGTTGTTGTGCTCCCCACAGCGCACAGACAGATGGTGAAACCCACCCATTGCGAAGCGTGCCTACGGAGAGCGCAGCTTTTGCAGTGTCGTGGTGCTGGCAGACAATGCAACAGCAATGTGCTTACATTTCAGAGAACTGGCTGCTCTCAGAAGTGCTATGTTACCAGTATTCTCTTCTGGCACCTCTTTGTTCCACAGCTGCCTGCACAGCTTTTGGCACAAACCGCTGGTGGAGACTGGGAACTGCTCTGGCTGGACCAGCTCTGCAGTTCAGTGTGAGAACTGGGCTACAGGCAGGAAAGCCAGGTCATCCCAGCTGCTGAGGTGCTCTTAGGAGAGGAGAACTAGTGGAGTGATATACTTTACCCCTTCTAAAATTACAGCAGACCCTGTGTGTTAGCACTGCATAGGCAGAGCTTCTTTGGCTGGCGGGGGGAGCAGAGCAGATTAATGGAGAGGATCTCTTCTCTGCCCTAAATGGATAACATTTTTTTAGCTGTACAAGTGAGGCTTGTGATGAGACAATGAAGCCCCGTGCATTTTTGCAGAAGCAGTCAGAAATCCTGGGGACATTCAGAAATGCTCAGTTTTCCACCAGATTCCTGCAGCTGACAGTACATTCGTGTTGACCTTGGTGACAGCACCAGCCTCGCAAATTAAAAGGACATGCATCACTAAGAGGAGAATTAAATTTGCAACGAATGGCTCGCATTTCATTTTCTGTTACTGTCATTTTTATCTGTCCTGACTAATCCTTGTGTCCCTAGAAAGCCTGCCCTAGTGTTCCATTTCCTGCAGCGGGAACGATGCCTGTGCTCACAGCAGGGCTAGCTTTCTCCAGCTCTTCTGTCAGATGCTGTCGTGTGCCCCTCCAGCTCCTTGTTCCTTTGCCAGCAGTGGGGCGTGGGCAGCTCCGTGATGGTGGAGTCTTCTGCCTCCTTCTCAGAGGAAAAACTCAGCTCTGACATTTGACTGGAGCCTGTAAGAACAGTGTTTCTCAAGTTAAAGTGTTGTTGCCAGTTCAGCAGAGAGGGACTCTGTGTCGGTATGAGACAGGGGAAAAGTAATCTGTTACACTGCAGCTCTTACTTCAGAGATTTTCATCTTCTCTTTCCCTTATGTAAGCATGAGAGTATTATACACACAAGATATGGGGGTTTACAGGTATGTGAAATGGCTTCACACACCCATCTAAACATCCTTTTCAGCCTAGTTTGGGTTAGAAGGGGTGGGGGATTAAAGGACACATCCTCTTTTTGTTCTGAAAAAAAATGTAGGGGTTTGGCATAAATACCAGTGCAACAGTGACATTGTGGGTGAATCCAGATGTGATTAGTGTTTTCTTCCCCTTCCCTTTTTTTTTTTTTTTGGTTTGTTTATATAAAATGTTACTGTAACTCATTTTTCAGGATTGTGTGATTATTATTTATAGTGATCTGGCTCTTCTCATAAGTTCCTACCTGGAAAATCCTATAATGTGAAGGTGTCCCTTAAGGATCAACAATCATCCCTAAAGGAGTAGGCTAGTAGTGTGAGCTCCCTAGAGATGTTTGCTGGAGGTTGTAGAGGACCATGATCTGAGTTTTGGGGGGAGAGAAATTATTTGATGTCAGACTTGAGTCCTTGGCTTCTGGAGCTGGGCCAAGTCCACTTCCTAGAATTAAATCGTAGTAGTCAGGGGCATGATGGCAACTGGAATTGACAAGGTGATCCAGTAACCTCGCCTGTCCTCCATCAGAGGTGAGGAGGAAGAAGGAACAAAGCAACTGGGGAGTTGAAAATGCAGCCCGTGACAAGTGCCACTCGCTGTGCCCCGCTACAAGAGGCTGGCTCACGAAAGAGGGAAGGGCAAGAGGCTGGCTCCTCTCCACCATGAGCTCACTGACTTTGTAAGGTCATAGTGAGGCTGCCTGGATTCCCAGCGCGCTGCGCTCTGCCGCCCTGCCAGCACTGCTGGGGCTGTGGAGCTGGGAAGCCGTGCTGAACTGAGCACAGCCAAGCTGAGATGACTTTGCAGATGCTGGTGGTGCACATGACGTGACCTGAGCTGAGCCACGAGGCAGTGCTGAGGGCAGGAGCGGAGCAGTTTACCCCAGGGAAATGAGAGAGTGGATTCATGTACTCAGCTCTGGTACTAACCTCGAGTACTGTGTCCAGCTTTGGGCCCCTCACTCCCAGAAGGATGTTGAAATACTGGAGCATGTTCAGAGAAGGGAACGGAGCTGGGGCAGGGTCTGGAGCACAGTGTGATGGGGAGTGGCTGAGGGAACTGGGGGGTTCAGTGTGGGGAAGAGGAGGCTGAGGGGAGACCTCATTGCTCTCTGCAGCTCCCTGAAAGGAAGGGGTGATGAGGGGGGGTCGATCTCTGCTCCGAGGTAACAGTGATAGGACGAGGAGGAATGGCCTCAAGTTGTGCCAGGGGAGGGTTAGATTGGATATTAGGAACAATTTCTTCCCTGAAAGGGTTCCCCAGCCCTGGCCCAGGCTGCCCAGGACAGTGGGGGAGTCCCCATCCCTGGAGGGATTTCAGAGCCGTGGAGATGTGGTGCTGAGGGACATGGGGCAGTGGGGACTGGGCAGTGCTGGGTTAATGGTTGGACTGGGTGATCTCAGAGGTCTCTTCCTACCAAGGCTGTTCTGTGATTCTATGTTCTAAGTGGAGTCCCTCAAAAGGGATTTCCTTTGCAAAGGGTTTGGGATTGACACAGCTGGCCCAAGTGGGAATGCATTTGTGTTTCAAGGTCAATGTGTATTTCCCTTTACTCTCTGTCAAAAATGAGTGAGACACAGCAGCTTGGGAACCATGAGGAAAATGTCACCAAGAGCTCTGTGGATATGAGAGATTTTGTAGCAGCAGCTTGCTCACTGTACCCCCAAACAGACCTAATTCTGAGAAACCTGAGCACAGCAGAGCCCTTTTCGTGGCAGCATCCAGCACCATTTCCTCTCTGTGGCAGCACACGGCCCCGGTTCTGAGCAGACAGAATGTCAGGGCTTCGTCTGTCTCCCTGCCTCCCACCAGCTGAGAAGTCAGCAAGTGCCTTTCTAGTGAAGGGTTAACTTTGCACTTAGGCTCCTTGTGCAGGCACAAGCACACCCAAAGCACGTTAAGGAAGTGAGCAAAGCAGGGCAGGTGCTGAGGTACCAGCCTGCTGCCCTGTGTGCAGCTCGGGCTCCTTGAAGACCTGGTTAGCCACAGCAAGGCTGCGCTGCAGGACCAAAAAGTAGGATGGCAGAGGTTTTGCTCCCTGAAGGACATGGCTCTCTGCACTTTGTTTCTCAGCTGTGATCCACGTGCAGCCTGCAGTGAAAGTGCTCAGGCCCTGAGCCCCTTGGCAGGGCTGGGGCTGTGCCAGCTGCTGCTGGGTGGCAGAGCAGGGGAGGCAGAGCAGCAGCCCAGCAGCAGGGCTGCTTTGAGTCTGTGTTCTTGGATGCTAGCCCTAGCTAGAGAAGGGGACATAATGGTTGGGTGACAGGGCAACAGGAATGAAAATGAACTCTGGGCTCTGTGTGTTAAAACATGTCTCCCTGGCACTGACTGCATTCACCCTGTGGGACCTGGAATGCCCTGGTCCTGCCCAGGAGGGTTTTCAAGGCAGGTCTGGCTGGTGAGCAGTGCTGAATCTGTCCTTGCTTTGCATGCAGCAGGCATGGGGAAAAGAGCCTGGGAAAAGCACCAGCTCCCGCTGCCAGCGCTGTGAGGCAGCTGCCGACTCAGATGGCAGGCAGGTCGGAAACATCAAAGGGGCTTCTCCTGCACTAGCTGACCTTTCATCACACACATCCTCTCGCTAATACCCAGCAGATTATCTTGGCCTTGGTTTTGCTACTGTGTTCCTGACCTGTGGCAACCCCCCTGCTTTGAACATGTTCCATGATGGCAGCGAGGTGGCATTCACAGTGACCGTGCTGCTGCAGGTGGCTCCCAGTGGGTGGCAGTTGTTCCTCTCGGAATTATTTCTTTTAATGTGTGTCAGTGGCAGTGCCTCCAAGCATGTGTCACCACCCCATCGCTTCGACCCAACTCTGAGCACGGGTGCAGCAGACACTGAGAGAACTGGGTTTAGCCCCAGGTGAACCGTGCATTGCTCTGAATGCAAGGGTTGGCTGTGCTTCCACATGTGGTCAGCTGCATCCCAAGAACACCAAGGACAATCATTTCCAGTGGGTTTCTGTCACCCCTGAGCAGTCTTGCTGCAATCTAGGGGAATGCTGTGAGAGAGATGTGTGAGAGGGGTTTCTGGGGGAAGGTGTTGCTGGTAACTTCTGGAGGTGAACGTGGCTGTGAGATGATGCAATGAAGGAAAGCCAGCACAGAGAGGAATCCTCTACTTTTAAGCACTGCTCTGCTATGTCTCAGACATGCTCTCGTTGAGCCCATCATGCAGTTCTTGTCAAGAGGCAGCTGCACAATGCTGCCATGCTTGCAGTTTGCCTCTTATGGCTGTCTGTAGCCTTCTCTTTCCTGGCTCTGCTGACCTGGTCCTGGGCTTTTTCCAGCCAACACCTCCCACCTGCATTGCACTCCCTTACCAGTGATTCCCCTGTCAGGTTCTAACTGCTGAAATAGCTTGCACCACATAAGCAATTCTTGAAATGTGCATAGAGCTTACCCAGGCACTCACAGAGAATATGAGACTCACTAGAATAAAAACAGTTTCTCTAGGAAATAAAGGGCAGAAATCTTGTGTACTGTGTTGCTCAGACCATTGGGAAACCCTGGTTTCTAGGAGGGAGGAAGTGAAAGCTGTGTGAGCCTGCTTGCCTTGGCATACTGGACCAAACAGTGAGGGTCAGCTTTAGTCTTCACGAATCAGGACCTGGGAGGTCTGTTGTGCTCACCAGTTATCAGCTCATGTCAGCCAGTCATGGAAGCTAGTGGCTTGAGGCTGTGCCTGTTAAAATAGGTGGCTGATTCTCCACTCTCCTTTTGCAGCCTTCAGCATCCATACAACTCACGTGTGAAGCCTTTCCTTTGTGATCTGAATTCACCCTGCCTTCACAGTCAGCCACAGGGAGACTATTCAGTATTCAGTCAAATTATCCCCCCAACATCTACTTGGAACAACCCAACTTTCAATATGCTTGCACAGGTTATCCTCTTTGCCAGCAAATTAGCTTTACTGTTTGAGGGCTGCGCTCACCAAGTGGCACCTGATCAGCATTTTCACTCCTGCTTCATCAGTTTGTTGCTTCCTGCATGATCTGGCCCTTTCTCAGAGTGGAGGTGAACTGCCCAGGAAGGCTGAAGTGCCACTGTGAGTATGGATATGTGCTACATGGAGGAGCACTGGAGCTGACAGAATGAATAATTCTCTTGGGCATAGCTACCATTCAAAGTACTCATTGCCTTTTTTGTCTCCTGGGTACCCATTGACTGTCATCTCTGTACTAGTCTTGAAAGAGCCTGGGGCCCCTGCCATACCAGTACCAGTAGATCAAGCCCTCTAGTTCATCCTCTGTAATTTTTTTTCTATTTTTCTCAAACCACAGTGAGTTTTCCTAATTGAAAGTTAGGTTTTAATGCTGAACTTAGTCCTTAAATAATGAGGATGAACACTTCTGCAGGGTCTTAGTTCCAAGAGGATGGCCAGGCGCTCTATAAACAGCAGAGCCATGATGATTTTCATTGTTAGCTAGAATACAAATAACAATTGATTATAGTTACCTCATATTTGCCATCTCAGGAAGAATCCGAGAGCTACTGGAGATGTAGAAGTATTAGGCAAAGCTGGCCTTGTAGGAGATAGGTGGCATGAAATGAACTGTACAAAAGGCAGCCTGTTCTATATAGGCTTAGATTTGCCTAGGCTATGAAATATTATTGAAACACAATTGGAACAATCCTGTTAGGTCATGCAATGTAAGATATGATTTATGAGGATAAAGTCAGCTCAACATCATCTTAATGACCTACTATTAAATGCACATTACTAAATTTGATATGTCCTGGAGCACACTGCCTGAGAGACAGTGTTCCTATCTAATTCAATGGTTTCTACTAATTTTCAAACACATTGCATAGCCACAGAAAAAAGAGTGGAACTGTTTTGGACAGAGATTACTCTTCTGGCTACAGATAAAGGTGTACAATTTACAGAAGCTTCACATTTACATACCACCTTTGTTTTAACCATCTGAGCAAAGAGGGATTGGTGTTTTAAGCTAATACATCATTTCTAAGCAATGGCAGCCAAAAAGCCAACGTGTGTTTGCTTTTTAACCCAGCCACAGGGAAACTAACCACTGACAGCAGCATGAGCAGTGGTGGTTTCTCAAACAATCACAGCTAATACAAAGGCATCTTCACAGGCCAGAAACATAGTTCTGCACAAGCATAGAGTACTTAGACTTTCCTCCAAGTCCCAGACTTTCCCTTCTGTAGCAAGGAGGGGAAATGGTGTAAGCCTTCACCCACCTAAGTTACTGTGAGATGACCTTTCCAATGTTAATTAAGCTGAGTCAGTGTCAGGTGTGACATGAATAATTCCTGAGCACACAAAAAACCAATAAATGCACATAGAGTTATGAAAGCTTAAATTGCCTTCCCTAAAGCAGAGAATGTCTGCCCCTAAGGTAAATGCCACCAAACAGTGCTGGATTCCTGTCAAAGTGGCAGCTGATGGCCATTCTGGGAGTAAGACCACCGATGGTTTGACATCTGACAGCTTGGCCTCTTGTTTCTGCAGGATTCAGGCAACAGTTCAATTTGGCCTCTCCCAGCAGAGCTCATTCCAGGGACTGAGGGGCGGAAAATCCCTTGCATATAGCATACCTTTGACATCTCAAACTTCTATCTCCTCTTGAAAATTGGAATGTGTCCTGTGCCTCAGTTTCTGCATGCAAGGAGATAGCTCCTTCCTGTGCTTCTCAGGTTTTGCCCCAAAGACCATGAGGTTCTTCCATGCTGTTTGGATGGGAATCACATGAGAACAAGGCATAGATATTTTGCTTATAATTGTGGCTTATGATTTCTGTCCTTCTTGTGAACAACAGCCAGCAAGAGCAAGGAGCAAGTGGCTTATTGGTACTGGAACTTGCACCTCTGTGCTTGTGACCATGCAAAATCCATGGGGTGTTGCAGTGCTCTGCATCCAAGCAGAGTGGTACCTGGTGATACTCCAGGTGATACCTGAAGTGCAGAGGAATTTGTGAGAAAAGTCACAGCATCCTAGAAAGCACCCTTGGACCTGCAAAGAGAGCCTGTTCCATTATAAAGTCAACTGAAGTTTCCAGGAACGATGTAATTATGTGAAGGGAGACCAGGGTTAAATTACCAAGTCAATAGGCATCATTTGGAGGAATGTAGCTCTGAGGTGAAACAGATAGCAGCACGAGGGTGAACCAGAGTTCAACTGAATTACAGGACACTACGCCTGGAGTTAACTGTGCTTTATGCAGAGTAATTGAATGGATGGGCAGCCAGCAAGCCCCTGTGGAAGGCAGGGAGGCAGAAGGTGATGTATTGATGTCTAAAGGGGGCAATAGGTCCTTAGTCTCTAGGGGCAAGCTGTCATACAGACTGTTTTGCTGGACTGGGCCAAGGGAGACCAACAGGAAAGAGAACCACTGCTTCCTACAGCAGGGCTGTCTTGCAGCTTCTGCTGCAGCACAAAGACCCCATCAGTGTCCTGAAGGGCTTCGTCTGGAGGAAGAGGAGCCTCGGTAAAAAGATGCCGTGGTGGTGGGATTAGCACGATGCTGCTGGGGAAGATATGCAGGTGGTGCAAATACTGTTGGCATTGGTGGACCTCTGTGCACCTCCTGTTTGTCGTTGGCAAACAGACTCAATCCGTTTGTGTGCTCTCTTCACCCCCAGCTCCTGGTTACAGTCTCCCCTGTGCAGAGTCACACAGCTTGGGCTGTGTCACCGTGTTCTGTGGCTGCTGAGGGGGAGGCAGTTTGTCTCTCATTAGTATTCTGCTGTTTGGAAACATGAAGTGGAGAGGGGAATGGAATTAAAATGCAATGTTTTGGGGTCACATTCTGTGATGGTGCAAATCAGCACAGCCTCAATGAATTCAATTAGCTATGCTGACCCTGAAGTTACAAACATGGATCAGTCTCTTGCTGTGAGTGCTGTGGCAGTGTGCAGATTTAAAAAGAGTGAGTTTTTTTCTTCAGATTTTTATACACAGCATTCAAAGAAGTGCTAAAAAAGTTGTCAGTCATTGGGTCAAAGATCTTTTATCAAACAGCTGCACAGAACACTCCTGTGAGCTCAGATCTCAGAGCAACCTCCACTGTCTGCCCCAGACACAGTGCATGTTCAAAGGACCATCTTTACACTAAAAATCCCCTTGAGTTAAATTAACAACTGACTAATAAGCTGCTCCTAGTTCTCATGGGAATCCTGCAGGATAATCTAGTGTGGGGACATATGAGGACTCTCATTTTTTTCTTAGAGGAAATCCTGTCACCTTCTATGCATAGAGCATTGCAACAGAAGGGTCCATATGGAACCACAAAGGAAATGTTTCCTGTGCATTTAAGGTGGTAACAACAGGCAGGGTTGCCTCTCAGTGTGTGTGCATGAATGCCCTCTGCAAGTGAAAGGATGTGCCAGAAGGTCTTGGTGTCCAGTCTTTTTATTTTTTTTTTTATTTTATTTTTTTTTTAGAGTGACTTAATTTTAGTTTGCAAGTACAGCAGGTCTCTTCCCAGTCACTGATGGTCAGAAACCCAGGAAGGGTGAATGTGATTTATAGTCATTTCCCATAAGAATCTGAGAGCCAGCACAATAAGGGTCAAAGACTGAAGTAATCACAGCTTTCACAGTAACAACCAGTCTGTCATTACTAGATACTCATGTGTAACTCACTAGAGTAGCATCAGGTAAATCGTATTTATAACAGAAAAAATGTTATAGACCAACTAAGCCAAGTGCCAGAAATCCCAGAATGGCAAAGAGTCTGAAAGGAAAGAGAGCAGACATTTCTGTGCTACCTCCCCCCTCAGATGTTCCCATAAAAGCTAAAACATGAATGGTGAGGAATGACTGGTCTTCATCCTGCCTTTACTGAGAGCATCCTTACCTGAATTTAATGGTTGACCACAACAGCAAATATCAACACAAAGGATGGCACAGGAGCAGCTGTGGCTTAGATGTTGAGGTCTGTATTTCAGGAGAAGGGTTTCTGGGGGGTTAAACAACACTTTGTCCTTCCTTTTCCCAGTTCCCTATCTCAGCAATAGCAGTAAACACAGCGTGTCCTCCTCTCTCCTGTGATTTTTGCTCTCATTGTCTCCTCTCTGAATCTGGATAATGGGGAAAGGGAATGAGAGTCCCACGGGGCACAGCTGTTCCTTGGGGCTGTGGGTACCAGATTTCAAGTGAAGGAGATGCCAAAGTGGTCCACATGTGCCAGGATGTTCGGGAAGTGCAGCTCAGGATTGAAATGCATCAACAGCACTGCAGAGACTGCCTACCCAGCCCCTGCCTGCTCTGAACCTGACTCCAATCAAATATACAAACCTATAGCTGCTCACAATTTCTAAATCCAGCATTTAGTTTTGAAAGCCCTGTAGAAATTTCTCTTTCCTCCGTTTTTCCCCCTTGTCCTCCACCTCAAGCCCTTTGCCTCAGTGGCTTTGCAGTGTGGGCTGGGAGCAGGACACTGGGAGCAGGATGCTGAATTTCTGCGCCCCACTCTGCTCCCAGGTAGGAACAGGAAGGGTGCCATGGGGGGTGGGAGCACCACTGCTGCCCTGTGCAGGCTTCCACTCCCACAAAAGACATCAGCAGAGTTTGCATGGTGGGAATTTCTGTGTTTTAGAAGCCTGTTTTGTTCAATAACTGTATCTCTTCCGCGTGTGTGTGCTGAGCAGGAAGCTGGTAGAAGCAGAACCTCCATCAACTTCAGCAGAATTGTTCCTTAGTTAAATCCATAAGCTAAGAAATTGAAATGGGGGTGGGGAGGAAGTATAACTTGTCATTATTTCAAGTGTACATGTGTTTTACTGCATGGACTCCTGTTATTAAAGAACACTCCCTGTGTATGTATGTAATAAGAGCGTTACATGCACGTGTGTGTCTGTTTTTCCCACCAGTCCCACTATACCTCTCTTGTCAGGCAGGTGAACCATCATACTTTGCACTGAAATCACCAGTGTCAGGGTGAAACATGCATTGGACAGATATTTGTTCAGCACTGGTAAAGGCACATGATGCTCCTGAAAGACTTGATGCTTTGCACAGCTACAATTTGGTGTGGATAATTCATTTCATATAGAAAGCAGGGGTTGCTTGTGTTTCTAATGCAGTAGCTATGCTGTCTATTTTATTTCCCCAGTAACTTGCTAACCTAGGTTTATAAGCAGTTGGTGATTTCCTGGCTTGCAGCATTTAAGCACTGACTGTGCTTATGTTCCAGAACATGGGTAGCTCCTGCACATCACTTGTTTACAGAGTCATAGAGTAGCCTTGGTTCCATCCTGCTTGCAGACAGACGGCTCTTCAGTCGAGGTCTGATAATCTCAAGGATGCTGATTCCACCATAAGTCTGGAAGAGCCTGTTCCAGCACTGCACCACTCTCCCTGTCATTCTATTTGCCTTATAGCTCGTCAGCATATCCCCTGCTGCAGCTTCTGACCAATCAACGTGGAATAAGCAGTGTGTTTTGGCTAGGGTTTCACGAGTCTGAAATACCTCTGGGCCTCTGCTGGAATAATTTCATTTTGCAAAGTCTGAAATACTTTATTTGCATTTGGATCTCTTCTATTGTGTTGAATACTTTTAAATGAAGTTAATTTTAAATAACATTTGAAGCTCACAGTCATTCTAAAATGATGGAAACAAAGTTTTCACGTAGACAAATGTTGTTTTAACAATTTTAAAAAATTCTGAGCATTTTTCACATAAAATTATCAAAGCCAGCCTTTTGGGGTTTATGTTTTGGTATTTCAGTGCATTGGTTTTTTTTCAAAAAGATGTTTTAGTCAAAACATATCCCACTAGATCAGTTCAGGAGCCTGTGGAAATGTCTGCACAATCAGGTACAGACAAATCAGGTGCTCACTGTGCAGTGGTGAGACATGAGTTAGCTTTGACCCAAACTTGTTAGTGAAGGTCCAGGCTGCACAGGAAAACCTGCTGGGATACAGACAGCTACATCAGCCCTTCTAGAAACTAGCTCTTCCCTCATGCTTACGGTCTAGATCCATTCTGCATGACTATGAATTCTAAATAGTTTAGTGACTCCTTGACCCTCTCTTGCTTCTGAGATAAGCACAAGACGAGGGCAGCTCAGATCTCATCCAGCCAAGGCTATTCTATGATTCTGTAAGCTGGTTTCCCACCAGAGGTGCCTGCCTCCCTGGGATGACTACCCAAGAATCTCAGCTTGATCCAACTGCTAATTTAAATTGTTCATAGGCATGGCAAAAATCCATTGCAACAAATAAGGGCTCAGATTCCCAAAAGGCAACTCCCTTTGGCCTGCTGCAGGTATTTCCATCACCTGCATTAAGGTGCTGATTTAGAACCCATGCCTAAAATTGACATTAAATACTTGGTTTGTTTTACAGAGACTGGGGAATGAGAGTCTCCAGAGCACAAATGCTAAAGACAGTAGTTTCCAGACAGACAGTATGAACCCCTTTCCTCCCAAAGAGGAGGACAGCAGCCGAGAAGGTGATACTTGTACATCTTTCAGTGGTGGCTTGAGCTTGCTTGTCTAAAGGGTATTGGTGTGAATGTTGCTCTTCTGTGAGAAGGCAAGGGCTTTCCAGAAGTTCTAAAGCAAGCTTGCTGAGAAGTTGGTGGTGAAAATGAAATTTGGGGTGGCAGGTTTTATCCCCAGCCCTGGTTTCTTGGCTGTTATCACCTCACTTTCATCTGATGGCTCGCCATGTTTCTTCAGTGCAGTGCAGGGAGGGGAACAACTGGTTTTTGAGTTGCACTGAGGTGTTTTGTCTCCGTTGCCAAAGGGCTGAGGTTTGCTTTTTATTAATTACAGGAGCTGAGTGACTGTGTAAAATGCAACAGTATGGCACCAGTGTCCTGTGAAACATATGGGCCCAGGAGAAAGGTCTGACCTGAGCCTCAGCTGGTGTCCCCTGATGTCAGCCCAGGTACACCTGCTTACAGCAGCCGAGGGAGCTAGTCCCCTGTGTGCAAAGCTAAGCTCTTTGCCTAAAGGGCAGCCCCTGCCAGGCTCAAGGACTTGTTTTAGGATGAGAGAATGGATGGGTCTGTACTTCCCACATAATTTTTGCAATGTTTGCATCAGCTTATAGATGAAGTCTTGAGAAAGGGAGAAAGCAAGCCTTCCCTGATGAGTCCAGTGGTGCATGTATTCTTTAGCAACCCCAGAAACAGAATGCTGGCTTCCTACGGTGAAAATCTCCTGGAGTTAGAAGTTGATTAGCTTCCCAGGGTCAGCCAGCCCTCCAACTCTTCTGCTTTGTCAGAACAATACATAACAGTGCCAGGGACACCGAGACTTAGATGGTCCCTGTTCTCTAGAGTTCCTGCACCAAATCCACAGCTGGGAAAGGCAGTGTTATTCTACTTTGCTGCATTCTCATGCTTGAAGTTTCAGCCCTGAGGATTTGTTTATCAGCTCTTCAATATGCCAATATGCCATATTTCAGTATGAAAATTCAACATGCCACAGTGCTAACTAGCATGACGTTTAATTTTAGAAAATACCTCCTTTCTGTGTGTAGGAGGCTGGGTTGTGCTGTGCTGAAGCGCACAATACGGCTGTTATCGAACATGCCCATGCTGGTGTGAATCAGAAGCAGCACAGTTTTAAAATCAGCAGCGCAGCACCCACTTAAAGCCAGGCTGCTTTGAAAGTCTTTACAGGGGCATTTTGCATTGATTGTCTCAAGTGACCAAGTGAGTCCTGAGGGTCATCTTTTCTCTGGAGCCACACCACTTTGTCTCTGCTGAGAACCTGACTTGGAATGTGTATTCCACCAAGTGTGCCAGATTTTCTGTGCTGTTTTGCAGTAAATGCCTAAAGGCTTGTCTGGTGCCTGGAGCAATGTGTAACAACAGGGCTTGGGTAAGCCAGTGACCAAGCAGAAAAGATCAGTTTGTGGGGAAGGAGTGCGAGGGAAGTCATTCCCAGGGAGGACTGTTTGGATCTCCTCTAATGGGAAGGGGGGGAAGGGGAAGGATGGGAAGAGCAGCACAGGCAGCTCCCCATTACAGGAGCTGTGCAAGAACTGGTGTAGAGGAGGATGAGTCACCTTCAGGCTTTGGCTTGGGTGGCAAGGGAGGCGCTTCCATCCCCCAGCCTCCCCCTCCTTTGGCTTTATTACTGACTTTGTGCTCCCGGACACTGCGGTGACCCTTGGTTCTCTGCTCATAGAGGGGTGGTGGCAGTGGCACACGTGGGGTGAGCAGAGCAGGGAAGCACAGCACCTGCGGTGGGGGTCTCAGTGATGCCTTTCTGCTGTGTGTTCAGTCGGCTGTTAGAGGACTGGGCTGTGGGTAAATCTGTCTCTCCCATGTTTTGTGTAGTCGTTCATGCCCACAGAAGTGGGGGAGGAAGCACCAGCAAATCAAAGCTTCTCCATTTCTTTACACTAGACTTTGCTTGCTTTGCATTACGTTCCACAGAGATAAATTATTGCTAAACAGAGAGCTTCAGACCCACATGTTTTCTGTCCTGCTGTACTGGGGACAGTGAGAGGGACATTTCACCTGACTTGAACTACCTAATACTTAGGCATAAAGTCTGAGTTAATTGTCTAGGCTCTTTTCTTATGAAAAGCCAGGCACTGCTGACGGGTGATTCATGCTGCCCTGTGGTAGATCTGGCAGATAGGCACAGTGACTCACCTCCTAAACCACCTCCTGTGTCTCCACTGGCTGTGGGTTTGCTGAAGGCATCAAACTTCCAGGTGGGTGAATTTAGGTGAGAAGAATCTTATCTCAGGAAGCAATTTCTGCTGCCATCTCCCACCTTCCTCTGCAAACACTTCCAGTGAAACGTGTGTGGTGACTTGTGAAGAGATGTGTGCTTCAGTGTGAAGCAGGGGCTCTGGAATGAGCCCCATGGAATGAACACCAGTGGCTCCACCAGTGTGCCTGTGGCCTGCTGGTAAGGGACTCTGAGCGCAGGAGTGGCAGCCTGGAGGATGTCAGTAGTAGAAAATCACCAGTCTGAGTGCTCAGTTTGTGCTCACCCACAGAGATTCAGGTACAGACTGAGATCTCAGTGGTTCCTCTGAAATCCACAGAAAAGTTTTATTTATACCCGAGGAAAATTGTTCCCAAGCAGAGTTATCAAGCGGCCAAATCAACATGAAAAAAGAACCCAAACGTTGCAAACAGAACTATTGTTTTGGAAATATCCATCTCTTATGACTATTTAGAAAAAAAAATATTTCTTTAACACCATTAAGTACAGGCTTTATGCACAGGAGAGAGACATTTTTCAGACTGCCAACAACAGGGAAGATGTCAGGTGTGCTGCAGCTTCAATTCGAATGCACAAGCATAGGAGATGAGATGTGAAGATTCATTCCTCAACTTCTGCTTATTCCTAACTTGAAACTAGCTGGCTGGGTGTCTGTTCAGTAGATCCCAGCCTGAATGATGCTGCACAAGGGATCAGCCCATGAGTTTTAAAGAGAGCTGAGCAACTCTGCTCACATGCATAACTAGTATCTGATTTGATTATTAAGGGTCCTCTCTTATGATCATATTAAACCACTGAATAGTTTCTTGTTTCAACTTGTTCTGTCATTGGCAGAGAGTTGTCTTAGGAAGTTGAAATTGAATATGTACAAACTTCTTTAAAACCATTATGCACATGTGAACTCACTGTCGTGTCACCGACAGGTAATAGGGATTTTGCCAAATACACAGCACGTTACAGGCCTCTAGTGGTAGAAATGAAAATATTTATATTAGGAGCTATCCCTGTAACAGTTCCTGATGGTACTGCTGTCTTAACAAACTGCATAATGCTTTGTGTTTAGAGATTCAGCCCATCAGTTTGCTCACCTGAGGGAAACAGACGTTCTGCAGAGGTCAGAGATGTCAGTGACAATTTTCTGTTAAGCCAAAAACCACAATAAGGAAGTAAAGTAGGTTAAACACCTGAAAAATATATGGTGTATAGCCCTATTTTGGGGCAATTTCAAGGGCTATTTGCCCCTCAGAGCCAGAATTGGTGCAATTCACCCCTCCCTGTGAGCCTGTGAGGTTACAGCCATGGCACACTGTGTACACCGAGTCTTCCCACTGCTTCTCCTGCCAGCTCCATGTGTGCACAGGGCCTGGGCATTGGATCTTAGAGGTCTCTTCCACCCAAGGCTGTTCTGTGATTCTGTGATCAGGATCAACCACCTGACAGACTCTGAGGTTTTACTTGTCCAGCAGCATCCTTTCAGTCCCTGGAAAGGAGCTTGCCATCAGCAGGCTGAGCTGGTGGCAGTTCACACTTCATTTGCCCAGCACAATTTGTTTGTCTTGCACAAAGAGATGATTTGGAGGGTGTGAAGGTAATGGTTCCTGTGGTTTGGATAGTATTAAGTGGAAAGTGATAATGAAACCCCAAAAAGATTGGGGGTGTGCAGGGGAAATTATGTCTGCTTGGAAGAACAGAGATAGGAACACCTGCATATATTAACCAGTGATGATAGCAAGGTGTTATACAGTGTCTATAAGTGGAACTCAAAATACTGCACAAGTGTTAGTGAGCTGGTAAGGTTCACAGTCTGTCTGTAAGGGAGTGATCCCTGTTTTATAGGAGTGATGGCAGTGAAAGAGTAAAGGTAAACACAGCCCAGCTCCCACTGGAGTAACTCCGAGCTGTGGGCTGTAGTAAACTGGACTGACATGGTGTAACCAGGATCTAGGCTCTCCAAACAGTAGTGCATGCCTCAGTCTCAGCATTTTACTCCATTTTTAAGGGAGCTGATGATTTATTAAACACTGCTGATAGGAATACTATATGTAAAACAAGTGAGGAGTGTCAGGAGTGATTGAAGTCAGATAAGAGTGGAAGAACCCACTCTTTTTTCTACTTGGGTGTTCCTTATCGGACAGTGGGATTCATCACTGCTCACTGCATTTTAGTGAAGAAGTAGGGAAATTTTAGAGGCTTCAGAAGAGAACTGAAATGCCATACATTTGGGGAATAAAGAGCTGGAGAGGAAAGGTTAAGCAGACTGGAAAAGGACACTCTGGAAGATAGGTGATAGGATGTGTAAGCACAATCTACATCGAAATCTCTGTGTGACCACAGGCCATGGAAGAAGTGATGGCAGAAGATGGTAAAATTCTGTTGAGGTAGACATTCAAGTCAGGATGTTGTATTTGGAAGTGAACACATTATTGTAAGTTATCTCCTCTTGTGCTTAAATTTCTTTGGATCCTGCTTATCAGGCAGGAGAGGAAGTATCTACATTGTCGAAGTTTGTCAGGTAGAGTAAAAAAAAAACCCTAGTCATCCTTTCATACCCTCATGTATTGCTTTCTTTTGGCTTTCCTTGTTACACTCCTCTATCCTGCCCAGGTGATGTGTGAGGTGTACCATTCTGGTACAAATAGCATGAACATTTCTCAAACATTCACATGATCCACAATGAACTTCTAGTAACACAACGAGCAGTCTCCAGGGAGACCTTAGAGCACCTTCCAGTACTTGAAGGGGCCGACAAGAAAGCTGAAAAGGAACTTTTTACAAGGGCTTGTAGTGGCAGGATGAGGGGTAATGGCTTTAAACTGGTAGAGGGGAGATTTAGACTAGACATTAGGAAGAAATTCTTGACCATGAGGGTGGTGAGGCACTGGCCCAGGTTGCCCAGGGAAGCTGTGGCTGCCCCCTCCCTGGCAGTGTTCCAGGCCAGGTTGGATGGGGCTTGGAGCAACCTGGGCTGGTGGGAGGTGTCCCTGCCATGGCAGGGGGGTGGAACGAGATGAGCTTTGAGGTCTCTTCCAACCCAAACCATTCTGTGATTCTGTGATTCTATGAAGCCATGAGCTTGGAAACAATCTCTCTTTGTGTTACCTGTATTCACACACCTGCTTGTAGCTATGTTTGAAGAGAAGTTCAGTGACTTCAGTTGCTGTCCAGTGAGATGAAATCCAGTGACCTACTGGAAATCACATCCAGTTCAGGAAATTCTGTGGGAAAATAAAAAAAATCTTACTATACTCTTAAGTAATACCTGGTTATGTCAAAAGAACTTCCTTCATTTGGCCCAGTTAGGGGGGCTGCAGGCATTCTGCCGTTATTGCTAAGCCAACTCATGACAACTTTTGAAACAGGTTGGTTTTGCATCAGATGCAGATGCTTAATGTTCCCCAGTACAGAAGAAGAGACTGTGATGTCTGAGACGTGAATAAAGGCTCATGGCTACATGGCAAAAAAACAAATTTTCAGCTAATAAAATAACTGGCATCAGTCCCCAGACCACAACTGAGCCCTGGCATCCATGGCTGACTTCCAGGCAGCTCATGGGGAATGAATGTTTGCCTGAGATCTACATGATCTCTCTGATTATTTCACTTACGTGTGTGGGACCCAACAGAAGTGGTTCCTTGATACTGCCTAGAGGCAGGTTATTCTATTAATTCACGACCAAAACTGGTCTGTCCTCTTTATGACTAATCAGTGCCTCCCATGGGGGGGTGGAAGCCTTCTTGCCTCCCCTCCACTGCTGAGTGAATTCTCTCGCCAGTTCCCAGAATACGACTGCAAGCATTCAGATGCCACTTCACTTGTCACCTTTTGCTGTGGCAGCTGTTGTTTGGCTAAGCCGTTACTCCTGGGGCTGGGTAGCTGAGGCTGTGAAATCCCACAGTGAATCTATTTGTAAGTGGGGTGGGAGGGACCTACTTATGAATTATGAGGAGGGTGATTATGGCACTGCACAAACCAGCCTGATGACTACTTGTACTGGCAACTTGCTTTCACTTAGAAGAGTCCTAAGTGGATACCTTTGGATATGATTTGCAGGCAGCAGCAGGAAACCATTAAATCTGTGCTTCTGCCTTACCTACGTAGTGCAGAGATGGAACTGTCAACCTGGAGCTCAGTGCAGCATTCTGATTTGAGTGCATAATCTCTTTAGTCTTAAGGAAACCTAAAAGCCATGCAAACATTTTTCACAAAAACTTGTCAATTTTGTTCTGTCTGCCTTCTTTATATCATTAGTTTGGGCACTGCTAGCTGTACAGTCGTTGTATCATGTTTTAATTGTCTAAATCTTCTCATGACAGAAAGTTATTGGAAAGGCTTCCTTGATGTGTTAGACATGAATAAGTGGTACACCATCCATTTTTTTAATGAACAAATGAGGTAGAGGTATGTGATCTGCATACTCAGAAATAGTCTTTCTTTCCAGTGTCAGTGTCTGCATTGCCCTGTCTCCTGTGGCAGTGTCATTTTCCTCTCAGGACAATAGTGTGGTGACTTCCAGTTAGGACTATACACTATGGTTAAGAGTGTTTTTCCTCTACTGGCATATAGTAAATTGTGTCCCAAAGCACTGGAGGGCAACAAGGACAAAACTGCAAGCCCAGGAGCATGTACAATGGATCAGTTTCAAACTCCTTACAGTAGTTAGGAAGGAAGGCTGAAGCTTGAAGTATACTGAGCTACCAAAGCAGGATTGCTAGTCCACATCATCACTCAGGATCTGGCCTACAGCCTGTAAATGTAAGCATCTGGAGTATTGTGTCCAATTATGGGCCCCCCAGTTCCAGAAGGACAGGGAACCGCTTGAGAGAGTCCAGCGTAGAGCCACAAAGATGATGGAGTGGAACATCTCCCTTGTGAGGAAAGGCTGAGGGAGCTGGGTCTCTTTAGCTTGGAGCAGAGGAGACTGAGGGGTGACCTCATTAATGTCTATAAATATGTACAGGGTGAGTGTCATGAGGATGGAGCCAGGCTCTTCTCAGTGACATCCAATGACAGGACAAGGGGCAACGGGTGCAAGCTGGAACATGGGAGGTTCCACATAAATGTGAGGAAGAATTTCTTCCCAGTGAGGGTGACAGAGCACTGGCACAGGCTGCCCAGAGAGGGTGTGGAGTCTCCTTCTCTGGAGACATTCAAACCCCCTGGATGTGTTCCTGTGTGACCTGATCGAGGTATTTATTCCTGCTCTTAACATTCCGTGATTCTGTGACATATGACAAGACCTGTGACTGTAGGCTAGGTTAACTTTCCCTAGTACTTAGGGAAATGCAGGGGAATGGCAAGCAGCAGGTTTCCCATTGCTGCATCCTGCAGCAGGAAAGAGAATTCCTGCATGTTACTCTGGCTAATTTGCTGTCACCTCTATGAGGACTGTACTAGCCAGCAGCAACAGTGATATTAATTATGCTTCCCATGAACATATTGTCTTTTATCTGAAGATCTCCAAGCATATGTAAACAGTAATTAAGTGCCATAAAACCTCAGGGAGTTTCAAAGGACTCACGTCACTCAGTTTTACGATGCAGCTCTGCAGCTGTCTGACTGCATATGGCCTTGCAAGTTATTGACTGATTCACCTCTACCCTGAGGAGTCTGCCAAAACTGGAGTCCCAATTGCATCTTTTTTCTGCAATAAATGGAGGGGGGACAGCTTCCCCCCCCCCCATCCAGTGACCATCCACACTGTTTTCATTGCTGTGACAGCAGTACATAGACAACAGCCAAAGCCCTCCCCAGTAAGGAAGCTGCCACTGCTGCAGTTTGAAGGAAGGTATGTTGCCCCAGTAAAGATTTCATGTCACTGTGTCTTTTGTTATGAGTTCTAGTAACTCAAGGCAAAGTCTTCTATGTCACACAGGCCGTGCACAGACAGAGATTAAGGATGGGCCACAACAAAACTGAAACTTTTTTTGCAAACTGGGGTGGAACACAGGAGGTTCAGCCTTAACATAAGGAAACACTTCTTTGCTGTGAGGGTGACAGAGCACTGGCACTGCCCAGAGAGGTGGTGGAGTCTCCATCTCTGGAGACATTCCAAACCCGTCTGGACGTGTTCCTGTGGGATCTGCTCTAGGATCCTGCTCTAGCAGGGGGGTTGGACTGGATGATCTTTGGAGGTCCCTTCCAACCCCCACCACTCTGTGACTCTGTGTGATTCTGTGTTTAGCCTGGAGCAGAGGAGGCTGAGGGGAGACCTCATTGCTCTCTGCAGCTCCCTGAAAGGAGGGGGTAGTGAGGGGGGGTCGGTCTCTTCTCCCAGGTGACAGTGACAGGACGAGGGGGAATGGCCTCAAGTTGTGCCAGGGCAGTGGGGGAGTCCCCATCCCTGGAGGGATTTCAGAGCCATGGAGATGTGGTGCTGAGGGACATGGGGCAGTGGGGACTGGGCAGTGCTGGGTTACTGGTTGGACTGGGTGATCTTAGAGGTCTCTTCTAACCCAGGCTATTCTATGAGTCTATGATTATATATTACCTATTGGCTACACAATCCATAATTAGAAGCTGGAAAATCGAATTGTTCATTTTCTGACTCCTATAAGTATCTCCTTTATTTGGCTTTTAGATCACTGAAAGCAGATTTACCAGATCATTTAAGGAGGAAAGAGGATTTTACATTCTCAATTTTTATTGCTACTGTAAGTACTTTGGTAGTCACTGTATGGGGAATTGCACCCTGCGGAGCTTGCAATCTGCATGTTAGACATGATCAAGTGCTTTGCAGACACAGGCAGGATAAAGGTAGGAGTAGGCAAAAGGGGAATAGAAAGTTAAGTGGTGAGAGTTAGGGAGACATCCTGGTTCAGCAGTTGCCTGTGGACCACCACATGCCAGTGATTTGCAGGCATAATTAGAGTGAAAGATTTGAAGATGAAAAGGAGTGAGACTCCTGTGGAGAGGTTTTTCCAGATGTAGGGCTGAAAGGGAAGGGGCTGAAGGCATGGTGGCACCACAGAGAGATTTAGGTGACATTAATTTGATGTAGACATCTTTGCAGAGGGGAGATGGTATGGGTATCTGCCAGGTGAACAGGAAAAGGAAGAGATGTCTTAGACTTTCAGAATCCCCATGAGGCTGACAGAGTGATGTTGGTGTGGTAGTTCAGAGCATCTGACTGCAAATTGAGAATGCACATGATTGTTTCCAATGCCAGCATTTGAATTACAAGGGCATCCCCTTTCCTGTAGCAGGAACCACGGTCATTTGCAGGTGGCCTGCACAAAATCTATGCACCATTTATATCTCCCTTCAGCCTGAAGTAGCATCAAGTACGACTGGCATGTTTGATCAGCTTGGTGCACATAGTGGAGGAACATCAGAAGGTAGGGTACAGACAGAAAAAAACCCAAACCTTCTCCAGTGGCAGTGGATGCTCAGTAGCAAGTCCTGTTATGTACTTTCCCTTCAATAGGAACAGCTGGTGAGAACTAATTTCTCCGTTCAGTGCTGTTGGTGGGTTTGTGTGGGAGTGACATGGAAGAGGAAAATTCTCAAAAGAACTGAAACATTAAAGTGTTACAAAAGAGAGAGGTTTATAAAGGTTTTGTCTTGCCTTGATTTCAGATGGGAAAATGAGTGACAAGTGTCATCATTTCAGATCAGATGGGCACAGCACTGTATTATGTGGATACTGCACTAGTTGCAGCAGTGATTAAATGTATGATCATGGCTCATGCGTATTGTAAATGCTATGAGGTCTGGTTTTGGAGACCCATGTGCTGCTTGTGTCAGAGGCTTTGGAGAAGCTAGTTCATTCAGTTCATTCTGTGTGCCTTGTAGAGCTCTAGGACTAGGATAATATTCCTGGCATCCCTTGGGTTGAGATTCCTCCCTCTGGTTTTATTGATTCAGAGTTCATCATCAGTCACTCCTATAGCAAATGGAGAGAGATGGGCAAGTCCAGAGGGCAACTCCTTTCTAAGACTGACATCTAAGTTACAGCAGATAAGTACATTACTAGAGGATCCTGTTTCTCTGTGCAACTGTTCCTGGGTCCTGGAATCACCAGTTCAGAACTGAGCATATAAAACTAGGTGAGATAATCCCCAACCTAATGTCTAAATGAAAGCTCATCAGTTCCACCTTTTCTTTCTTTTGGCTTCTCACTTCTGGCCAAGATCTTAGCATAAAAACCTGGTTGCTATCACCATCCCTAAAGGCTGCAGTTTTGTGTATAAGAGGCCCTTATTACCCAATTGATCAAGCCATATTTTTCAGCTCATTTCTAGGAGGTTTTTGAATGATGTTTGAGATCAGCACTAAGTCACTTCTGAGCCAAGTCATAATGGATGGTCAGTAGATTTTGAGATGAAAGTCAAAGGCTTCTGATTCTCTAAGCCTAGAATTTGTTTGGGAATGCACTTTTGGAGACATGAGGCATAGAGAGGCTGAATGACTTTTCTGAGGCCACAAAACATGTTTCTTATATGGTATGCAGAATAATTAAACTGAAAAATCTATAGTGGTAAAATTAAAATTCTGGGTTTTAAGACACATAATTTACACAAGAGCTGCTGTAATCTTCCAGTCCTATGTATAGATACAGGCTGCCAAAATCTTTCTTCCTGTAATCTGTGCTAAACCTGCCAAGGTCTGTGCAAGTGGCTGCATGGTGTGTAAGTCAGGCAATCAAGAAACAGAATCCCTGTGCCAGAAGGAGCTTCTTCCTTCAACTGCTTCACTGTGCATCTTACGGGCTTCTGTTTGCTCTCAATAGATAAGAATTTGGGTATTTTTCATGCACAAGAGCTTTGTGGACTACACCCAAATATACTGCAAAGTTTGGTTATATTTTCAGAGTATTTTAGTGATGGCTGATTGCCACCTGAAATCACTGTATTTCCCCAGAAACATACACGAGCTGGTAATTGCATATTAACGAAACAAACTGAGTCATTCAATTATTATTCTGTAGGAAATTCTATTGCTGCAAAAGCATCTATTATTACATTACCCATTGTTGAGAGAGTACTCATAAAAACAGCTGTTATTTATTTCTGTTGGCAATTGCAGGCTAATGTGATTGTGAGAGTGTGAAGTAGGGGGGATTACACAAACCTCCCTCGACAAATACGCTCGTGAAGGTGCTGTTTCGGAAGTTCAGAGCTTTCTTTGGAGGAAAGTCTCACCAAGGAGCAAAGCAGTGCTTCATCTACGGGTAGTGTTCACAATCTGATCCTGTCCTTGCGCTTCTCATGACTTAGGTACCCTCACCCTAGGAGGTATGTTATCCCATAAGGGGCTGTACACCTTGTTTAGCAGGAGTGCAGACGTAGACGTGAGGTGAATGAGAGACTTGGGTTTTTTGGCTTTCCTTCCTGTGCTGTGGCACACCCAGCTCTGACATTGACATCTTATTGAAGCCTTTCTCCTACTCCAGGACCCCGTGTGCCTTATGCAGCTGGTCAGGAAAGTGCCACCCAGGATGCATGCTGCAAACATCTTCCTTTGGACTTCATCCAATGCATGCCCAAAGAAGGGCAACCAAGCTGGGGAAGGGTCTTCAGCACAAGTCTTATGCAGAACGGCTGGGGGAACTGGGGGGTTCAGTGTGGAGCAGAGGAGGCTGAGGGGAGACCTCATTGCTCTCTGCAGCTCCCTGAAAGGAGGGGGTAGTGAGGGGGGGTCGGTCTCTTCTCCCAGGTGACAGTGACAGGACGAGGGGGAATGGCCTCAAGTTGTGCCAGGGCAGGGTTAGATTGGATATTGGGAAACATTTCTTCCCTGGAAGGGTTCCCCAGCCCTGGCCCAGGCTGCCCAGGGCAGTGTGGGAGTCCCCATCCCTGGAGGGATTTCAGAGCCGTGGAGATGTGGTGCTGAGGGACATGGGGCAGTGGGGACTGGGCAGTGCTGGGTTAATGGTTGGACTGGGTGATCTCAGAGGTCTCTTCCAACCAAGGCTGTGCTGTGATTCTGTGATGCCTGGTCAGCTGGCCTGAGGCATAAGCTTCATACATAAGTTACAAGCAATTTTAAATATCTGCATATAAAACACTGTATGTGGATATCTTCATGCATAAAACACTTGAGAGGTTTGGTTCAATTAAATTGCATCTGAAGTGAATCTGATGCCATCCAGGTTTTCCAAGGGCTGGGTATATGCAAGTTTTAGAAGGTATCTCACCACTTCAGAGCTTTAAATGTGTGCTGGTAATTGAGGTTCTGGTGCCCTAACTGGTTAGATATTCTTTGACCCAGCTTGAAACTCCTGCTGCTTTTATTTGGTGTTTTATTGACTTCAGCAGGCTGGTGTTACCACCTGAAGGTGTGTTCCATGTCAGAGGAGATCTTGTCTTTCATTGTTTTACCTGTCAGCCCATGCATCCCTGTAGTTTAAGAGCTGATAAAGTGAGTATGCTTGATTGGTAAACTTATCTCAGTCTTCTTTTTTTCAGGCAGATGCAGTATTGCTTACTGGCACTGTATGAGCATGGCTGATACCTTCATAATACTGGGGAAATGAACAGAAATGGGATATTGGATCTGAGACTTTTCTGCCCTATAGGAGTTGGCTTTGATTCAGCAGATAACTGAAATAATAACATACTAATGGTATGAAGATTGGAAAAGTAAAAAATAGGTCTTAAATGTGATGTAACAGCTTGGTTAATAGCAAGAAGTAGTTGTCATTTTTCAAGCAATGTTCTCTATATTAAAAGACACTTTGTAGATGGGTAAGTAATTTTGATCTTATTTTGCAAGAGAGTTGGTTAAATTGCTCACAGTTACCAAGGGCATTGCTGCAAGAGGTGAGGTTAGAACCCATTAGGTTTTGGACTTGGGATGTGTGCCACAGCACTTCTCCTTCGTCTGATGTGCAGGTAGGAAAAGGAAAGCACACAGGCCTGTCTGATCTGATAAGCCTCTGCTGTGGTGTTGAGAGCATCACCATGACGTAGCCTGGATACCCAGATGAAACTGGCCTGCTGCTCCTTGTCTTTCTCAGTTATTGAAACAGGTCTGGTTTGTTAGTTTGTCCTTTTAGTACAGTGTTGGTTTGAAGGAACAACAATCAGAGGACCAAATAACCCAGACTGTGTTGTCTAGAAGCACTCAGAATTGTTTTACTGCTGGTATTTTTTATTGATAATTATTTTGTGGCAAACACCCATGTTACGTGCAGGAGATATCCAGGTTTTAAAGTAGTCTGATTATGTAATCTTTTAAATCTCTGATTGACTTATCTAAGCTGTCACATATTGTACATAACTGAGTTGCTTATTACTATGCTGTAATCCGTGTTCCTGCAAACCCTTTTTTCTTGACAACTCACTGAATGAAAAACCCAATTCACTTTGGCATTCAGAGCTCCCCTAATACTATGCCACTGAGGAAGCAATGTTTTTTTCTGTTGAGTTTTTGCTGCAAGTGGCTTTTGTGTGCGTTCCCCACGGAGCTGCCCTCACAGTTGTACTGCCACCTATCAAAGGACACCCATTCTTGGAGTGTAAAAGTACCATGTTGCTGATGTCATCCGCCCATCTGCCAGCCATGCTAGTGAACATCTGCAACAGTACTGCTGGGAATACTTCAGGAATGGGGCAGGTTTGAAAAAATGAAATATGCTTCATGATTTTTTTTATTTTTTTTTTTAATTTTAGTTTACATGAAGAAAAAAATACTTTGCCCCAAATGAAATGTATTTCTGAAAATTCACTTCAGCTGAATTTTTTTCACAAGAGTAAAAAGATGTGATGGAAAAGTTTGTCTCTATAATTCTGGGCCTTACACATCAGTATAAATAGCTTAACAAATATTACTTAAAATTACCAGATAGGAGTAATAAAATATAGTCCCATCTCCACATAATAGACAGATATAAAGGGCTGGTCCAATTTATTACTTCCATTGATTCACAAAGATGAATCACCAAACTTTTTTAAGGACTTGGGCACTAAAACTTTAGAAATGAAACCTGTTGGTTAATGAGCAATTAAAAACCTTGAGAAAGGGCCTTTATAAGAAGCTGTGCAAAAATGGTACGTAAAGTTGTCATTGTCTCACAGAACCTGAATCCAGAACAAGCTAGATCAACAAAAAAACCCTCCAATTCAATACTGAAGGTCAGTCAAACCTCCTAAACTGCATTGCCTTTTTGACCCCCACCTCCAAAATGCAAAGCCTCCGACCTAAATAATCTTTTCCAAAAGTATCTGTTCAATTTCCTCCATAGTTTCCACAAGTCATGGAAACAAAGTAATTGTCCAGCAGCACCAACAAGTGATGTGTTTCAATAAAAAACTACCACCACATGGTATGTCTAATCATCCTAAATAGCTAATTTTTGGTATTTTGCCCTTCAGAAGTGCTTGCAATGTATCTGATGACAGACACATGGTGGTACAAGGTATGGTGTTATCCTCTTTTTTTCAGAGTTCTGCTAATAATAAACTGTGCCCACTGGGAAAATAAGAGGGTGTATCTGCACCCCAGATGCAGGTACAGCTCAGGTGACCACACAGAACCTCATCACTTGGCTTTGCATTGTTTCTCTGTGGGATGGGGTGCTGGTTCTGCACTGGTTCCTCCACACAGGACTCAATCACATGCACTGCAACTACTGACTTGAGACACTGCCAGTTAAGGCTCTCTGTGTTTTCCCTTGGGACGGTTGCTGGCGATCACAGAGGGAGAAGCATTAGCACTGACAAACTCCTCACAAAGTTTTCTTCTCTCTTTAAAAACAGTATATGTGACTTCCCAGGGACAGAGGCTGGATATGAGGGGATAACTCCACCTCAGTCTGCTCTGCCTTCCTGGGGTGAGTGACTGGGTGGATGTTCCCACCATTCTCCGCTCCCTCATTTTCTAGTTTGGACTTATTTTGTGTGCACAGAAGGCTCTCTGACAGTGCCTTGTGATGGGCTGAAGGAGAGCTCCAAACAGACTGTTTTCCAGAGTCTTGTCCAGGCATGTTTCCTCATCTTTTACTGTTTGAAAATCTGTTCTGACATGTCCTGAAGAAGCCTGCAGAAGAAATGCTGGCCTGGTTCCCATATGAAGATTTGCCCAGGCTCCCAAGCATGACACTAAAGGTCAGTAGTTCACTCCCATGGAATCCCAGTCCTCTTCTGTATTCATTTTCCTCCGCTTTCCAGTCCCCTAATCTGATAAATCATGTGGGGAGAGGCAAGAGAGGGAGGGGGAGGATATGTGATGTAACCTCTGCTCCAGCAAAGCTTCGAGAGAACACCACGGTCCCTGCAGCTCGCAGTGGTTTTACAGTGAGTACCCCTTGAAGACCCTGAAGAGGTGTGAAGATCCCCCACACCTGTGTGAGACCTGGCAGGTGACATACCTCACCTCACCTGTGGAGAAGAAAGCTGTCTGCTTAATGGCACACGCTCCTGCAGCTTCTGGTTCTGCTGCCTGGAGCAGCGGCTGTGCACCGAGGGCACCCCTGGAGAAAGGGGGGTGCACTGCTGGGTAAGTCTGCTCCTGCTCCCTGGGTTCTCCCGTTCATTTCAGGCTGGGGGGAAGCGAAGGAAGTAGAGTGGAGTGAGCTGGAATGAGTGTGGATTGTTCGAGGGCGTGTGACCGTATGAAATCCCTGCTGGGTTGACTCTGAGCCAGCTGATCATCACAGACTAATCTCTCTGCTGGCAGATCCTGCCCGGATTACAAGGGTGTATATCTCTGAGTCAGGCTGCGTATGGAACGTGCTTGTGCTGGGAGTCTCCAGGTATGTGTCAGAGAGACACCAAAGAGGGGTTTGACTGCAGGGATTGACTGCAGGAGAGAAATTTGTGTTTCTGTCGCTGCCACAGCGCTGCGTGTGCAGTTGTGTGCCAGGCTGTGAGCTCCGTGGACAGGGAGGTGTAGCTATAGTGAGCTTTGTTGCTTGTTACATTTCACCAGAGTGAATCTGTATGGGGATACAGCAAAGTCTGGTTAATTTTAACAGGTTTTATCCAGATACACAAAGTCAAAAGTACAGCTGGTAAGCAGTACCAAGCACGCTCTGTGCATTTGTAGTTCCAGCAGAATTATGTGGTCTGGGAATTAAGAAAGTGTTTATATTCATAAGGTTCCTTAAAACACATTTATACCAGTAAAAGAGGCTTTATATTAGGCTACAGTATTCCCTGCCCTGTAGTGCAAAAGCTACTGTGCTGTGGGGACCCAGCAGGCACAGGAGAGCAGGGGACAGGTCCAAAGGAGCCACGGGTAATCTGTACTCAGCAGTCTATGAGAAGTTAAAAGAGAAAATGTGCTTTTCTCCCAGCCAGGAGGAGATGAAACTGGGAGGAAGCTGGTCCTGTGTATTTGCTAATGGAGAAAACTAGGGCAGATAACACAAGCTGTGAAAGTAACTGCAGTAAAGTGTTTTCTAGATGAAGTTCCAAATGCCTTTGAAAAGGTTTCCCTGCTAAAGGAGAGAAGGGAAGAGGAGGAGCATTATATTATGTATGAATATGCTACTTTAATGTATTATATTATAGAATATATACAAGATAAAGCTAAACAGACTTAATGTATAAACTGGGCCTTGGGAAGCCAAATATAGCTCAGTTAACATCTCTGGAATTGCAGCAGTACTGAGTTCCACCCAAACTGCCTGCTAGCTTTGTGACTCTCCAAGAATGCCTGCAGAAGGATGCAGTTATGCCACTTGGTGTGTGCCCTTGCATGAATGTTGTGCCTACATTACTTTAGAAAAAAATATCATGTAATTGATATCCCAGTATGGTACACAACCCCTGGTGCTGGTATTTCACATGCTCAGAGTATACTAGAGTGCATCTATTTCGCATACTCAGAGTATTTCTAGAGGTGAAACTTCAACAAAATATCAAAATCTGGAAATAGAAGTTAAATAACTAATCATCACAGGTGATTTCTCTTCCTTTCTTTTTTAAACATGACTCTAATCCTGGTCCAAAATTTCAGTTTCTACTGAGAGCAAACTATTTTCATTAGCTGTAGTCTTGAGCCTTTGTCTAAAGAGCCTCCTTCTTCAAGTCTCAGTCAGGGCTAGGATAAATGGGGTTAATCTGATCCTGTGGATGATAATTTTCATTTCTTTCCAGAATTTGCAATGGCTTCAACTTGGCAGAAAACTCAGGAATTCTACAGCTGAGTCCTTGAACGTGGAGGTAAGTAGGGGTACCTACATTACGAGGGGTAATGGCCTCAAGTTGTGCAAGGGGAGGGTTAGATTGGATATTAGGAACAATTTCTTCCCTGAAAGGGTTCCCCAGCCCTGGCCCAGGCTGCCCAGGGCAGTGGGGGTGTCCCCATCCCTGGAGGGATTTCAGAGCCGTGGAGATGTGGTGCTGAGGGACATGGGACAGTGGGGACTGGGCAGTGCTGGGTTAATGGTTGGACTGGGTGATCTTAGAGGTCTTTTCCAACCAAGGCTGTTCTGTGATTCTCTTATTCTAATGTGCAGTGGGCTCTGACAGGATGATGAGCAAGATATGCTTAAGTCTGGAATATTAAAGAAAGTGAATTTTTAAAAATGCATATTCATGTGTCCTGGGAAAGCTTAGTAGACCAAAGAGTTAATACTTTGAGGTTTAAATTCCTTGTGATGCCCATAAAACCTATTATCAAATGAAATACTGACAGATACTACTGTTCAGTGTTTGAGAATTGACATTTTGCAGTTAGGAGACTTCAGGTCTTCGATAGCTAGAGGTTCTGCAGGTCCAGTTTGGTCCCACAGGGCTCTGTTGGATCTTCAGATGTAAGAAAAAGCCACAAACTGGCATGAAGGTAGAATGGCAGGCCTGCATGGTGGTTTTGAGAGGGGAAGGACATGGGACATAGTATCCATTTACGTGGGGCTGTAAATGTTTCAGGACTTGAATTTCCGAAGAGTCTAAATTGGGATTCGGGACTTCTGACAGACTGTTAAGTGCAGAAGTGGAAAATCAAAGAGCTCTTGACAGAGCCCATAACAGGAACAGTAAAGAACTGGGAGGCTTAGAAGGGATGGGGATTAAGAGAGTTGTGTGGGTAGAGATGGTGTTTTTTAAAAAATACCCTGAGGCCCATGGGCTCATGAGAGAGCCAAGGACTAAAATTCAGTGGAGGATTTCTGCAAGGATCCTGATGCTAGAACAGTGAGAGGGGTCTAGAGCTTGGGACTGGCAGGTCAAGAAGCAGAGGGAGATGCTGAAGGAGTTTAGGAGAGCAGTGACCACGATGGGAATAGGAAAGGAAAGCATGAATGGGAACTGGGATGTTTCTGCAGACAGAATGTACCCTGCACTTCTGTGGGTCAGGGACAGGTGGGATTGGGAGGCAGCATGACAGAAAAATCTGTTGAGCTTCCTTTTGCTGTGGGACTGAAGGGCAGTTTTAGCAGGGAGAAGTGTTTTGCCACATTCCAGTGAAATGGCATGCTCTTCAGAGAGTCCACCCTGTGAGCAGATATAAAAATGAAGGGTTGGAGGATTTCAGATGTCCTGAGCATTGTGAGGCAGGAAGGAAACAGCACCACTGACTGAATCATTGAGCTGTAGAGATGTACACTCCTGGAGAGCCCAGAACCCTTTGGTTTGTTCTGGGCATCCCTGCTGCATGTGTCTTGAACTGCTTCTCTCACCCATGTGTGGGACAGACAATATATCTGCCACACAGTGTAGAGAATGTGCCAGCTTTGGCTGCTTGTTTTGCTTTTCAGATCCAAGGGCAGCCCCATGGCCCCTGGTGCACTCTCCACTCCCAGGCACAGTTCTCTGCCTTCTGCCTCTGTCGTGGCACTGAAGCCTTTCACCACGCACGAGTGGGAGCCGCCGGAGCTGCGAGGCTTGCTGCCTGCCTGCCCTCTCGCCATGGTGACATTGTCCAGCTACGTGTTTTATGAGGTGTGGAGACAGGATTGGCCACTAGGTAAGCATCTGGGAAGTGTCTGAAAGCCAGAGCCATTTCAGCAGCTTTTGCTGACTGACTCCAATGAAGGGAGTGGGAGACAACTTGGACATGTCTGTGTTTTGCCACAAGAGGAGCAGTATTGCCCTGTTGAAAGCATCATTTCCAAAGCGTACCTCATTTCGTCCCATTTCTCAATCTTCCTCTCATTCATAAAATTAACAGTGAAAGGTTTCTGAATGAATGAGTTGGAAGCTGAGATCTCCCCAGATACAGAGCATATGGACGTGGAACCTCCTTTTGTCTCAAGTCTGGCTGATAAGGGACCCATCTCTGAGAAGGAGAACTGCTTTTCCAGACTTCTGCAGTCCTCTCCAAGAGTGCCAAGCACACAGCAGCTCCCTGCTGCCAAAAGTATCGATGACATTGTTTTCTGCTTGTTCTCAATGCATAAACCTTTCTACATGCCTTTCCCTAGCGTATGTAGGCCACTGAAAACTCCAGGGAGTAAGGCCAAATAGGCTTGAAAAACATTTGGATGTCAACAAATTTGCCCTTTCAGTTTATAACAGAATTATTACATCTAGTTAAAATTGCAATTTTTTCTTGAGCAAATACTACTTGATCTGAGGACAGGTATGAAAATTGCTTGCCAGTGCTTGGTTGTTCAGTTATACAGGTTAATTGGTCCAGTTTTTGGCTTTCCAATTAAATGAAACCAGCCAAAACAAAGCAGTATGAGATCTTTGCAGAGGAAAACCATTTATTTTCAGAAAGACTCTGAAGCCTAGAATTCACTGTTCCTGCTGAAGTATTTTTGAGCACTCCCATGATTTCATAAAAAATTACAAATATGCCCAAACCGAATTTTCTTTTCAGATTCCAAGAAGGGTGTGAAGTACTTTGTTTTAGGTTTTTACTCTTTGCTCAGCTGTATAAGTTAGATGGATTTTCTGTCAGTGAGTACTAGATTGAGACCCTATTACCTCAGCATAAATATGCACAACATTTTGGAACAGATTGCATTGAACAGAAAATGGATCTCTATTGCTTTGCTTTTGTTTCAGTTCCTGGTAACTTCAATCTTGGGCACTACAGCTACCTGTGCCAGCCAGTGGATTACAGCCAAAGTGAACTAGGAATGAGGGGACAGCTCTACACAAGGCTTGCCTTAGGCCCTGCTCCTCCCGTGGGTATGCAGATTGTTTTGCTCATAAATAGCAATTTGCATGCCTAAGAAGGCTTTTACTCCAGTTTGTTGTCTGTAAATCTATTTCCCTAAATTGTCTGCTTCAACAGTTGCACTTTGCTTTAGTTCTCTATGAATTCATCATCTCAGTCAACATAGCCACCTAAGTTCCCTCTTTGATCACTGGGCAGAGGGTGATCACACCATCTGAAGATAGATGTCTAAACAGATATTGCACATTACTTCTGTGACTCCTTCCATTATTACGTAAGGATTCCGGGTGATCACTATCAACAAGAAAATCCATTTTTATATCCTCAACTTTGCATGACATAAATCTTACTCAACATTTATTTTAGCAGAGGGATTTGGCTAAAATTATTCCTTGTCTGGTCATTATGGGGGGGTTGGATACCACCAACTTTAGCTTTCCAAAATGCTGCATGAGATTTTTCTGTTTGAATTTGGAGCCATTATGCTTTGCTTCCAGATATAAGCAGATTTTGAGCAGATGAAAGAATGGATATCATCTTTTCAGTTTTTCAGTTCCTTGCCATTAGGCTAGAAACAGTTTCTGAGCAGCTTACCCTTGCCTCATCAAACAGCAGGCAATTTAGCAAACCAATCATCTAACCAGCCCGAGCAACCATGAATGCATTTCCTCCCCGAAAATCAACAAAACAAATGAAAATAAAAAGCAACAGCCATACAAGAGCCCCTTAGCTTCCCCCCTTTGCTGTCCATCCCAGGTGGGCAGTGTTCACAGCCTGCAGAGCTGAGGACCTCAGGCAGCCAGGCTGAGCAGAGGTTTTGCTTTGAGGTCTCACAGCGTTTCCTGGTGCTGCCCAGCAGATGGCAAGAGCGTGTTGGTGGTTCTTCTCCCAAGTCACCGAGCTGCTCGACACGGTGAGGAGGGCTCGGCTGGGCTCCAGAGCGGGACTGGTGCTGTAAATAAATCACTCCCTTGTCACAAAGCGGCAGGGTGCCAAAAGCTAATGTCCTCGGTTGATCCTGTATTGATTTGGTTGATGCTCTTCAGTAAATGCTGTTTTCATGTCTTCTGCTCTGCCTGGTTGTGAGAATAATAGTGATAAAGAAGAGGGTTCAGCTTCAGCGTGCTGGTGTTTGACAGCATTTGGTCCGCAAGAGTCCAGCACTGCCACTGGAAATCGTGCTGCTGGGCGTCCTCCAAAGCTCCTTTGCAGAAGGAAAGAATCGCTGCTGTCCAGTTTGCCTCTCTGTCCCCAGGACAGGGCTACACACCTTCACCCCCCAGCACCCTTCCTGCGGGTGGGCATTCCCTCCTGACCACAGTGCTAGGGGAGCAGCTTAAACCATGGCTCTTGCCCGATGGCCCCCCCAAATCTTAAGTTGGTGAAGGCTGCCAGACAGGACCTGCCATGGCCCTATCTGGCAGAATAAAAGTGGTTAGTTGGGCAGTACTGCAAATGGACAAGTATGTGTCCTGGGATTTCTGCTGCCACAGACTGCCTCAAAGTTGTGAGTTTGTGTCCCATGTGACATTGAAAGTTCACTTGAAGGCAGTACCATTTTACAGCTCATCTTCAGGTCTCCTCCTATGTTGTAAATAGCTGACTCAGCCAACGGGGGAATCCCATCTCTCTGCCTGGTCAGCAGGAGTAAGCTGTGTCCTAGCCTGCAAGACTTCACTGCCTAGTGCTCTTTGGGGGATAAGTTGCCAACCCACTGCCTGAGAAGTGAATCAGCATATGGAGCCCCCCTAGGCCAACTGCCAGTGCAGTGACCGATTTTCTCTCTGTTCTCGTCGGCAATGAAAGCAGCTTTTTGACAGTGCTGAGTCTCTGAAAAGCAGATTCACTTTTGTTCTATGAGTGTGTGCATGTGCGTGCTGAAATACATTGACCTGACACATCTGCTAAAATAATTGTCTTTACTGATGCAAATTCCAGAAGGGTTTGGGCATTCAACACAGCACTTTTTCTGTGGATCGTTCACTGGTACCAGTAAACATCTAACCTTTGTCCTGAAAGGCACCAGTCCCAAGCAGCCACAAATGATATAGAAACTCAGTCAGAGACTCAGATGTGTCCTCTTTGGATGCTGTGATCTGAATCCAAAGATAAAAATAGTTGGGGCTCTGTGGAAGAAATTCTGCCCTCCAGTTCTTCCCCATTCCAGATAATATAAGTTCTATTGCATGTGTTGGATTTCATCAGGTTTTTTTCCACAGCAAAGGAAATGGATTTGGGAGATTCAGAATCATAATTAACTGTTCTTGCCACTTGTAGCATAAAATCTTTTGTCTAAACACATCAGTTCAAGATTTTCCTTTGTCTGGCTTCTTTCAGGTTTTCTTTATTCTGTTCCAGAAACAAGAACAGGTGACTTTTCTGCACGTGTGCCATCATGGCACTCTGCTGTTCCACTGGTGGTCAGGGGTCAAATATGTGCCTGGAGCACAAGGTATGATTCCATGGACATCTTGTATTTCAGTGTTACTTCTGCTGTGGAGACAGCATAAACAGTGCAGACGGGATGACTGGCAGGTAGGAAGCTCACCTATTTCTGAAGGTGTGAAAACCATGTGTGTTTCAGCTGATACCATCTGCTCAGCTCTTTGGGCTGTTTAGACTGCTATATTCACTGCCTGATCCAGAATGAGAATGTGCCAGTCACTCCTTCTCCAAACAGAAACAATAATATCCTATACAAGGTCTGTGTGTATCTCCACCCAGACCAGCACTCCCTCAGTCCCCATTCAGCTGGGCCTGCTGCATCAGCCCAGGTTCTGGCTCTCCCTTTCCTGCTCTGACTATGTCCAGCCTACTCCTCACTCCCTTTCTGGTCTGTATCCTGACTGCCTCTCCCTTTTGCTCCACCAAAAGAGAAGCATCTGAGTACTAGGCTACTATAGGTAGGCCCCACACAAGATGCTGGGCTATTCCTTTTTGGGAAGCCATGGTGGCTGCATGGCCTTGACACCAGAATCGTATGAAATGCTTAGGTCAGAAGACCAAGAATTGTCTCCTCTGCCTTTGAAGCTCTTTCTCGGTCTCTGAACACTAGATATATGGGATGGATGTATGCTGAGAAGAGAATGGAGAATATGATATGCTTCCTAGGTAAAGTCTGGATTGAAGGTTCATGCATAGGGGTGATATGATGCACTTTGAAAGCATCGTCACAGTGGCTGTGAGCTCATCACAGGGTTGGTCTTGAATGGTTTATGTGTCTTGTTCATCCTGACTTCTTTACTCTTCAGCCTTCTTTATTGGGATGTTAAACTCCTTTGTACACAGCCTGGAACCAGAGATGCACTGTTACCTGTGTGGAAGCATTACCTAACCATCATGCAGCTGGTAATTAATGCCATGTGTTCATCTCTGCACTTCTGTGTCTTGGGTCTGATGGCCCCTGTTGTCTGTCTCTGTCCCCTCGCTGGCTCAAGTCTTGCTGTTTGCTTCCTGTGGAAGTCACCATGTCCTTAGGTGTCCTAATGTACCACTACGAGAGGTGAACAGATTGGTGACCTGCTCTGAATGGTACTCACAGGACTAGCAAGAGTCCTTCAGTGACCGTATCAGCTAAAAAGCCCCCACTTCTGTAATGGGAAGGAGAGAGAAAAATTAAAAATTGGACTTCTCCCTTTTCTGTTGTATATATCAGCCTTTTCTCCAACACAGCTTGGTTTTGAGAGGTGTGAGGTGGTAACTCAGGAAAACTTTGCATTCTCAGTAGGGCAGGAGATTGGGCAGCCTTCATTCTGTGTCTTCAGAGGACGTCTAACTGCAGGCAGAGGCCAGTTGAAGAAAAATATGTGAATTTTACTCTTTCTGAAGACAATTCCTTTGGATTTTCTTTCCCTCCTCTCTGAAGAGGTAACAAAACCTGACAGCCCTGTGGTTCTTCAAAGACTCAGCATAAAGGCAACATTCCAGATAAGGACAATGACTATAGTTAAGCATGTGGGAGAGTTAATTCCACACAAAGAGAGGTTATACAGACAAAAAGTATGCAGTTACCAGAGAAGAGAAGGAAGAGATAGGGTGGATGTAAAATACTGATGCACTGAGGCTGGTCCAGAATTCTTATCTATCTTATTTATCTTGTTATAAAAAAAGAAAGAATTGCAGTAAATGAAAATGTATTTATAATGCAAAATATAGCACAGGGAATCAGGTTTTATTTAACATACTTTCAGTGGGCAGAACTTATTGCTTCAAAGTATTGAGACAGGTGACTCAGTAAAATATAAAGAGTGATTAATGTTTAAATGAATAAAAGTAGCACCGGTAGTTCCCCCTCTGTTTAAAATACAAATCAAAATCATTATGGGTACAATAATCTGATTATCAGTGGGGAAGAGAAGGAGTCTCCCACCTTTAGTCCCCATATTCCAAGATCTCAGTTACTGGCTGGTGGCAGAGGAGTGGCACAAGGGCAGTGGCCTGCCCCTAGGTGGGAGAGGCTGGATTCCAAACCAGCTCCTTGCAGCAGTGGGCAAACCTCAATGTTTGGTGGACATGTGATACCCTTTTCATGTTGGGGAAATACTGTTGGGCTTGAAAGACAAGTTTTTCAGGGATGTCAGAAGAGGCAAGCAGGTGGTCCTCTGGTTTGAGGACACTACTAGCATGTTGTGATACTCTATATGATGGACCAATGGTCAGTTGGGGTATGTCTCACGTCAGCTGCATCCTTTTTCCCCCCTGTTCCAGTGCCAGTTTGTAGCCATTGCTGCTCATTCTTCCCACAAACTCTTCACAGAATGCCCATTCCCCTGTGGCTTCAACACTGCACTCTTCCTCTACATTTTCAGCCACATTGCTCTCTTTCTACACTTCTACTTTCGGACCTACACTAGAGGAAAGCAGGAGAAGCTAACAAAGAAAAACAAAGAGGAGAGTGAGCACAATCTGATGAACTCACACATTCTCTGCTGCTTCCGACCTGATTGCCTGAAGAAAATGTATCTGGGGAGTGTGTGTAAGGCTCTTGTGTCTAGACTCATGGTTGCCTTCAAATATCTCAAGTCAGAAAGAAAAAAGGAATTATATAAACTCAGGGAATAAGGTATTGAGGAGCACACTTAATTGAAACTGATACAAAGCCAAGCCAAGTAGTTATCATCATAGCAGCCGTTGTGAAATCAGCACCAGAAGATCATAGAATCATAGAATGGCCTTGGTTGGAAGAGACCTCTAGGATCCTTCATGTTCAGCCATTAACCAGCACTGCCAATGGACCACTCAGCACCACATCTACGCATCTCTTGAATACCTCCATGGATGGGGACTCCCCCACTGCCCTGGGCAGCCTCTGCCAGGGCATGACCACCCTTACAGTGAAGAAATTTTTCCTGATATCCAGTCTAAACCTCCCCTGGCACAGCTTGAGGCCATTCCCCCTCGTCCTGTCACTGTTACCTGGGAGAAGAGACCGACTCCCACCTCACTACAACCTCCTTTCTCCCTTCCATCTCTAGCTCAGTTTGTTAGGTCTAGCATCCAACCATGACTCCTTGGCTCATTTCTTAAGCTGTAGAGGGTTTCTATGCATTCATAAGACTATCTCAGCTTACCATTCCAGATCAGACAGGATGATTTAACTTTATATTAGCATAAATATAAAGGAAATTGGACATTATGGTGTCCAACCAGACAGGTACATCTATTCGTTCACTGTTCTGATGATAAGGAAGGCATTATTAGCACTTTCACCCTAAGTAGGAAAATAATGCAGTAAGAATCATCATGTCCCATTTTCTGGAATGCTTATTTGCCAAAGGCTTCTTTGCCTTTGGTTGCCCTCATAACAACAGAAAACTTTTCATGCATGAAAACTGCTTAGCATGGCTTCTTACAGATGCCATATTTTTTAATGGAAAGAATAGACTGAGGTTCTCTAATCATAATTTTTCCCCTCCAGTTTATTATTATATTTATTATTATTATTATTATTATTATTATCATTATTATTGCTATTATTTTTATCATTGTAAAATTTTTCTTCTCATCAAAGATAAAAAGTTTTACACCACCATAACCAACCACCTCCACTCCCTAATTGTAAGGTATTAATACAAAATGTACAAAGGCAATACATTGTCTAGTGAAACCCTGCATAGCTCCATTGGCTTTATCACATCTCCTTTTTTGCTCCTAAATTGATTACCACTAGAATTGGGCACTTATATTCATCTACAGGCAGTTAAATACTGTTAAAGTTTTGATCTGGTAGTGCTTTGCAAATCCTAAATTCAGGTTTTAAACTACGAAGTGGAATTTCTTTATTGCATTCTGCTTTGTTGATTAAAACCAGTATTATGGAGCAGTGATTTTTTTCACAACTGAAACTTAAGCTCTTGAAGGAGAGGATTAGAATTAGTAACATGGTGCATTGCCATAGCTAAGCCAAATTCACCTCAAATGTAAAGAAGCCTAAGTAAGTCCTCTGGGAATGTCCACAGGATTAGATGTGCTAGTCTGAACCTAGCAAATGGATGAACACAGAAAAAATATATGCTCTACACCAATCTGGAGCTTAGTGGCTGTGCAAAATAAATGCAATTTCTCAATCACTGGTCTATGTTCATACACCAAACCTTTCCTACATGCACAGGATAAAACAGTATTCTTCCATTCCTTGCTCTCCTCCCCTTCACACACATACACAAGGGCTCATTTACGTTACCACAACAATGCATCATGAACATCATTCCCTTGATTTGAATAGTCCTTCCTCTGGTTTTCACTGGTGAGTATGAAAAGCAAACCAGGGCTTATTTTACATCTAGATGTTTTTCAAGCCAAATATTTCTCCACACTACTCACTACAGAAATTGTGCTGCTTTTGCATGCTAGAATGGTACTTTTGTTAAAGCTTTAAATATTAAAACTCTGGATGTGTCCTCTACTCTTCCCTTTGTTGGGCAAGAAAAAAATCTACTGTGTATCTAACATACTGTATTCCTGTTGAGGGTTTTCCCAGAGGCATCTCCAACATTGAAGATTTAGTGCAAGTAAAGCTGTTTCATGACTCCTATCCATTCAATGATTCACTCATGGCCCTATCCTGATTAAACCATCAGTACATTTGCCCCCCTAGTTTCGTGGTAGAACATAACTTCCTGCAGCTGGCTAGATTATCTGTGCTTACAAAGAATTTTAATGAATTTAGCTCTTTTTCCTATATGTGAGTGGCTCATGAGTAGATCTCAACCTGAGTTTCCCCTCACATAAGCTTTTTAAGGTTGTAGTTAATAATTTCAAGGACTTCACTAATAATTTTATGCCAGATTAAGTATCAAATATTTTCATTTTCCTTGATTCATTCATAATTCATGATTGCTTAAAAATTAGAAGCGAGCAGGAAATAGATTAAATTACTCAATGTTTTTTAAATCCACTCCATCTTAAAATATATAAATCTGTAAACATGTCATTTAGGGTTTTTTAAGCAGGCTATGCAGCTTAATTTGTGTCTATGTATGACAGAGCTTACTGCAGTGGATTCTGGACTGCGACTGGCTGTATAGCTGGTTACAAACTACAAAAGTATGAATTTACCACTTGAGAACTTGTAGTAAGTGCCTGATCACCTAAATCACATGCCACTGTAGCTATTTGTCCTAGACATGCAGCCTTTGATCATTCTATTCCTGTCCTTCTTCCTCACAGCCTGAGTGAGTGGTCAGATCTTGCACTTTTTGCATTGGTATAGCTGAGTGGCTCTGCAGGTTGTGATTCTTTGCTCCTTCGGATTGCACTCACTTGTTTTCATTCTTCTGTTTTATATTGGGATATCACAGGAGCCAACAGTGTGTGCTTGCAGCCCAGAAAGCCAACAGCATCCTGGGCTGCATCGAAAGAAGCATTGCCAGTAGGTCAAGGGAAGTGATGCTCCCCATCTACTCTGCTCTCATGAGACCCCACCTGCAGTGCTGCGTCCAGTTGTGGGGTCCCCAACACAAGAAGGACATGGAGCTGTTGGAGCGGGTCCAGAGGAGGCCACAAAGATGATCTGAGGGCTGGAGCACCTCTGCTGTGGGGACAGGCTGAGAGAGTTGGGGCTATTCAACCTAGAGAAGAGAAGGCTCTGGGGACGACTTACAAGACCTTCCAGTACCTGAAAAGGCCTACAAGAAAGCTGGAGAGGGACTTTCTACAAGAGCATGGAGTGATAGGATGAGGGGTAATGGTTTTAAACTGGAAGAGGGGAGATTTAGACTAGATATTAGGAAGAAATTCTTTCCTGTGAGGGTGGTGAGGCACTGGCCCAGGTTGCCCAGGGAAGCTGTGGCTGCCCCCTCCCTGGCAGTGTTCCAGGCCAGGTTGGATGGGGCTTGGAGCAACCTGGGCTGGTGGGAGGTGTCCCTGCCATGGCAGGGGGGTGGAATGAGATCATCTTCGAGGTCCCTTCCAACTCAAACTATTCTGTGATTCTATGATTCTATAAGTTGGTACTGTCCACTTGGGGTATCCTGCTGTGGTAAGAGCAAAAAATCTGAGAGTAGAGGTATGTGCTTCTGGAATTCAGGAGAGAATAAAGGCATGAAATTTCCCCTTTAAGATCAAGTCTCTAGAGTTAAAGATTACACTACAGTGTACTGTAAATCAAAAGGGCTGGAAATCATAAATTGCAGGTTTGGATGATTCATGCTGTCTGGCAGAGTCCAAAGCTTTGAGGGTGAATTGAAAATTTCCTGTAGCAGCTGGATTTATAAAAACCTCTGGGCCAAATGCGGATTCCACCAATATCAATGACAAAGCCTGCAGATTTCACTGGAAACAAGATGGCACAGCTGTGTGAAAAGCAATGCACTCAGCTACACTGCCTGCTTTTTTTTTTTTTGTGAGCAGACTGGAGTGTTATCCAAGCTTAACAGATGACATTTAAGGGCACAGTTGTGTGCAAGTCTCCCCCTTATAAAAAGTGGGTCAATATATCTGTGTAGAGTAGTTTACATCAACAAGATGTAAAGCATAAAATGTATAAGCTTGATATCTGGTAGTGCTCAGCATCTTTCCTCCTGTTCAAGTCAATGTAAATTATGGATGTTCTGATCAAATTACTTTTGAATTAACCAGACCATTTACTCAATGCTTACTTTCTCTCTAAAGATAAATGAGAGGGATTCTCATTTTAATCAAAACAAAATACAGAAAAGAAAATCAATTACTATTTAATGTTCTTTCCATCGGTGTGTGATGGAAAGTTTCCAGAGGAACTCAGTCTTAAAACTGCAAAGCAATATAAAATGCAGGAACGTGGTTGGGTTTTAAGTATTGGATTTCTTTTTTATATACATACTACCAGAAAATATGGCAGTGTGGGGTTTTTAAAAAAGGCAGAATTACTCTAAACAATTAATTAAGCAAAACCAGGATGCAGTAGATTGCTTTGTACAATAAATAAAAAGCTGTTGACACAGATGTAAAACACCTCCAAGCCAAACACTAAAAAAGATCAGCCGACCCTAAATATAGAACAGTGTGAATTTGCTGAATTCATTAATGAATAACTTTGTGGATTAGGCCTTGATAGATGGAGTGCTCCCATCCAGATGTTTACTGTGATTTGTCAATGGCCTTGTACTTAATCCTCCTGAACAGGAAATAAGAGTCTTTTCTCCGGGGTCTCCCTTGGGGACTGTGGCAGTCTCTCTCTTTCTGGCCTGAATCATCTCAGCACAGGATCAGGCTGCTGGGGAATTAACCACGTGGAGGAGGAAGCATGGATTTGCCTTTAACCCCTTCAGTTTTTTCTCGGCTTCCGATTGACTTCCTCACCATCTGCCATGATGGGAATGTTAGGTAGTCAACACATGGAGAAGAAAAAAGTCACCCATGTTGTCCTATGAGACACATCTGTGGGGTCCCTGTCCCCACAAAATGTGTTAAAGCAGACATGTCTAGTCTCACCACCACTGGGAGAGTGTGGGCTGTGGGCAGATCGAGCGGGTGTATGTCTCTCCACATCCCAGCATTCTGTTTTCATTTTGACGAGGCTGCAGCCCCACAGCTACTCTCAGTGAATGGGATGGCCCAAGAGAGAGAATCTGTGAAAAGACTGAAGGTCTCCAAGGTGTCCTTAGTCAGGTACATGTCTGTAAATGTGTGTGTGCGGGCAGATGGATGCGGCCTCTGCAGACTACCCCCATTCCTCATTTCTCACCATGTGAGGCCCCACATGCGTTGGGTCACTCATTTCACTGTGTGGCAGTGTGCCACTGAACGACAGCCCCCAGCAGCCACACCACTGCCATTGCTGCTGCATAATGGCATGTTTGGGTTCTGCTCATCAGCACATGAGAGCCTGGATCAGCCAGTTTCATCTGTCCTAGTACCCAAGAGCAGAGGCAGGCCAGTGAAAAGCTGAAATGCAGCAGAAGATGAGGGTCTGAGCATGGACAGGTATTATTCATGTCCCTGGCATGATGCTGTGCAGGGCCTGAGGATATGGTCCTTCTCCCCATGAGGGGTTGGTAAGGTAGAGGTGAAAGATCACAGAAACAGAATCAGAGAATGGTGGGGGTTGGAAGGGACCTCCGAAGATCATCCAGTCCAACCCCCCTGCTAGAGCAAGATCCTGGAGTAGATCCTGCAGGAACACGTCCAGATGGGTTTGAAATGTCTCCAGAGATGGGGACTCCACAACCTCTCTGAGTAGTTCCAGTGCTCTGTCACTCTCACAGTAAAGAAGTGTTTCCTTTTGTTAAGACTGAACCTCCTGTGTTCCAGTTTGTGCCCAGTGCCCCTTGTCCTGTCACTGGACACCACCCAGAAGAGTCTGGCCCCGTCTTCCTGACACCGCCCTTTAGATATTGATAAGCACTGATGAGATCCCCTCTCAGCCTCCTCTTCTCCAAGCTAAACAGACCCAGCTCCCTCAGCCTCTCCTCAGATGGGAGATGCTCCAACCCCTTCATCATCCCAGTGGCCCTGTGCTGGACTCTTCCCAGTAGCTCCTTGTTCTTCTTGAACTGGGGAGCCCAGAACTGGACACAGCACTCCAGATGAGGTCTCACCAGGGCAGAGTAGAGGGGGAGGAGAACCTCTCTTGACCTGCTGGCCACACTCCTCTTCATACACCCCAGGATGCCATTGGCCTTCTTGGCCATGAGGGCACATTGCTGGCTCATGGTCACCCTGCTGTCACCAGGACTCCCAGGTCCTTTTTCCCAGAGCTTCTCTCCAGCAGCTCAGCCCCCAGCCTGGACTGATCCATGGGGCTGTTCTTCCCCACATGCAGGATTCTGCACTTGCTCTTGTTGAATTTCATTGAGTTTCTCCCTGCCCAGCTCTCCAGCCTGTCCAGGTCACACTGGATGACAGCACAGCCCTCTGGCATGTCAGCCACTCCTTCCAGCTGTCATCAGCAAACTTGCTGAGGATCCACTCTGTCCCCTCGTCCAGGTCATCAGTGAATATATGGAACAGGACCGGACCCAGTACCCACCCCTGGGGGACATCACCAGTCACAGCCTCCAACCAGACTGCCCCACTGACCACTGCTCTGGGCTCTGTCCTTCAGCCAGTTCCCAAGATAAGAATCTAGCTTGGACAGTGTTTCTTCTTCTGCAAAGCTTGTGTGAGCCTCTCCTAGGTACTAGCTGGTAAAGTAGGGAATCTTAAAAGCATCTCATTTAGGCAGCACCTTGATGCTTCCTCACCAGGGGAGTTCCATTTACAGCCTGGGGAGAAAACCTGCAAATGGGGCTGCAGGATAAGGCACTAGTGGGGCTGTGTGGACCAGATGGGGGGAAAAAGCAACATCAGAGGGGATGTTGTCAGAGGGGATGACAACAGGCATTGTAACTGGGTTACAACTGAGTGGCAGTGGGAGCAGGTAGAGAGAAGGGTAAATTTTGGTGTGGATGTGCTGGAGTGTATGGGACTGATCACGTGTGTGCATGTGCTCAGGGGAGAAAATACTTACTGCTAATTCCCAAGTCTGGGGACAAGTAAATTCTTTGTGAGGGAGTGCCTGGTTAAGGCATGAGTAGCACATCTCAGCACTTGCTGTGTCCCGCTGTTCTGCATGTCACCCTTTCTCTCCAGTACCTGCTGGCAGGACTGCTCTTCAACAAAGTGTTCAGTCTTCTCCCCACACTCAGAACACTGGGGATCACAGGATCACAGAACAGCTGTGGTTGGAAAAGACCTCTAAGATCATCAAGTCCAACCGTTAGCTGCCGAGTCCCCACTGCCCCATGTCCCTCAGCACCTCCTCTGCACGGTTCTTAAATACCTCTAGGGATGCTAAACAATAATTGCCCTTTCAAATTCCCTGCTTGGAGTAGCTGTTTCTTCCTCTAACATCATCTCCTCTTTCTTTGTACCCACAGATACCATATTAGATTCTCAGAAATGGCAAAGCTGCAAAGCAAGTCGTTATATCCCACTCCAACACTCTACAGAGCAGCTGCATTTCCCTGCTGTATCAATTAATAATGCACATTTTCTTCACAGGGGTTTCAGTGAGGCTTTCAGCACGAGGAATGTGGGAAAGTCTGTCTGTTTCTCCTCACTTCAGCACAATCCCATCTGCCTGCAAATTGAGGATGTCAACACGGCAGCGCAACGTTCCGGCGGGCTGGAGACGTGGGTTTTAATCAAGGGGGGATTGAAATTCAGCGTCGTCTCTCCTCGGCATGGGAGAAGTGCTGCTCCCTGGTGTGGAGGAAACAGCAGGGGAACGGACAGAGCTGCTGGAGAGGCAGGGAGCTGACCACCCCTGCGTGGCACCCACCATCGGTGCCCCTAGGCTGTGTCCCCAGGACACTGCCTGCCACAGGCGTGAGCTGCTGCTCCTGGGGAAATTTTTGAAAGTGTCCCTAGGACTGAGAAGGGAAGCACAGGCTGAGAATGGCTGGGTTGTTTTTTTATGAAAAAGGGGGGGAGATGTGTGATGGTTAGCATGTCCGTGTCCCTCGGGAGGGCGGGGGTTTGCTCTCGCAGCCTGTGGGGACTGGTCTAATGCAATGACAGGTCACACAAACGCAGGGTGGCTGCAGGGTGGTCGTCCCTGGAAGGGGGGTCTGCAGATGGGGAGAGGGGGGGGTGTTCAAACACACGCGGCTGAAGGAAAAACGGGCAGAGGTGAGGGAGCAGGCAGAGGTGCCAGCAAGTCCCCGCTCCGTGCTGTGTTCCTGGTTACGTTTGCAGGCAGATGAAAGCAGGGGTGAGTGTGTGTGGATGCCTGTGCCCAGTCCTGGGGACGGACACACTCACTGGGCAGACCCGGAGGTGTGTGTTGCCATGGCCGGGTGCCACAGGTCCCGGCGTGCAAGTGGTTAATTCTGACTGGCACTGCCCCTGGGAGATCCACCTGAACTTGTCTTGGGGTGCTTCCTCTTGAACTCGATGGTTATTCCCGAGGCAAGGTTTGGAGGGAGAATACCTCGCATCAGGGGAGCTGACAGAGCTGGAAACCAGAAAAACCTTCCCGTGACAAGCCCTTCCTCTGGGGACAACCTGTCAGGCACAGGGGCAGGACAGGTCAGCAATGCTGTGCTCAGTCCCAGAGGTAAATCAGAGACCGTGCCCGTATCACAGGCAAATCACCACTTACAGGGACCACTTGATGTTATTATGGTTTTCTATTTTGGCACTGGTTTTAATATCTTTGGGCATAATTCATATCGAGAGGTAATGTTTTAAATTAAGTGAAAACCCACTAATCCCAGTGAATCTCGGAAAACTGATGGAGGTATGAGTACTATCAGTAAAAATGTCACTGCAGGGATGCCAACTGGAAGGCAAAATGCTTTTACACTTAATTTAGTGTTTTCTGTACTTGATTTTGTTAGCAACACAGGAACTCCAGGAGAGTGGTGTATGTGCACAGGGATGTTAATCCTGCAGGGTCTGTGGATGTATTTAGTACATTTGTGCATGTACAGGATCTGTGGATGTATTTAATACGTTCCCTTGACAAGAATAATGAGTTGATGGTTGGAATATAGAAAATCAGACCTTAGCACTGATTGTATTCCTGCACTGTAAGCGGAGTCGCTGTGTAAAGCTGGTTCAGTTCCTTTTTCTCTAATAAAACGTGCATCTGCTGAAAGGAGCCAGCCTTGGGGGTGTGTTTAAGAACCCCTCAAAGGGACAGCACGGTTGTGCTGATACCAACACGAGGGCAGAGCCCGGTAGCACCGCACAATTCCCTGATAAACTGGGGGGGGGGGGGGGGAGCAAAACAAAGCGGAGAAAAAAATAAATCCCCAATCTTTTCCTTTGTTCTCATCCCACCAGGGGGGTGGGGTGGGGCACACGTGGAGGAGCCAGGTGCCACCGGTCCCCCCGTGGGTACCTGCGGACGGTCAACCGCTGCGGGTGCCCGCAGGTACCCACGGGGGGAAGATGAAGGGATCCTCTTTGACGTCAAGCTCCCATCATAGAAGCGATGGCTTCTTCATATCCGGGTCCCCCGGGCAACTCCCGCCCGCAAGTGCGGAGGAGGAGGAGGAGGAGGAGGAGGAGGGCGGGGAGGGCAGGGCCGGGGAGGAAGGGCAGGTCGGTCGGCCGCCAGCCCGGAGGTGGCCGGCGGCGGCGGGGAGGTGACCGCAGCATGCCCGCCGCCTCCGACGCTCCTGCCGCCGCTGCCCATGGAGATGGCGCTGGTGACTCTGGAGAACGGCGGCGCCACGGCCATCGAGGGCGGTGAGGATGCCGCGGGTGGCGGCGGCGGGGTGCGGCGGAGGGGGGACTCGGTGAGGGCCGGCGATGAGGGAGCGCCGCCGGCGGTGGATGAGCAGCGGGAGCGGCCGGCGGCAGCGCCGCAGGGAGGGGGCGGGAGGCGGCGCGGTGGCAGCGCGGGGAACCCCAGCACCGCGGTCCCGCCTCAGCCGCCGCCCCGCGCCCCGCGGCCCGCCGAGATGGGAGCGGCGGAGGAAGGGGGACACCGGCGGGGCATGGCCATGGCGGCGGCGGGCGAGGAGGAGGAGGAGGCGGCGGTGGCGAACCGGGGAGCCATGCACCACCAGCGGGTGCTGATCAACATCTCGGGGCTGCGCTTCGAGACGCAGCTGGGCACCCTCAGCCAGTTCCCCGACACGCTGCTGGGGGACCCCGACAAGCGCATGCGGTACTTCGACCCGCTGCGCAACGAGTACTTCTTCGACCGCAACCGGCCCAGCTTCGACGGCATCCTCTACTACTACCAGTCCGGGGGGCGGCTGCGCCGGCCCGTCAACGTCTCCATCGACGTCTTTGCCGACGAGATCCGCTTCTACCAGCTGGGCGAGGAGGCCATGGAGCGCTTCCGGGAGGACGAGGGCTTCATCAAAGAGGAGGAGAAGCCTCTGCCCCGCAATGAGTTCCAGCGCCAGGTCTGGCTCATCTTTGAGTACCCCGAGAGCTCCGGCTCGGCCCGGGCCATCGCCATCGTCTCCGTGCTGGTCATCCTCATCTCCATCATCACCTTCTGCCTGGAGACCCTGCCCGAGTTCAGAGACGAGAGGGAAATGCCGGTGCCCCTGCCCCCGCAAAGCGGAGGTTTGAACAGCACGACCGGGGACTCCCCGCCCATGCAGCCACCCAGCAGCCTCTCCGACCCCTTCTTCATTATCGAGACCACCTGTGTGATCTGGTTCACCTTCGAGCTCCTCGTCCGCTTCTTCGCCTGCCCCAGCAAGCCCGAGTTCTCCCGCAACATCATGAACATCATCGACATCGTGGCCATCATCCCCTACTTCATCACCCTGGGCACCGAGCTGGCCCACGAGCAGCAGCAGCCCGGGGCTGGTGGTAGCAATGGGGGTGGGGGCCAGCAGCAAGCCATGTCCCTGGCCATCCTCAGAGTCATCCGCCTGGTCAGGGTCTTCAGGATCTTCAAGCTCTCCAGGCACTCCAAGGGTCTGCAGATCTTGGGACAGACTTTGAAAGCCAGCATGAGGGAGCTGGGCCTCCTCATCTTCTTCCTCTTCATTGGGGTGATCCTTTTCTCCAGTGCTGTCTATTTTGCTGAGGCTGATGACCCTGAGTCTCATTTCTCCAGCATCCCTGATGCTTTCTGGTGGGCGGTGGTAACCATGACCACCGTGGGCTATGGGGATATGCGACCTGTCACTGTGGGCGGCAAGATTGTGGGTTCCTTGTGTGCCATCGCCGGTGTGCTCACCATCGCCCTCCCTGTCCCTGTCATCGTGTCCAACTTCAACTACTTCTACCACCGAGAGACTGATCACGAAGAGCAAGCCATCCTCAAAGATGAACACAGTAGTGCTCAGGGCGACACAGCGGAGGGGGATGCAAAGAGAAGATCCAGTAGAAACTCTCTGAACAAATCTGTTGTGCACTTGGAAAACAGTGAGGGGTTCAACAATGGCACCAGCTCCTTGGAGAAAACCAGTATCAAAGCTAAAAGTAACGCAGATGTCAGAAAATCCCTCTATGCTCTCTGTCTGGACACCAACAGGGAAACAGACCTGTAAGGAGAGGAGAGAGTTAGAGTTCAGAGATGCAGAAGGATTTGGTGGTGTCAGAAGCTTACTACTATAATTATTCTTTTATAAGTTAGTTTTATAAATCGGGCTGTATTTTATAAATTGATCACTATCCTGAGCAGTCCTCCAGGAATACATGTTTTTCTGTTCTTTTTCCATGACACAAAGGGTCACCTATTTTTAAAATAGACTAAGAATAAGCTACGCTCCATGATGCAGGGGCTGGTAAATTACAACAGCGCAAAGTATAATTTGTAGAAAGGTATTTTAGCAAATGGTGGTTGGTTTTAAACGGGTCATTTGTAACCAATTCAGTTGCTCCAGGTTTAGTATTAAAGAGTTGGGGGATGTGTGTGTGGAGAATGAATGGGCTGGGGGGGGGGGAAGGGAGGTTGAGGTTTTTTGTACTGTAGTTTCCAATTGAAATTATTCCAATATATTTTATATCTGTATAAATGTATTTATAGTTGAAGGAGGATTTCTTATCCTGTGAAATACGACGTTGTTAAAGCACTAGGAACATTAGCAGATCAGCACTTTCAGAGTTTTCCACTTGTGATCAGTACAGATCTGGTTATCTAGTATGTGAAGTGAATTTGGTGCTTTTAACCCTATAGCAGAAAACTTTTATTGTCATTTATATGTTAGTTTCTTGTGAGCCTTAAATTATTAAATATTGTAGATACACTTCTTTATAAATAATTTTATTAATTACCTTACTGTTGAAGGATTTCTAAATAATTCAGTCCTGTGCTTACTGTCCCCACTCCAAAAAATGTATGTGCAGCTTTTTTCTTTTTTTTTTTTTTTTCAGTCTTACAGTTTTATACCTTTGTTATATTTTTGAAATGGAAAGAAAAGAAAGGTTGTCTGCTGTTACTGGTTTCAATCCAAGTGCACAACAGATCAGAAAATGTGAGGGAGTGGATAGATGTAACAAGAAAGTAGAAAATGAGTGCAATAGCTGCAAAGCTGTTTTCATTGTACGCTCCGGATTGCTTTGGCGTGTGTGTCAGTCACCTTTGTGTATCCATACCATTTTGTGTCCACAGTTCACTGGGTTTAATTACCATAGACTGGAAATGGACTGCACTGAAAGAGTCTAACATGGCATGCTGTGCTACTTCAGTAAGGATTGCGTGGCTTCTGTCTTGGGCTCGGAGGGAAAGCATCACCTTTCACCACACCGCATCCTCATTTTATTTCCGAACAAAACCCTGCCAGTGCTGTGGATTTTACAGTTAAGGAGCTGTTGAAAGATGAATGACACATTATCTTCATCGTGGTAGCACAGCACTGTACAGCTTACTAGTGAAGACCGACACCAGGTTGCTTCTTTAAATCAAAGAGCTGTGTTACCATTTTTATTTATTTTATATTTTTTGCAAAGGACATCTCTGTTTTCCTCTCAAACTCCTGTTTTGTTGCTGAAGGATGTTCCATGCCTTTGCCACGTACAGTGGCACAGCAAAACTAGCAGAAAGAGAAGCCTTGATTTTCAACGCTCAAGGTTGGTTTCTAACAGATTTTCTAATACAAATAAGTGAATACTGAATCGGGGTTATAATTCATGCAGGTACCTCAGAGATATGCACTGTGATAGATTTAAATCAGTTTTATGAAACAGCGCCTTGACATTCTCTTGCCTAGACACAAATTCTGCTTACCAGTCCCTCACTGTGCTCTTTAATGGTGATAGCCAAATGTTTGCCTTCCCATTCCATAAAACAGGCATGGTCAGTGCCAAGCAAGTAGTATTTTTCATGTTCATAAACACAGAGCTCAGCACAAAACCTGGCGGGGGGGAGGGGGGGAAGGAGGTTAAATCTTATAATAGAGAAGAGGATCTTCCACATGAATTTTAGATGTTGGTTTCTTGTTGGTTTGCTTGTTTATTTATGTGGGGAATGATGCTGTAATCTGCTGAGGAAATGTCTGCAACAAGACTGACAGACAAAGTGCACGGTCCGGCTGCGCGCCAGCCTCCAGCACACCTCCCGTTTGCTTTAGGGGAAGTTTGTGCATCCAGGTGAAGTGCAGAATGAGCCCTTTGGTGAGACTGAATCTAAAATGAAAGTGGTACCACAGAAGTGGTATAATTGCCTGTTGCACATGCTGACATCTCGCTCACTGATGGATTTACAGTGAAGCTTTTCACCCAGGGAAATAGTTTGATTTACTTTCAGTGATTAAATCCCTGCGACTCACCTGAATAAGTACCAAACAATGCAGTGAGGCTTTTAGGATCAAATTCTGGTCGTGTCTTCCTCTACCTACTACCTCCACCTTCCTGACCACTTTTGTCTTCCATAGTTTTCCAGCTACGCTTTGTGCTGAATTGGGCTGCCAGCTCCTCAGAACAGGGGCGATGTGGATGTACAGGCTCTGGTTTGACAGTGAGACCCTGCCTATGGCCAGGGTTCCTGCATATTAATGATCAGAATTATAGTAATTGTTGCAATTAGTGGAGGAACACTGGTGTAAAATTGATGTAGGTGAAAGCACATCAGGGCTATGGGGAGTGGGTTGAGCTGATCTTAAAAGCCCGTTGCTGATGGCAAGGGAAGGCTTTGCCTTCCACCTTCCTTTTCATTTTTTTTCCCTCTCTTTGTGTGCCCTTTTGGTGCTTACCCTGAACTGGTTCTGTCCTTGTGCAGGTACGTGTGCAAGTGCTGCCTTCTCATCCAGGAGCTGCTTGAGCTCACTAATCCGGCAGAAAATCCAATGCAGCACTAACAACAACAACAAAGTAAATATTTTGCTGTCAAATTAGTGAGCTGGAAAGCAAGTGAGTACCAGAGCCAGTGTGAGGAAGGGCTGGGGAAGCAAGGTCAGCGGTGTGGGGAAGTGAGGAAGCAGGGAGGAGTGAGATCCTCACCCTTCAGTGGCACTGAACTGTTGGGTATCAGGACTGCTTGTACCCTCCTCCATGTTTGCAGAGATACCACAGGCTTACAAGGTGCTGGGGGCTGTGAAGTTCCTATTGGAGCCAGTCTGCAAAATTCAGCTCTGGATGCCAGCGCATGTGCCCTGCTGTAACTGAGAGCAGGATTTGTCCCAGTCAGGATCAAAATACCCCAACTGCTGCACAGGGTTCTTGTCAGATCACTCCTCGACTTTCAGTTTGAACCTGCAGGGTTTTTCCATAATAAAACAACAGAACTTTCCAATAAAAAGAAAACCAGTTATTCTCAAAATACAGCTGAAACTATTCATTTGGCTGGGCCTTTGAACCAGTTGTCAAGCACAGTTCAGGCAAACTCGGCTTTGACACCTTCTTTACAAGGATACGTAATTCCTGTTAGCTTACAAGGCAGTAAAGGATTTGCTTTTCAATGAGAGAGGTTGCTGCCAGGCACTGAGTAATGCGACCAGAAACACGGTGAGATCACAGTGCAGCAAAGCATTTAGCATGGGCTTAGCTTTAAGCATATGCTTAAGGAAAGCATTGTCAGCAGGTGTTTTAGCTGGCTCTGATCTTTGAGGTTGTTACTTCAAGATGAACTGCATACCCTGCTGAAACCTCAGAGCCATCAGCTCCCATTAGGCTTTGGTGCAAGTATTTAGGTATGTGGTACAGTTTGTGAGCCTGAAAACAAGTGGTGCTGCAGGACACAGTAATCAGAGCACCAGGCTGTTACTGTGGGAAGAGTGCCTGTTCCTACAGCCACTGCTTGTCACAGAATCACAGAACAGCCGTGGTTGGAAAAGACCTCTAAGAGCATCACATCCAACCAGTAACCCAGCACTGCCCAGTCCCCACTGCCCCATGTCCCTCAGCACCACATCTCCACGGCTCTGAAATCCCTCCAGGGATGGGGACTCCCCCACTGCCCTGGGCAGCCTGGGCCAGGGCTGGGGAACCCTTTCAGGGAAGAAATGTTTCCCAATATCCAATCTAACCCTCCCCTGGCACAACTTGAGGCCATTCCCCCTCGTCCTGTCACTGTTACCTGGGAGAAGAGACCGACCCCCCCTCACTACCCCCTCCTTTCAGGGAGCTGCAGAGAGCAATGAGGTCTCCCCTCAGCCTCCTCTGCTCCACACTGAACCCCCCAGTTCCCTCAGCCACTCCCCATCACACTGTGCTCCAGACCCTGCCCCAGCTCCGTCGCTTCCCTGTGGACACGCAGTCCCCTTGCTGTGATCAGCTGCAAACTGAGTTCCAGGAATGTCTGCAGGACACTGCAGCTCTGGCCAGGACGAGCGTGTAATCACACTTTCCAGCAGTAAGAACCTGCTTTTGCTGTAATTGGCTTTGGCGTTAAGAGGCTGACCTGAGTTCAGCAGGCAGCACGGGTCTGTGCCTGGGGTACCGGCCCGAAGCCTCGCAACAGGACAAGGGAAACTTTTGCCACTAAAGAATACGAGAGAAAGAGAGAACCAAATCACGCTGAGAAAGCTCCTGTAAATGTGAAACAGGAGGAGAGTTTGGGCTGTGTATGCCAATTCTAGGCTCATTACAAGAAGGAAATCCATCTAAATCATTATTGATTTTCTGTTAGCTGACCTGGAATGAAAAGCAAGCCGAATAAAACCCCTCTGGAATATCAAAAGCCACAAGATACCAGAGCTTAATGAATAGCAAATCATTGCAGGTAAAAAAAAACCCTCACTTTTTTATAGACTCTTTTGACAAGGAGCTACATCATGGCAGGTTTCTCACCCCACAAGTGCCTGGATGCCATAGTTCCTAATGGTTTGTTGTTTTGTGCTGGAATACATTGCCCTCCCATTCCCCCATTTTGGGGATGCTGAAGTGAATATTTTTTTTCAGTCACCAGAAACGTAAGTTTAGTTTGGTTAGCCTGGCCCCAAGGGGAATCTATGTTCCCATTTTATTTTTCTGTCATTCTAAAAAATTATAAAACCGTAACTAGCAGTTATATAACACCATTCATCTCCTAGTGCTTTATGAACAATAGTACAACAATCTTCTGTATATAGAATCACAGAATCACAGAACAGCCTTGGCTGGAAGAGACCTCTAAGCTCACCCAGTCCAACCATTAACCCAGCACTGCCCAGTCCCCACTGCCCCATGTCCCTCAGCACCACATCTCCACGGCTCTGAAATCCCTCCAGGGATGGGGACTCCCCCACTGCCCTGGGCAGCCTGGGCCAGGGCTGGGGAACCCTTTCAGGGAAGAAAATGTCCCTTCTGCTGGCTGGTCCCTGGCCTCTTGTGCCACACACACAGCTGATCTGGTGCTGGTGGTGACAGGGGCTCTTGACTGACAGCACACTGAGCACTGCTCTGTAGTAGCTTCTCTTCTCCACGCACTGCCATTCACCTCGAATTAGGTTAAAAAGGAAGTATCAGTGCACTTTCAGTCTCATGGAAGATATGTAAGTATGCAAAAAGCCCTACTCTTCTGAAACATATCAGTGAAGCTACTTCTGAGGTACAACGGGGACACTACTTAGTGGCACAGAACAATGCCACTTATAGAATCATAGAATCATAGAAGGTTTGGGTTGGAAGGGACCTCAAAGCTCATCTCACTCCAACCCCCTGCCATGGCAGGGACACCTCCCACCAGCCCAGGTTGCTCCAAGCCCCATCCAACCTGGCCTGGAACACTGCCAGGGAGGGGGCAGCCACAGCTTCCCTGGGCAACCTGGGCCAGTGTCTCACCACCCTCATGGTCAAGAATTTCATCCTAATATCTAATCTAAATCTCCCCTCTTCCAGTTTAAAGCCATTACCCCTCATCCTATCACTCCATGCCCTTGTAAAAAGTCCCTCTCCAGCTTTCTTGTCGGCCCCTTCAGGTACTGGAAGGTGCTCTAAGGTCTCCCTGGAGCCTCTTCTTCTCCAGTCTGAAGAATGTAGCTACCTAGCTGAGATTTGTCCAGGTCATTTGGCAAGATGTCATGATCAGTAGTGAAATTTGACAAAGGTCTGCAGGCAGATTGCTGTCACCCTTCAGCAATAATGAATGGAAAGATTTAAAGACCAATCAGGACCTTGGCCTTGCTACTTGGCCAATGATGAGACGTGTATGGCAGTCAGTGCTTTGGTGAGACCTGTGGAAACTATTGTTGTCTGACCATCGGTTTCACTAACCTCCCTCCATAGGCTGACTTAGCCACAAATGTTTAAAAAATAGCAGAATCACAGAATGTGAGGGATTGGAAGGGACCTCAAAAGATCATCCAGTCCAATCCCCCTGCCAGAGCAGGAATACCCAGATCAGGTCACACAGGAACACATCCAGGGGGTTTGAATGTCTCCAGAGAAGGAGACTCCACACCCTCTCTGGGCAGCCTGTGCCAGTGCTCTGGCACCCTCACTGGGAAGAAGTTCTTCCTCATATTTATGTGGAACCTCCCATGTTCCAGCTTGTACCCATTGCCCCTTGTCCTATCATTGGATGTCACTGAGAAGAGCCTGGCTCCATCCTCATGACACTCACCCTTTACATATTTATTGACATTAATGAGGGCACCCCTCAGTCTCCTCCAAGCTAAGGAGACCCAGCTCCCTCAGCCTTTCCTCAGAAGGGAGATGTTCCACTCCCTTCATCATCTCTGTGGCTCTGTGCTGGACTCTCTCAAGCAGTTCCCTGTCCTTCTTGAACTGAGATGGAAATGAAACAGAAAAGGTCTTTATGATAATATAGCCTAGAACCAATCAAAGTCATTGTCCCAAAATCATTCTGCTAAGTCTTACGTTACATTCAGCAGAACAAAATATTTTTTAGGACATACCATTTAGTGTATCGTAGTTCATTAACTGCTTCCCTTGTCAGCTTGTTAAATTTCTGTTGGTCTTGCCATAATTAGGGACCTAAGGGTGCTGATACTCTTCAGCGAACCTGGGTCACACTGTCTGACATCAGTGTGTCAGCAGGAATACACACGGAAATTCTCCCATGAGTCCACTGGCCAGAATATTTGTATGGTGAACATTGTGAAAAATGTGGGTATTGTATCATTAAAAGCATATAAAATGTTAAAAAAAAAATAAAAAATGTTAATTGGAATAGGAAAAAAAGTATATCTTGTGATACTATAACTGAAGAATTAATTGGAATGAGAGGTTGCAAAGGTAGGTATCGATCTGTTTGAAGAAAAAGAACAACATTCATACACAATCAGCATATATATTGCAATGCTTTCTCCCGTCTGTGATGCAGTAATGCAGTGTCCTTGTGTGGTGTGTTTTGATTCCCAGGTATCTGTACTGTATTTTTACCAGGGCTGAGAAAGACAAACCCAGAGGCAGACCCAGAGCTGTTGTGAACCAGTGCCTTGAAGATGCCTTCTTTACCTGGAAGCATTTTTGTTTCTCTTAGTAATACCAGTTGATGCAATAAAATCTTTCTTTCTGTCTTCATCCTGACTGCAAGTAAGCGTGTTTGTACAGCTAGCACAGCTTTGTTGGAATCACCTAAGGGTGAACCAGTTAGTACAGCTCCAGGTTCTCCCCCCTGTGTCAGCACTGACTGACTTGGGTTTGTTCCCCACTGTCGTAAACGCATGGGACTGGGTTCTGTGCTTGGACCACCCTGTGTGCTCCTTCCCTTGGGACTCACAGCTCAGGTGCCCTCTGTCAGGTAGCCACGTGGGTCTGGTGATTTGATGAATATGACACAGCAAAGAGTTTGCCATTCTGGACTCTGAAATCCCACTCCAGGGCACAATGAAGAGGCAGTCCAATTTAGAACGAGCTTTGCATCGCCAGCTTTGGGGCTGTCTTTAAGAACTCTGTGCTAGCAGCAGATACCTGGATTTTGTTCTCATTGATGCCTGGGTGAATTTTGACACCGCTGTTAAAATTCCATGGTTCTGGCTGCAGTCTTGTTTCCATTGTTCTGAAAGAGATGCAATAGCCTTTGTTTTCAGGGCATTTATTTGACTTGGGGTGACATGAAAATGAGGTTACCCTTTCCAATGGAACAATGTGACTTGGAATTTTCAGTGAATTGACCTGATTTCCAGAAATGACCTGATCTAATAGTGAAATTAATAACCTTCCTAGCTGGCACCAAGGTGTTTCCATTAGAGCCTGGGCTTCCCAGCACATACAGTCTGTAATGATTACTGCAGAATTCATCATTTTCCAGAGACAATTTAGAATTTACCAAAACTAATGTGCAGATTCTCTTCTGTCTTAGTAATGCACTCAGGTTCCCTGTCATGGGGAGGATGTCTCCAAAGCAGTCACTGCAGATTGTAATGCTTGTCTGTTATGTAGAAGACAAAAGAGATGTATCTCATGTCTGTGTTTGGACTGCAGTGTGCCATGGAGACTGTCATTTATGATCTTGTGGGGAACAGCTCTTAAGTGTGCAGGGATAAATGCTTTTTTTAAAAAAAACCATTCTGTGTTGTTTTCTCCTCTATAGTTTGTCACCCTTTGCAATCCTTCTCACATGAGTAATGACTTAGCCTCAGGGTTCCCCAGTCTTCACTGGTGTTGTTGCATAACAAGTGCTCGTATTCAGCATTGTAGTTTGTATGAAGATACTGGAGGAGATGGTGCAATTTAAATAGCCTAGATTGGTAGCACAGCTGTCTGAGGGTCTGAGGGCTGTACAGGGACCAGAGGTTCATAATAGAATTCCTTCCTGTGTATGGTTGCACTTCAGTAGTGGTGTCCTAGCACTTAGTAATTCCCCCAGAAAATCTCACAAATCCATACTAGGGCTTGCTTTGCTCCCTCCAGAGCAAAGATTAGTGAGATTCTACCATACTTAATTCTCTCAAGCAAGTTCAGCAAATTTAAAACCTCTTTCACCTCCTCTTCCTCTCCTTCCTCCTTGTTTAACTGCAAGTAGAAGTGCATGTGATGGGGGGAGGGAGGGGCAGCTGAAAATTATTTGCATTCTTTAAGTGGTGTAGCCTTATAATTTTTTTCTGCCTTGTTTAAAATGATTTGAAAATCTGAGGGAGTGTAGTTGTGGGAAGGCTTTATGTGAATTTGCAGAGCAGATTTCATGAGTTCCTTAGTTCAGTAAACACTGTCATTTTCAAGGCAGTGCTGCATAAGAGGCTTACTGAAAGACAAGAAAAGTTAATGTGAAAACACATGTTGTTGTTACTATTCTTTTATTATTATGCAATTAATTCTAGGAATGTTTTAATTAGGAAGTAGAATCTTTAACGTGCTGAGAAATTCTGGCCATGCAAGAGAACTGATGCAAAGCAGCAGTCAGTCTGGAGGGTGACAAAGATTGTCCTGGGAGGGAATACCCTGTAGCTAAAGCTTAGCCACTGTCCTTTGAAGGAGACAACATTCCTCAAGCCAAAGAGGAAGCAAAGGGAAGAGCAGGAGTCTGTAGCTGAGATACAAGGTCGTTTCCCTGAGGAAGGGATGGTGGCTCCCGGAGGTGTTGCTCCATTTCAGCTACTGGGTGAAACACCTGCACAATACCTGTCAGGATCATGTTTGAAAAGTCTGCTCAGTGCTTTGGAAGAAAGGGCACAGGTGCCTGTATCCAGGGGAGTGTGCTGAAGTGTGGATCCAAAGCAGACACTGGCATCTTTTGCAGGCCTGGTGGAGTAAGTCCCAATAAACTGCAACGTTTCAGTCAGGCTCCCATGCCCCACTTTTCTCACAGGGTATCTCGAGACAACACATTCCTTGGGTCAAGATGCTAACTTTAATGCCTCTGATGCCAGAATGTTGAATAGTTAGAGATGCCCCAAACCTCCCTATGGGCAAAACCTCTGTAGCCAAGGCATTTCAGTCTGGATTTCTCTGGAGCTGAGAACAGCACCGGTTCGTGAGTGGCCCCGTCTGTCCCTGTGACTCGGGGAGCACAAAGGAGCGCTGACAGGTAGGCACAGCTCGCTCACAAACAGTGGTTGCAACAGGTAAACTGTTGCAGTAATGATAAATATCATTATTACACAATGCAAAAAATAATTTTTTATTAGAAGCTAATTAATTTTCTCACTTGGTCTGATAGTTTTACTCTGATGGCATTTGACTGCATAATGGTGTTCACAAGCTTCATCTGGTTGGGTTTTGGAAGATTTTTTTTTTTTTTTTTCAAATTTTGTCTGTTTTGACATTCTGAATTGAAAGCATCTTAAGCAGGTGCTGGAAGAATACCAGGGGATGTGAGAAGAATCTCAGTGAAGTGTACTGATAACAGAGCAGAGGCCAAGGAGCATAGAATTTTAGAGTATGAGAGAGAAATCCCTCTGGAAGGCCTGGAAACACTGTGTATTTCAGAATGGAATTGTCACTGTTTCTTGCTAGTGAAAAATGGGGTAGGTTCTGTTCTTAATAAGGAAGTTGGATGTTCCACTGAGGAGGAGATACGAATTCTCATAGACATCCTGGCTGCATCTATCTTGGATAATGAACTGTGCCCCGAATCATTCTCTGGCACTGAGACCGATTGGCATGCACCAGCCTCTGTTCCTACTGGTAAGACTCTCCCTCTAAACCAAGGTGGCCAGAGGCAGGCTGCCTCCTGGTCTCAGTTCCTGGCCTGTGCTGCTTCCCACATTCTGCCTAGGAAGTATTTTGGAGAGAGCTCTCTGGTACAGACTTAGAAGTGTGACCAGGAGCTTTTAACAGTATAGTTGATTGTGACTAATTGCCTGGGAACGCTCCCTCGAACTGTTTAATTGGCAAGTGTGGACGTGGCTCAGTTGCACACTCAGGGCTGACAAGGTATGCCCTGCGTTGATGCTGCATGGCATCTTGCCCTCAGGCAATTTCTTGCAGTATCTTAAAACCTTTACACATTCCCCCTGTTGGTACTGACTTACCTTGAACAGCAATGGGTCTGTATTCATTGAGCACAGGGATTTCTGCAGAAATCTGTTCTCACCTGACTCTGCTTCCACCTGAGCCCACGTATATGCAACTGTACTGAAAGTCTCCACACAAACCCTGACGTTTCTGCGTGCACATGGAGGAGCACAAGTGAATCTGACGGGATATTGTTGCTTTGTGTTTTGAGTGACTGATGTTCCTGTTTGCACAGCCCTGGTGTTTCAGTCACTGCATCTTGCAATTCTGCTTAGGAGCTGTGATACAGCTGAGACCTTGGTGGCCAAGCACATCCCCTGTTCCTGCCATGTGGTAGGCTGCATGGGAAAAATAACTGGAAATTTTTAAAAAAAACAAGGAAGGGGGCAGGGAGACACTCCTAGGTGCATGCAAAGAAATTCAGGCAGGATGATGCCTGTAGAGATCTCACTGAAGCCATCTGCCTGCCCAAAGAGGTGGCCAGCCTCACCCGAACGATCTGCTGCACACGTTTGCCTGGCCTGCACCTGGCATGGTGAGGTGCTGGGGTCTGAACCCCCAGCCCTGAATTAAGGTTGACACATGGGTGGTTCCCACAGCCCTTCAAAAGGAGGGGATGAGTTTGCCTTTTGGCTTTCCTCCAAGGTGCTGCTGGCCTTGCAGGGAAAGCCCTTGGGTGAACAAGCCCCAGGTGCCCCCATTGGGTCAATGAGTGCCAGGTGTCTGCTGTGGGGATAAAAGCTGGGACCACTTACAGGAAGGGTTGGAGAGTCTGTCTGTGAGGTGGATGCACTTTGCAGAGGTTCCTGTTGGGGAAGGACCTCCTGGCTCCTCATGCAACTGGATCCCAGTCAGGTCTGGCACGTACAAACGCGGGCTTTGTGGGGAGGCAACATGGGATTACCTCTATCGTATGTGATCACCCTATTGTCCTGGTTGTCTCCCATTTTCTCCGTGGGTTACCTTGTGTCTCTGTTTGTTCCATCCATTACGGGTTATGCTGTGTCATTCCTGGGGTCGCTGGGGTTGATATCTATTATTTGTGATCTATCTAACTTGTTTGTACCCCCAGCAGTCCCCTATATTCTGACTCCTTTACGTGCAATAGAACTTACTCACTGGATTGTTGTTCTGCTGCTGGCTGTGTCCTTTGTACTGGGCCTACTAATTGGCAAAACACATGGCCAAGGCCTTTTGTGCTGGTCCATGGTGTTTACGCTGTGGGTTAAGTTTACTTCCCTTTACATATATGCTAAAAGGATAATTTGGTTCTAAACTAATTGCAACCTGAGAGAGGAGTAGCTAAAGGTGAAAACAAATATATATGTTCTGAGCACTGTCAGCTTCCAAATGGCTTTGACTTCTCTAAATCCATTGAAATAGCCTCAGAAAAATATGCATGCAAGTAAGGACTGGTCAGAAAGCATCACCAAGCTTCCCCTACAAAGCATTGGGATTTTGGATGTAACACTGGAAGCAGAACTGTTACAAGTGCATGTAACTGTATTTCTGCTTCTGGTGCTGTAGGAACTGTGGACCACCCAGAATGGGCAGGGAGTGCACCACCCCTAGAGCTCTTCTGTAACTTCAGGGTAAATCAAAATGCCAGCAGTTGCTGTGCTGTGGTCCCCAGAGACTGGAACATCCTTAAGTGCAGTCAGACTGAGAAGTCAGAGTATGTTTCCAGAAGTAAACTTCCACTTGGAATCCTTTCTGACACTGCAATTCATGGATCTCGACAGCTCTAACTGCAATAATTAATGGTGTCAATGCTGTCCACCACCCCAACAAGTGGGTGAGAAGCCAGTCCCTCTGAAGGGACACTAAGGACAGGTGAATCCATCAACGGGCTTTCAGTTTTTGTATGCACAAGCATTCCATGTGATTTTCCACTGAACATAGTCCTTCTCCTAATAACTCCGTTTTCTCCTTTGCCTCACCCCTCTGACAGAGGTTGCCATCCTTCAGCAGAAGTGGCTGAGTACTGCAGGCCTGTTTGCTGAGGGCAGATGTTCTGGCCCGTAGGACTGGCTGGCTGATGAATTTCTGCTGTGGAGGGGGTTTCCTCCAGCAGATGAGCGGGCAGATGGCTTATGGTGAGGGTCATATGTTGTGTGACTACAGCAAAGACCACCAGAACGTGGGGTCTTGAATGCTGAGATCCACCACGTGGAAAGTTCAATGAAACTTTCTATGTCAGGGCATCAGTCTTCAAAGTCTGTTTCAACAGGAGTAAGTTTAAAAACTCTGTTTGTCATATTTATGTATTATTCAATATTTAGAGACAGGATACATGCTTAAAATGGGCCTGTAAAAAATGTAGATTTGCAGGGAAGCAAAAGTACAATTCAAGAGCCATATGCAGCTTGGAGGTAAGTGACCAAAATCCCCTAGTAAGGGGAGGGGGCCTTTCTATTAATTTCCCTTAAAGACAGATGTTGTAAAGTCATTATTGCAGCGTTCATGGACAGTGAAATATATATTAAAAATATTTCAGGAGCACATCATGCACTGTTCACTCTATAATTAATGATGGTATATGCTGTGGGGACAAGAGAGTGTGGAAATAATATTGCTTATTGCTTGAACTCAGCTTGCAAAATGACAGCCCAGCATGTCTTGCTGGTCTACACTGGTTTCTCAGGCAAAGCAGGTGATGCTGGGGAGGTGTGTGAAGGGTCCAAATTTGGAAGAGAAAATAATCGGAGACTGATGACTGGAACAAAATGCTCAAGCCAAAATGTTCCTTCCCTGGGGAAGCTCTCCCACAGTCAGATGTAGTGTTGTTTAGCTGTCTGGTTTTAATTCCAGGACTGCAAAGTAAGCATGGCTCTTAAGGCCCTGCATGGGACTTTTTTTCTCTGCTGTTGGGTAACGAACCCAAACATACAGGAACTGGGCCTGAGTGAGAATCTGGCATACCATCCACTCCTCATCCCCCAGACCATACAATTCCCTTGCCTGATTTTCTCATTTCATTGTCATGGGTGTAAAATCACACCGTAAAATTTCCTCTTGTTATTTGCGTAGAGCTCAGAGTCAATGTAACATACTTTGAATTTGTTTTCCTTTTTAGAAGGGGCTTGCATTTTGGATTTTTTATTTTTTTTTTCCTGGGCTAACGTACATCTGATGTCAGGCTTCCCAGATGAGGGTGGCTGGACTGGCGCTGACATTTTTAGAAATATGTGCGAATGGAAAAATATCCTGGGAGCTCTGCCAACGGCTGATTCTGTGAAGTTTGGGTCTCTATTGAATAGGAAACATGAGCTACGTACCTTTGCTGAAAAGAAGCCTTACTCATGGAGTGTCTCTGCTCAGGTGTGTGCTCAGTGTAAGGAAAGGGCAGGAGGGAATTCCAGCAGGCTCTGACTCGTCCAGGTGATATTCATTCCCCAGATGATAAACAGCCAATTAGTGTCTTTCCTAAAGAGAGGAACAACTATGGCAAAAGACCCTGGCAAAAAATGGATTTCCCAAGGTTTAACTGCGAGGATAACAAGCAAAGTGGTTCAGACAAATCTCCTGCCTGATCCGTGGCTGTTCCTTCCAGTTCGGTGCTGACGTGACTGGGACAGAACAGCGTCGAGCTGAGCTGATTCGCAGTGAATCGAGCCTGCAGCTTTCCAGTTCGCAGCGAGCTGGTAGAATTTGGAGGATGAGTGCAGCTGATTAATGGGGCTATGAATGTCAATAATTTTTATGGCCTTCGCAGTGTGCTCACTTTAACTGCCTCAGCCGAGCAAATGTCTCGTTACAGATAGCAGGCTTGCACACAGCATCAAATGCTGCTCCCCTGAAGAGGAGCAGAGATTGAGTGAGCAGGGTGTTGTACAGGGGTTAAACCAGTGCAGGAGGTGCTCTGAGGGTGCAATATCAGTGCTCACTGAGAACAGACTGGCTATGGCTCTATCCAGGGCTACAGCCAGCTCCTGCTGAGCTGTTGGCTTGGTTGAGTTTGGATCTCAGGAGGAGCCTGGAGCCAGGAGCTGGTGCTTTTCACTGAGTCAAAACAGTGCTCAGCGAGTGGTGAGGCCGTGTAGCTCCAGCTGAGCCCAGTGCTGAGCCCAGCCTGCTAACTGGCAGCATCCTGCCTTTGTCAGAAGCAGAATCTGCGGAGCTGCCCCATGGGTCAGTGCTCAACAGGAGCAGCGTCTCTCCTTGTGCTTCAGTGGGCTCATCACATGCAGCCCTCCCTCCTCTCTGCCCTGAGGAGGGGCAGGATGCTTGTTTGCAGCGTGGTCGTCCCCCTGTGCTCAGCTCTGGTGAGGCCACACCTCAAATACTGTGTTCATTGTGGGCCCCTCACTCCCAGAAGGACACTGAGGGGCTGGAGTGTGTCCAGAGAAGGGAACGGAGCTGGGGCAGGGTCTGGAGCACAGTGTGATGGGGAGGGCTGAGGGAACTGGGGGGTTCAGTGTGGAGCAGAGGAGGCTGAGGGGAGACCTCATTGCTCTCTGCAGCTCCCTGAAAGGAGGGGGTAGCGAGGGGGGGTCGGTCTCTTCTCCCAGGTAACAGTGACAGGACGAGGGGTGATGGCTTCAAGTTGTGCCAGGGGAGGGTTAGATTGGATATTAGGAAACATTTCTTCCCCTGAAAGGGTTCCCCAGCCCTGGCCCAGGCTGCCCAGGGCAGTGGGGGAGTCCCCATCCCTGGAGGGATTTCAGAGCCGTGGAGATGTGGTGCTGAGGGACATGGGGCAGTGGGGACTGGGCAGTGCTGGGTTACTGGTCGGACTGGGTGATCTTAGAGGTCTTTTCCAACCAAGGCCATTCTATGATTATGATTCTATGGTCTTGCATGCCATCATTCTCCCAACACTCTCTCTCTTTTGCAGAGTCAGCAGTCTGTCAGCATCATCTCTCTCCTGTTTACCTTATGCTCACATGTTGGCAAGGCTGAGAGGACGTGGCTGTGCCTGGTGCTGCAGACACCAGCCCATGTGCCATGGAGGGTGTATTCTGGCCTTGACAGGGCTCCCTGGGCCAGCTCGTGTTGTGGATGGCTCCTCACACAGGGACACTGTGGCATAGTGGTGGCCTTAGCAGGAAGTTTAGGTGCAGCTGTTTTCACACATGGTTTGCTAGTGGGATTGCTCTGTCTCTGCTGCATGGAGCCCCACAGAAACAGGTTATATCAGCTTTACAGAAAGCAGTGTGTTGGACTGAGCTGGATTCACTTTGATTCATTCTGGAGAAGGGTTTGGTGGTTTCCAAGGGAGACAAAGTTCTTTTAGTCACTCTTTTGTTCGTCAGTAACTTTTGAGCTTGTTGGCTCTTTTCAACCAAATTTGGCAAAACGGTGCCAGCCTTGGAGAAAATAATTTCTTTTTACAGCTTTTATAAAGGTAGCTGACTGCACAGGGGAAAGAAAGACCTGAAGTGACACTGCTTCTCTTAGGGGAAAGCAGTGGCACTAGCTCTCCTCAACTGTTGCTCTATCAAAACAGGAAAGACATGGGGAATGATACACTGTCAACCCAGGTGTGTTCCCAGACTTCTCTGAAGCACAGCAAATACTGATGAAATGGGATTTATAGCATAACAGCAAGTAACAGAGTTGTGCTTAGAAATAAGCAAATAGTGGCTTGCATCTTGACATGGAGTTCCTTCCTTTCTTCTAGCAGTACTTGCAGAACATTTTTCAGACTTCTAACTTGTCCCAGTGTCTGTTGTAATTGGGGGTTGGGGGACAGGGAGGGGGAGCCCTCTTGACTTCAGTGAATTTGGGGTCAGCTTCATCATGATCCATCTCATGCCATCCTGATGTTTTAGGAGTTGAGGAAACAAAACCTTGAAATTAAAGCTCGTGTCCTTTTCCTCTGCATTGCAATGGTGGGCTTGGAGGGGCAGGAGAAAGGAAGAGTTTACAAGAAGACTGGATCTTTACTAATGGACTTTAAATAGACTGGGTTTAAGTAGATTGGCTTGCACACCCCTTAGCACCCCTGCACAGCAGCAGTACTAGCTGCAGCTCCTTTAGTTCCTGGAGCTCATCTTATTTGCTTTTCTAAGCATGAAGCACACTGCAAAGAGTTGGTTGGTTCTTCCCTACTCACTAACCATCTATTCAAACATATTATGCCCACCAGTGGTATTTGCTGTAGGACTTTCTGGCCTGATTTGAGAATGGACAGGAAGAAAAGCAAAGCATATTACTCTGCTGTATTTAAGACTGGACCTGAAAAGCATAACTGAGCTCTAAACAACTTTCCCAATGTCACACAGCACTGGGTGCAGAAGAGAGGGCACATTTCATGATGGGAAGCTTCATAGCTTAATTTTAAGGACCATGTGGTCACACTTTTTGCCCACATGTTTTACAGTCATAAACTAAATGAAACTTTAAGGTTTTATTTATGTTCTTATGCTGTGTTCATCACCAGTTCTGTGGATGAGACCCTTCCAATGATGCCATAAGAAATGTGGCTAATAGCCCTTGTGTATTGATTCTCTCAGCTTCTCCTCATGAGAGCTGTGAGCAGTGAAGCTGTTTTTTTTAAAAAAAAAATATAGATACAGATGTATTAGCAATATATGATTTCTGAGAAGAAAGTACAACTTGGAGTTTGTTCCTTATCCTCCAAACTTTGGCCCTATCCCAAAGGAAGTGTTATTTCCTGGTCAGTTATTGTAGGAGGTTTTGCTTGAGGAAGAAAATTACTCACTGTAACTATGAACTTGGAGCTCTTAGCTGTTTGTTGTTTTTTTTTAACACCTTGGGCCAAAGTTCTGCTTCCTCAAGGTTCATTCTAGGGCCAGTTCTGTTCAGTATATTTATCAACGATCAGGAGTTGAATGCAGGAGTTGAATTCACCATTAGCCAGTTTGCTGGTGATACCAAACTGAGAGGTGCTGTTGACTCTCTTGAGGGACAAGAGGTCTTGCAGAGGAATCTAGATTGGATCATTGGGCTGTGATTAATTGGATGAAATTTAACAAGTTGAAATGCTGTATTCTGCACCTGGGGTGGAGTAATGCTGGTCACAAGTATAAATTGGGAGAGGAGTGACTGCAGAGCAGCCCTGCAGAGAGGAACCTGGGGGTGTGCCCTGAAAGCTAAGAGGGCAAACTGCATCCTGGGGTACTTCAAACACACCAGCTGGCCAAGAGAGGTGATGATCCCGCTGTATTCAGCATTGGTGTGGCCTCACCTTGAGCACTGTGTGTGGTGCTGCACCTCACCACTTAAGAACAAAGCTCAGGTACTTGAATGCATCCAGAGGAGGGTAACAAAGCTGGTGGCAGGGCTGGAAGGAATGTCCTGTGAGGAGTGGCTAAGGACTCTGGTTTGTCTGGTCTGGAGAAAAGGAGACTGAGGGGTGACCTCATTGCTCTCTGCAGGAGGGGACATGGAGAGGGAGGTGCTGAGCTTCTCCCTGGAACCCAGTGACAGAAAACGTGGGAATGGTTCAAACCAGCATCAGGGGAGGTTCAGACTTGACATTAGGAAGCATTTCTTTACTGAGGGGGTGTTCAAACACTGGAGCAGGCTTCCTAGAGAGGTGGCTGATGCCCAGTCCCTGTCAGTGTTTAAGAGGCATTTGGAGAATGCCTTTAACAACATGCTTTAACTGTTGGTCAGCCCTGAAGTGATCAGACAGCTGGACTAGATGATCATTGTAGGTTCTTTCCAAAAGGAAATATTCTATTTTCTATTTTTCTATTCTATTTTCTAAAGTAATGGATCACTGTTTATGGAAGCAGGGCAGTTAAACTTGATTGGTTCACATACAGACAGATCTGTTTGGTGTTTAGAAGGCATTTGATCTGCTGCCATTGTTAAGAAAGACTGCAGCATTTTGTCATCAGTATAGTCATGGATTTCTTGTGAAATCTGTTCAAAAACACTCACCAGATCAAACACTAGCAATATTTCTAGCTTTCTACCATGCAAAAAACCCCAGTATCTCTAACAAACCAAAGGCAGACAGGAAGACCCCCACACCTGAAATCTGATTTTTAAATTAATATTATGGTGCTATGAAGTGTGACTCATGATTGTTGAATACTCAGTCTATCCTATTCTATCAAAAAACAGGCTTATTTTGAATGTTAAGAAATGCTGTTGAAGGGCTGCAGAAGAGGGGCAGAGGCCCAAACATCCTGGCCTTGTAGCCAGTGAGGACTTCCAGGTTCTAGAAGAATTTTCAGTAAAAGCCTTGTGCAAGATTTGGTTTCCTTTTATGTTCTTTTATCACTGCAAAATAAATGTAATGGTCTGCTGCAAAACAAATGGAACATAATCTGCCATTTTCTCTTGACCATTTTGAAATACCCTGCTAGAATAGCCAAAGAATGGCATGTAGGCAGTTTGCAAAATCATTTTGCATGAAGGGATTTCAAAAAGCTTCCCCAAAAGCTACCTACAAGTTATTAACTCACATTTGGGGACCATCTGCCTAGTGGCTTTTCAAAATAATGCTATAAGCACACAGGCTAAAAGCAAGGAATATCTTACAAAAGCATATTTTCCAGAAAAAAAAAAAGAAAAAAAGAAAAGGCAAATCCCCAAATAGTTGAGCCTTACCTTTTGTTATACCCATAGGTGATAAATCAGAATGTATTTGAGAACAGAAGTGTATCTGGGGCATTGCCACAACATATGTGTGTTCTGAGAATCATCTTGCCGTTTCTATTGCAGAATTTTGACCTATTTTGGTACAGCTACATTTATTTGGGGAAAATGCAGTGTACATAACAGGGACATTACTATGGCTCTTCAGACTTTACAATCAGGAATTTACAGCAGTTGTTTTGCTGTAGAGAAAGACCAGGCATTGAAGATAAGGTTTTTCTAAAGCTGCAAGTCTTCTTCTGCATGGGAACACTTGGGAAACACAACCTGAATGAAAAAAAACCCTAGGTCTAAAGTACAATGACTTGAAATAGGGCATGGTCCTCTGGGAATAATCACACTTGGGATAAAGGTAGGCCTGACTCATGTGTAACTTAGTCCACTTCAGAATACTAAAACAAATTTCATCTTCATTGTTTTAAAGGAGAATGTTGTGCAGGGGCTCACCAGAATAAACCTAGCTTTTCCCTAGGTAGACAATCCCCATTTTTAAAAGTCATGTGAGAAGTCAGGAAGGACCCTGGAAGCCATTGGAAAACAGTCATGCCAGCTCTGTAATTTGCTGTACACAAATAGCACAATTCAACATGATGCTGAGCAATACCTGTTTGGGTGCTAAATTCCTTTTATCATCTGTGGTTTTTGAAGACAACTGGGATCACCCATGATGAAGTAGAGATGACACCGAGAATGACCTGTGCTGTTCAATATGCAGATGTATCATAGCTCTTGTCAAATTTCATGAGTATTGAATGCAGAGTAGCTTAATCCTGTAAGGTATGAAACAAACTTTGCCTTTCTTAGCTGCAGAACATGCTGATGACTGGAACTTGGGCCAGAGAGGTGCCTGCTCCACCTTCAATGGATTCACATTGTGTTTGGACTCTGAAGGCCTGTTCCTCTGCTGTAGAACTGAATGGAAATTTTGCAACTGGCTTCAGCAGGATCAAAAAGCACTGCTGCTGCTTTTGGTAAACTTTCCCACTGCTGTCTGGCTGGAGTAGCAGTGGGTCTGAGCCTTGTTCTGTAAAAAATCACAGGGAGCACACTTTGAAAAAGGATGGGGATGAGATAATTATTATTCACTGTCAGCTCTGAGCCTAAATTATGTTTCAGTCTGTTTCTGTGCTCCCTAGAAAGGTATCACAGGGCATTATGTAAGGCTGGGTGTCACCATCAGTAGATAATGCTTAACCTGGAAAAAACAGAGCTGCAGAACGCAGGAGGAATTAAAGGCGAATGAGACTTTCAGACTTCCCTTAAGAAAATTTATCTGAGAGGTTGTAAGTACTGAACTGATGTTTAAAAGCCTCGTGTAGCATCCCAGCTTGCCATGCTAGTACTAAGGATTTGAAAAGATAGCTGGAACAGCAGTCTATTCCATGTTTTTATTGTCTGTAGTTTATAACTCGGGATAATCTGGATATTCCTGGAAGTGCCCTGTCCCTTTGGAATCCAGTTAAGTTTTTGGCTTGTATGATTGCCTGTGTCACTAAGTTCCACAGCTTAATTACATATTGTGTAAAAAACTAATTCCTTTTCCTGTATTTAAATTTCCTGCCTTATTATTCCTTCCTGTTAGTCACTGTCCCTGGATATTTATTTTTTTTTCAGATAACAAAAAGTCCCAGTCTATCTGATTTACAAGGTTCTGTATAGCATACATTTTGCCCAGAGTCTTCTTGTTTGTATCCTTTGTAAGGCAAATAATTCTGTCTTTCCAGCATCTCTCAGTATAACAGTTTATTGAGGCCCTGGATCATTAGCATGTTTCCTGTAAGCCTTCTCATCTGTTCTGAGCTCCAGCATCTAAAGCTGCACACAGGATCTCAGAAGCAGCTGATCCACTGATTAATGTAAAGATGACGTGACATTTTCAGCTTCATTCTCTTTTCCACATGCACCCTGGTGTCTTTGTAGCTTTGACTGCAGCCTGCTTAGTGATCACAAGCCTTCACTTTGTTGGTGTTGAAGGCTGTGTGTACACTGGTGGTCTTTCTCAGTAACTGAAGGAGAGCACTGAGCCAAGGTGGTGGCAGCCAGGTCTCTGGAATGTTCACTGTGGCAAGTGCCAAACTGACTGAGATGTAAATGCTAATGTTGAACATTTGGGCTAGCTGATTTTTAAATAGCTTGTGTAGACGTACTCAGAGGTGCTGAAGCCCTTTTTTGGAATATATACAAACATTTAGATCTCTGTAATACATGCAAGGATGTTTTTTTACAAATTATGTGGCTGCAAGTGCCACTGGCCATTTTGGAGTGTCTCCATCTATCTCATTCCTCTTTCTCTGAAGGACTTCAAAACTCCTTTTTGTCCCTACCACTGTAAATAAATGGAGCGTTTGCAGGCTACTCTATCTCACTTCTACCTTTCCAGAGAAAATGTAAATGTTTTTTAAGTGGAACAGGATCACTGGGGACACTTTCCTGGTCTTCTCCTATTATGTCTCTGACAGTGGACATTCAGCCTTCCTGGCAGCAGGTGCAGACTTCACAGAAACAAATGACTCCAGCATTCATTGGAAGACTGTCCTTTGAGTATGAACTAGAAGGTTATGACCTGCTGGGATCCAGTTGTGTTGAGCTAGTTGTCTCTGTAGATTTTAGGAGGCCAAGTTAGACCACTGAGAGCTTTAAGAGGAATGACAGCGAATGATTAAGGACTCCACTGGGCACTGACTGTGTCCATTGGCCATTCTGAGCCCCATAATCTCTTTTTAATGAGATGTGCAAGTGTTGTAGTGAAAGTAAAGCTCTGTGCCTTGGCTGTGGGTGTGTGGGGCTCTCCTGAAACATTGCTTTCATCTGTTGCTCTTTTTCAGTTTGTGAATAGCCTGGTTCTTTGTACAGCTACCACAGCCCTTAGTGAGAGTGCCTTATCAAGCTGTCCTGCTAGTTTTGACAGCCTCTGCAAGGCTCAGAGAGACAACACCTCCTACAGACTCTAACAACACTTGTTGAAGTTATATGCTGTCAGACTCAACATTGCCTTGCCAGCCTGAATTTGCCTTGGCAGATAGGCAGCTGGGAGCTGCAGGACCAGGAACCTGACCTGATCTGACATTATATTAAGGGAGCTGGTATTGTTTCAGCAAACCCTGTGTTTTTTTGATGAGAACGTGCTCCTGGTCTACGTTCCTAGTTCACAGAGAAAAAGTCTGCCCTCACAGAGCCTGTGTAGAAGCAGCAACAGAGGAAAAGTGATGCCTAAGAATGATTGCTCTCATATTGCTGAACATATCAGGACTGATCTAATTAAACTGCATGCATGGAAATGAAAGAGCTAATCTAACCCGTACCATGGCAGTCACAGTGTGCAGTTTAGGTAATTGCCAGTGTCTGTCTTAAAAACAATAGTCCCAGTCCTGACCGATGCAGTTGAAGACACTTGGCACTGTGCCACGGACTTCAGGGGGGTCAGAACTGAGCTCAGTGTTCTATTTTAGACAGAGCATAGTTCAAGGAGAGGATACTGATCTCTGTCAATAACTTAAACCTGAAGCCAGTTGCCACAGCATCAGGTAATTTCTTTGGAAACTCTGTTAGAGTTTTCACTATCAGCACTGGGTTTCAGAGGTATATTTGCTGAATTACTCTCTTGATAAAACCCTTAATAAGCAAGTTTGTTTGCTCTCCATCTGGTGCTCATCTTACATGAAATACAGTGAGATTGGCAACTCATTCACTCATGGACAGAATAAGTATAAAAGTTGCATAAATCAGTTAATACTGGTAAGTCCAAAACTTACTTACAGTTTCTTGAAAAAAACCAAATTATGAACCTTTCCTCTTAGGACAGAAACTCTTTGTAAGATGGAAAAATATCTTACACACTTCTGGTGCTGAAATATCAAGTACTGATGTTTAGTTTTGCAGATTCTTTTCCTGTTAATTTTTGTTCCAAATATAGTGCTATACTTGTCTTGAAACTGCTTACACTTCATGTTCAAGGCAAAGTTCTTGCACTTTAAAAATTCAGTTTTATCTTTAAGGCTTTGATCTTGCATCTGTAACTTTAGATGCTTTTCAGTGATTTACTGAGCAAAGAACTAACATCCTTCTTTGTTGTTTTCAGTGCCAGATAACAGTTATATCCAATGGTGGACCTCCATTTGCCATGAAGATGCAGTTACAGGCAATGCAGTGTACAGATGTTAGGCAATTTGATCAATGCTATCTAGAAATTGTAGTGATTATATGTATTTTAGGATTTAGTTCACCTTCTAAGTCCTGACTCCTTCTTCTGGATCACTGAAAGAAAATCATGCTAGTCATATTTTTTTTTTGTGGAATCTCTACTAAAAATGAGTAGGGATTGTTTAAAATGAGTATAGGAAATCCACAAGCAGATAAGGATGAAACTTCCCAGCCATGGCATTAAAATGGCATGAGTTCAGAAGAGAAAAGTAGATGCATGGCTTTATGGTTTAACAGTGACAAAAGACATGTTTTCAGGTAAGGATGTAAATATACACACAAGAAGGCTGTATTGACACAGACCAACAGTCATAGAATCAGAGCTTCACTGACCTCATTGAATGATCAGGAGGGGGAAGAAGGTTGGTCTTGATGTCTCAGGCTATCAGAGATGAATGAAGCTTCCTGAAGGCTTGAAGTAGTGAGAAAAAACTGTGGGTTGCTCTATTTGACAGACAGTTGACCAAACTCCTTTACAACCCACATTAGAGTTCACTGTGTGCAGCATTTCCCACCCAATAATTCCTGTTTTCCTTTCTCCATACACTCCAGCCATATGATTTTTTGTGTGAGACAAAAGGAGGACAGCACACCTCATCAGCATGAGAGACCCAGGTCTATAATCAGCATTAGAAACTCAGGTTCAAGTTCCTCATCAGAATTCTGCCAACTTGGAGTTTGAACTGGACCTTTAAAATGCCCAAATGCTAAAGGGCTGGATTCCTACTGTTGCACTCTTTATTTCTTTCCCCCCCAGGCAATCCCATCCAGTGCCTAACACGTATCAAAGAACAGTGTAGGCCAAGCTTCATGTGGTCTTCACTGCCATCTTGTGAAGTCACACTGAGTGAGGTTATTCTTTGCGTTGTTTTAACTAGCAATATGTTTAGGCTGGTCCAGAAAAAAATTGTACAGTTGCCATCCAGGATGTGTGGTCTTTCAGCCTGCAGTGCCCTTGTGGCCCATCAGCCACGTACAAGCAGCGATCACAAAGAGATGTTTCAAGACCAGCCTGCTTGAGCTTGTAGGAACTGTGAGTTATTGTCTGCTAGAGATGGTAAAGAGCCCATCTCTCATCTGACTGAGAAAACCTTTCCCAGAAAACTCTGAATTCAAGCAGGCATGTTTCCATGAAAAATGTCTCTTCTGAGGGACTGACTTCCTCCAAAGAAAACAGCTCCCTGAGAAATCCCTTGCTTTGCTGTGCCCCATATACCACTTGACTACAGGTGAGCATCATGGACTGTGCCCCTGCATCTTCCTTTCCCTGTGTTTGGACGAGAGGAGTGGGAGGCAGTGCAGAGACCCAATACCAACCTCTTGTGAATAGAGGGCTCCTCTTTACCAGGGATTCCCTGTCTGTTCTGAGCAATTGCTGTCCTGGCCTTTTGAGCCTCTCAGATGATAAGACAAGGCTGAAAAGTAAGATACTGTAGGAGTCCCAATTCATACAGTCAGCTTAGAACAGCTGCAGACGAGTACAGGTTCAAGATAAGAAACTGCAGCTCAGGATAAATGTTACTCTAAAGGACTAGTGATACAGGTTTGACAAGCAAAAACTTGTTGTTTAAGTCAGAAGTACCAAGGAGCCTGTCTGTGGAACAGAAAGCTCTCAGCTGCTCACAGCAGGACACTGCTGCTTTAACAAGATTTTCTCTGGCTGCTCCAATTCCCTTTAGCTTTTTTTTTTCCTTTTTTTTTGGTAATCATCTTTCAAACTGCAGCAGCATTTGTTGTCCTGAGGTGCTGACTCCAGTGGAAGCTTGTACTGCAGTTTGCACAGCCTTCATTTCAGGTCACTAAGCACATCCTCCTCAGGCTCTCCTCAGGCTCTTGTCCTCCAGCAGGAGGAGTTGTCTGAGAGAAATGACATGACTGGTGTGTTGAGGTCACATTTCTAGATTGAGGGTGGGCTGAGGGAAGCTTCTGCCCTTTGGATTCAGGGAAGACCTGACATATGAATGTAGCATGGATGTGCAAGCCTTCAGTCTTCCTTCGCTGCCGTGCACATCTGCTGCCCTCCAGGCAGCCAGTTACATTGGGAACAGACAAGCAGAGAGAGCAGGGGATGTGATGGGTGACTTGAGCTGGCAACTGGATGCTGAGCAGCAAAGTGTCTCTCCTGGATTAGGCTCCTTCACCAACAAAAGGCTCATTGACTGTTCTCTGAGTCGCCATCAGAAATCCACACCAAGGACCTGAGCTGAGGTGACAGGATAAGAAGTCTGCCCCAAGGCAAACTTGAGAAAAAACAGTCACATAAATAGAACATACTTTATGTTTTCCAGTGTTACCTGTATAACCAGGTTTGACAGAGAAGAAAAGCAGGGGGCCAGGGGATCTAAAAGCATAAGATGAAGTTGAGATACTTTGGTACATTCCTGGTAAAAGGTACATGTACTTTGGTACATTTTGTACCAAAAGTACTTTGGTACATTTTGGTAAAAAGACAGAGTACTTTGGCTAGATACACTCTGAGGTACTTGGAGAGCTCATTGCTCCAGTGCCTGCGTGAGAGGAGTCTTGTTACTGAGTGGAATTCTCATCCCTGAGTTAGAATTGTATTCCCCTTTCCCCACACAAATGCCTTTTTTGACAAGATGTAGATGTTCCGTGGACAAGGCTGCTTTGACAGCTTCCAATGAAGTTCATTTTTTTGAAGTGACAGGGCAAAAAAGGAGAAAACATGACCTTCTAGCCTCAGATTTACTAGTTATTTTCTGGTAAGTGTTTTTTGAGGGATGATATGGTGTCCAATTGCTGATTCAAATAGTATTGAAGTTCTCCCTCTAGCCTAGGGAATGTTTGCTTGTTCATATAAAGAATGAACCCTCTGTGATCTTGGCATCTGACTGGTTAGAAAATGCCTTCAGGAAGATGGAGAGGGAAGTTCAGATGCAGGCAGACAAAGGAGGGAGTTGGGACTCTTGAGCAAGGGCTCTTAACACTCAACTAGGAGGTAAGAGAAAATAATTATGCTTCCTCTGATCACCCTGGTTTCTGGATGTGATAGAACTTATGTTCCTAACTAGTGAACAACAGGTTACTTCTGGATGTAAACAGAGGCCAGAGCCTTGGGAAACTCAGTCTATTAGGAAGTATGAGTACAGGATTATACAGCAGCAGGCTGAACTGGGATTTTAATGTTCTACATTTTGGATCACAGTAGCTATGCATGCAATTAGTAAGGATTTAAGCATCTAATTCCTCTTGTGACCTGGCCTTCCCATCCCACATGGAGTGACTGTGGTTTGGCCTCATGAAGCACGGATCCTGGATGGTCTGCCTAGTGCAGCACTGAAGAGCGTATCCCTGAGGTGATAAAGTTAATGAAGGAATGTGTAAGGAACAGCTCTTTTACTGATGTTGAATTTCATTAACCTGTCTCACAGGAGCCCTTTATCACCTCACAGGATGAGCCCTGTAATTTTTCCAAAGGCTTGTGCAGTGTCAGCTTTCCATGTGACTGTCTGTAACTCGGAACACTTTCACCACCTTATATCCAGCAACATCCCCAAGGGTAGAAAACCAGGAAGGACTGCAGCCCTCACAAGTGCTGAAGACAGTTTGCTAAAGAGGCTGCAGTCAGAGCAGTTATCAGTAGGTGATGTTGTCTCTCTCTGTTTGAAGAGTGGCCTGGAGCTCATGCAGTAGCACTGTTCTCCAGATGGCTTTCCACTGCACCGTCTTCCGTAACACACCAGTGAGCCATGAGGCTGAGACAGAAATTCCAGTGTGGGGAGGGTGTGAGTCATGAGATGGTGAGTGAAAGAAACAGCAGGATAAAAATAACAGAGCACAGTATGATGCAGAATATTAATCTCTTACCCTGTGTTATCCTAGCTTGTATTACATACACTACTATGTTATGCTGTGGTTGCTTTACTGCTCAAAACAGATCTCTGTGCTGCTCTGGAAGATTATGGCTCAGGATGCCAGATTACAGGGGCTTCTAATACTTGTGCCTTGAGGCTGGCTGAAAATTCTTAATCAAGAAGTTCCTGCAACAGAAAATACCTAATCAAAGAGTATCAAAGTGCCATTTCTGCAACATTCATGGGGTTTATATTTTAGATGAAAACATCAAGTTCAATTCGTTTAACATCAATTGTATAAATTATTTTGTTCAAAAATTAAAGTATCTCTTTTAAAGTCCCTCTCTTTTTCCAGCCTTCCTTTCTTTTTTGCTGCTTCTTCTTCCTTCAGGAGGAGAAAAGAAAGAAGTAAGGTATAAAAATGCTGTGACAAATTGACAAAATTCTGCTTTGATTCTAGCTAACATGAATCAGTAGGAAAAAAGTGGAATCAGTAAAATCAGAAGAAAAACCAGGGATTTTATTTTGAAATGTGAATCCCTATTTTTCTACTCAAATTTGCCGTTGTGTCCTGCCTGAGCTTCATTCTGAGCTCACTCACACCAAAATCAGGAGCACTTCTAGGGAGCTATTGTTTCCAGCTCAGCTGGTTTGAAGTATTTGAGTAAGGCATCTAACCCAGTCGCCTTGGCATCTTCTGTAATCACTGGAGCAAGACAATGATGTTCAGAGAGCTGTTCAGAGCTCAGGATGCCTATTACCATGTTATTTCTCAATTCAGGCAGGAATCTGGGCTTCAGAAAGACAGCAGGAGCTTTTCCTTGAACTTCAAAGGGTGCCAGCTCTGGCACCGAGTCTTCACTGCAGATTAACACACAGACATCTCTTTTGATAGAAACTGTGTCTTTGTTATCTGGGGGGAAATGTTTATTTTATTTCACAAAGATGCAGTTCAAAATCTTTACTTTTTTTTTTTTTTTTTTTTTTTTTTTTTGCGTATAAGTCAACTTCAGGCTTTGTCAGGACTGTGGAAAACTGAGCTCAAACTGGGGAACGTCCAAACAAATGAATGGGCAAGCTTCTCTGACAAGCAGTGAGGTGGCTGTGGGGTGCCCTTGCTGCAGCATTCAGAACGTGACTGACCAGTCTGTGTAGGGTTCTCACTCCCCTGTGCCCTTTCAGGGCTGCCTGGTGGAGTGAAGCATTCTCACACACACTGCAAAAAGGCACCATTTAGTTATGAGCTATTGAAGGTCATTTGATTTAAGGCAGGTATGTGTATAAAGCAGTGTGGTTTAGGTATTCAGTTATGGTCAGAGTACTCCTTGCTCCCTTTCAGACCCTGTTGAAACCGGTTTCTTTGGTCCCACTAAGTTGAAACTACTTTGAAAAAATCCTTTTTTACTTCTGTTTGTTTTGGGATTTTTCTTTTCTATTTTGTCTTACAGAGGCTGCCTGGGAAGCTACTTGGGAACATCTTTTCTGGCTTTTAAATACCATTCTTAAGCAATCTTCTGTTATTTTTTACATTTATATTTCCATCTATTTAACTTATTCTTGTATATCAAGTCATTTTATTTTCCAATACATAAAGAAAAAAACACTTATTTTTGAAGTTATACAAAAATGGAAGCCATTGTAATCACGATTTGATGTTCTTGGAATGCATTTTATTTACTATTCAATAGCCACTGTTTTTATTAGGACATTGTTTGAACGTAACTTTAAGCCCAATAAAGTTCCAGGGCTAATCTCCTGGGAGAGGATATTTATGGTCCATGTTTTCAGAGAGGGAGATTGGAAGTAGAAAGGCTTAAGTATTTAGGCCGTGGTTCAGCTCTGAAGTCAGGGGAAATCTGCCCGTTGCCAAGAGTCATTTGGCCAGTTGAAGTAGGCAGTTGCAGGTGCAAATGCCCAGCTTGAAGGGGAAGTTGCATCCAGTGTACTCACTGCAAGCAGGTTGTGGATATTACTGCAGGGGAACTGACCTATTTTTCTGCAGAGAAAAAAAAAGCTACCATAAAAATCTTATTTGCAAGAACAGTAAGGCTGGAAACAATACTGTGTTTCTCTAGGATATTTGGTTATGCAAACAAATTGATGAAGAAGACATTTCCAGCAGGAAGACCACTGGTGGTGCTTGGTGGCACTCAATTAATATTAGCACCCTTGAAGGGAAAGTGAAATAATGGTGCATCTTTCACTCGATTCTAAGCCAAAATTCTGTATCCAGTGTGGGGCCTAATGATTTGCTCTTGATATTTACTGTAGCTTTTTGCTTTACAGAAGTCTGATTGCTTTCCTCCTGCAGATACTGACTATTAGGAAGACACTGCTGCAGAGACTGAAACCAAACTCATTTATTCCTTCTTCTCAAGTCACCTTGGGTTAGGAAGAAGTTGCTGAAAAGTTTTCTTCTGGATAAGTAACTGTGATGTCCCCATCAAGCATACGTTCTCAGTGAGTTGGATTTCTTCATTCAAATTATTGAAAATCTGTTCTGCTTGGAGGTTTCTCTCGTACAGGAATTGTTCAGCACAACAAAAGGAGTATGCAGGGACCCCATAAAAGTTTAAAAGCTTTGAACTCACTCCCAGGCACAAGAAGACTTTACTGCTTCAGATTCTGTTTGGAAATAGACTTTTGTTTCATAGACTGGGCATCTTCTACCATGGTTCTTAAATACCAAAATTTCTCATAATTTTGGAAGAAGATTCAACTATTTGTTCTTTTTCTTTTATTGGCATTCATCTTTCTTTATTTATTTTGTATTCTTGAGATGTGTTGCATCTCTGGAGTTTGTATTTCTACTTCTAGCATAAAAAGGCTGTACATAAAAGTCTAGAATGCATCTGATTAATTTTTCATGTGACTTTGACTTGAACATTTTTCTGTTTATGTTTATATTGGTATTAAAAATGTGCATTACCTGTATTCTTTATGACTTTTTCCTGTCTATAATTCAATAAAATTATGTCCTTGTTCTACAGAACCATATCACATGTGCGTAACAGTGATAACAGTTTTTGAATAATAATGACTGATAATTGTAACTGGGTTATTCTATATCTATATTTATATCTATATCTAATCTATATCTATCTGTCACAGCCTGCAATTCTTCTGATGTAGGATTTGAGATGGTGAAAAAATTACCACTGAACAGTAAGCTCAGCTCAGCATTAGTTCTCTATAAGGCTATTTGGACTTGAAAAGTAGATTTTTCTGTTCCCTAGAGGTTTATGTTCATTGGCTAAGTTTAGAACTGCTGTTAGCCATGTGAGTCAATGGAGTGTTACCTATTTCATCAGGCTGCATGTGTCTTTTATGTCACTACAGCCCAGGGATAAACAGATGTCTGCAATATGTCCTTCGCTGCAGAATATGGAAGTTTCTGAGGAGTGGCAGCATAACCTTTCAGAGCTTCCAGTCACTGTATGGTTAAGGAATATAGCCCAGGAGATCTGCCACAGGCCTGGAGCAGCAAAGGCTTGGGTTGTGTTGAGTGACCTAGCATGAGTTTTCTTTGTGAGAGTGGGTATGCCAGGTGAGATCCCAGCATATGGCTCTCACTGGAAGTTAAGAAGTACTAATTTGAGTACAGTACCTAATATTTGTCTGGCAATGCACATCCTGATGACTTGTTCATGGACCCTGCACTTGAGGCAGAGCACAGACAAAACTGACACCTTGTGGTGAATGACTGTTTGGTGAATGAGCCCAGGGAGCACCAAAGCAACAGATCCAAGGGATGGAGGTCGTTTTGCTCCACCATTTGAAGTTAATGCAAAAGAGAAGGCTTTGAGAAGACAGTACTTTCCCGTGCCACTTTTTGAACTGAATGCTGTAGGACCTGGCTCTGCCTTTTCAGAGTCAGGCAGATTCTCAGCTGCCATGACCTAGCCTAATTTCTTTGACATTAGTGAAACTCTTCCAATTTATACCCACTGAAAAGTTGAGAGCTTATCTGCATTTAAATGAAACTTATTTATATGAAGCACAACCTTTTTGAAGGAATTTGTTGGTTTGTTTTTTTTTTCATCTCTAGTAAGGAAAAGAGTAACTTGATTTGAGGAATCTCTGGGGTGATGCAAGCCTTAGGCTTTTAACTGGTGGACCTTCACCCTTGTCATGTGGATATTCAAGTTCTTTACAACTCCCTTGGTTCTCTGCACTTCTCTTTTGTAGTGGGTAGCTTAAGTGAGGTGCTCAATTCTGTGCTTAAGGGTAGACCTAGTTGACATGAACAGACTGCACACATGCACAAATGGATGCAGGACTGAGGCTTTAATTAGTAGATTTTTGAGTGTCTGGAAGTAGTCTTTGATCTTAGAGTGAACTTATCAAACTTCTCTGGGCTATGAGAATTCATAGACATTAAAATCCCTCAGACAAAAGACATGGATCCATCCAATGTCTCTTCTGCTTTGTGGAGATTTACCTTTTCTTGGCATATTTGTTAGAATATGTTCACTGCCAGGAGAAACTTGAGGTCATTGTACAATAGTAGCTTTTCACTGCTGTAATGTTCCTTTGGGTCTCCAAAGTTTAGTGAAGTCAATGGGAAATTTTCTATCAGTTTCAATGTGTTGGGAACATATCCTCACTGCAAGTAAGACTCCATAAAATACAGTTATTTATAAAGCATTCAAAGAGGGAAAGACATTTCTCATCCTTGTCAATTTAATGCTGTATGCCAAGCCTGTGTTTAGGATTTTAAATTGTATAAATTGAAAAGTACCCCATTGAAATAGAATGAAGTCTGAATCAATTCAGTCCACTACTTGTATTTCACACTAGGCTAATCAGATCACTTTGATTCTATTTATCAGCTTTTAATTTACAGTAAAAGTGCAATTCATATGAAAGTATCCTCAACTTGGAAAAGGGAGTTTGCTGAGAAATTGACTCTGTCCTTAACCAACTCCTTGCCCTGTGCTTGGGCTTTGAGTCTATAATTACAGGAAAAAAGTCCAAGGTAGGCAGGAAACATAATAGAAAAGTCTCCTAATAATAAGAAAGGTGCCAGACTGAAATCCAGAGAGGTGGATGCAGTGCAAAGACCTGACTACTGTAGGATGTTTAATTATGGGATTCAGTTCCATAGACTTGTGTGTGTGTTTGCAGCAAAGAAACCTTGCAGGTCATGTACCCGCAATACGCCCCGCTACACTGGCGGCCGACAGCCTGCTGAACACTAAGTTCATTCATTAGTATTGCAGGGCTTTTAGGAGGCAAGATGAGCAAAATCAACATCAATCTCCAACAGATGGGACTAGAGAAGGGCAGCTGCAGGCATACGCTGCACTACATAAGGCATGCAAGCACACGTGGCATCCGCTGCCCCTGGAGCTCTGGCGTTTCCGTTACAGGCAGCAGGGAAATACAATTATGTGAATTAACTGTCACTGCACAAATCCCTTCGCTTTGTGCTGCCCAGTCAGAAAAACAGGGAGGGCTCATGGAACACTCGGTGCAGAGGTGCAGTTTGTCACGTGGCAGCAAGTGCAGCAGTGGAAGAGCGTGTTACAGGCTGTGTGAGACGGGCCAGCGCGTTCCTGTGAGCCTCCTGCCTTCTCCTTTTTGTTCTTGGTGTCTCGTTTTATTTTTACCTTTCGGGCCAGTAAATAAGGTGACAGCACAGGCATGCAGAAAATGCAGGAGCTGCAGTGTGGGGGCTGCACGGCTGGGGCAGGTCTGGAGGCGCTTTCGCCTGGGCTCCAGCAGATGTGGGTGGAAAATACTAACGCAGGGCTCCTGAGAGAGCTGCTCTCAGCCCTGTTCTTCGAGTGGAGACGAGCTGAGGGTGGGGAAGAAGCACAAGCAGTTCAGTTTGTTTGGGTTGGTTTTATTACTCTTTCCCCTCACCTCAGCCACTCTGAAATCCGGTTAGATTTCCACGGCTTTAAAAAGATCTCAGACATCACTGCCTCTCGTGCGTGTGCCCACATGCACTTTCTAGCTCTGTAGGCCACAAAGAGAAGACATCAGGACGAGGAATCTGGCAGTGACCCAACACGTTTTGTTGATGACAGGGAGGGGATGCCTTTGGGTGGGTTGTCTGCTGTTGATTTAAAATGCTTGAGGTTGTTGGTACAGCCCCTGTCTGCCCAGTCTGGTAACCTGTCCTTAGTATGGCCTGCAGTCCTGTGGACTCTTAATCTTTGAGAGCTCTACATGAGGAAAGGGCAAGAAGAGAATAAAATTATCTTGTGTGTGAAAAACCAAAACCACATCACGACAAAGCCTCCACCTTTCCACTTGCTGGCAGAATCTCTGCTCCCATCCGCACAGCCCCAGCTGGAGAGCCTTCACCTGCAGTGAAAGCTCCTCTGCTTGTGCAGCCTCTTTCCACCCACTGCTCCCTTCCTCCCTCCCAGGCAGCAGCACCAGCAGCTGCAGCCACAGCAGCAGCCGTCCCTCCTGGCTCCAGAGGGGGCCCCACTTACATAATTTGCAGAACACAAAGGAGGAAAACTTTTATTTGGTGCTAGATGGGGTCAGGGTGATCTTCCGAGCTGCAGACATTAACAGGTCCAGTTCTGCAATGAGCAACCAGGTTCAGGTTGGAGTAAAGTCTTTCCCCCGAGCCCTGAAACTGTCTCACCCACAAAGTCAAGGCAGAGGAGCTCTGTGCTCACGTGCTTCTGGGTTTGAACATACCTTTCAGACTATAGTTGAACCTGGTGTTTTGAGCCAGGCTAAATTAATGGGTTGTGAGGGTGAGCATGGGGGAGCTTTTTTGCATGTGACTGGCAAAATCTTGTCTACTTCGGCAGCAGAAGGATCAGTGCTTCTGCAGAGGGTCTTCTAGTGAGTCTGGCCCCTTATTCCCCTCTCTGTCAATGAGGGGAAGGAGAGACTAAGTATCTGGGACCAGATGGAATGCACCCAAGGGTGCTGAGGGAGCTGGCAGAGGTCATTGCTAGGCCACTCTCCATCATCTTTGGTAAGTCATGGACAACAGGAGAGGTGCCTGAGGACTGGAGAATAGCAAATGTCACTCCAGTCTATAAGAAGGGCAAGAAGGAGGACCCGGGTAACTACAGACCGGTCAGCCTCACCTCCATCCCTGGAAAGGTGATGGAACAGCTTGTTCTTGGCACCATCTCTAGGCATATCAAGGAAGAGGGGGTCATTAAGAGCAGTCAACATGGTTTTACCAAGGGTAAGTCATGTTTGACCAACCTTATTGCCTTCTATGAGGAAATAACTAGGTGGATAGATGATGGTAGAGCGGTAGATGTGGTTTATCTTGATTTCAGTAAAGCATTTGACACTGTCTCCCATAGCATCCTAGTAGATAAGCTGATAAAGTATGGGTTTGGTGATCAGGTAGTGAGGTGAATTGTGAACTGGCTGAAGGAAAGAAGCCAGAGAGTTGTGGTCAATGGGACAGAGTCTAGTTGGAGGCCTGTGGCTAGTGGAGTCCCTCAGGGGTCGGTACTGGGACCGGTGTTGTTCAATATCTTCATCAACGACTTGGATGAGGGTACAGAATGTATCCTCAGCAAGTTTGCTGATGACACCAAACTAGGAGGAGTGGCTGACACACCAGAAGGCTGTGCTGCCATTCAACGAGACCTTGATAGGCTGGAGAGTTGGGCGGGGAGAAACTTAATGAAATTCAACAAGGGCAAGTGTAGAGTTTTGCATCTGGGGAAGAACAACCCCATGTACCAGTACAGGTTGGGGGCTGACCTGCTGGAGAGCAGTGTAGGGGAAAGGGACCTGGGGGTCCTGGTGGCCAGCAGGATGACCATGAGCCAGCAATGTGCCCTTGTGGCCAAGAAGGCCAATGGCATCCTGGGGTGTATGAAGAGGAGTGTGGCCAACAGGTCAAGAGAGGTTCTCCTTCCCCTCTATTCTGCCTTGGTGAGGCCACATCTGGAATATTGTGTCCAGTTCTGGGCCCCACAATTCAAGAAGGACAGGGAACTGCTTGAGAGAGTGCAGTGCAGAGCCACAAAGATGATGAAGGGAGTGGAACATCTCCCTTCTGAGAAAAGGCTGAGGGAGCTGGGTCTCTTTAGCTTGGAGGAGACTGAGGGGTGACCTCATTAATGTCTATAAATATGTAAAGGGTGAGTGTCATGAGGATGGAGCCAGGCTCTTCTCAGGGACATCCAATGACAGGACAAGGGGCAATGGGTGCAAGCTGGAACATGGGAGGTTCCACATAAATGTGAGGAACAACTTCTTCCCAGTGAGGGTGACAGAGCGCTGGCACAGGCTGCCCAGAGAGGGTGTGGAGTCTCCTTCTCTGGAGACATTCAAACCCCCTGGATGTGTTCCTGTGTGACCTGATCTGGGTATTCCTGCTCTGGCAGGGGGACTGGACTGGATGATCTTTTGAGGTCCCTTCCAATCCCTCACATTCTGTGATTCTGTGATCTTAGTGAATTCTGCTGAGTCCTGTATGAGTCAAGGGCACTTAGTTTGTATCCATAGTGAGTAAAGCTTAAAGTAGCTTTTGGGAAGAAAAGGGAATAGAAGGTAAGTATTAATTTTCCTCTGGTAACCCTGAGGTCTGCCCCATTCCCATCCATGGGTGAAATGCATGCTAGTGTGGAAGTTAGGAACAGATGTGTGCTCCACTAGTTAATGAAGTGTGAGTGCCTGCTTCACTTCTTGCTTAGGAAGCACAGCAGAGTGCTTGCTTTTGTGCCACGGGCAAATCCCCAGCCCAGACGATGACTCTGAAGCTCCAGTAGGGCTGCTAGAGAAGAAGTGTCAAGGAGTGAGGAATGAGCTGAGCAGCCTTTGGGAACTGAAGGGGTGGAAGCAGCCTCAGTGCTATTTATATGTAGCTAAGATCTATTTTATAAATGGATCACAGCTATTCCTGAGCTGCATAGAGGTTACAGACATCTGGGAAGGATAGCCAGTTAAACGAGATGGTTCACTGAAAGAAGAAATGCAAAATGCCATTTTGAGAAGAGCAGGCTCCTAAAGTGTAAAAAAGATAGAAAGCTGACATGGTTTGGTGGTGACTTGTCAGTGCTGGGTTAATGGTTGGACTTGGTGATCTTGGAGGTCTTTTCCAACCAAGGCTGTTCTGTGATTCTATGAAATTGCCAGGTATCTCTTGGTTACTTTTCTGTCAACCCACCAAAGTACTTAGGAACCTGTTCTTCACATATTTCTATGATTCAGGTTTTTATAGAGCTGGAGGTTATAATGACTTATTAACATGGATTTTCAGGTAACTGTGCAGTTACCTGAAGGGTACAAGGGTCATTGTAGCTATTTTGAAAGAGCTTTAAAGTTTTAGAAGTTGGCCAGATATAAGTAACAGAAAAAGACCCACGTGACTTAGGTGGGCAGGGGCTATTGAGTTACAAATAGAAGCTCCCTCCAACTTTACAATCATCTGCAAGAGTTTGGAGCTGAGATATCTGTATAAACAACTCATTGGAGGACCACAAACAAGACTGCAGGGAAAAAAAATCCCATCTGTCAGTGGAGAAATCTCACACAACAACCTGGTTGTGCTGTTTGCTAGAACTCATTACCCTCATACCCTGTGAGTTTCTTTCAACTCTTTCTCTCATTTTCTCTTTACAACTCAGGCTGAAAGGCAAATAGCATGTAAGAGCAAACCCTTTCCTATCTGATTACTGAAAGAATGGCCTTTGTTGAGTGGTTCATTATGAGAAAGTTATTCTAGAGAACAAAACTTCCCATCAGGGCCCTCGCAATGCCATCCTCCATCCTGTGCTGTGCATGCCTGGGCTGCACTGGCACTGCCTGGCTATGCAGGTAGAGAGTTCCCAGGCTCAGCAGCCCACTCAAGGGAGCTTCTGCATTGCTTCAGCTTTGCTTGGTTTTTCCATGCTCTCCATGATTCATGAGTGTGACAAAAAAGCAGTCTGCTCCCTGCATGTATTTGTTACATAGAGGAAAAGAATAAAGATCTTTAAATGTTGAGGAACATAGTTTTCTCCTTAGCTTTTTTCCAGCCTGCTTTGCCAAACTGGCTCTCCCAGGTCAGCCTCTTTTGAAAACCTCTACAAATAAAGCCTGTACTGAAAATCTTCAAAATACAAATAACCATAAAGATAAGTCTGACAGTTCATAGCTGAGCAAACTTATTTTTATATAAATTGGGGCTTTGTTAGGCAAGGTTTGGCATCTGGGAAGAAAAAACACTCTAATAGCAAAATAATTTTAACATTTATCTTTTATTAATTTATTTACTTTTTTATTTATTTTTAAGGCTATTTAAAGCATTTTAATCCACCAGGATGCTGTTTGCAACACCTATATAGAGGCAGCTTTTGTCACTTACTGTTGATCAGGTTTTCTGTGTGGCATATGAACAAGAGTTGATGGGAAAAAGAAAGGAACAGGCAGCAGTTAATGCTTGTTCTTAAAACTAGCAGTCCAGGTTAGTGCAGCTAAGTAAATGTGACAGCTAAAACTCTGACTTCCCTGGCTCTGTCTGTATGAATTGCTGGTAAAACAAAATATCTTGCCTTCCACTGAGATGAACACTTACCTGTATATGATGGTGTATGTCCCAAGGACTCCGTGGTGAGCATTGCCAATCTCTGGATTTGCACTGGTGCAAATAAGAATAGAAATTCCTCGTTACAACTTTCTTTTTGTCATTATAAGAGGAGATTCCAAGCATAAAATGTAACTAATTATCTCCTCATCTACCCTCCAAAAAATGACACTCGTGTCAAAAAAGGGTCTTTATGCTTGTGGTTGTCTGGTTTAGACATTTATTATTTTTATTATGGTCCTCATAGTGTTCCAGGTAAGCACGAGGGAAAATCTTTCCAAAGTCATCCTCTTGAGAACTATAATTGAAGTAAATATGTGAAGCAGAAACACATGAAAGAGTGTGGATGGGACAGGGGATAATAATAGATTCTTTTGCCAAGACTGAAGGCCAAGATATTGGGATGGTGGATAAGCAGGTGAATCAGGTGAAAACAAGGTAAGAATTTTCTCTTGTTCTACCCTTGGACACAGACACAAGGCAGGTCTCTTCTGAAGAAGCTACTTTGATTAAATAAAAGCTATTTTCAGGCTACATAACACTTCCTTGTCTCCATGTAGAAGCAAGCATCAAAGACAGCATAGCCCATCTTAGCAAATGAATGTACCAAATTCCTAAAGGGATAGGTTACTAGGGCTAACAGCCTTATAAAGAAGGCATGAAAGGCTTGGAGAAAGGTTGTACAGAGGGGTAGAAAATAAAAGGGAATAACTTTAAAAAAGAAAAAAAAAAAGAGTAATGAAACTGCACTGTATCATGAGTTTCTACCACAGAGAGTAGTCAAGTATCGAACCTGGGAATTTTAAAAATAGGCAAGTGATATTTAATACTGTATTTCATTGATGATGTTATGAGGCCAATGAGATCACTTCTTTCAGCTTGTTAACAGAAAAATAGTGTGGACTTGAGAGCTGGCTTGAAAGCCAGCAAGCAGACTCTTGGATTAGCCTTACCTTTTCCTGTACTGGCACCAAAGTTGTAAAATATTTCTTATTAGGTGTATGTGTAAGTATCCTAGAATCACAGACTTGTTGGAAAGGTCCTCTGGAGGTCTGGGGTTCAGCTTCAAAGCAGGACTCCTGTCAATGATGGATTAGATCAGCTGAAGCTTCCTACATCCAAGTCTTGAAAACGTCCAAGGGTGGAGTTTCAATCATTTTGCTGGGTCACCTGCTCCCAAGCTGCACTGCCTCATGGTGAAACACTTCTTGATGACCAGCTTGAATCTCCCAAGATCGAAGTAGACATGGGGTGAAGTCAAAATCACACTGGATCTCTGTTTCTTTAAACTTTGTTCAAACCTGTGGTTTAGGGCTGCTGTTTCAGACCCCGAGGAAGTTCAGGTTTTCATAGCATCAATCTATTTCAAACTAATTTCCCACCATGCTGCCATAGTAATTCACTTTGTCATGAGATGCTCTCAATCAGGCAGCATTATGGTCTCTCTGCTTTGTGCTGAAAATGTGGCTCCACTAGTCACAGAACGATGCATGCAAGAGAGGTGGAATGTGGGAAAATTTGCACCAATTAGTATTCCAGGGTCAGTCTCCTCAACACAGTGTTTGGATACAAAGCCTGATGTTCATGTCACCTAGGGCTTTGTGGTTCTTAGGGTAGGTTTTTCCTACAGAGGACTTTCCATGCACAAACACAGAAGTACTCATTCATTATCTTGCATTTTTTGAGTGAAACTATCTGTTGCCTATTTCAAACATACCAGCTTGTGTCAGTGGATAAACCCTCAGAAGTATAGCTGTAGCATGCAGTGTCTGCCTACTGAAAGGGCTTGTGTAGATGTCAGTACATATTTAAGTAGGTGTACATCAGCTACCTAGAGCACACTGTCTTGTAATCCTACATCTGCAATGGCAGCCTCCTGGATTTTGTAATTTTGCCTTAAGGCAGAAATACAAGTAAGAAGGCCAACAAGAGCTAACACAGAGCTGGGATTTATCACAACAGGAAAGCAGTTCCGAGGAGAAGGACCTGGGAGTCCTGGCAGACAGTAAATTATCCATGAGCCAGCGATGTGCCCTTGTTGCCAAGAAAGCCAATGCCAGCCTGGGCTGCACAGGGCAGTGTGTGGCCAGGAGGGCGAGGAGGTCATTCTCCCCCTCTGCTCTGCCCTGGGGAGGCCACAGCTGGAATCCTGCATCCAGTTCTGGGCTCCCCAGTTGAAGAGAGACAGGGACCTACTGGAGAGAGTCCAGCAGAGGGCAACGAGGATGAGTGGGGGATTGGAGCATCTCCCCTGTGAGGAAAGGCTGAGAGAGCTGGGACTCTTTAGCCTGGAGAGGAGAAGGCTGAGGGGTGATTTAATTAATGTTTGTAAATATCTAAAGGGGGGGTTGAGGGAGGATGGAGCCAGACTCTTTCCAGTGGTTCCCGGTGATGGGACGAGGGGTAACGGGCACAAGCTGGAACACAGGAGGTTCCATTGAAATATGAGGAAGAACTTCTTTTGGGTGAGGGTGCCCGAGCACTGGCACAGGCTGCCCAGAGAGGGGTGCAGTCTCCTTCTCTGGAGATTTTCCAGCCTGGCCTGGATGCAGTCCTGAGTGATGTGCTCCAGGGGATCCTGCTTTGAAGCAGGGGAGTTGGACTGGATGATCTCTGGAGGTCCCTTCCAACTCTGAATATTCTGTGATTCCGTGTTAGGAGGAAAGCTACCACTAGTGAACTGATCTCAGTGAACTGAAAGGCTGATGCTGACACAGTGTTACCTTTCTTTCATAGGGTGAATGGATCTCAACAACCTTTCCCTTTCAATAAAATACCTGAGTACAAGTGGTATTAGTATCTCTCAACTCAATTCTGCTGATAAAGTCTCAAGTGAAAAAGCCATAGGATGTACAGGAAGTTTCCATAAATCTATTGTCTCAAGTAGCCATTGAGAAAATGTAGTAGTTATTGAGAGCAGTTTTCATTACATTTCCTGAAAGAAGCTGCAAAAAGCAGCCTCACTCAAGGGCCAGATTACTAATGTAATAACTTTTTCAAAGAGTCTAGAAACAGTGTAAAGACTCCAGCTTCATTCCAACATAAAATTTCTGATACTGAGATATACCACAGTGTGTGTGGCTTAAAACACAAACTGTTTCAGAAAGACTTTTGACTTTCTCCTGACATGGACTGATACATAATAGTCATTTATAGACAGTCACTGATTCTGTCACTTGGGAAATTATCACTTGTCCTATTTTTATTTTTTTTTCCCCTTATATTTTGTCCCAAATTTAGGACAGAAGTAAAAATACTTAATAAAAGGAATTGAAAATTTTGAAAGCTCAAACTGAAATGTTCTATAGGCTAGCATTTTTTTTTTTATAACTGAAACAAGACACAGAGTGCTGTGAACAGAATATGGATGAAAATATGCTGACACAAACAGCTTTTATTAGTATTAAGTGTCATGGAAATCAGATAAGAAGGTGAAACAAAACTTTACTGTTGTGTTGGATGAAATATCTCCATTCACCCAAACTATATTATCCAGCAGAACATTGTTCTGATTTTTTCCACTAGCTCCTTTTCTACTCAAAATAGCATGAGGCATCTCCCGTTTGCCAGGAAATTAAAGGCTGAGAAAACTACAGTGATGATCAAGACACAGACTGAGAGTAAATAAGGTCTGCATTTATTCTGCTGTGGAAGATGATCTGGTCTGATGTGTGCGGTCAGCTTTCTCAGCCTCACATCCAGGATCCCCACCAGTCTGTTTGTAGGCTTTCCTCTGTAATTACAGTCTCAAAGCACCTCTGGGAACTCACTGGAAACCACATGACAACAGGTCCCACGCTGAGCAAGCTGATCTGACTCTGTGCTGGAAGAGTGACACGGAAATATGAAGAATAATCTGTGAGGAGAGCAGCTGCACATTTCTGATGTCTGTTATGGGAATAACATCATTCCCTTCTGGTGGTGCAGTTCCCCAGGTACCCTAAATTAGAGTGAGTGAACATCCCATATCTCAAAGTGTGTTTGTCAATGCAGTAACATAAAGAGGAAAAGCATGGAACAGCTGAGACTTGTGGTAGAGTTAAGAATAATGAATAGGATTAAAACAATACCAGTCCTACTGCGGGAACAGCTCTGGTGTGCTTCACCCTCGTACTACAGCCCTTGTGTTTGCTTCTCTATTGCCAGAAAGCTTAATGGGGGATAAGGTTTCTATCAGTACTCGACACTTTATTTTGATATTTCAGATACCACAGAACATAATTCAGGGGAGTAATATAACTTCCTTTAAGTAGCATTGATCCAGTTTGGACCTCATGTTATTTTGAGTTCTAACAAGTCATAAGAATTATCTTGATCACAAAATAAGCAACAGAAATGCCTTTACCATGTGTAGGTTAAGATAAAATTGTGTGATTGCATCTCATTCCCTAATGTAGATGAAGGTAAGAGCAGTCTGGCACCAGGACAGTGTTTTGATAGTGAACACTGTTCATGCAGACACTCCCATCCACAGAAGGTCCAGCCTTTGCAAAAATCTCTAGTCTTTGAGCTTTGGTAAATTAGTGTCCTGGCTCCCCAGGCACAGCCCCATGGACCAGCCATGCAGGCAGCCATGAGGAGCCCTGAGCAAGCTGAGAGTTCCACTCAGGTGAGCTCACTCACAGGTGTATCCCACACCACTCCTCATGCCCATGATAAAAGGAGGGAGCTCACTGAAGAGGGGTTCCTCCTTTCCCTGGGATGCCTTGCTGGTGGTGCTCTGTTCCTGCTGTCAGCATCCAGAACCAGGCTGAGTAGAACCCTTTATGTTGACTGTTGTTTCAGTTTTGTAATTCTATTAAATCTGCTTATACTTCAACTCATGGGCATCTTCCTTTTTTTCCCCTGATTATCCTTCTCAGCTGGGCAGGGAGCCCTGGGTGAGACACTAACTGCTACAGTTTAGCCCTGAGCACTGGCTAACCATAGACAATTAGGTAAGATTTTCTGCCCTAACCCTTCTTGCTGTCTTTCAAAATACTATTTTTTTCCTTTTGGCTGTAGTTATTTATCCTTTTTTCTTAAAACGTAAGGAAAAACATTTTGTTTCTTTTAACCCACATAATCATTGATTGCATATGTTGTCATATTATTGTATCCCAAGAAGTTTCCCTGTCTCATCTCTGTGAATTGTTCTTTATTTACTGGTTGTATTTCACACTTAGATGTTTAAGAAAGTAATATATTTATTGCTGTGAAGCTTAGATTGGATGATTGTGGTTCCCTACTAATGTTTGGTGGTCAGGGTGGCCCAACAATTATTTTTTCACAGAGGGGTTAAATTTATCTTGTTCTCCACCCTAGCACTTATCTGATGGTATGTAAATGTGAAATAAGTGTGAAAGAGTACAAAGTTGCACTCAATCTGTGTAAGGACAAAGAAATGCACAAAGAAAGGACCAGTGGAAAAACTTCTCCCTTAATTTGTCACACGTAGAGAAGTTTAAGTCTGGTCTTCAGACAAGTTAGTCAGGTTCACATCAGGTGAGTGGGGGAAGATTCTAGGCCAAAGAGGCTGAACTGATCACAAGATGAAGAAAACTTGACCTGACAAAACCAACATCTGCCCTTACGTTAGCTGCAGGATCAGTGACCTCAGTGGCACTTTCCCCTTTCTCTCCAGTGCTGTGGTTCATGCACCATGAAATGTGCATTAGTTTGACAGCCAGCAGAGCACTGAGAGACAGAAAAAGAATATTGAAAATGTGAAGTTCTTGACTCATTGGTTTGATCTGGCAAAGTTGATGTGTTTTGTCATGTATGTTGTCCTTTAAACTCAAAACACATGAAATGACTTTAAGAAGACTCTGTGACAAATAGATCTGTTTAGACCCCTGATCAGCCCTCTAATTTCTCATTTCTTTCTTTCTTGTCCTTTGCTCACACCCCACTGTTAACCAGAAGTCAGATGCTTGAAACAGCTCCAAGTGTTCAGTGTCTGCAGTAGAAACTTTGCTTCTGATCACTTGCAGTCAGTGCTGTTTGCTCCTTGTCTTGCTTGAAGATAAAAGGTTTTTCTAAAAGCAGCTGCCTGGCTAAGAGCAGAACAGGGAGAGCTGAAATTCCAGGGATTAAATTGGATTTTCCCATGCAAGAGCACGTATGCAGTGAGATACATGCCATTCTGTTTACTTGTCTATAGAGTCCAGTGAAGACAGCCCCAGAAGCTCACAGATAGCTCACATACCAGGAGAAGTCACTGCTCAGTGATGAATCCATACTAAATTTATCTCAATTCCGGGGCAGCAGTTTATAGTGCTATAGTTTATAGCAGTTTAGATTTTAAAAAGAACCTTCTTTCCTTGCCTTCTGAATCTTAAGTTTCACTTGGGAAATTTCTCTCAACAGCTCTGTTTTTTTTCTTCTCTTTCAAGTAAAATCACAAGCTGCTGAAAGGTCCCAATTTAAGTTCTATGGGACAGCAGAGTCCCTCAAATGGTCTCTGCAGAAATGGCTTTTTTTTTTTTTTCATGCAGAAATGACTCTTTTTTTGCAGAGAGGCCATTTGCCTGCTCTTTTATTTGATTTCCTCTGTGAGTGTGAAATTCCCAGTGCAAGGACAGCCATGGGCTGGAGAGGGAAGGTACTATATAGTCCTGGAAGACAAATAGTCACAAGATTAATAAACTTAACCTCAAAGTGATGGGAGGGAATACAGAACTTTAATGGGTGCATGAGGCAGATAGGTAGGGGTACAAGTTGTGGGAATACAATGGGAAAGGCAGTCAAAAAGAAGAGTATGGGGAACATTGTCTGCTACTCTGTGAAAGAGTCCATGTAGTCAGTGGATGCCACTGAAAGGAAATCTACAAGGGTGCAGGATATAGAAATAATTAGGAAGAGGCCCCAGATAAAATCATTGGAGGAAATCTTCTCGAATGACTGCTCTGAAGCATTTTCATTCACCAGTGAAATAGGTGTAAGATACATGGAGGATTTCTAGGCGTAGAATGATGAGAAACCTCTCATACTGTCAAGCTGAGTATAGAGGAAGGAACCTGCAATCACACTGAGCATGCAACTGGGCTGATACCTTTCTGACATGCTGTTTGGGGAAGGTTTTTTGTTATTTAGTTGGCAAATATATTTTGTAAAATGAGTACCCAGTAGTGATGGCTGGAAAGCAAAATGGCTCTGCTTATTTTCTTCCAATTTCTCCTCTGAGACAGAAGTCTGGAATTAGATCACTGTAAGCAGACCTTCTTGGCTCATGTAGGCTCACATTGTGCCCTCTTCCTCCAAGTCCACTGACTGATGGATTTTGAAGCAGGTGCCAAGAATATATCAGGTATAGCTCATGGGTATTCATTTTCAGATATGTGATGTTTCAATGTGTAGAGCAGTTTTGGTTCTAGGATGCTGGAAAACTTGGGTTAAAGAATAAATTTTTAAATAGTTTATTAAAGAAGTATTGTCAATAGCTTCTCCCAGAAAACAGAACAAAGGGATTCTTTCTTTTCTTCTGAAGACTCTAAGGAGAACCCATAGATTTTAGGGATGTGGGTATATTTCATACATATGTCCACTCTGGTACGTAGATCTGTCCAGCTCATGTCTGAGCTGAGTGGGAGGTCTTGAACATCAGGGTAGGAGACATGCATATATATTGGAAGTGCCAACACACTACCCAGTAAAGCATGTGTAAAATACATTGGTTACATGATGTCAGCAGGTACATGGTTAAAAATCACCAGCTCAAGTGTATGTTTTGGTCTATATGACACTGCAGAACAGACAAAAGTTATGCATAAAGTTGATATAAGGAGTGCAGTGGAAATGCAACCATTTGTTTCAAATCCTGTTCCCTGCTCTGTAGTGACAGAAAGTATTTCTTTGTTGCTGTCCCAAATAGTGAACTTTGAGTAAAAGGAGAAGAATTACAGATTTGTGTACAAGCACTTCTTTCTTGGGAGAACCACTCCATTCCCTAGATCTGCAGCTGAGTAAGCTAGGGTGAAAACTGTGATTCAGCTTAATCAAGAGAAGCAGAGACAGCAGAAGAGGTGCAAGCAGTTTGGGGAGCCACACTGGAATTCAAGGTAACCTTTGCAGGCCTGGAATAAAAGACCAAAAAGTTAGGATGTAATTCAGCAAGGAAATGTGTGTGGGCTTAAACTCAGTTGCCAATTTTAATCTAAATGCAAGCCAGAAAATGACTGGTGAAACAATATTTCTGTAGAAAAGGATCAAAGAGTTACACTGGGGTGCAAGTTGACTGCAACTGGAAGGAGTGAGGAAAAGATAACCTGTGCTCCAGATTCCCTTACCAACCATCCCAAGGCCCTGAAGGTCTCTTTTGATCGCCCTTGGACTACGTGTTGCAGCTTCATTGCCACCCACGTGGAGGGGACCAGTAAGGGGTGAGAGTGGAGAACATCAAGACTCAAGAAGCAGGCTTGCTCTTGAGTTTGTACAGTGTTGGTTACCCTAATGATGCCAGTCCCTGGAAATGAAAAAGCTTGCCATGTACAACTGTATAATTGGTAACACACTGTGTTAATGGTGTGTACCAGAGGTATATTTGTTTCCAATAGGATTTTTCCAGTGATGCTTGTTTTGTGTGTTGAAAGAAGTACCTCAACACCTAGGATCGCTCTAGTATTCCAGGAGAAAACCAAAATGAAATCCTGGTGGAAATTATATCAGAATGCTGCTGACCACGTGGGAGATGTTGCCTGTTAAAGCCAGAAAAAAGACTGAAATCATGAGAGGATTACCTGCACCGCTCCCCTACCCCTGCATGCTGTCCCGTGTGCTGGAGGAATAAAGCAAGATAACTGATATGCAACTTCACCCTTTCATTTTAAAAGGAAATAGTGCCCTGTTAGATTCTTGCCTGCTTGCATTTCAATAACAAATGCTTACAGTCTCAAGCTCTTAAGGGCTGCAATCTTGTGTACAGAGGAAACCATCTTTAGTTTAGTGATGAAAAGAAACAGATGTTCTCTCCTGCACTAATCTTCCTGCATGCTCCCGAAAATTAGGGTTTAGGGAGTGGAGCTGTGGGGGTGAGTTCTTCTCCTGGGAGAGAATATTCAACAAAAAAATCGCTTCAAGTAGTTTCACTAAAAATTATTTGTCTTTGTAGGATCAGTAGCTTGCAGGCAGATTACCCATTACTTCCCCAGAAAATTAACAGCTTGTTCTAGCAGTTCTCTATCAGGCAGCCTTTTTGTATCCATCTCCTCCTGTGCTGTTCCCAATTTCATATGGGCTATATTGTGTCAAAGCAGAGTTTTCTCTGCTTCCAGATTATGTGTAAATTCTATTGTGGTTCAGTGCCAAGTGTCCTTCCCTTTAGGATGAGGAAGGCAGATTCTCATCTGGAATTTATTCTTATTCAGTTTCTTTTGTGCACTTGAGATGAAAGACTTTCTGAATTAAATTGTGAAATTGTGTATCTGAAGAAATCAGGCAATTCTGGGCTAACTTGGGTCTAATTTTTTTTTTTAATCATATAAAACTTGATCTAATCATATATAAGTAGTGTCACACTTCCAGTGACCCTACAGGGAGACTTTCCTGAGTTTTTGTATGGGTTTGAAGTTTTGGGTTTGTGGTGGGATATTTTGGTTGGTTGGTTGTTGTTGGTTTTGGCATTTTGACATGTGGCTTCTTTAAAGAGCAATCCTTAAGATCTCTTCTGACATCCACCCAAAGTATACTCCAGTTTGCACTGAGAAATAGAAAACTGGCCAGAAGTTAGGGAACCTCAGGATTCTGTTTGCATTGTGAACAGCAAGGGGTCTGTGCTTGCTAAGGAAGCACCAAAGGAAGAATTCTACATTCTGATTTTCTTTTTTCCTCTGTTCAAAATCAGTTATCAATGTAGGCAGAGAAGTCCAAACCTATGGCAATAGATGTGAGAGGACCCTTGGGTCTCTCTCAGTCATGTATTTGTCCTCAGGATTATTTAGGGTAAGGCAGCATAAGGTAGTGCAGGTAGAGTTCCATGTTATTGTGCCATGGCAGTGCATGGGAGATCAAGTGACAACTTGGAGGCCAGAACTTACACAGAGGTGTTTCAAATGTGGGACAGGTTAATTGTGACCTTTGTGCTTCTGAAAGGCTCTGCATGTTGAGAGTTTGGTCATGCCAGCTGTGTCATCAGCAGGTTTAAATTGATTTGGGGCTGAAACCGCCACTTCGGATTTGAAGCAGCAGCCTGATACTGACACTTCGTAGATATAATCTGACTATTCCTCTATATAACTATCTACTGATGAGGATCATGCCCTTCTAGTATATTAATTACAATTGACTTCCAATCTTTTAAATCTGGTCTAACCCCAGAGAAGAGCAATCAACATAATTATCTTCATATTTGCTCTATCCCTCACCCTCACCATCATCTTAACCTCCTTAAACCTCTGATTCACCCAAATCACCCCAGACTTAGAAAAACTATCTCCATACAAATGTGGTTTTGACCCACTTGGATCTGCTCGACTCCCATTCTCTATTCGATTTTTCCTCAGTAGCAATTATATTCCTACTATTCGACCTAGAAATTGCACTCTTACTCCCACACAGTAGTCTGTCTTGTTGCAATACCTCAGTAGCTGCAAGGCTAACTTAGTTCTTACACTGATGTAGGTAGGCAGACTAAAGTAGGACAGCATGTCTCAGGTGCAACATGGCTACAGCAAAATAACTTACAGTGTGATCTGTCTAGCAAAAGCAGTGTGCAGGTTATTTTGCTGATAAACATGCCATATTCAACAGGGGAGAAATGGTCCTGGCCTCTTCTGTGACTAGTAACTGTCCACCACCCACTGAAAGAAGGAAGAAAGTCCATATGCATCTGGAACCCCTTTGAATGAATTGTTCCTACTTTGCAGAAGACCATTTCTGTACTTGGAGCTTGACAAAACTGGAGATAAAAATCTGACAAGGAGGAAAGTGACAAACTTCCCCCAGCAGATCTAGAAACAGAAAGTTAAATACTTGAAATCTGCCATTACCTACTTGCCTACCCACTGGGCAGAAATATGAAAGCTACTTTGTGGAAAACCAGAGCAAACTTTCTGCTATATTTTGGCATACTCTTTTTTTTTTTTTTTTTTACTGGCCACATTTCTGATTTGTCACTGTGTGTGCAGTAGGAATTGGTCACTGCAGTGGGGTTTTGATGCTCCATCAAAAGCTGATCATGGTTCTTCAATGTGTTATGTGAGGAGGCATTACCATCATGACCTTCAAAGCAAGGTTACAACATGCAGATGCACACATCATGACTCGTGAATTAGTGTTGTGATGGCACAGCTAGGTTTCAAGAGCCTTTGAAATGAAGTTGACTGAGACTTGCTTTTCTTAAAACCAGCCGTTGTGCTGCACTGTAGTCACCTTTGTTGCTGATTCTAATGAAAAGTATTTGCAATGATACATGATATAGCCTGCTGATGTTTTGGAGGGATGAAAGCCATAGGCTGGTGTGGGGTTTCAGTTAAGTGATTTCATAAATTAACTTTAATGTGACCTGTAGTTCCTTTGGCAAATAATAGATTAGCAAGTGAATTTGAATATGTATTATCTGAAAGATGAAAGCTAATGTTAGCGTCTGAATGGGACCTGGAAACCTGACAGGTTTATATTGAGCTCCAGTCTTCTTATCATATCTGGTGAATAATTCATGTCCTGAAGGTGGCTATGGCAGAACGACTGCATAAGCAGACATGAGACAAAACCAGAGACATTTACCTCATCACATTCTCACCCTAAAGTGTGTGTTCAGATAAAAACCAGACACAGAGACTAATGATTTCCTTAAGCATTCAGTAATTCACAGCATCTTGATGCAGCCTTCCACTCGAGGGAGTGAACCACACTGCTGTGCCAGAGAAGACAGCACAGATATGACAAAAAAAGTGCTGATGTTTGAGGTTGAGTGGGATATAGTTTCCTACATAGACACCACTCTGCTGTACAGTGAGCTTCTCATGAACACACTGACAAGGGCATGCCAGGATGTGTGTGACATTAGGTAAGACAGGTGAGAACAATGTGGATGTGGGGAGTGCACATTTAATTCAATATAATACCGATGTGTGTAGTTTTAATACATTATTTATGCAGCTGTTGCCTCAAATTCTTGCAGTTTGACATAGCAGAGTGAACTAATAATCTGGGAACACGAACAGAATAGGCCTGTGGAAAGAAAAGGATTGTCTTTTCCTTCTGCTCGTGGAACATGATGACAAATACTTCTACTAGGAACTCAGCTGAGCTCACAGAGTTTCTTTTTGGAGCGTGCACCAGGCAGGAGGAGCCAGGTGCCTGGTTTTGATCCAGGTTTGACCTCACTTTGAAAAGCTATGGGGCTCCATGGTGATTTTCAGTCCTATTCAGCCTTTCAGCATGGTGTGGTTTGTTGCAAATAACCTCCTGCTTTCTGGAAATCACTTAGTGGGGAATTATTGAATGATTTTCTCAATGAGATCAAGAAAAGTAAATGCTGTTAAAACACATAAATAATTGATTCTATTGCTTTAAAATGCTCATTGAAACTGATGTCATTACTGAGACTAGTTTTTTTTATTCAGAAAGTCAAATGTCAAATTAAACAGAAATCTATTGATACACCAAGAAAATGGTTCTTGGTGTAATGCCAACATCAATAGTTATAAAGGAGAGACAGCAGACTAAAAGGCATAGCTGGCAGCAGTTTTAAAATATTTGTCTTTGGTGGGACCTGAGACTGATTTAGTTTAAATTTAGATTCCAAAGAAAACTAACATCTCACAGGGCATATCATAAAACTTACTGCTTTATTTATTGCAAATCAGAACAAACAAGATACAATAGAACAAGCTTATATTGGCTTTAAAATACTGTAACAGTGATGCAGTGAGATGAGCAAGTCAATTCAGTTCACAGTGGGTGAGGATTTAGCTTAATAAGTCACAAGAAATGGGAAGTGAAAACAGTAATACGAATTTATGAAGGCACACATTTTTTTACCAGGTACTTCCCCAGGCAGTGCCAAGTAAAGTCTTAAAGGGTTTGTATCCAGTGTGAGCCTTTATGAATAGATTCTGGTCTTTTCATCTTCTAGTGTCCTCAGGTGCAACCCCTGAAGAGCAATTTACAGCTCTTTGGTTTTTCTCTGGTTGGGACTTATCAATGGCTACATGAACTATCACCAGTGTCAAAGTATGACACTGGCATTTCCAGGGGAGTTTTTGATTCTTTTGCTATGCAGGTGATCTTAACAATCCCATCTGAATCAAAATGGCATTATATAAATTTACATTTGAGCACCAGTTGGTTATTAGTGGTGGGAGAAAGCCTTGCAGAGCACAGTTCTGCATTGAGGAAAGATGGAGCACTGGGCAGATTTCAGCTCATAATTGTTTTTGGGAAGTTGCTGTCCTATCTTTGAGGAAGAGATCATGTTTTCAGATCTCTGTTCATCAGTGTCTATGAGCAATGTAGTATGTTCTAGACAGTTCCACAAGATGAAGAACAGAAATTTAAATGGACAGATTCTGTCTCAGTTGTGGCTCATCTCTTTATGATTTATCTCCAAACAGAAGCAGGTCCTGAGTATGGAGGGCAGACAAAAGGTCTCCAAGCAAATATTAGCTATTAAAATCTATTGAGTGGAAGTCCACTTGTAGTTTATCAAGTGGTCATACACTTAGACAGTTAAGGCAGAACCTATATTGCCAGTGGGTGATCTAAACGTTTTCTGGCAGATCCTGTGACAAATCAATATGACTGAGGTTTGTGAAAGAAAAGAACTTGTTAGCTCCTTCAGCATCTTCCAACCTGTAGTGCATGAGCCAGAGACGGTTCAGAGCATGAACATGGACTGAGCTGCACTGAACATACATGTGTGGCACAGGAAACACCTGGAGGAACCCAACTTGTCAAAATAAGCAAAAGAATATTGTAACTTCCTGCTACTCCTACTGCTGCAGCCTGCTCTGTTTGCAGTACAGAGAAAATGTTGTACAGGTATGGAGCTCATCTCTGGGGCAGAGAGAATAATGTGTGTGGACTCAATGAAGATTGCTTAGTCTTTGGGACCAAGTCCCACCGGACTGTGAGGTGCAGTGGATGACGTTTCCTAACCATTATTTGATAGTGCCACACTCTGAAAGTCATGACCCTCCCAGGAATAAAAATAAGTAAAGGCTATCCTTTCAAGGCTGGTGCAAGACTCTTACATGCTGTTGCAAATGTATTTTGTCAAAATTTTGCCAGAATATCTAGGACAGAAATTTCTACAACTCTTCTACAACTCCTCTTAGGAAGACAGTGTCCAAGTGGGGGTTCATGGAGGAACTGATTGTGTAGTAGCTCCCTTATAAAATAGTTCTCTTAGAACTGTTTTACCTATATTTTTAGGGAGAAAGATGCTGCTGTTCTTGTTTATAAGAGTACTGCAGGAGCGGGTTTTTTGTACCATGAAATTTGTACCATGCTTTCATTAGTAGGTGAATGAGTTACAATTGGTCTCTCATATCTTGCTGCTTCTCAGGTAGCTTACAAAATAAAAACTTAACAAGAAGTATTCTCCATCAAGCTGATGTCTACTCTAATGTAATGACAAATACTGTTCTGGGAATAGTGCATCTTTGTCAGAGATGTTTCATGTTATCTCAATGCATGAGTCTAATAACCCACGTTAGATTGCAGGATCAGCCCTTGAGGAAGAGGATATAAATTGCACCTCCCCTGCAGACTTGGCCTGTGGACCTCTTGCTAAACAAACTATTCCTTCTCTAGGATGCTTCTTGTGCTGGAACTTCCTGAATACAAAGCATGGTGATGTAGTTAAAAGTTAAAAATACATCAAATTTCCTTTGGTCTTTCCTCTGAGTACCATATAATCTTTTTTGACTAGCAATCACCTGATCTCACTTATTGTGCCTAGTCTGATAGTCAGAGCAGGAGTCTGATCCAGCGTTTGAAGCTCTAATGATGGCAGAAAGGAAACTTTTTCAAGAGCACATGCTCAAAAGTTATTTTAAAGTCTCAATTTTCATTCAAAATAGGAAAAAAAGAAATCAAAGCAAGAAGCTTTTATGGTCTTATTTTAAATGGGCACTCTAAAATTTCAAGTGTGACAGGCTAAATGCTGGAAAAATGCAATATATATTTACTTTCCAGTAGTTCAAATTTGCAACACATTTTTATAATAACAGCTTTTTTGTTTTCTGAACAAAAGACATTGCCTACTTACTACAATAGCTGTGTAGTCCCAGTGGAGATGCCACATGTTGGATAAAGACCCTTTTCCTGTGCAGTCACAATGTTCTGTAATCTTTTACCTTCCACGTAGTGAAATTACTCTGCTAAAGCATAATTTTTAAGGAATTATTTAAGACTGTCATTTGATTGTGTTCTTTTCTAACCCTATGTGAAAATTAGTTTCTTCCTACTACTGGAGCTGCAATTTCTCTTGAAATTTTTAAAATATCCATAGCATCATGCCAGGTCACATCAAGTCATTCAGGCTTTCAAGACATAACATAAGCCTACACAATGTGACATGCTTGCTGCATCATGTCACAAACCTTCAGAGATATTATAGTTTTTTAAAAAATGAATGTGGAAGTTACCATGGCTACAAACCCTCTTTATTCTGTTCAGATTTGAAATGTTTTTAAGTATTGAGTAAGCCACTCTTTCCTTTCCAGCAACAACACAGCAAGGGTTTCAAATATGCTTATTGTCAAGTTTCATGGGTGAAGAAACCCCCAGCGTATTTCCATGGGTTTTTATCAGCTGTGATTTTTCTCCTTGGAATAAGTGTAAAAGGGAATTTGTTGCTATGTAAATAGCAACGAGGAGAACTAGAAAGAAGTTCTGTTTAGCTGCTGTAGATCAGGATGACTCCAGCTGAAACTTCCAGAGTCAGTGGCCCGTGAAGGTCAAGGTGTGTGAGGGTTAGAAAAGCACAGTGTCTGGAGAAGGAGGCAGTGCCTCTGAATGTCAGCTGTCATTCCTGCTCAGTAATTCTGAGCTTCATAATGGTTCTCGTTCTGTCCTTAATCACAGACACATTAATGCAGAGCAGCTTGTCAGGAAACCCTCTGCTCTGTCCTGTGGTGAGCAGCATGAAGAAGCAGTTTCACTGGTGAGGATTTGCCAGTTCTGTCAGTGAAAGTGTTTGACTTCCTTCTGCAGGTTCTAATGATGGAGCATTGCAATTGGTATCATGAACACAAAAGGTCAAAATAGTGCAAAATATCAACTCTGTGAACCTGAAGCCTATTTTTCCTCCAGCCTGTGTGTAAGGTACTTGGTTGAATGTAGAATTCAGCAAGCCTGTTCAACTGTGATGTACCTCTAGTCCAGACTCATGCCCCTGATGGTGGCCAGCACTGGGTGGCCCCAAGGGAAATAAAAAAAAATTGAGGGAGAAGGATGTGGGTTATGATTCCACACTTGTCTTTTTCAGACACCTCACTGTCAGGCTAACACTGATCTCTACTAAGGAGAGACTTTGAAGCAGGTGGTTTAATAAAATTGGAAGGAATCTCTTTTTATTTCTCTTAGTTTGTATGCTGCTGTTTTACCCTCTTACTTCCTCCTAATTTATTGTTCCTTTCTCTTTTCTGAAGGGAGAGGTTTTTATTTTCAGTATTCCTGTGACCTAGCAAGTTCCAAAGTCTGACACTCTTTCCAAGAAAGATTGTATGACTCTCTTCTGATCTTGCAGCCAGATGTTGGGAGTTTCAGAGTCTGGGGAGGAATGTAGCCTGGGAAAATAACCTCTGCAGAAAGAAGGTAATTTTCTAAAATCATTTCACCAAAGGGGGACCAGTCACAGCATGTCACAAGACACATTGCAACGACAGACTAGCAGCATGGGATCTTACACAGAATTCTGGGTGAGAAGAAGCCTTTAGCTTCTGGTTCCTTATTTCTATAGTAAACAAATCACAAAAATACTTGAGTTGATTACAGTAATTGCTCCTTCAATTTTCTCTGAATGTGAAGGGAGCCTGGAAAAATGAGACGTGTAGTCTTGCAAGAGGATTGCTGTTTTCCAGTGACGTTGTAGTGTGCCCTTACATTGATCTGAGGAGAATTCTAAGAAGCTATGGAGGCAGCATCTTCTGAGAGAGAAATACACAGCTGAAAATGACAGACATGCACGCAGCATGGGTAACGAACAGGAGGAGCTAGAAGCCATGATGAGACAGGAAAACTCTGACGTAGTGGCTGTCACAGAAATGTGGTGGGATGTCTCACATGACTGGAGTGCTCCAGTTGATGAAATGCTCTATAGGCACTTGGGAGAAATCTCGTGATCGCTTGCCCTTGTTCTTGTGGGGGACTTCAACTTCCCAGACATCTGCTGGAAATGCCACACAGACCAGTCCTGGAGGTTCCTGGAACGTGTGGAAGATAATTTCCTGACACAGCTAGTGAGCCAGTTGACCAGAGAAGGTGCCTTGCTGGACCTCTTTGTGGACAGAGAAGGACTGGTGGGTGATGTGGTGGCTGGAGGCCATCTAGGGCACAGTGATCATGAAATGATAGAATTCTCCATTCTTAGAGGGGCTAGGATGGGGGGCAGCAGAACTGCCACTCTGGACTTCCAAAGGGCTGACTTTGACTTGTTTAGGTGACTGCTTGGCAGTCAGACCTTGGAATGGGCTGCCCAGGGCAGTGGGGGAGTGCCCATCCCTGGAGGTGTTTCAGAGTCGTGCTGACACAGCGCTCAGGCTATGGTGTAGTTGAGGACTGTCAGTGTTGGGTTGGTGGTTGGACTCGATGACCTTCAAGGTCTTTTCCAACCTAGGTGATTCTGTGATTCTGTGGTCTTACTGGGTTGAAAGAAAGAACAACTTTTTTGTCTGTTGCCATCTTAATTTTTATTTGCTTTAAATTATTTAGACATATTTTTAATTTAAGGATTGTATTATTGAACAATTGATCTTAGTTTTAGCCAAAATACACCACTTTATGCCAAGCTTTCTTTGCGTGCTCTCTTAGTAATGATTTTTAATATTTTCCAAAAGTAATGAATATTTTCCAAAAGTAATGAATGGGAAATTTGCTGGAATTTGACCAGATGATTTAATACTCTTTGTCATAATTATCTAGTATCCATATTATGTAGATCTAGGAATTAATAAAAAATTATTTCTATCATACTTTCCCTCCGGGATTTTGCACACTTTACTGTTTAAGGGCTCTCTACAAAAAAAAAAAAAAAAAAAAAAGAAGAAAGAAACAAAAATCCTGAAACCCACCTATCCTAGCAGCTTGAAATTATTTTCTTTATTGCTAGGACTAATTGCTAGGGAAGTAGCAGTTGGCAGGATGGAAGAGCTTGAAGGACAAGTTTTAATAGAAAAGCATCTATATTAGGAACTTTTTTCTGTTCTTCCCCATTGTGGTCATAAAAATGAAAGAAATTATTGTGATGAAAATGATTTAAAAAAAATCTTCCTTCTCAAATTCACATACAAATGTTGATGATCTCAAAGATAAGCCTACTATCTGGCCAACAGGAACTACATCTGTAGTTTCACACACCAGGAGTCAGTGTGCAGTCTCCGAGTCCCACAGCTCTCACTTAACTTTTTTACAATGTATTTTTCCTGTGTATTTTATTCAGTTGTTTCTTCCTGTGGTTGGTTTCTGTAAATTCCTGTGACTAATCCATTTCTTAGGTGGTTCCTTTTGTTGTCAAACCTCGTTCCCTAGGTGAATGAGACTTTGTCTGGATCAGTGGGGGCCCATGGAATGAAAAGAAGGCTGATGGAAGTGATGCAAGTAGCCAATTTAAAATGGCAGGGAAGAATAACCAATGCTCTGATTTTTCTCCCTCAGCAGTCTCCTCACAGTGGGTTTGAAGGGACCATTTGCAGTTGGTTTATGTTCTGTGCCAATTGCATCTCCTTATAATCCAGCACCTGAGGCCTTTTAGCTTCTGTAATTTTTGCTATCCATTTCAGAGGGAAACCTGGATGGGCAGAATTTAATGAAGGCTTTAGAGGAATCTGATTAATTTCATTTCTTATACCTACTCTGTCTGAGTAAGAAGGGATTTAAGGTTGTGTAATTTAAGTATCTGGGAAGTGCAAATAAAAGAGAAATGTTATCAACCTCCATTAAGTAGTTCCTTGGTTTGTGAGCAAAACTTAATTCTGAGAAGAAAGAGCAGAAAGCAATGAGATATCTCATTAGACTGTAATCCTCGTTGTGGGCCAGCAGGAGAGCCTCTCCCATGCAGTGGTTCAGTCACTCCTTTGGGGCTCCAGTTTCTCATGAGGCATGACCTGGCTCACCCCCTCCCTGTGCCAGGCTCACCTCTGTGACATTATGATGTGCAGCTTCCCTGAAATGTATTTATCTGTGCATCTCTGCGTGTGTCTGTGTGAACAGGTGGGTGGCATAATCAGGGGTAGGGTGAGAAAATCTCTGGGAATTTACCTTTGCTTTGTCATTTCCAGAATTCCAGAAATCATTTTTTTTTTCCTGCCTGTTGTCAGGGAGCACCAAGGCAGACTGCTCCATGGGGGAAGTGGACCTGAAAGATGTGGCAAAGCAGATGGGAGCAGCACCCTCATGAACAAGGGCACAGTCCCACCTACCCAAACACGACCAGAGAGGACCTGTGATGATAAACTTGGGTCAGCCAAGAATCCAGTGATCACCCAGCAGGCCTGCAGCAATGGGGAGGTGTGAGATGAAGCCAGCAGCTTGAGGCAGTGATTGAGGACTGGGGGTGCATGAGAGGGCACAGACAGAGGGCACCCCGCAGCTGCAGCATCACCAGGGTGATGCTCTGGGCTCTGGCACGCATTAGCTGTGTGTTGTGTTTGCAAGGTGAGTTCTAGCCACAGGTGAAGCTTTGCTGTGGCACACAGGACAGCAGGGCTGCAGGCTGGTACCCACAGGACCTGCCTCTGGGCACCTGGCTGAGGTGGTTAGTTATCAGGGCCCTGAGCACACAAATGGGCTTCATTGCCCTGACCTGGAGCCTCCACCCATGCCCTCTCTGCTCGTTGCCCCAGGAGCTCCACGGGAGCTCAGGACTGGGCACCCAGCTCTGTTAATTAGCTATGTTAATGCGTGTGCCAGCACCCAGCCCTGTCCTGCTGGGTGGATTTTCAGGAATGACCTTGGACTCAATTTGTTTATCTTGTCTGATGATCACAGTACTGTCAAGGGAACCTGTTGCTGTCACCCCCCTGCTCTGCTTACCCTGCTCAGGCCCAGTGGGACTGTGCCCTGGTCATGAGAGTGCCACATCTGCCACACCATGTTGTGGTCACACTTGGTTTCTTGCTTTCTTTCCCTCATAGAGCAGTGCTGTTACTCTTGCTCCCTGATACTGCCTTGGGTGCTCCAGTGCCTTTAGACTCCTCTTCAGTCACTGCTGGGAGAGACAGGCATGTGCAGAGGCAGTTCTGTCCTCAAGTGGGTTTAAATGGTCCTTGTGGGGTGCCTTTATTCCTCCTGTCCCTGCAGAGGACACCTAGGAAGACGAGGCCCCCAAAACAGGCAGTATGAACAGCATGATGGAGTGAATAGAGTACACTGGCAGGAAACCTCATGTGAGTGTTATGATAAAAAAGTGTGCTGCTTTTGAGAGGTTGAAAAGAAAAACTAAGAGAAAGGGATAAGGAGAACACAATAATCCAGAAAGGGAAAGTGTTGAATGGACCTGAAAACATTACAAAGAGAATGCACCACAAGTGTTGGAAACTGCCAACAGGACTGAGCAGCACAGGACTGAGGAAGTCCAACCACAGACAGGATAAAAGATAAACCTTTCTGTGGTTGCTTCTGTCATTGTGTATGAGCAGTGTCGCAGAGTCTGAACCCTCTTTCTGCAAGTTTCATCTCAAGCCAAATGGCACACGTCCTCTCAGTTCAGAGGAGGGACAGCTTGTGTCCTCTTTGCTCTTAGGAAGCCTTCCTTGTTTCTTTGTGTTTCTTGAATAAAAAATAATCCTAGTGGGAACTCCCACCCAGAAATGCTGTGGCTGCTTCTGCATCTACTTCTGCCAAGCCAGTCCTGTGTTCTGAAACTCGAGTTGTGAAAAAGAAATTCCTGCCCTCTTTGCTGGTTTGGCTTTTTACTGGGACATAAGGTCACCATCTGCAGTGGAGTCAGTGTAAGGATGGGAGAGGAGAACCCACGATGTGAATATGTTCGCTTGCATTGGCAGGTGGAAGGTGATGGGAAAGGTTAGCCTGAATAAAAAGAAGAGCTGGTCTTTGGTATGGTTGTGCTTCTTGAGCATGGTTTCCCACTGGGGGGATCCTGAAGCACAAGAGTTATGAGGTGCCCCATGCACAGGAAGGGCACAGCCCAGCCCTGCAGTGTCTTCCCCTTTCCTATATGATGATGTGGGACTCACGGACTGGCTGACCCTAGAAACTCATTTGGTTTGGTTTGACCACAGCAAGGTTGCATATATTGTTTAATATCAAAACTAAGTAGCCCTGCCAGTGCTTTTTAAAGATCTGGCAATAGCACGTGGAGGACGTTTTATTACTCTGTTGAGTGGTTCTTCTTACAAGTAAAGTGCAAATGGAGCCACAGCTTCATGTTTCTCAAGAGGAAACTAATGTCTAAAGGGTCTGTCTAACACTTCACTGAATGCCAGCTATACATTTCTAAATGAGAGCTATTTTAAAGGCACTATGCTCATTACAAGGTGCTCCAAGTATTACACCAGTGTTATGGGCTGGATTCTTGCAGTCATTTGCCTCTAACCCCTTCATCAGCCAGTGATGCAGAAAGGGGGTCACTTGGTGGGGTAGACTTGTGGGTCCAAGCTTCAGGAGCCGAATTTTGTCTAGAGACTGTTCCTGGGCTATTGTGAAAACTGCTCTGACTTCACCATGCTCTGGACTGTGCTGTAAATCCACTGCTCCTCTAAGCATGATCAGACAGCTCTGACTTTTCCTGGAGAGCTGAGGATGGTGCTCTGGGCAGAGGCTGAGTCACATCTCTCAAGCTTTACTGGTGGATCAGTTCCCATAAAGGTGAGTGGGAGCATCTGCTGCTCCCCTTCCTCAAACCAGCAGCATGTGAAAGCAGGCTGCTGGTTAGATCTTCCACTCAGCATTAGTGCCTTGGCCACCAGTCCCAGCAGACTGGGATGGACGGTGAGAGTCTCAGCCTCCTTTGAAACAATGTGCTGTGCAAAACTTGGTCAGAGCTGTTGAGCAACTTCAAATCAAATGGTTGCTTCTCTATCTGAGCAAACTGTCCCCTAGCCAATCACAGCAGCTTCCAGCCACTGCACAGGAGCTGTTGGGTGGTTTAGAACGAATATGAGTGGCTGTGGGGCAAATGCTCCTTTTCCAAATGTGAGTCTGAGCTAAGGGAAGAAGTCAGGCTGAAGCAGCTTGCCATCAGGATGCTGCAAAGGTAGTTTTAAGTTGAAACTTTCAAACTTCAGAACCATTTTACTTTCCATCAGGGCTTGAATTCCTAGCTCAAAGTCTGGCCCTTGTAACGTTCATTGCCTCTTTTTATTTCAAGTTTCTTTTGCTGTGTGAATGTATTTTTAAGCTTCTGTATGAGATCCCAACATACAAGCAAATGAATAAAAGCCAAGTATTATTTGTTGTATATACCTGCTCTTGAATATGTGAGGGCTGACTCCACTGAAAACAGTGGAGCAACATCTGTGCCTCTGATGTACTGATGCAGAGCACTTGGTGCACACAAAAATAGCAGATGACAACAGCAGAACTGTGCTGCTGAGCTCTTACTTAGAAATCAGACTCCTTCAGATGATTTAATGGTAGTGACAAAAGCTGTGTCAAATGGTTTCCTTGTTTATGTGATAGCATCTAGATGGGTCAGATATTAGAGCTCAGCTGTGCTAGGCTCAGTGTTTATATATGATAATAAGAATTCCCTGCCCCAGAGCTCTTGCTGTGTGGATGTACAATGAGATAAACTGACAGGAGGGCTGCACAGTAGCTGTGAACTGATTAAGATTAGTATAACGAGCAGCAGCCATGGCACACCAGCTGTCTGTCCTGTGTCTAGAAAGGGTAGAGCAGGGGGTGAGTCTTAAAGAGATATGTGAAAAAAGATAGGGCAAGGGATTTTCACATTATGACTGGAAGCTTTTCCCAGACATAGAAGACAGGATAAAAAAATGGAAGGGTGAGTATGAAGAAAAGCTAACAGACTGGCAACAAAGGCAGGAATCAATACCTACTGTGTAACCCATAATTAAAGATTTGTTATCTTTATTTCTTCTTTTTTGACTGTAGTAACTTATTCTGGATCTCATTTTCTGTGAATGTATCATACACATCCACCAAATACTTCAGCCAAATAATTTCCAGCCTCTGGATTGTTTGTGAACTGTTAGTTTCTTTGCTTTGCCCTCCCTCCCAAATTGATGCCATTTTCTGTCTTAATTACATGAGTGAAGGAGATTAAATAGAACAGCAGATAGTCACTGATGAACCTTCCAGAATGGTTTTTGTTCTACTAAGTATTCTGAAGTGCATGAGATTTCCATTAATAAAGACCAAAGTGTCTGTATAACCCATTAAAAAAATTAATTATGTTCCTCTGATCTCTGTAGGCTGGTTAGAATCCTCAGCTTTTTCTTCCATCTACAGAAAAATTTGTGTATGTTTTACTATCTAGCTAGCAGGGCTTGCAGTAACTGTATGTCCTCTCTAAACTGTGCCTACATCTCCTCTGTGGTAGACAATTCAGCTATGAACAGCACGGACATTAATCTAGGATGATATCCAGTGTGAAGGGAAGCAGACTCCTGGCCTCTGCAATCCAGGGGTCAGCTGTCACAGCCCCCTGTTCCTACAGCAATGTGACTGGTGTGATGCCAGGGTTCCACTCTGGAGATGCTTGGTTGCTTTGGTAACTAGAGCTTATTTTCATGCTGAAATATGTGGGCTTTAGCCAGCAGGACAGTCTGTGTTCTGCCACTAGCAAGTTGCTTTGCAATAAAAATAAACTCTGCTGCTAGTTCATCAAATGGGTTATCTTTTGCCTCTCTGCTCAGTTTTTTTCAGGCCTCTAGCATGACTAGCTTTAACCTTCTGATGATGCTTGTGTGTCCTCCAGTATTTGTCTTCTGTGGTAGTTTGGACAGGATACATTTGGTTTTTTCTCAAATAAATTATTAGCTTACATTTCCCCCCTTTTTAATGGTAAAAGGACTGCTCTCAGTGTTCTTCCCCTCCAAATTTCCAGAAGACTAAAGACCCATTGCCAGGTACCTACAGGAGGAGACAGCACACTCCTGTGTGGTGCTTGTGGCAGCTCAGCATGGCTGAAGAGGAGCTGCAAACAAGCTCCGAGTGAGGCTGGCAGGGCAGGGAGCCACACTCCCATCCCCTGGCCCAGCTTGCCAAGCCCTATTCCCCTGCATCACACCTCCTGCCATGTTGCTAACAAACACAGCTCCCAAAGGCTTTCAGCTTGTGCTGAGCACAGCAGTGGCTGTGGGTGTTCTCTGAGCAGGCAGCTCCCTGTCGGGGAGGGGTGGTTTCGGTCGCCTAAAGCATCGCTGTCAAAGGTGCTGGCAAAAGGTGGTTTTGATGTGAATTGTAAAGAAAGTGATTTAACGAGGTTTGGTGGCATGGCTCACTCTATCACTTACTACACAGGGGAAACATACAAAGGAAAATCGAGTCAGAATTGATTTTAAAATTGTTTACGTAGAGATTGGGGGTGAGAAGGGTAAGGAAGGCCCTGCTGTAGTCACAAGGTTCAGAATGGACCCCCTTGCTTTCTAAACTCCTCCTCAGAGAGGAGTCCAGGGTCCAGACTTAGCCCCACACTTGGTCAACAGTTTTTATCTAAGGGAATTGGACACAGGGATTTCTGTGGTATTAATTCAGCATGCTAGTATGGATCCTATACAACTTTGAGGTAGCAGCAATTTAAGATTTATTATCACTGTTTTGATAAATCACAAGATTATATTGTATAATTTTCTAAGAATACTTAATCAGTCAATAATCAACAATCCATTATAATTAACACAGCGACTTCATTAAAGATGCAACAAAGTTTTCTAAATCAAATTGCATACACATACAGAGATATAGAGGTGAATCTGATTTAAACTTCATGAAATTCAGTGATGGTGAATTACTCACTCTTGTCCTTTGTCAACATCTACCAGTGAGTGATCTGTAAACCCTGTAAAACCTACCCTGAGAGGTGTCCCAGCCCAGGGGGAGACACTGGGTCAGAGCCTGCTGCAGTCCTGGAGAGCTCCGAGGGCCTCACGCAGGATCATTATTTACAGCATCACAACGTGATTGACTTTGGGCAGTACTTTTCATCGTGGCCGTCATTCTTGTCAGGTGATCTGGGCATCTGTCAGAGGGGGCTGTGATCCGGGCAGGAGAGGCCTCAGGTACGTTCTCCAGGCAAGAGGAGTTCTGGGTATGGTTAGGGAGTGCCTCATCATCCCAACTCACTGCACTTGCACCAGGGCAAGGAGGTACCAGAGTGTCTCAACTCACGGCTCCAGCGGGCGAGGTCAGAAAGTGCCAGCTTGTCCCAGCCCACTGCGCCTGCAGTTAGCACAGAACACAGCGCTGGCTGGTCCTGCCATCACAGCGTGGCCTGGGGTGGGTCTGCACCACCACACTCACTCACTGTCCTCTGGGTGCAACCCCACATGCTCTTGCATCAAATACATCCTTGCAGCCATGTCCTCTCTTAGAACCACCCTCTCAATGGGTGGCTGTAAGAGCATCCCCAGTGCTGCTGTGCCATGGGACTGTCCCTGGGGCAGGTGCACGTTTTGAAATGTGTGAATCTGAAATCTTTTGGTTTGTTTTTCTTTAAGTGCTTCACACCTTGGTTTCAGTTTCTTCCTTTCCTTCTAGTTCTTTTTGGTCTTGCTGGGGAGGTGGTATGACTGGACTGCTCTGCTGGCACCTATGGCTAGTGTTTTATGGGGCTTTGCAGAGTGATGGGGAAAAGGACCATATCTGGCTTCTGTCCCTGGAAGGGTATGTGATATGGAGTTGTATGAGTTGCAGATGTACAGGGAAGTTTTTGCTTGATCAGCTGTGGAAGAAAGTGAGATTCTGTGTTTTATGGCAAAGTTTTTAGTGGAAAAAAGGTACGATTCTCCCTGACCTCCCCCTGTTTGCCCTGTAAGCATGTGGAGAGCAGGAAGAGAGGGAGCAAGGGTGAGGATATTTGTGCTTTGTGCACATAAAAGCAGAGAGTTAACCTTAGGTCTTCTTGATCAAGTACAGGAACAGCCAAACATTGTCACATGAAAAATTATTATAGTTTCTTTTTTATTATTATTATCAGAGCTTCTCTCAAAGCCATTCTAAGTACAAGTATCTAAACATCAGGCTTTCTAAATAATTAAGAAAATTATCTGGAAAACTTATGTTTTCATTCTGCCCAGTGTTGCAAACTTAGTAGAACAAGGCCTCATTTGCCCCCTCTACTGATCCTGACAAGTGCTTGACTGAATGTAGAGTCATGTTGCTAACAAACATTGTCATGCCATGGCCCTGGCCTCTTCTCCATGCTTCCTGATCCCCTCCATCCTGTAACCACCTGCTTCTGAAATGGACTCTGAGGAGTTCTGCCAATGGTAGGAAAATTTTATGCACCCTGTTGGCCTGTACATGCCTTTCACACAAGCACAGGGGCTTTTTATGACTTGACTTCAAAACTTCTTCAGGCTTAGTGGATCTTCTGCTGGAGCCTGTAAGGTCTGAGATGAGCTGTATGGCTTTTCTCCCCCTCAGCAAGGCATCTTTGGAGCCTGGGTAACTTGTAATCATGCATGCCATGCAGCTGGCAGGTTTGCACATGCCATTTAAGCACAGCTTAGGTGAAGACTATTCAAAGGGGGTTTTAATGGTCTACAGCAGAGGCTGTCATGGTCTTTGAAGAGCTTTGAAGAGTAACTCACTGACCCTTCATAACTCCTGTAAATACTCTGGATTGTGAAAGCATTTGGGTAATAGACAACCATTTGATTGTGGAAGTCCATGGAGAAGTATGGCTTTGTATGAGAAAGAATATCTGTGTGCCTGATGGAGTAGGGTAGGAAAGGACTGTGAGCCCTCTGTGTTCAAATCAGCCTGCCTAGCTCTGTAAGTGCAGGCATGCCTCGTGCTTATTTCTGCTGCTGTACCTCACCTGACTCACTGAAAATGGGGACCATGGATTTGCTGGGAGGTGCCCTTCAAAATGTGTTGTGCAAGTTTCCTTTGGTTAAGAAGGGTCAGTGCCAGTCTTAAACTGCTCAGCTGTGGTCCTGTTAATTAAGTAGCTGTCACTGATTTAAAGGATGAATCAGCAAGGGCTTCATTCATTGCTGGCTGAAAGCACCAAAGCAGTCAATAAAGCTGCCAGGTTGTGTTTATTCCCACATGTTGTGAAATTCCTGCATGTTGTGTTTATTCCACTCACTCCCAGAAGGACACTGAAGTGCTGGAGCGTGTCCAGGGAAGGGAACAGAGCTGGGGCAGGGTCTGGAGCACAGTGTGATGGGGAGAGGCTGAGGGAACTGGGGGGTTCAGTGTGGGGAAGAGGAGGCTGAGAGGAGACCTCATTGCTCTCTGCAGCTCCCTGAAAGGAGGGGGTAGTGAGGGGGGGTCGGTCTCTTCTCCCAGGTGACAGTGACAGGACGAGGGGGAATGGCCTCAAGTTGTGCCAGGGCAGGGTTAGATTGGATATGAGGAAACATTTCTTCCCTGAAAGGGTTCCCCAGCCCTGGCCCAGGCTGCCCAGGGCAGTGGGGGAGTCCCCATCCCTGGAGGGATTTCAGAGCCGTGGAGATGTGGTGCTGAGGGACATGGGGCAGTGGGGACTGGGCAGTGCTGGGTTGATGGTTGGACTGGATGATCTCAGAGGTCTTTTCCAACCAAGGCTGTTCTGTGATTCTATATTCCCACACTGTTCCCTACACATGACACAGTTTTGTGTGGGGCTGAAAGAAGCCTGGCTCCACAAAGCTGACATGAAATATCAATGCTGCAGACCATTTCTGACATGCATGGGCTTATACTAATCCAACTTAAGGTTTATGCAGACCCAGTCATTCACAAGTCCATCAGCCACCCAGCCCCTCATGTTGCTCTGAGCCCCTGGAACACACAGGGCCATCTGTTGGTTTAATGGAAGATTAATTTCTAGGAAACTCCAGTGTCCAGTATCAAAGCTGACATGCTTACATCCATGTTTGGCCAATTTAAAAAATATTTTTATTCTGGGCAATAGTTGAATCTCACTCAAGATAAATGATGCCCATGCATATCTTGAGATTGGGCCAGCAGGTGAAGTTTTCAGAGCAATAGTCAGGTTTACTAAATCCTGCAATTCCAAGTGAAGGCTTTGCCAGTGGTTGTCCTGGCCCTGCAGATGTGTATGGAGATGATGATCAGGTGTTGTGTCCTTTCAAGGAAGAAAAACGATGCAGGAGAGGTGATAAACCAAAACGTGATGTCATAATGAAGCCAATTTATCAGATAAATCTATTTAGTTTATTACTATTATTTTCAGCAGTAAATTAGGATGTGTGCAGTGCTAGGCAGAAGATGCTTGTAAGAGGACAATGAGGAAGGCACTGTCAGTGTAAGGTGGGGGCTTACAACTTTGTCAAGTGGTATGACAAACTCACTTTCTTTTTTCCCAAACTGGAGGAAAGTTGGAAAAGATAAATTTATCTGGGGGCAGTTTTTAATTTTGCAAGCAAACTTTCCAAAGACATGTAAATAAAAATCTGTATCTGCTCTGAACTTCATTTGCAAAGTACATTTGCTGGGGCCTGCTGGCACTGCTGTTCCCCAGGGAAATGCAGCAGGAACTGGGAAGGCTGCTGCTTGCCATAGCAGCAAGGTATCCTCCTCATCATCAGCTCCTGGGAGGATGGGGTGATTTATTCATGTACCAGGAGAAGCAGCCCTGCTGTGCTGCCAGGTCTATACCTGCCTGTACCCTCTGCTACACGTGCTGCAGTGCTGGCAGCTGGCACAACATCAGTACACTTCCACACCCATGTGGAGTGTCATTTACTTGCTTCACATGCACTTGGGTTTAGCTCAGTCTGCTTCTGTGTCTGGTGACAGTGGTCAAGACTAAGGCGATCTCAAAATCACCTTGGGGTTTCTGGATGGAAATTTGGTGATTAGTTTAAATATGATGTTTTATGGAAAGTATCTCGAGCTTCATGTTTTTCCTTGGGGAAGAAGGTGGGGTTAGGGGGTAGGCACACATTTCTGGAGGTTACTGTTGTTTTCCTTTGTCAGCATTTTCTCTGATAGCTTCTGCAGTGATGGTTTGCTGTGTATGTGATACACAACTCTAACTCCTGTCCATAAGCTGTGGGGATGAAGGATGGGTTAAGACCCTGAGTGCTTGGAGCTCTGACTGGCCCTGTGGATCCAAACCATACCTGAGCACTCCACCTTCAGGCAAGTTTTAGCAGGATTCAGGGTTGGAAACGAGCACACAAACCCAGGCTATACTGGGATATAGAGATGAGTGATCACGTGAGCCTTTTTTCTTTTGTTTGTTTGTTTTTTTTTTCATTCCTAATACTGTGAAAATTTAACAGCTTCTCCAGACTTGGTGGGATGTATCTATTTTAGCTGGGGGATTGAATGCTGTACCACGGCCCTTGTTAGTTCTTCTGAGGCTTACTGAAGATGTGTCAAATGCAGCAGCCACAGCTCCCTTTCTCTCCAGAAACAATCACCATCTTTTTTTTGGCTGTCCTCACCTACAGCTTGGTTACATCAACAGACAGAAGAGCTTTTAGACTGATTATGAGTAAACTTTAGCCCCTGTGCTTCCATTAAAGTCTAAAAATGCCTGAATTCCTCCTCCTCCAGATTGTTCTCTGCCTTTGGATCTTGCTTCTCAGTCTTTCCTTCCTGTTCTTCTATCATTTCATCCTCAATAATCTTCCCTCTTCAGTTTCTTACTAGTTTCTGATGTTTGTGCTCTCTCCCATCCTTGACATCCATTCTATTGCTCCTGTCTCCTCCAGCTCCTAGTTTTCCCCAGGTATTGAACACTGAATCATGTTTCTTGAATTCCACAGCTGTTGCCTCCCCTTGCAGAGGAGGGAAGGTTCCCTCAGCCATCCACTCCATGTCTCACTGGAAATGGACGCAGTGAGAAATGAAAGAATGGCCCTCAGAGCAGAAAGTGAACCATCATATTTGAAAGAAACTAGCTTGGAGAACAAAACAAGGCAAAAAACTAGGAGGAGGCTGATGATGTTTGAAAGACATAGATCCTAAGAGGACTTTTTTTTTTTTTTTAATATGATGTACGAAATTGTTAATTGATACAGGCAATAACATAAATAACCCAGGTTGTCATTTAAAATTACAGGTAATGATAAGGAATATTGTTGAAAGGATATTATGTCCTATTCCTTAGGCGGATTTCTCTTAGGGATCAGGATAAATTATGATGTTTGTGCACAGGACAGTGTGAAGATGACCATCCAAGAAGATTGTTCCCTGCACATTTTCTAAGCAATTGTCAGACTGGCTGGAGCAGTGTCTGTGTCACTCTAACTCACCATGTTCCTCTGAGTTGCACCTTTAAGAATCCCTGGCCCGTGCAAATTGATTTGATCAGTGCTCTTGAGACCCTGTGGCCATGCCATAGTCTGCACAGCTGACTCTTGCCAGAGATTCTGCTGGCAGAAAATCCATAGGGGAGATGGGCAAGAGATGAGTAGCCCTGCTCTCTTTCCCTGCCCACGCTGGATCATGCTGGTATTGCTCTGTGGTGTGATCTGGCTGCTGCTGAAACAAAGCCTGTGCTGAGACATGCTGACAGTCTGTCAGTCAAATACTCCTTGTTGATTCCAAATTCATTTAAAAAAACCCAACAAAACTGAACAAATCTTTGATTAAAAGGGCAGTTGGTCAGACTAGCCTGACCTATCTCCTTCATTTTAACCTACCATAAGCAGCTTTCTTTCTCTAGTAACTAGAAATCACTCTGCAGCAGCCTACATTAAACCCAGAGTCTCTGACAAAATATCTGAAAAGTAGGTTAAATCTGTCACAAATGTCACTTGATTATTTTTTTAATGGGATGTTTTTGAAATAGGATGATTAATGCTGCTTGAATTAAATCAAAAAGGAGAGAGGAATGAGAAGAAACCAAGTATGAAATCTATAAATTGAGAACGAGAAGGCTGAGAACAGATTTGCCTTGACCTGATGTCTTTAATATCTTTTTTTTTTTTTTTTAATATTCTTCCTGAACCTATAGAAACAATCTTTTTTTACTACAAATGTGTAGTTTGTTGTACTGAAGCACAAACAGGGACCTAACCCAGGATCATACTGATTCCCTGACGATGCTTGTATGAAGGAAGGAAACCCTTAGGGAATACAGCACAGATCTTGCCATGAAATCCAAGGCCTCCACATTACAATGAAGAAATGTTTTATTTTTATTATTTTCTTAAATAACCTAGGCTCACCCCCCCATGGCTCAAGCCACCTTTTTTTACGCTGTTTTGGTTTTTGCGCCATCCTGTGGTGTGTGTAGGGGGCGCATGTGCCATTATTTTTGGTTTTACTTTAAGCCTTGCCTTACTCAGCTCTGCATTGCCCATGGGGATCCAGGCATATGTGATCTCTCCAAGTTTATGGCCTGATTTGCTCCCAGATGCACACAGTCTGTTCTGATTGACTGCACTTCCAGCAGCTATAGGCAGCTAGCCTGCTCCAAACTTGCACTGAGCTAGGAGCTCTGACCCTGGGTTTGCTCAGTCACTGCACCTGGCTGCAGTCTCCTCTCAGCTGGGCACATTCTGATGGCTGTAAAAAGTAAAATTCATTAAATGTAGTGCAGCTTGGCAATGACTGGAGTGCTTTGAAAAAGATTTGGCAATCAGGAAGATGAATCTTTTATGTAAACATTAAAAAAAAAAAAAAGTGGAGGATGTCTTAAGATCCTGTCATTAGGATGTTATTGTATCTTATTATATATTAAGATATTAAAAATATAATCCTTCCTCCTTTCCTCAACCCAGCACAGATGTCATCTATAGAAAAGGATGCAATTAGGGTCTTTTCCTTGGACTGCTTGGAATTTGCTGTGAACCAGAGATGACTGAACTGCAGAACAGTCTTAATCGGGTAACTGATGCTGCCTGTTGGCAGAGAAAGGACACCAGCCTGTGTGGGACAGTGGTGATTTTTCAGGTGCAAAAGAGGAAACTGAAGGTGGTGAAGACCTGCCACAGTCCCCTCTTAGTCACCTGTGTGGTCCCCATCAAAGGAATTCCATGGGGATTGAAAGTGACTCCCTGGCTACAGCAGTATCACAGAATCACAGAATGTGAGGGACTGGAAGGGACCTCCAAAGCTCATCCAGTCCAGTCCCCCTGCCAGAGCAGGAATACCCAGATCAGGTCACACAGGAACACATCCAGGGGGTTTGAATGTCTCCAGAGAAGGAGACTCCACACCCTCTCTGGGCAGCCTGTGCCAGTGCTCTGGCACCCTCACTGGGAAGAAGTTCTTCCTCACATTTATGTGGAACCTCCCATGTTCCAGCTTGTACCCATTGCCCCTTGTCCTGTCACTGGATGTCACTGAGAAGAGCCTGGCTCGTTCAAGCCTCTAATTTTTCCTGTTGTTCAGAACAGTGCATGTCCAAGTCCAAACCTGCTGGCTTTGGGGGTTTTCAGCCCCCTCCTTGCCTTTTACCCTCCATGGGCAACGAGAACAAGGCAAGGAAGGGGGATCAGATTATGTGAGACCAGCAAGGTGGAGAGTTGCTCCAGGCTGCAGGCTAGGACATTCCCTTCGAGCAGGAGACCTGCAGGGCCACCCAGCACCCTTCCTGCTGTGTTGTCCACGGGTTGGGGCCCCCTCCTCTGCCGTGGTCCACACCCCACCATGTTCAGAGGACCAGGCTGATGTGCAGTGTGTCTGCCCCCGGAAGGGGACACCCTGAAGGGCTGTGAGTGGGTTTGGCACGTGGCCCCCAGCCCTGCTGGTTCTGAGCTCGTAGCTGTTCTCTTTGCTGCAAGAAGGGTGCAGGGCATCCCCCCGCCGAGCGAGAGGCAGATGCTGTGGCGGCCTGGAGCGCAGGCTGTGCGGCTCGGGCAGGATTAGGAGCGGGTGACAGATGCACGAGGTGGCCTGAGGGCTCGGAGAGAGCCTGGCCAGGCATAAATGCCACAGCAGGCGGTGCACAGAGTTTGTACTGCGGGAGTCAGAGGGGTCTGGGGGGTGCAGGAATGTAGAGTGGGGGGGAGGAGGGGATTCAGACCCTGCTTTATCCTTCACTTGTGCTCCTCCGTTTGCACGCAGAAACGTCAGGGTTTGTGTGGAGACTTTCAGTACAGCTGCATATACGTGGGCTCAGGTGGAAGCAGAGTCAGGTGAGAACAGATTTCTGCAGAAATCCCTGTGCTCAATGAATACAGACCCATTGCTGTTCAAGGTAAGTCAGTACCAACAGGGGAATGTGTAAAGCTTTTAAGATACTGCAAGAAATTGCCTGAGGGCAAGATGCCATGCAGCATCAACGCAGGGCATACCTTGTCAGCCCTGAGTGTGAGACTGAGCCACGTCCACACTTGCCAGTTAAAGAGTTTGGATGAAAGGGAGGAAGGCAGTGGATGGGTTAGAAGAAGGTGGAAGAGGCACAGCCCTGATTTAGGGCTTTGGTTCAGGCAGAAAGAGCCGGTGCAGCAGCGTGGGAAAATTCTGGTTTGGGGAATTGCGGTGGGAAACAGGGCTTGAGCTGGCGGCACGTGAGGATTTCTGCAGAAAAGTGAAGCTTTTGTTTATCTACCTGTCGCATCCCAGCTCCTGGCGTTCCTGATGCCATACTGTGTGCAGCGGGGGCTGTGCCCAGCGCCCCGGGAGCCACCCGGCACGGGACAGCGCGGAGCGGGGTGCGGCAGTGTCACCCATCACGGGACAGCACGGAGCGGGGTGCAGCAGTGCCACCCATCACGGGACAGCACGGAGCGGGGTGCAGCAGTGCCACCCATCACGGGACAGCACGGAGCGGGGTGCAGCAGTGCCACCCATCACAGGACAGCACGGAGCGGGGTGCAGCAGTGTCACCCATCACGGGACAGCGCGGGGCGGGGTGCAGCAGTGTCACCCGGCACGGGACAGCACGGAGCGGGGTGCAGCAGTGTCACCCATCACGGGACAGCACGGAGCGGGGTGCAGCAGTGTCACCCGGCACGGGACAGCGCGGGGCGGGGTGCAGCAGTGTCACCCATCACGGGACAGCGCGGAGCGGGGTGCAGCAGTGTCACCCGGCAGGGGACAGCCCGGGGCGGGGTGCAGCAGTGTCACCCATCACAGGACAGCACGGAGCGGGGTGCAGCAGTGTCACCCATCACGGGACAGCGCGGGGCGGGGTGCAGCAGTGTCACCCGGCACGGGACAGCGCGGAGCGGGGTGCAGCAGTGTCACCCATCACGGGACAGCGCGGGGCGGGGTGCAGCAGTGTCACCCGGCACGGGACAGCGCGGAGCGGGGTGCAGCAGTGTCACCCGGCAGGGGACAGCCCGGGGCGGGGTGCAGCAGTGTCACCCATCACGGGACAGCACGGAGCGGGGTGCAGCAGTGTCACCCATCACGGGACAGCACGGAGCGGGGTGCAGCAGTGTCACCCGGCACGGGACAGCGCGGGGCGGGGTGCAGCAGTGTCACCCGGCACGGGACAGCGCGGAGCGGGGTGCAGCAGTGTCACCCGGCAGGGGACAGCCCGGGGCGGGGTGCAGCAGTGTCACCCATCACAGGACAGCACGGAGCGGGGTGCAGCAGTGCCACCCATCACGGGACAGCGCGGAGCGGGGTGCAGCAGTGTCACCCATCACAGGACAGCACGGGGCGGGGTGCAGCAGTGCCACCTCCCGGCCCCGCCGGGCTGCGCTCCCACTAAGGGTCACTGGGGGCTCCGCCTCGAAGAGGTGGGCAAAAATGGAGAGCCTTTAGTTAGGGAAACTTACCCAAAAAGCCGTTTGAGGCAGAATTTTCCCCAGGTTCAGAAGCACCGTGTGAAGGCGCTGGGTGTCGCTCGCCGTTCTGCATCCTGTGCCCGCGGGTGGGGTGCTGGGGGTGATGGAGGGTCACAATCACAGCACAGCCTGGGCTGGAGGAGACCTGTGAGATCACCCAGTCCAACCATTAACCCAGCACTGCCCAGTCCCCACTGCCCCATGTCCCTCAGCACCGCATCTCCGCGGCTCTGAAATCCCTCCAGGGATGGGGACTCCCCCACTGCCCTGGGCAGCCTGGGCCAGTGCTGGACAATTGTTTTTCCAGTGTATGAACTGGAAGATGCCACGTGCTGAAGTATATTTTTCTCTCCTTGCTTATTAACTTTCCATTATTTGATGACTATTTTCTGGTGTTACCAATGCTCCTTGCAGGACCTGATGTTGCTGTGTATTAACCTGGTTCTGGTTTTATATATATTCAAGTAGGTGAAACTAAATTCTGCAGCAAACTGAGTGTAAAAAGCCTCGAACCAATCTTTGTGAATGGATTTAATGAGCACTGCACTGTAAGCAGGCTATTTATCTATAGCCATGGCCTTTTTTATTTCTTTGTCTTTTGAAGGTTTGTTTGTTGTTGATTTTGTTTGTTTGTTTGTTTTCTTTGATGGAGGGTGAAGAGTTTAAAGAAGGCTTCTGGCTTTCCTTGCAAAATAAGTTATATTTCTGTTCACAGGCTCAGAAAATCCGCTGGGTGGAGAAAATATCAAAGATTGCTTTTTGAGTTGTGGTGTTGTTTCCTACAGCCAGCACACAAGGCAGCCACACAGCCAGCTGAATGAACCTGTTTGGGGGGGTGGGCAGAAGGACTGGGAGCACAAAGAGGTCACAAGTGTCTGTGTGTCAGTGTGTAAGTGCATCCTGACTTACAGTTCAGAGACAGTGTACCTTTTCTTTATACCCATTATCAGAGAACAGAGCTGCAGCTAAGCTCTATCAGCTGCTTTAATACAGGAGAGCCCCTTCTCCTGCAGACCTTTCCACTTCTGTCCTGGGATCATCCCAACAATGCTGTTCACACTGCCTGTACTAGAACTTGCATCTCCATCCCTGTCTTTGATTTGCAGATGGTCCTATTATGGGAGGTTTCTAAAGCTGTTAAAATTCACAGTGTTGTAAAGGTCAGTTTTCCTCTGCATACTTTGCTAAGATGGGTAGACAGGGCTCTCCACCAACATTTCATGTGTGAGATGAGATACAGAATCACATCATCTTATTCTCCTTACAGCATTAGACATGTATTTTTGTGCTTCTCTCTGCTAGACACTGAAACAGGAGAGTTTTGCAAAAGTTAATGATTTAAAGGTGCCAGCAATGATTTCTGCCTTTTTTAAAGCTGGAAACTGTTAGTTACCAACACAGGGAATTGACTGGGAAAGCTCACACTCCCCTAGACCTCGCACAGACAGATTGGGAGGGACTCTAATGGATGTTACAAGAATTGACTTCAATTACCTCTCATAAAATTTGCAGTACATTCTGTCAGAGAGAGAATTCTTGACAGAGTATGAGATTGCTGTAATTCTGCTCCCCCTTCTTGAGATCTTTGGGGTTTATCCTAATTCCAGAAAGAAACAAAAAGTAAAAATCACCATATTAAAATTGCTAGGAAGATAGGAAGCAGTTTCCCAGGTGGAGCCATGGGTACTTGAGTCTATTGGTCCAGATTTTTGCATTATGGCTGGAAGTTCTTATACTGAAGACTCTGGATCAAGTCATAATTTTGCCATATTTAGAGAAGTCTAATTTGGGTTTCTCTTGTCCCAGGACATTGTCTGAGGTTGTCAGTGAGTGAGTGTTTTCTCTTGTTCCATGCTCAGCCTGAGTAACCCCAACTGAAGCATCAGCTGAAAGTTTTACACAGTTCTGTAAGACACTGATGAAATGAAGTGAATTAATTTTTTGCTGTCTATGCTGCCCTAACATGAATCACGAAAGGAACAGGACATGAGGGCATCAGAAGACAGCTTTCCTCTGTATGTGAAAAGGGAGAATCCTTTGCAGGTATGTATGGTATATTTTACAATGAAAGCTTCAAGTTCATTCATGGTAAAGATATTCTCTGTACCTCAGTTACACCAACGCTCATATGCATTGTTCTTTCAGATTAGGCTTATTGGAAAGGAGCTGGAGCCTGTTCAGCCTGTTTGCATTACTTGGGTGTTTCTGCCATACCTTCTGCGTCTCTTTTCATTTATGAAAGGCTAGGAGGAATGTGAATGAAATGCAGGGCCATATTTCCTAAGCACATTGACAGAACTTGGCAACTCATGCTTCAGATCACCTTACAAATGAGATTCAGCAAGTTTTTCAGTCTTTCTGCCTTCTCACAATCACTTTGAGTTTTACACCCTTTTTATTAGAGACATGTTTCTTATGCAGCCTGTCTCTTCAAGGTCCCTCTCTGTTCCCTATGTTTCTTCTCCATTTGTTGCATCTTATCACGTATTCAGAGTATCCCTGGGGCTGTTAGACCTTGCTCTTTGTTAGTGACAAAGTATCTGCTGTATTGATGTTCCAGCTAAGGAGTCTCTAAGTGCTGCTGGGAAGGACATGAAATATAAAATTACCCAGCTCTGTCCTCAGATCATCATGATAGTCCTCTAATCCCAGAGCACAATATCACAATACTTTGCTTTATGCAAATTAACATTACTATTTGAAGAAGAAACAAGATTCCAGCTCAGTTAGGTATTTCTGAATGCAAGTTCTCATCCTTCCCATCACCAGGTAGGAATTTGTGTTAGGTCATTTGAGAGGAGGTCTACTTAAACCTAACATCCTGGTAGCTAACAAGCTGGTAGCTTGCCAGAGGATGTAGTTTAAGATTATCTGCCTTCAAAGTTCTCCAGGGGAACATACATTTAAAAGATTCCCTAGGGAAAAAGATGGGAAGATTAGTAGGAGGGAATAATGGAGAGCTGTTCCAAACAGACCAGATTAGGTTTAGAAAACTTACATAGAAATCAAATGTTTTTTTCCTGTGTGATCTACTCTAGGATCCTGCTCTAGCAGGGGGTTGGACTGGATGAGCTTTGGAGGTCCCTTCCAACCCTGACCAATCTGTGATTCTGTGAAAGATCTGTGCAAATGCAGAGGTAGCACTGACCCTGTCAAAGCACTGAAGAACATCAAAATGGATTGTGTTTTTTTCAACCATAAAGTTTATTTGTGCCCTATATGGTAAGACAAGGAGGCACATGGTGTTACAGTGTTGTCCAAGGGAAAGGATTGCCTGTTACAGAGCTCTGTTTGTCTTCTACTTTGGTCCTTGCCATGATCTGGCTTTGCTGCTGTTGGTCTTCCCATGAATAATGTTGCCCTGGGTACTATGAAAAGGTTTTACTCTCTCTGCAAATTCTAGCATGAACCTCTTGGGCTTGCATCAGACAGGTGAGCTGAGATTGCTGCTATTTCCTGGGATTTTGGGACACTGGGATTGGGAGTAGACTGAAGAGTAGGGTGAATGGACAAGTGATCCCTGGAGCATGAAGCCAGAGTCCTGTTGTGCTGCTTTGCTGTGCTTATCTCGGTGTATGGCTATGTGGAGATTTTCCTTTTTCCATTCCCTTCCCTTTTTTTGCAGTTTCAGTATTGGTGACTCCACACTTCTGAGAAGTTTCATGTTTCTCAGTGGAGATGATCCAGAGTTAGTGCTGACCAACATAGTACGGCATTTTTTTCCTACAACCCCAAATAAAAGCATAGCTCAGAGAAGAAACTTGGGGGTTTTTTTGTTTTGTTTTCAAAAGATATTTAGCTGGATTGATCCTGGCAGCAGGCAAAGACTGCAGATAAAGCAGGCCCTTACAGTCCTTTCCCATCTGTTCACCTGCATGTGCTGGTGCTTTTATTTTTGAAGCAGGGAGACCCACTCACTCTTCTGTCTCAGGTACCTCTGAGCACAATGGGTACTGGTCAGAGGTGATAACTCCACAGTTCTGCAATAATCCAGAAAACCCTTCGTCATAAATAAGCAGTGTCTCTCCCAGGCATCAGGAATATTTCAGTGTCTTCGAGATTCTCCTTTGCTTTTTCCTCTGCTTTAGCTATATTTTTATTATTTCTGATTCTTTTTTGCAGCTGCCAACAGCAGTCTGTGCAGCCTTGAGTTTTAGAAGTCAGATGTTGGTGTTATGAGTCCTATTTTTGCTCTCAGTACTGGCAGGGCACCCACGGGTGGTCTGAGATGGCCCCAGTTCTTACTGTCCCTGGCGGTTGTGTCTTTGTGCTAGGTGGAATAACCCTTCCTCTTGACTAGCTTTCCTGTTTATATTTTCTTCATGTTTTCAAATGACTTTTTCTGGGTTTAAACCACTCGGTAATAATTAACAATGCAAGTGGCAAGCAGTTGCAGTCAGTCTCTTATGCTCCCTTGGTTCTAACGGGATCAGACATAAATATTAACAATATAATTGCAGTGTAATCTACTTATGGACAAAGCTCCTAGTCCTACTGGGGATTTCCCAGTGGGAGCAGGAAGGAGGAAGTCAATGCCATCCATGCTAAGAAGTAGCACCATCCATCCTAGTGATAGGAAATCTTAGGGTTGCAATATCAGTCCCTACTGTTTTCTCCTGCTGTGGAGGGAGTGGCTGCTGGTTTTGTGGAGATGAACTGTAAATCACCATGACATTGGTAGTCTTTCTGCCAAATACTAAGGCCTGAGCCCCAGGGCCTGGTGCATGGGTTTGTGTCACTGAAGAAGGCAAAATATTTCCTTGCAATCACATCCCTCTGTGCTAAAATATCCACCAGTAGTGGGACTTTGTCAGGCTTCCTATGTTTTTAGTGCAGCACACCTAAAAATTGGTAGATCTGGATTTTCCTGAAAGTAAATGTAAACATAATTAAAAATTCATAGTTTGTAGGGATTGAAAGCTTTTCCCCATTGGCCTCAAGGACTCAGGCCCCTGGTGATGTGACTGGGGTGGGCAGATGTCTTACAAATTCCTTTCCAAGTCTCCTGAGTCTTTGCTCCACATGAAGCTGTGTTGAAAAAGGGGAGTGAGGGCAGAATCACAGAATCACAGAATGTCAGGGATTGGAAGGGACCTCAAAAGATCATCCAGTCCAATGCCCCTGCCAGAGCAGGAATACCCAGATCAGGTCACACAGGAACACATCCAGGGGGTTTGAATGTCTCCAGAGAAGGAGACTCCACACCCTCTCTGCGCAGCCTGTGCCAGTGCTCTGGCACCCTCACTGGGAAGAAGTTCTTCCTCACATTTATGTGGAACCTCCCATGTTCCAGCTTGTACCCATTGCCCCTTGTCCTGTCATTGGATGTCACTGAGAAGAGGAAGAGGTGAGGCAGAAGCTTTCCTGCAGAGGAGCTTCATTTTCCATACCAGTGGTATCAAAAGCCAGAACTGCAGGCAGCAGGTTGCTGTGATCTTGTCTTGTTCCTTGGCATTGGATGGTGGCTTTTGCTACTGATGTCCTTTTGAGGTGACATCCAGTCTTCAGCACTCAGTGTCTGGCTCTTTAGAGAATCTACTTTCTAGATATATTGGATTGCTTTTATTATTATTAAAATTAGAATAATCATTTCCAACAGGAAGCTGACCAGATGTCCTCATTTAATCAGAGCAGATCCCTTTTTTCCTGTGTAACATCCAGCTGTCCCAGCACTTCTCAGAGCAGACCCATTAATCTCAGTTTTCTTAGTGATGAGATTCCTGAAAACAGTCAAGAATTGCTCACTAATAATTGCATCTCTGATCCTTTCATCTGGAGTAAAAGATGATTTGAACTTCTTTAATAAGAAAAGGAACCAATATTCCATTTGCAAGGGAATGCTTCAGTCCTGTCCTTGGTGTGAAATGTTTTTAAAAGAGTTCATTATGAAAGTATTTGGGGATTATCTTTGATTTAGTTTACGCGCTGTTTTCTCAGACTGTAGGAATGCAGGCTGACAGAATGTGTACAAGAGAAAAAATACACATTTTTACATACTAGAGGGCTGGAAAACTGGGCAGGGATCAGACTTTAGTTTGGCATTACCAGAAGGGAAGTTTCCCTTCAGAATATTAGCCACTGTTGAAAATGAGACTGATCCACAGACTCTGAGTAGTGTGGAAACTAACTCTTTGTCTCTGCTATCAGCATAAATAGCACAATTAAGTTGGGAGGATGCTTGAAGTTATTTATATTCCAGTCATAAGACCCTGGTACATTGCAAATTATTTTGATATTAAGTATTTTTTAACATTTGATTTATCTGTTTTCACCAGATTGAAATAAACTACTTTGGGACAAACTGTGCTTTCCAGTTTTCATGCAGTTTTAATTGAAAAAGTGTATTTAATGAACAGAAATTTTTGATGCACATAAGTGCTCAGTCTGAAGAAAGGGAAGAATGAGATATACAATCATGGGCAGCTACTGATATGGGCACTTCCTGTCCTACAGAAATCTGCTCAGATATTTATTGCCCACTCTAATTACGACAAATCTTTAAATCCTGTCAGATGTTATTTAGATGCTCTGGGGGCTCATGGTTGTTGTTTACAAATATTGTCCCAGGGTATCTAATCTCCCTTTGGCAAGACAGCCATGCTGGAAAACATGGATTAGATTTAAAGTCTCGGGTCACAGCAGCACCTTATTTACACATTTTTACTTGACTGGAAAAGTATGTTCTCATATATGGGAAGATGCTTTTTGCTGAAGTTCATTGTCTGTGTTGTTTGCAGTACACATCAGATCCCTTAAACAGTTAATGAAAACGGGCCTTAATTTGTTAGGACTGCTATTGACCTGGTGCTTTAGGTCTGACCCAGCACAACAGAAGTCCAAGGAAATTTCTGGCAGTAACAACAATTTGAGCAAGGTAGCTAATTTTTTGAACATTGTGGTTTGCAGAGTACATTACAACTGGCATACATGGCTGTGTGGCCAGAGGACAGGGTAAATGCCACGGGCTCAGATGCTCAGTGGTACAAGGGAGGGCTATAAGAATGGAGACTGAAGCCTTTTTCATCACAGAAGGGAAAGAATTGTTGTTCCAGAAAACCGTTCTGAACAAAGTATTTAGTGTGTGTTGGGGAAAATGAGTGTGTGCTGGAAAAATCTTAAAGGGGACTTTTCATTGTCAAAGTGCAACAAAGGCAAGGGAGGATTATAGTCCTGTGGACGAAGAGTCAGTCATGGTATATTTTAAGCAGCCAGCAATAGATCCTTTCATACCTAAAAATAAATATCTGTGGGTCTCATCCAAAACCCATGGAAGCAAATGAGATTATTTTCATTGACCTTTGAATTGACAGCCATAAATAGATGTTTTTTCTCTTTCTTCCCCTTCTGCTGGAGCAGAACAGGACATTTTGGGTTTCATAGCTCTTTGAGCTAAGCTGCTGAAAGATTGTGTCCATTGATGGTTATGCACAGAGCCCTCCCCACTCCCATTCTTGGGAAAAAGAGCACTCAGGTGAGCTGAGAAAGGGTGGATCATAGGAATGGCAGCCTCCAACATACCTGAGCTTGAGGAAAAGAAAAGGAAAATATTTTTACACAGAAAAGAGCAACTGGGATAACTTTGGTGTCATTGGTGGGGGTGAAAGAGTTGATTTTTTTTTTAAGGCAAGAAAGGAATGAATCTTCAGATACCAACTCTGACTTTATAACATGTGCTTGAAGCCATGCTTGGCAGTGAGCCTAGAGCTTCTGGTTGAGCAGTAAGACATCTCAGAAAGCCTTTTTCTTGATTTCAAAGCAGAGTATGTCTGAATGACAGGAAATGTAAGGTGTCTGACTGACTGAATGCCAGGTATCCAGTTGTGCATGGAAGAACCTGTCTCTCAGTATGTTTACAGAAGGCTGTCCACTACACAAGTAGCGATCTCCTACCGTGTGATTGCTGTATTGCAGTATGGTTATTCCTCACTGCACTGAAAATTAATGCGATGACTTTAGTGCCTATGCACTGGCAGGCTTAGGGCACACTGCAGCTTGAGCAGGCAAAGGACAGATCCTGTGTTGGCTCCTCAACATGGTATTGAGGGTAGATGCCAGTGCTCCCATGGCCCCACAGGCTCTGTCTATGTGGATTGCTAGCTCCCCCTGTAAGAGGTGCCTGGACAGGTTTTGGATCTACACACATTGGTCCCTGGTTTGCTTAACATTTCAGTCCAGTCAGACTGTTTTGTCTATTTGTCAGACTATTTGTCCCTCCAGAAATACTTAGCCAGTGCCAGGAACCAGACTCCTGGTACCCCATCCCACCTCCCAGAAAGAGAAAACACCTTCAGCTGAGCCTGAATTATTATTATTTGACCATGCTGCTGTATTGTCTTTAAAATCATTGCTGAGCTCTTCTACGACACCTCTTTGCTTTCTTGATGCCCCAGGCTCCCTTGTTGGCTCTAGAAGTTTGGGGGTTTTTTTGTATCTTGCTGTTTCTTCTTTAATCCCTTCCTTTTGAAGAGAGAAAAAAACTAGGACATGTAGTGGAGTGAAAGCAGCCAGAGCAGGTGTGGTAGTGTGATGACTTCCTTGTTTGAAGAAGAGGAGATTTTGGGTGGAAAAGAAGGCATGGTGTAACTTTCCATTAGAACATAAGAACTTTCCATTAGAACAGTAACAGCAATGACAGTTCAGGAAGCAACAATTAGTAGGACTGGAGTAGCTAGTTCAGACTGAGTATGTAATTAATGCCATCTTTTCCATATTCAAAACCAAGTATTAAGGGGGTGTTTTGCTATTTCTTTATAGTGGTACTTGAAATGCTTTGGATTTGGAGGAATTAAGAGCAATGTACACAAGAAAATATTCTTTTTCAAGACAGGTGGCACCAGGAAGTGCCTGTGCTGAAAGCCCAGAGTCTGACACCAGAGCAGCTTTGGCTGAGTAATGAGGGTTGGATTTCCAAGGAGGTGGAGGGGGGTACATGTTATACTGCCCCAAAGGGTTAGCAGGACTTGATTGCCCAAATGCTTTTTTGAAAATCCAGAGCTAATATCCTTAGGCTAGATAAAGCCTTGGGCATTAGTGTTGAGTGGAAGATGACTCTTTCTGTCTGTGGCTTCATACTCTGAAGACTTTTTACAGCTTCAGGTGTACGAGTCAATTAATTAGGTATTCCTAGAATCAACAAGTAATTACTTTTGCTAGAGCTGAATTCAGCTTTCACTCCTACTCTCTCACTTGTTAAAGTTTCTTACAACTACCTTAGAGATATTTCAGCCTATAGATTTCCATACAAGCTTTCAACCTACAACCTAAAAATAAGAATTTTGACTCCTTTTTTGGGGGACATGAGAGAGTGGGTAGGAAGGACAAGTGCAACATGCACCTTGCATAACTGAAACCTGGAAGAGGTCTGAGAAATGTTTCTAGACCATTATCTCACATTTTATTGTAGCTACTATTGTTCTTTCACAAGACTACATACTAGAAAACAAGCTACAGCTGTGCTGCTCTGTAAAATGTATGGGATCTGTTCTCTGTCTCTTATGAAAAAAGACATGGCACAAGGTTTTCTTCCTCTCCAAAACAGATTGAAAAGATTGCAGTCCACCTACTGAACCACTTCTGGCTCTTGTTGTCACCCACCATTCCCACGTCCTGACCCCCTTTCATCTACAAATACGGACTTGGCCATGCACAATGGTGCCAGAAACAGCTGTGTTATTGAAGTGTGTACTTCAACAAACCTATGTCAATGTAAAGCAGTGCTGGGCTGTTTCCTTCCTTCATCCCCACGAAGGAAGTTCAGAGGCCTGGCCATCATCTCCTGCCAGGTAACTGCAAACACTGGTCTGAAAGGATTCATCCTCTCAAAAAGATAATAGAAACTGTTTGATATGTGAGCCCCAATGCATGATTGTCTTTATTTACTCTGAGAGGACCTGCTTGGTAGGATTTTGAAGTACATGGTTAACTTCAGGCATGCAGCTTCCACGAGCCAGTAGTGCTCATGCTCACAGATTCTTTACACTGCAGTTCAGCAAGCTGTGCAAGTAAGCTTGCCAGGCTGAGTGGAGCCAGCAGGAAGAGTCCTGCAGATAGCCATGCCCTTTGATATAAACAAACTGGAACTGTGATCATCTCACACCCTGATTCTCTCCATATTCTTATGTTCTGATTCTGTCTATTCTAACCCTTAAAGCATGGGGTTGCTCAGTAATACTGAATTCATATTTGTGTGGCAGTATCCCAGTCTCCAAGCACAGCCTTGGAAGATACAGATGGTCACTTGCAGTGCAGAAGAAAGAGCCAGAAGGTGGTAGTTTTCCTTCATGGTACTGTGAGTCAGGTATCCATACACCTCTTTTATTTGGGGAGAGACAGGAGTTTAAGAGGGAAATCTCTCTCTCATTTTGCCCTGGAATGAAAACTGTATTTGAAGGTTTATTTGGTTGTTTCTCATGAAAAGGAGTTGGTTTGGATTTTCAGCCAGCTCTCCTTTCAAGCATTTCTTTGAAAATGTAGGACAGATATTTGCTGTCCCACAGCAAGTTACTGTTACATAGGAGAAGCTGAATTTATGGTGTGGCTTTTTTATGTCAGTGGCCAGCATTTTAGGAGAAACACTCTGTGCTGTGAAGCTTATTATTAAATTGCATTTGTTAGTAGTGCAAGAATTTGCTATTATGTAGGAACTGAGCATCAGGCCTTGGGAAGGATATTCTAGCACTGTTAAGATGGATTATAGAGATCTAGCCTCACATACTGACTTCCTTTTTTTTTTCCTCTCCTCTTTTTCCCTTCTTTTATCAGATCCCATGCCACCTGCTCAGAAAGCCATGTTTGCTGTTGAGCTGTCTGGCTCTACAGAAACTTGTTTTGCCTGACATTTAGATAATGTTTGGATCACCCTCCTTTCCCAGTGCAATGAAAGAAGGTTGTAAGGCACTCAGCAATTTGCTGTGGTCTTGATGCTGCCCAGGTCCACTTTTCTGGATCTGTTAATTTATTATAACTGGCTTGTGAAGTCTCTCCAGTGATAATGTTCAGGAAACAAGAACAAAATAAGAGTTCTGCTTCTCCCAGGACAACAGTGAGAGCAATCAGAGTTAAAGAGTCGCTTTGGGAAGCTGTAAGATCTAGTACTAATTTGTAGCATCACCTTAAGCATGCAGCCTTTGGTTCCCAGATCTCCATCTGCTGAAGTGACACTTCACAGTGGTGTCATAATGAGTGCAGAGCCCTTCGTGACCTCTCATGGTAGGTGCTATGGGAGGCCACCATCTCATGATTGAAGGGGTGGGGGTGAGAATCATGGAATTTTAATGTAAAACCAACTTACGATGAAGAGGACAAAGATGTTTGTAACACTTGGATGCTTTTTGTGATGTGGAGGCAAACCTTTTGAACTGCAGCCAGCACTGCTGGTCATGCTCCTGACATGCCTCCTAGCTGATTCCATGGGGATTTCCTCGTATTCTGTACAGAATGCCTCTTCTCAGATGGTGTTTCACGTTCTCATGACTTCAGTCTGTGTGCTCTGAAATACCAGCATGCCTCTTGGTCACTCCTATCTGCTCTAGTGACTCAGTAATGCTGTTCTATGGCTGGTGTGGGATTTCCTTCTCTTCTCAGCAATACAGTGTCAGCTTCGCTGTCCTGAGTTTCCGTGTCCTGAAAGCCTATTTCCTCATCACTTGTCAAGCCACATCTGCCTTTTCTCCTCCTCCTACCCTAGACCTTCTGTCTCTTTTTTTTTTTTGTGATGTTGTTAGAATTCTTGTGCCTTGAACAGTTCACATGGGGGACTCACTTGAAGCTGAAGCAAAGGTGGTTAAAGGAGGGAGGGAAAGGAAATACCCATGAAATCACAGGGACTCCCTAAACGAAAAAAGGAATGTTTATCAGTGTAGTTTTTGTACAATTTTGGGGTGGGAAAGGTGATCCTCTTTTTTTCGGTCAGAAACTGATTTTTCAGAGCTTTAACAATAAATGAAATACATCCCTTAGAATATATGATTCCATGCAATGTGCTGATGTTTTCCTGCTGAAAAGACTATGTTCTTTGCAACAATTTTTTCTCTGACTCAACTTCACAGCCCTCACGAATTTCTAACAGTGGAAGGAAGGCAACTTGTGGAGAGCCTCACTGTTCACACTGGGCAGAACCTTGCCCATAGCTGTGCAATATCCTTGTTCCTCTAGTCCTTCACCTTTCACAATCAGTCCTGCATGCTCCACATGAAGGAAAAGGAAATAAGCATCACAAGGAACCTGAGAACCAAATTCTGCGTTCATGTCAGGGCTGGTGTGGTAGCAGAGTTTCTATTTGATGAGGGAGAACATGTTAGCTAAGTGCCCTGATATCTTAACAAATATCCTTCCTAATCTAGTTTTCCACAGCACATCTATTTCTTTACTGTGCCTATACTCTGTAACTCCCTGAAATGAGGGGGTAGTGAGGGGGGGTCGGTCTCTTCTCCCAGGTAACAGTGACAGGACGAGGGGGAATGGCCTCAATTTGTGCCAGGGCAGGGTTAGATTGGATATTAGTAACAATTTCTTCCCCCAAAGGATTGTCAGGCACTGGCCCAGGCTGCCCAGGGCAGTGGGGGAGTCCCCATCCCTGGAGGGATTTCAGAGCCGTGGAGATGTGGTGCTGAGGGACATGGGGCAGTGGGGACTGGGCAGTGCTGGGTTAATGGTTGGACTCAATGGTCTTAAAGGTCTTTTTCAACCAAAATTATTCTTTGATTCTGTATTTTGTATCCCTTGTCTGTGAGCAAGAATTCTCCTGCAGAACTTCCTACCTAATGCTTGACTGCCCCTTCTCATGAGTAAACCTTATCCCCTCACCTGTCAAATGTCAAATTTTCCCCTTTGTATATTTTTTTGTACCACTGACTTTAGATGGACAAACTGAGGCACCAGGAGGAATATGTGACTTAAGACCCTGTAATGAGACAGTAACAGATGAAGAAGATGCACAAATATAGTCTCCAATGCTAAACCAATGAGAATATATACTGTGTCTCATGCCACAAAAAGATGATTGTGAGCTACAAAAATTGTTACCATAAAAAGAACAGTTTGGGCTATATATATTCCCTGACATTTGGAATGTTCTCTTTCCATATGTAAGAGATTTAAGTGGGATCCTCTAGCTTATATATTCAGGCTGCAATGTGTCAAATATAACATGAAATTGCAAAAATCTGATGCTGAAATGATGATGAATGTGTGGTAAAATTGTGGGAACTCAAGGATCTAAATGTTGAGTTCTCATTTACTCTAGTAACATGCAGTGTACACACCATGGACTTTGTCATGGCCATTTTTATTATTTTTTTTTTTCAGACTGTGATACTGGTTACTGATCTTCAGCATTTGTACAGGCTGATAATAAAGGACAAGTAAAGTACAGATACAAATGATTATTCAGTACCTTCCATGCACATTGCCCAATTTTTAATCCTGCAAAACATTTCAATCAATAATATGACATTTATAGTTTGTTTGATTTGACAGCTTTGAAAGCAAAAAGTGTTTGTACTCAGTGCTCTACAGCTTTAAATTCAGCAGATATTTACAATAAGGGCCTTTTTGTCCCCTGAAGACCACAGCCTTTACCACTTGAGGCAGAGTCTTTGTCTTCTTTCACCAGCTGCATCACTTTTCTCCTTTCTTTTAATCATTTTAGCTGGAAATTTTACTTTACAGTCTGTGGAAGAACAAAACTCTAGCACTAGAGTTAAATATTTTCTACTGACATCCTGCTGACCTATTCCACCTGCATGTTTGAGTGATGCTTTTTTACTAAAATAAATAATTTTGTTTTAATCAAGGAATAAAATCAATGTGATACTTCCCATAAACATTACTGGGATCACTGGAGCAAAAGAAAAGAAACCAGTCTTTGCTGCAGATCCTGCATTTTGCCTTGATTTTTCACTATAACAGATTCTCAGTTGTGAAAATTCTCACTGGGATCTCATAAGAATAATCTCCTTCATGCTCCAGGACCCCCATCTTTCTCCTGGTGTCTTTTTCTCATAGTTTGGGCAAGAAGAGATGTATGTTACAGCTGATCATGACCTACCTGTGGGAAGACTCACAGAACAGGAATGCTAACTGGTTGGAAATCATGCCTCTAGATTATTCCAGCTCATTCTGTACACACAGATAACTCCTTGCAGAAGTGTAAAAGTTCAATCTATCCTACTGGTGTTAGAAATTCAGAATTTGTGGTCATCTCAGTAAATTCTTGGATAATAATTTTTTAAAATAATTTAGGTAGTTTGTCATCCAAAATCCTGTTTAAAAATAGTTAACCATCGATAGCCTTAATTTCACTAAAATGTTCATGGGATTTAGGAAGCCTAGCCTATGAAAGAGGTTCTGTGATGCATCTGAATAGGTATCTGAGTCTCTTTAAGAAATTGGGACCACTTCTCTCTTTGGAAAATAGTTCTTGAACATGTGGCATGGTATTCTTGCCCTAATCAGGAAAATACCTTCTGTAAGAGCCCAGAAAACAGATTCTGAATACTTTCCCACAGCTTCCATGGTAATGGAAAATTAATCAGGTTTAAAGGCTACAGAGATTAGATTGTGCAATAACAAACATGATACGCTGAGGCAAGTCAGTCTATATCTACAGTGTGCCATGTTTGTTGTATTTCTTATAGCAACACTATAACATTTTGATCCCTTTGGGCATGAATATTATCCCACTTAATATTAACAGTATCTCCATCCCTGTTTCCCAGTGATCTTGTTGATTCATATCTCATTAATTCCTTGCATTTCACTTCCTTATCTTCCTCCTCTGGTAAGGCTTGCCTTCTGCTTCCCAAGTGGGCTGGGTGCGTTTGAGCCTGGGGATGTCTGTGCAGTCAGTCCATCTGGGTGCTCTCATACTCAGCGTCATCCAACCAGCTTTCCCAAACTCTCTGCTCCTATTGTTCTGGTTTCCCACCACCCTTCTCCCTCTTTCTGCCAGATGCTGCCTCATTCTGGATCTGTCTTGAGGATATTCAATCAGATCTACTTTACGCAGCTTGCATCCCACAGCTGTTATTTGATCTCATTTCCCCCTTTCTTTTCCCTCCTCCCCGTCTCAGTTTTGATCTAGTTCCAGGGTTTCATTATCTAATTGATTTGTTCTGGTAGACCTTTAATTTCTTCGTCTTTTAATAGGTCTTATGAGGATTGTTTTCTCACTTTGGAGCTTAGTGATGGCTGCTTTTCCCATTTAATATGTACAGGCTGCCAATCACTTCTACCAGACTTCATCTCAGTCTCCAGCAGTTGGAGTTCATGGTTGTTATCTGGCCTTTCCCAGTAGTTGTTTGACTTAGAACCAAGAACGCAAGAGTACACAATTGTCCATGTGGTGGCCTGTCATTGACATTATAAGACAATTACCAGCCTACTTAGGAAATTTTCACTCTAGAAATGCTAGGTTTCTCTACATGTTGCTGGCTATGGTTAATTTTTGAGGTTTGTTTTGAGACAAACTGGAGAGGTTACACTTCCTGCAATAAAAGCATGTTCAGTCACCTTCTTGCCAAGTTACAATATGCAAGAATGAACAGAGCTGTGCATCATCTTGGTTGTGACAGGACGGTGGTACACCTCAAGAGCCACATGATGAGAGGTATCAGTTTTTTGTACAGAACTCAGGTCTAAGTTTCCAATCATCTTGTCTCCTAGTTATATGTTTGGGTTTTTTCTCTTTACAAGGGTATCTTTGTCTCATCTAGGGCTTCTAGATACTGGTGTAACACAAGTGCAATATACAAGTAGTAATGAGTAAGTGCTGCTTGAATGAATGAGCATGGTGACTGAGAACTTGAAAAAGTTGCATTTTGCATGAGTTGCATCTTACCACCCTCTTTAGGTGGCTTAGGGGTCTTCAGAAATATTTAGGTCTATTAAAAGTACAATATTGCTTTTACATATAGCACAAATAGCACAGTGGGAGAGGGCAAGGAAAGTGCACACTGATCAAGTGAATTATGTGATTTATTTTTTTTCCATATAAATGCTACTGATTTCTATAAGGAATAAATATCCATATTTAGTGCTGCTTGGTGAACAGGATGCCTCCCCCCCCCCCCCCCCCCCCCCTTTTTTTTTTTCTGGAGAAATGGAGGGAATGTGGAGATTTCTAAGCTTCTATACAGTTGATGTCTTGCAGGTGTTGAGTGCTGCCCACACTGTGGGAAGTGCTATCTTTCTGCTACTATTTAAGGAACATTAGGGCACCATGGCTTTAGTTAAAAGCTGAAACTGTTCCTATCAAGGAAATGTACTTAAACCAGTTTATTTTGTTCGCTATGCATGGGTTTTATTATTTTTGTGGGTTAATGAATTCTTCAACTGAATTTTTGAGTTGCTGTTATGTAGTGATGGAAGAGAAGATCATACCACTTTGCCTTCCATATTTAATGGCATTTTATTTTACTTAAACTCCGGATAGTTTTTTGGATGGAGAAAAATCCTGCTTCAGAATGAATGGGTAAGACTGTCAGTTGATGTGAATTGGTGTAATACCATTGAAGAAGATGGGACAACTATAGATGATCAGCTAGATGTCTGACACAGTACAGTCATAACAAAAGCTGGCTCTCCTAGCACTGCCTTCATGACAGTTCCCCTGGTTAGTGCTTCATCCACCTCCTTTCCTAGGATGAAATGTGACTAGTGAGCCTGTCACTATGCTGCTTTACCAGTAAAGTCCTCAGGGTCTGGAAGGCTAAGCATGAAAAGGCCATGTTGTTTGACTCCTGACAGACCAGGAAGGCAACTCTGTGGTCACCTTCAGACATGGTTTTGCTGCTTGATCTCTTACCATCTATCCAACTTCAAAGCTAACACCTTTCCACTCCATCATCTTGTGGTCACTACAGCCAAGGCTGCCCCTTACCTTCACATCCTTGACCAGTCCCTCCTTGTTTATCAGTACAAGGTCCAGCAGTGCTCCTCTCCTTGTTGGTTCCTCCACCACCTGTATTAGGAAGTTGTCATCAATGCACTGCAGGAACCTCCTGGACTGTGCATGCCTGGCTGTGTAGCCTTTCCAGCAAATGTCAGGGTGGTTGAAGTCCCTCATGAGAACCAGAGCCTGTGATTTTGAGACCACTTCCAGTTGTCTGTAGAAGGTCTCATCACCCTGATCAGGTGGTTGAAGTGCTGGGGTCGGAACCCCCAGCCCTGAATTAAGGATGACATATGGGTGGCTCCCACAGCCCTTCAAAAGGAGGGGATGAGTTTGCCTTTTGGCTTTCCTCCAAGGTGCTGCTGGCCTTGCAGGGAAAGCCCTTGGGTGAACAAGCCCCAGGTGCCCCCATTGGGTCAATGAGTGCCAGGTGTCTGCTGTGGGGATAAAAGCTGGGACCACTTGCAGGAAGGGTGCAGTGTCTGTGTGTGAGGTGGATGCACTGTGCAGAGTTTCCCTGTTGGGGAAGGACCTCCTGACTCTCCCTGCAACTGGGCCCCAGTCAGGTTTGGTGCTTGTGAACGTGGGCTCTGTGAGAACAATACGTGGCTGCCTCTGTCCTATATTACCAGCCTCTTGACTTGACTGTCTCCCATCTCTTCTATGGGAGACTTCATTGCTTTGTTTGTTCCACCGATTGTTGGCTGTGTTGTACCATTCTTGGGGTCACTGGGATCAATGTCTGTTATGTGTGATCTGATTGACTTGTTTGTACCCCCAGTGATCACCCATCTACTGACCTTTTCGCATGCAATAGAATCTGGTTACTGGTTTGTTCTGCTGCTGCTGTGTCCTTTGTGCTAGGCCTAGTGATTGGCAATACAGTGGTCTATAATAGACAGCTGCAATAGTGTCCCCTGTGTTACCTTACCCCTTAATTTTTACCCACAAACTCTCAACTCGCTCATCAGCCACCTGTACTTTGTTTGACAAAACAGTCTGGGCTGAAGCAGGCAGGGGTGGAGACATAAGCAGGATATCTGCAGCAGGAGAGTGACATGGGAGATAGGAAAAGGGACAGGGGACCTTCATGCAGCAAGGAGCAGATCTGAAGTGAACTTTTGGGTGAGATGGAAAGGAACAAATTTTCCTTAAGCAGTTGCATTTAGTCCTAGGTTTCTTGGAACAGTTAAACAAAAACCATAATTTTTGAGATCAGAAGTCTTTATTGTTCCTCATTTTTTATTTTAAAGGGAGAAAGAAGGACTTCAGTCCCCAAGCTCTGGCTGCATAGAGGAAAGGGTTGGGGGTATGAGCATACTTTATGGACTCCACAGTTCAGCAAGGGATCCCAGTGCCTGTATGAGGATGTAGGCACAAGAAGCAGCCACTATGTCCAGCAAAGCCTCACAACTCCTGTATGGGGTCAATAATAAGAATATTTTTAACCAAAACATCTTACCTTCTTAGCAAAGAATAAAAATTTTTTAAATCAATTGCAAAAATTCAGTGAAAACATTTCCCCATCCTGTTGCAATTTAGCTATGTTAACGTAGTGCAACTTAACCTTTTATAACAAAATTTAGGTGGATGAAGCTAAACAGATCGTTTTCATTGAGCATTTCACCAGGGAAAGCAACCAGTTTGGGACAATCTGTAGCAAGGAGCAGTCTGGACAGAACCCATGCAGTGTAAGGGACTTTCTTACTCACAGGAGTGACAGTGTCTTGTTGTAGTGAAGAGTCAGTGTTATGGCCTGAGAGATCTGTGCTTTGTTTGATGACTGTGGGGTCTCCTTTCATTTTTCTGAGTGTGATTTGACCTACCAGACTTACAGCTCCTTTAACTGATCTCTGTCCCAAGAGATCTGTTCAGCAGATTGTGTACAAATACAATGTAAGTATTGTGGTCATTTTCAGAAGGTGTCTGTTTCTTCATTAAAATAGATTAGACCCTCAGGATATTTTTCAGCTTTTCTTAATGGTTCTTAGTTTGTAGCTTTGTTACCTGGCGTTATTTAAAAGAATTAATCCAGCCAAGAGTCTCAGACACTGTCACAGTCACATATATGTTAAATAAAGAAATCCCTCCTTACAAATAAAATAATAAAAAAAAAATAATAAATATTATGTGTCTTATGGACCCTTTTATTCATCAGAGGAAATTTCACTTTCTTTTCCCGTCAGGTTGTTAAGAACATGAAAGATGTACACTTAATTTATTCCACGCTTCATTTGTTCTGGCAAAACAAACAGGATTTGTTTTGAATTTCCCTGGAAGTTTTCTGAAAAGCTGCTTTCAGCTCAACTCGTAACAAGGCTCAGCAATGCTGATGGCTGATGCTAGTTCAAAACAACTCTACAGGTACTTGAGACTCTCCTTGTGAGATGCAAAAGGTTTGACCTAAATGTAACCCTCAGCAGCACTCAGTTTCTCTTATTCTGCATATCTTTCTCTAAAAGTCTGAGACAATACAAAATGGTGAAAAGAAAAACATCTCTGAAGGTAATTATTGTTTTTTCATTAAATCTTAATCTATAAAAACAGTTAAAATCAGGCAAATGTATCACGAAGTTCAGATATGTTAATCATTCATTTAATCAAGTAACAGCATTGCAATTGTCTGAAAATCAATGAATTAAGTAGGAAGTAGAGGAGATCTGTCCATTAGCTAAGACATCAAATTAATACAGTCAATAATCATGTAATGAACGTAACACAGCATGAAGATAGATCTGTAGAATACTAACCTCTAGTGAAGACACTTTTCCATTTAATGCTAAACCTTTTACAGGAACATTTACAGCAGAATGACTGATTGAATTCATTAAACATTTTTAACATCAAACCCAAACGTGTTCACCCGTGAGTGTTTGAAGCAAATTTAGATTCCTGGATGTCTACAGACTGAACACGATATGGTTGATGTGGCTCCTCTCAATTTACTTGCTTTTTTGACACTGTAGCATCAGGTGATTTCACTTCCTCCTGTGACGTCCAGCGTGGCCTTTGTGGGATCGTTTCCCTGCCAGGGGGCTGGCAGGTTTGAAAGCAGGAATTGCACAGCTTGTGAGTTTAGGGAATGGTGACAGATGTGTTTTTCATAGGAACTTCTCTGTGTGTGTTCTCAAATTCAAACGTGTGCTTAGAACTTCAAAAGTGTCAGAAAGGATGGTGATGGATGATATTCCACCCTGCAGGAAAACAGGGAAAAGATGCAGATAGCTCCTTCAAATCAGAGGAGAGATTCATTCCATGATTTGCATAGCCTTCGGATGTTTGTGGCACCAGGCAGGGGTTCAGAGTTTGCTGACACCAGCTGTTCATGACTCACCTTATGCTGATGGCATCATTTTGGGTGCTCAGGCTAGTTGAGTCATTGCTTCATCTTCTCTTTCTACAGGATGAGGCTCAGAAAGCAGGTATCACTCTTTCTTGATGCTGCAATTGCTGGAGAAAGAGCACCATCTTCTGCCTTCAGCTTAGCCTTTAAGGTTGTGGTTCTGACTTGCACTGCCCTGTAGCACCTCCCCTCAAGGTGTCCTCAATGAATCAGGAGGTGCAGACACCTGCATCTCCCCTTTTCCCCAGCTTAGTCTGCTGGTCCTCATAGCTGGCGAGCATGACCCTTGTCAGTTGGGAAAACTGCCCTGAATCTGGCAGTTGCTTTTCAACATCCTCTGTTACAGCCACAAGCAATGCAGACTCCAAAAATAAACAAAGGAGTGGGATAAACAGGAGGTGAATTTACGGAAGCTGTCTCAGCCCCCGCTTCTTGGTAACAGCTAGAGGATACCACTTGACACCAAAGTGCAGTCGTTTTCCCTCACCCACACTCTTACATTTAAGGATCTCAGCATACTCAGGAGTGTGACTGATGGTCCAGTCAATGGTTGCTGTTCCTTATCCATGCTTTTACATCTCCATACATTTTCATAAACCCTCTCAATACCTCCTGAAATAGATGTGGCTGCCTCCTGAGAACAGTCACATCACCCTTTTACCAGGAAATGAATTGGAGACTTAATCATTTGTAGCTTTAGGGACAGAGTCACTCCTATCAATTGCTAACCAAGAAACAGAGTGCTTATTTAGATTCATAGTAATCTAAAGGTAAATAAAATTAAAACATGTATGAACATGTAGTCTGACTCTTCATTGACAGCAGGTTAAGATTTCAGCAAATACATCTCAGTTACTGAATGTTTTTTTGCAAGAGAAGAGTACAAAATACTAAAATGTTAGTTAAAACATTGGTGGATTCCTAATACAGTCAGATTGTAACAAACTGGTGTGTTAAATTAAATGCTTCAAAGATGAATCAATGCAAGATACCAGAAATTTCCTGTGGACATCTGATTGCAGGACATATACTCACCTTTTGAAACATTTTGCTTTTATTTTGCTTTTAAATTGGCTGAAAATGACTGTCATGAGTTGCTAGTCAATCCAGAAAGTTGGACACTAAAAATAATTAATCCACTGCTCACATTTTATCCCCATGTAGAATGTTAATTATTTCTCGTTACTGCAAGTCATTTTACACTATTAGCATTCCTTTTATTAACAGCTGAGTGCAGAAAAGTTTTAAGTTGAGCTTTATTGAGGTTAAGAATCAGCCATCTATTAGTTTAATTTGGTGAAAAATAATTCCATCCATCTTCAGCAATGATGTCATGGTTCAGTGCTGCTCTGATCGCCTGTCACAGGAAGAAAGGAGCGTTCTCTTCTGAAAATTTCAAATCCTCAGACATCTCCAATCACTTTTTGTTCCTTAAAGATCCTCCCCTGAGGCTTCTGATGCTATGAAGCACCATGTCAAACCCCCACAGTGGGTTATTATTAACTTTTTTTATGCAATTATTACGCTGGTTTTACATGACTTAGGACATCTCATCATTCCAGACAGTAGCTTTTACATTACATTGTGGATGTTTCCAGCTAAGGACTCAGTAAAAGGGCGTTTTAGCTGCTGATCTGATCCAGCAGCTGGCACAAAAATGGGGTTAGGGTGCAGAAGAACTGCAAAGAGCAGAGATGTCTAAGGAAGGGGTTCAGCCATCCTGTTTAAACCCTCGAACGCAGCCCACATTGCAGATGGCTGGAACTGGCCTCTCTCATTCTGGGCTCTGGGCTCTGTATCTGCTTGAGTCTGACACCGTGGCAGGCAAGTGTGGCTGAGCCATAGAGGGCACACTCTGCTTCCTTTTCCCACAGGTTCAAGGTACGCTTTTTTTTTTTCCCACTTTATTTGGCTCCTTTTCAGAACTGATTTAGAAGCAAGGCCACAGCTGACCTGGGTGTGACTAATTGGAACTGGGTTGTCCCAGCTCTGATTTGTTTCCTTCCTAAGGCCGAGATGTAGCGATAAGCTCCATGAAAGGTAAAGGTCTGGGATGTGCTGCTGGACTGGAGGGCACAGCCAACACGGCTTCTCCTTCACCACCCCCACTTAGTTTTTAATGGTGACTGAGTGCATCTGTATGGAGGTCTGGGAAAGAAGGCAGTAAACAAAATTTGATCAGGAGGTATGGGATGAACACCTACTTTACCAAATGCATTGTTACAGTACACAGAAGGCGGTGGGAAAAAATAGATGGTACAGAAATGCTCATGGAAATTACGTTTCCTTTTTCGATCCTCTCAGAGGAGATGTAAATATCCTGATGTGTTGCCTGGGCGCAGGGTTTAGCATAATCTTTTCAAACTCTGTCTTGTAACAATTCATTTGTTTTAATTTAGAAGATAGAACCTGTTGTCAGCCTGGCCATTCCCCTGGACATGATAGCACAGGAGCCCTGGCTGAAGACATTTTTAACATTAGGTGACCATAAACTGTTCCTGCTGATAAAATCGTATTTTTACTCTACTGTTTTACAACAGTATGGATAGATACTGATTCTCAGGTGCTCGTGGCCCATCTGCAGAGCTGGGAACTATAGAAATCAAGTTGCTTTTGCTACAGAGAGCACAGAGACTGCTGAGCCACAGCTGCTGCCTTACAGAGTCCCACGGGGCACTGTCCTCTCCCCTTTTGCAACTGGTCTCTTCTGAGCACAACAGAAAGGGGTTCAAGCTTTCTTAAAGATGCTTGAGCTGTGCAATTTTGAGCACAGGTGAGCATGTGCTTTCTCTGGCCTGTCCTCCAAATGTGCAAGGAGATACATACCATATATTATGCTTTGTGACATTTCTCTCTCTCTCCATCCCCTTTTCCGTTAGTTGTAACTTAGCTGGTTTGAGGAGAGAGAACAGTTTTTCATCTGGTGCTATTTCCTGGTGCTCCCCATGTCAGCTGCAGCCATCTTCTGTTTCTTCTCTTTTAGGCTCCACCAGTCCAGGACCTTTTATATGTACGTGGTGCAGAGAACAGTGGTGTTCTGCTCTATGTCACTTTGCACTTTTATCCAGCCCTCAAAGGTGCTGAAGTGCTGTAAGCATATGAGGTATTCCACTGACTTCAGTTGTGCTTGCTTCCTGTTTCAAGACTGCTTTTTATTGCCAAAGGAGTGCAAAAAAGCATTAGAATAGATGACATGCAGGTTATAGATTTATGGACACAACACCACAGCTAACAAAATTAATATAGTGCAGCTAACAAAATCAATCTAAAAATACACTTTCAGTTCACCTGGTATGAGATTATGTGCAGATGAAGCCCAACAATATGTTCTTTACGGAAAACATACATTCATTTTTTTTCCCTTAAATTTACAGTACTTGGGACCTTGTCTGCATGATGCTGATTTAAACTGAACTGGCAAAACAATCTCAAGACCAATGTGATTAAATGAACGCTAATCTCATGCTGTCCCAGTTTAATGTCAATTTATTTTATTTTATCTGAAGTTAGCAAAGATTTATTTTAAGGTTGCACCTTCAAATTGCTGAAATAAGGCTTCATAGGCTCTGGGGGTTTTTGGGGGGTGGTTTTGATTTGGCTTTTGTTGGTTCTGTTTTTTTAGAATTTAACTATACGGTTATTTCACAGGCAGCTGCAGTGTTTGACAGTGCTGTCACTCTCCTTAGGCACTGCAGGGAAATTCTGCCTCTGTGTGTGCATCTTGTAGGGCGAGTTAAACTATCAGAGGTTCCACTGAGCATCCGAGAAATGCTCCTGCCTGCCATGCCACAGACACTGCTGGGAAAGCAGTGACTTCCCCAGAACAGTGCTAACAAATAACAAAGGTCAGTGACATCCTGACCCAGTGCAGCTGCTTCCTACTGAAATGCGAGTCTAAGCTTTTGCTGTATCACTTTTTAAACTGATTTGATTGGTACCTGCAGTTTCCTGACTAGACAGTGCCTCACTGGTAAATCCAAACAAATCCAGCAAAAGTGGGGGGTGATGACATCTCACTGGTGAACTTTGGACTTTTTTGCAGATACTATGACAGAAAAAGAAATTATAAATATTTAAAGGGGGGGGGGTGAAGCGCCAACAATAAACCCCCTTCTTCCCAGGTATATTTAAGAAAGTAAATCCTGAAATTCTTTCTGGAGAGTGAAAGTGAAACAATGGCTGCAGAAATCATCACAATATGTGAACTCCAATAGTTAGACATTTCAGTGATGCCAAGTTATGGAGAGATGGGCATTTAAATTCACTTTTAGCTTTGAAAAATCTATTTCTTAACTAGTTTTGGTTTCTTTCTGTTCTAAAGAGACTTTTAGTACACTTTAAAGAAATAATGAATTACTTTACCCAATGAACCAGGATGAAGGGGCCCCAGAGTTACTGATTATTCATAGTGGGTAGTTTTTGTTTTCCATGCAATAATCCTTTTAATTAATGATGTAGTTCTTCTTGTATAGGCATCAATGTAACTTTGCAATATACTGCCTGTAACCCAAGGGGATTCCTGTGCAACAAAATGCTGGTGGCAGGGAAGGGACACTGAGCTGGACCTTCAGGAATTCTGAGAGGCAACTATCTACAGCTTTCATCTGAGGTTTCTCAACCCCTTTGAGCTGACATACTCAATTCACGTGTCTGCCTTGAGTTTTAGCAAACAGCTCCAATGGAAAATGCATTAAATCATGTTTAAAGAAACATCCTGAGGACACCAATGCTCACGTTGCTTAGTGACCATGACAAGCTAATTATTCCTCAGTGTGCTGTGAAAAAACTCTTGTCCAGATTTTTCTCTAACCCAGTTGTTGTTCGTGCCTTTAAACCACTCCTGTGAGCGTGGCTGTTTTAAGTGTGGAGTTTGTCATGCAGCCTGAGGTAAAATGTAGGAGCCAAGCAATGCTATTGGTTGATCTAGAGAGCTGTCTGCTTTGCAAGGAGGACACAGGTTAAACCATTCTCTCCTTTCCCCTATGGACTCAAAGGGACAGGAGGATCTCCCCACACGTCCCCAGGAAAGGCTCGCAGAGGCTCCTGTGTAGCCAAGGACCATGGGTTTGAGCTCCCCGGTCCCAGCGATGACAGAACTGAAAACAGCCTGAAGTGTGGACACAGCCAATTGTACTCACGTGTGTGTGGCTTTAACATGAAGTCATTCAAACTTGAGCAAATTAAAATATGGACATGAATTAATTAATCTGAATTAACTTGTCAGGGAAAGCGTATTTGAAGCCTTGTCCCAGTCAGAGATATTTAAAGTATCTAGTGCTGCTATTTAGCTGTGCTACTAAAATGCCTGTTACTGCTAAAGGAAAAATGTTGGGTTTGATTGGTCTTGTTTCTTCTCAAGCAGATATTTGCCATTAATTTGTCTGTAGTCTCTTAGATTTTTCTAGAATAGGGTGTAAGCTATTATTTTTATGTGAAAAGCAGGGCTTAAGGTCCATGAGGGGTCAGAGCAGCTCCCCTTGGAGCTGAGAACAGCCAAGGACAGATCTAAATAAGCCCTCCGAGGTCATGGTGCAATTTGAGGGTGAAAAGGAACACGATCCTTGCCCTGCCTGTCAGTGAGATGCATTTCTGCCACTCTAGCCTTACACTGAGGGGGTGGCAGTGGATGGGGTAGGGATGGGGGGGTGGCTGGGCCCCAAATCCAGCAAAGAACACGCTAGGTTTTCTCCAGGATACATGAGTTCACAAATATTAGGACCAGTGGAGTCACAAGGCTGGCTTGTTGATTTAATACTATTCAGCTGTTCTCTGTTTCCATGTAACTGTACACCTTTCCTTGCAAAACTATTTATTATACTTCATTATTAATAGCAAAGTTTTTTCAAAGTCACCTACCACAACCTGTCCTCACATCTAGGTCTCAGAATCTCTTGTGGGATTTGGGGAAGAAATTGTCTTATCCTACCCAAAGATTTCAAGTTTTCTGAGACAGCAAACACTGCTTGTGTTTTTTTAACGTTTCTGCCCTTAGACTGGAGCTCCCACTTGGCTGTAAAAACCTCCAAGCACGGAATGTTTTTTGTTATTGACCCACTGATTCTCAACTGGAAGTTGTTTGTCCTGACTACAGCCAGAGAGTGAGCATCTCTTATCAGCAACTAGACCACAGTGAGGCTGGAAAGTCCAAGCTAGTCAGAAAATTTAGGACCTTTTATGCTGGCTAGGGCAGGACATTAAATTATGTGTGTCAGTTATCTCATAAATTCCCAGTGCACTGTATTTATTTTTTTATCAGTTTATTTTGGGATTTATTGGAAGATGTGAAAGCGTTTTTTGTGCCTATGTGCATGTGCTGATTTTTTCACAGTAAGGACTCCTCAGGCTAAAACATGGCAGTCAGGCTGTTCTTTATAGGTTCACTACACGTAAATTATTCATTATTCCTTGAATTGGACAGCAATTTGGTCTAAGTACATATTTGGTTAAGTAACATATCTGATATGATTAAAGTTATGGATGAAGAGATTTTCCTCTTTGGGTTGTTTAACTAGACATTCCTTATTTGCAACTAGGGCTTGACATCTCTACCTAGGAGCATTTTCTAATTAAAGAAAATATTATTTTGAGATCAGGCATGTATTAGTAGCCTTTTAAAAAAAACAACCAACCAACCAACCAAAAAAAACCCCCCAAACCCACAACAAATTCCAAACACATTAGTCTAACAGTATATGAAGAGGATGTTTTTTATTTAGGAATAATGCATTAAATGCTCAAGAGAAGAAAATGTGTATTTCTGTTTTTGAATTGGAGATCTTATTTGCATCTGATATGCATACTTATAAGCAGTGATTTGGCAATCTGGTGAAGCTGTTCTCTCAGGAGAAAAGGTCAGAAGGATAACGTAGGTTCAGAATAAAATCATTAGCTGATTTATCTTGTTTAAATGAGAAATCTGTTGGAGAAAGCCCCTTTTTACTTCTTAAAGACCTATTCCAATTTCATTAGCAATTTTTAAGTAGCAGCAATCTTCTCCACTCATGACAGAAGGTAGGGCAGCTCCACATCATTCCAACTGACAAGCCCTGCCCCCCCTCCCCAAACAAACAGAAAACCCCCAAAAAATTGTGTTGTTTTTTTGTTTTGGTTTGGTTTTGCATTGTGACTCCAGTAAAACAGTTGCTGAATTGAGGCACAATAAGATATCAAATCATCCTGGAACTAATCTGAGCTCCCCCAAAAATTACTTGGATGACCTTGGGTGAGTCTTTTATCATTTCCAAAACTGGCCATCTAAAGACAGGCACCTAAATCTGTAATCTCAGTTCTGCCCCCCTGGAAATGTTGGAAATAGGGCTGTACATCTGTGGCTTGAAAGGATGTCTGTTGCACAGTATTAACAATCCTATTTTTCACTGTTTTAATCATCACAGTCTAAACAAACCAAACAGTTGAAACCAAACAGTTCATTGGTCGCTTCAACTGCGGGAGTATAAATAACGTTGTTCTCTACAGACTCGCATGACCTCATACTATTTTTATCATCATTTCACTAATAGGTGTCAAAGGCACTTGATGTTTCTCCCATTAAATCTCCTTTGACTGCCGTTGCCATGGGGCTGTGTGTTCTGAACCCACCCACAGCCTTTCACATCTCAGCCCTTAGAGAAACAGTGAAGAGGTGCCACCTCATCAGGGATGCAGAAGTCCTCTGTCACCTGCCTCCCACCTCCATATCTCTTTGGGCAAGGTCAAGCTCGCAGGCCCTTGCTGTTTGCCATCCCTGTACGATATCCCTGGTATACAGGTTTGATATTTCAACCACTGAGATTTTTTTCCTACACAGTTACACTGCTTTGACAGTGGGCTGTCAGTTCTGCTGGCTTCACAGCCTAATGAGTATGTGTGGGGGTGTATATATACATATATGCATATTTATACACATCTATACATTGTGCTAGTGTACACAAGACTAGGCATACTCCTGAAATCCTTCCCTTTAAATCTACAGCTGGAGTTAGGCAGGCTGCTGATGATTATTGCATGCTTGTTTCAAGTACCTAAGCTGAATGCTTACTCTCACTTCTGAAACATGGTATGCTGCTTTGTAGTTAAATATTCTCCCCCTGGCCCATTTAGATGCAATTACTTTGAGAAAATCCAGATGTGGATGCCTGATACAAGTTCTGGTTTTCATAGCTTCATTGTGAAAATTGTTGGAAGTCTGCAATATTGCTGTGGTACAGGGGGGACAGTAAGTACTGAACCCACCCAGTCTCTGCAACTGGTGCTGACACACCGGATTACTCAATAGCAGCAAGTGAAAAGTCAGTGCTGCACTTGCTTGGGTAGGATCCACCAATTAATATTTACATAGAAACTATCCAAGGCATTAAAAATATCCCGTGACAAGCCTTTCTTTGCTGTAAATGGAGATCTGTTCTTCAGATGAGTGACCTCAGGAGGAATTTTCAGCAACTGCCACATCAAAAGGGTTTTTCCTTTCTACTTATTGTTCTCTGAGGCATAAGGCTGTGGCTCCTCAATAATAGCTCGTGTTTGTGTAATGTGATGCCACAAACTATAAAAACTTAAATTCAAGAAGTAACTTGCTTTAAGTAACCAGGGAAACCAAAAGCAGCAGAAAAATGTCCTTCTGCACTTCATAAAAAGCTACAAATGTTAATCAGTGCCTCAGGACAAAGCTATCAAAGGCTTTTAAGGGAGAGGTGAGTTTCAGCCTCCCATTGTAGTCCCTGTAAAAATCAGTTGCAAACTTAATAATGGGCATCTTCTGTTGGTTCCACCTCAGAAAATTCAATTTTTATCACTCCTATGGCGAGAGGGAAATGCTGTGTCTGCCACTTCATGTTTGCTTCTTATTTATTCCTGTTAGCCCAGGAAAGGATTGACAGGCAGCATGTATGGGAAGCCAGACAGAGGAAAGGAGCAAAGTGTGTGGCTGTAACTTTAATAAGACATGTCCTCTTTGCAGGTTATTGCTGTCATGTTAGCTCTGACTGGACAACCACTTGCTGGTAAGAGGAGGCAGAGTGAGAAAAGAGACTTTCAACTGCTGATCCTCAAAATCTTTGTACTTCTTTCTTCCTGATAAGAAAGAAAAAAGGGCATGTTAGCTCTGGATAACTGCAGGAAGTGTCAAAGAAAAGAAAGAAGAGGCAGAAGATGCTGTGTTGTATGGTTATGTCCAGGGACTACTGTGTGGGTTAAAAAAAAAAAAAAATCACTATTTTTTCATGCCTGAGAGAGGCCAAAAAAGGTAATCACAGTTGCTAGAATTTTTACAAGGCTGTTGCTGTTGTCTTGACATTTCAAAGTATTATATTTTCTAAAGAAATATAGTACTCATGACCTATAAATATTTGTTAATGTTGTTAACCAGATTTTTAAGATTTTGAAATTTTCACATTTTGAGTTTTCACACTTGGAAAATAAGGAAATGGAGACCTGAGTAGATTTTTACCAAGGCTGTCACACTTGATAAAGGTTATTGTAAAAAAAATAAATAAAATCTAATCAGTAATTTACATAAATATGATTTATTGACTGAAGTCACTGGTTTCAATGATCTTGATTTAAATAAACCTGCTCTCAGTGCTATTATTGAAAAAGAGGAACACAACAGCATGCAGTGGTAATCCCTACTGTGTTGAGACATGGTATGAATCATGCATTAGTATGTAGCATAGACCATGACTGAAGGTATAGCATAGTTGGAAATGTTAACTATGCTATCTTAAGTGATCTGGCTTGTAAACATGCACACTAAATTCCAGGCTTATCGGGTTTCTATACCTGAAAATTGTTTGACTCCTTCCAGCTATGAAAGTTGATGTAATGAAATGTTTTATCAGCGCCTAAAGGCTTTGTCACCTAAAGCTCATTGACACAGTAATTGTAATTAATCAGATTGTATGGAAATAGATAAAGTTCAGCTAACCATCCTGCTATTCATTTGTCTAAATTCTGTTTTCTGTGAGCAAGATTTTACAGCAGGAGTGATGGGGGCGTCACTGAACCCTGTCCCTGGTGAAGTTCCAGAGAAAGGCATGTACGTAAAAAGATTACTTCTATGGCTGTGCCAGATGTTAATGATAATGTCTGAAAATCTTCAGACAACAATGCTATTTACACCATCTCTATAATCAGAACAAAATTTAAAAAAAAAAAAAAATGTTCCTTCATTCCTTCTGATGGCCATCAAAAGCTGTAGGAAGCTTTTGGAAGGTCAGACCTTGGTGTAAATAGTAGCTCCTAGTAGCAAGGACTTCCAGTAGCCAAAAGTGTGCAAAATGCCATGAACAAACCTAGAAGACATGGAAAAGGGAGAAAAGTGAGCATCCAACTGCATCAATGCTATCCATGATCTGAGCAACGTTAGTGTAAGCGTTACGGGTAGCAAATGTGGGCAGCTACACAGAATGTCTGACTTACTACAGAACAGAAATAATGCCTGATGCATACTGATTATTCCATGTGCATGCTGATTATTCTATTACTGTCTGCATTTTTGCATCAACCAGATAGTGTTTTCAGGGGAAAAGACTACAGGAAGTTAACAAAACAGTGTTTCACTGTCACCTCCGAGGACTCAAACCTGGATTGTGAAACAATGAATAAATAATATTAAAAAATATGCCTGACTTCTCTTTTAATTATAGTTTTCCCTCTTAAACATGATTGTCCTGTTTGAGGACATGCCTTTGTGTGGGTAATGTCTGACTCAGTTCTTTACCATTATCGTACTTTACAGTAGATGTTGTAATAAACCTTCTTTTCATTTGCTTTAAATGGCTATGCAAGCAATTCATAGTTTGGGCTTCATCACCCTGCAGAAAGATCCTTTGTTTCCAAAGCCATAATATATGCTGCATGGGGAATACACCTGCCTCCTCCAAGCAATTCCTCAACAAAAGCGAAAAAGAAATGTATGGGTTTGGGGAGCAGACACAATAGTTTACCCAGGTCACTTGATATCCTACTGCATAAATGAATACAAATTTGTTGTCCTAAGAAGAGATTTTTCTGCCTTTATTTAGGGCTGACTCAAAGTGGACCCTTTATGCTTCTCCAGTGGTTTTACTAGGAATAATGAGATCTAATATCTATTCTTGCTGACACAAACACCCGGTGCTTTCCATACAGCCTTTGAAGTACTGTGGAGATTTCACTGATGGCTATCACTAAAAAACTAATTCACCATCTGGAAATGGCCACTGCATTCATTTTCTTTCCCTCATTGTACCTGGCAACAAGAGTTAGCTGGGAACCTGGGTGAAGCTTTTTTCAGTTACAAAAACCAAGATATATTTAGATTTCTTTTGCTCAAAATGTAGTTTAAAATATAGATTAAATAGAATAGAATAAACTGACAAGGCTCTTATGACATCAGACAAGAACCCAAGGAAAAAAACCTGCTAATAAATGAAGTAAATGGCAGCTAATATATATGTATAGAATAGAAACGTTTTCTAACAAGGTTCTCATTGTTAAGGGTTCCTCTTCAGACCGTAGCCCTGCTTGTCTTTCTAACAATGGTCTGTTTCACTGACATTTCACAGGCTAGCCCAGGTAAATCTATATGGGGCTGGGTTCCATATTTCATTGGCCTTTAATCTAAACTAGGTCGCATTCAGAACTGTTTAGTCTGTTCCAGCTTTTATCTTGCTGGTTGCCTTTCTAATGGATTATTTCCATTTTCTCTTTTAACTTAATGATTTTGAGTAAGAAGAAAGGAGTGTTTCTAGCTTGGACTTTAGAACTGCATGACCAGCTGCTCGCCGTGTTGCATCTGTCGTGGACTGGGATGCACTTAATAAAATGAGTCAGTTGATACACACTCTGTTTCAGAAGGGTGGTTTAAAAGATTTTCAAGTTGAAGTTTTATACTGGTTTTAGCACTAGCCAAAGGAACTCTTGCTATATCTAGCTTTCATTTTCATGCCTGTGGCACTTGATTTCAGGATTGAAGAATCAGCACAGCAGTCCCGACAGTGTTGTATGATGGCATAGTCATATAAAATTGGTTTCCTTGTAGTGTTTTGGTGGATAAGCTTTGGGAATTAACTTGGTCTAAAAATGTGGAGAGGTTTTGGAAAACCATGCTATGTTCACTGTCTGAAAGTAGCCACAAGTGAAATACAGAGTGTGTATCTATGTATCTATACCTCTAAATGCATATGTGTATATGTATACATATTATACAAAACATGACATTTTTTACATATATATATTAATACATGTTATATATGTCTCATAAAATGACATGAAGAGTGTGATTGCAGGTCTGCAATTAAAAAAACAACTCAACTACTGTTCTTTATACTGTGTTCACCCACTCAATACTAACTGAAAAGCGTAGTATATAAAAATAATTTTCTGTGAGTTTCATTTCAGTCCTCTCTATTCTCATTCTCAGTTAACTCAATCTGGTTTTATAACCCAAGAGGAGGACCCATCAGATAGTGCTGCAGAAGAGGACATAACAGCTAGTGAAGTACTGCTTCTTTGTAATGTGTAGGTCAGGCTTTGCTGGCTTCCAGCTCAACCTTATTGTGGATGCAAGCAACTGATGTAGTTCCATTTAGGTTGGTAAACTGGTGATTCCATGCTGTGAAGCTGCAAAGTAAATGGCAAATAATTCAATAAAGGTTGCTTCATAACCCTAAAGATTCATTTATACTTTTCAGTTGACTTCTTTGTTTGACTGTGCCTTTTATTTCCACTTCTTAATTATTTTTCTTTCCTTCTTTCATGTTTCTACATCACTTAGAGAGGATTTTTCTGCATCTTCAGTTATTAACTCTCGTCAGTTATTACTTGCTCTATACTTATTTTGTGTCACTACCAAATCTGGCCCGGTATTGTCATTTTCTTCTCTATGGCTCTCTTACATTAATCAGTCTTTGTACAGTTCTGACTTATATGGTGCAATAAAATAAGAACAACAAAAAAAGGTAGTTTTGCTTGTGCTGTGCAATTTTCTAAAGGAGATTTTCCATCTATTCAAATAAGTAAGCAAATGTACAGCCTTCTCAGAAAATGTACTGGAATAAGAGATTTCTGTGAATCAATAGATGCTTGTGAAAGAAGGTGAATGAAGGTTGCAGAGTAAGGATACACTTTAAAGACATGTTTGTGGGCATGATGCTTAGGGTTATTTTTAACTGGCACATTAGAACAAAGGCAGTTTAGTCCACCTGAAATCAAATAGGAAATACTTTGCCTAATTGGAGTCCAGGAAAAAGAAAAAGTGACTTAATTTGGGATCTGTAGACAATATTACTGAAGAAAAGTCAGTGTTTTGAAGTGTGATTTGACTTGATTCTATCAAACACTTTTAAATCAAAACACTGGATGTTTCCCAAATGAGTCAAAGCTGTTTTGAAAAGTTGTTTTACAGATTTCTGGGTAAGGTTTTATTTTTCGTGCAAATCAGGACTTCCTGCACACAGAAATATGAAAAAGGTAAGGAGGGAAGCTCTGGGCCTTTCTCTTTTCTCTACTCATCATTGTTTACAGTGATGATTTCAAGATGGTTCTTCCAGACACAGGACATAGTGAGCCTGGTGTCTCTGCACGTGTGTGTATGAGCCCAAGGTATGCACTGAGGGCACCCAGTGGGTGAAGAGGCTTCTTTCTGGATACTCTGAAGTAAAAGCCAAACTAGGGTTGCTGCTCTGTTAATACACTACCTAGGGAAGCACATGTAAGAGGACATTTTCCTTATTTACCCAGCAAACCATTGCCACAGAGTGAGACACGAGGGTGAATACGCTATTGCAGAACTGTTTGGCAGCAGAGCAGTCACGGGATCCCCACGTGGCTGCAGGTACCTGCTCCTTCCCAGAAACTGGGTTCCACATCCTTGAAAAAAACATAAAGAATCCTTGTAATAAGCAAACTTTACAAGAGTCCAGATGTTAGGAGTGAGGATAACAGCACCCTACGGTGTACAGCAGGAAATGCACAGGTGAGGGGGGAAGAGCAGGAGATGGGACTGTCTTAAATCCTTTTCAGAGAGTCAGGGGTCACAGCCACAACCTGGAGTCAAATGCTTAGATCTTCCTCATGGAAAGCCCCTCGTGCCCTGCCTGCTTCTTTTCCTATTAAAGTAACGTTGGGGTAGAGTTTTATGTGAATGGAGGAAGCTGATGGATCCCAGGTGGATCCATCTGGATCTACACATGGATCTGTGTAGGTAATGTAGGAGCTATGTGTCATTATCCCATTAGGCCAGATACCTACTGCTGAGCACCTATCACAGACAGTCTGAAAGGAGCCCTGGGACTGTCTCTGGCTTACGTCTGTTGGGTAATTTTTAATACCACTTAATCCAAATTGTAGTGAGCAAAGTAGCTTCAGATCAGTCTGGAGGAAACTGTTTTCTGAAAGTGTGTTGTCATGCCCATCCCTTTTAATGCATCCCTTTCCTTGCAGACCCTACAGCTCTTATCAAGGTAAGGGTTAGGCAGGCTTTTGAAGAAACAACAGGATTTCAGAGCTCAGCCCACTGAGTGCTTTTGGCAGTGAAATTAGCTCTGTGAACCCACCAGGGTGCGCTCAGGCAATGAGATGGTGCTCTAAGCCAACCCAGACAAGTTACTGTTCTGCAGCTGGCAGATGGAAGAGGACAACCAAGAAAGGATCTGAGCGGACTGTGCTTGAAAGCTTTCTAAATCAGGCCTGAGCAGAGGTGTAGTGACTACAGAGTGTGGAATCTGCCCTCCCACACATGTTGCAGATTAAGGTAATGAATGCACCCGCTGACAGGGTGCTCATGGTTTGATTGAGCATCAAGGAGGGGGCTGGAGTGTCCGAGCTGCCCAGCAGAGCTGCTCGGAGGAACCCAACTGCTGCAGCAGGAGAGAAGTTGGTCACACCCCCAAAATCAGAAGCCTGGGATCAAAAACTCTGTCCTCCTCCAGTGCTTCCAGGGGGTTGCATTTGATCCTTGCTCAACAGGGTGTGTGAGGGCCCTCGGAGCAGAAGCAGAAAGGCTGGGTATGGTTGGCATGGGGAAGTTCATGGGAAGTGGAGGAGGGATGCCAGCAGGGTGTGTGTACCTTAAATGTGGGGGCTCCCACTGGGGCCTGATGAATTATTATTGCTGTGAGTGTGACTGGAGAACACAGCTCCTTACAAAGGGCACTTTGCAGGAAACCAACAAGATGACTCCAAGAAGGTTAAAATGCTGTTTTCAGAAACCAGGTTCTTAAAAAAGTGGGACCTTTTTCTTTAGCTGATCGTAACGAAAGTTCAGATACAAGAGAGCTGCTGAGTCTCAGACTGGAGCAAAGTCAAGGAAACAAATCAGTCCCTGCTAAAGCCCTGGGGAGGCATGGCCAGCTCTTGGCAAACCCCCTCAGAGAGCCCTACACACACATCTGCACATGGTGGTGAAAGAAGCAATTCCATTCACCTAGGCCTTGCGTCACTTCCATGCCAAGACCCTCTTCTCCCTTTCATACTGCCCTGGCAGCGAAACTAGATCGTCATTTCTATCTGTTTTTAAGTTATTTCATGTTGCCAAGGTGAGCACTCATGCAAAGGAGGATCAGGCCTGGATCAGCCTCCATCGACAGCATCCCAGAGATTTTGCCCATCTGTCATTTGTGGCAAAGACAGAGCTATCCCAACCACAACTTGTACAGGTTTCACCACAGTGGCCTTTGATATGCAAATAGACCCTCTGCAAGGTTTCTTCTCCAGGTGTTAAAGCACAAATAAAAGATAAACAAAAGCACATTCACATATATGTGAGCTCTTTCCAAGTGCATACTGGAAAGTTAATGCTTTATTTTGGTCTTGTGGCCTGTCTTTGATGATGGGCTCTTCTCAGGGACATCCAATGACAGGACAAGGGGCAATGGGTACAAGCTGGAACACGGAAGGTTCCACATAAATGTGAGGAAGAACTTCTTCCCAGTGAGGGTGCCAGAGCACTGGCACAGGCTGCCCAGAGAGGGTGTGGAGTCTCCTTCTCTGGAGACATTCAAACCCCCTGGATGTGTTCCTGTGTGACCTGATCTGGGTATTCCTGCTCTGGCAGGGGGATTGCACTGGATGATCTTTAGAGGTCCCTTCCAATCCCTAACATTCTGTGATTCTGTGAAGTCAAATATTCCTATTGTTAAATAATTAACTGTGCTAATGAACAGTGAACTGGGAAAATCCGGGTGTTTTTGTTGTTGTTTTGAAGCAATCATGAGGAAACTTTCCCTGGTGTGATTTGACAGTGGAAAGCACTTGCCTTGGTGGAAAGCACAGCTAGCTAGATGTTGGGGAAGAATTGGTCATGATGAAGCAGAATGCCAAGGACTGAAGTTGTTTTCAAGGTAAAGAGTCTTGAATTACTTTTTTTTTTTTTTGCAAAGTGATTCAGTGGGTGAAATGAAGAGTGCTTTTTACCTCATTTCTTCCACTTTCCTTAGTTATCCATTTGTGATCCACTTTTTAAGTAGTGGGATAGGGTTTTAAGCCTCTTCAGACTTAGAAGGGAATTATACTGAATATTTTACCGCCTTGTGCATAATGCTGATCTTGTCCATGAGTCTGAATTGAACTGATAAACTGCATTACCTACTCCTTCTATGCTTTTGCAGTAATTACTCATGTCATGTTGCCTGAGTTAGTTCCAGGTGATTTCTAAGACAGTTGCTGGTTTTTATTCAAAGATAATTTCCTATAAAACACAGAAACAATTTCTGATGAAGGGATCAGAACCACAAATTCATTAATTTCTTCAATTCCAGCAGAAACTTGTAGGTTAGGAATCAGGAGAGCTAGGTGTAAATTTGGTGAGCATTGGAGTAGATGTCTGATGAGAATGAGGATATAGGAGGAGAAATGGGGTGGGTATGATAAGAGACTGGAGGCAAATTAAGTTAGAAGTAGCTGGAAAAGAAGAAAAGGGCCTAAAGGCAACAGGTGGGTAAAGTCTAGTTGCAAGGCAAATTGAAGCCAACAAAATACTCCCTGCTAGAACTGCAAGGGAACCCATGAGTTGTGCCAGCACACAGCTCTGCAGCTTACTGACAAGATGTGATGGTCCACACTAGAAATCCTGAACTGTTGCAGCTGCCATTTACTCCACGAGCTCCAGGAACTGAGATCAGACTGAGGTGACTCATGAGTGTCAGTAAAATGCCATATGATGAAGTTTCCTTTTTATTCACTTGGCAATTTTAGAGCAGACATGATGTGTGATACCTGGCAGTACATACACATCTGCTCTGCTTTGCCAGTTATGAGACTGAGAATGGACTCCCAGTGGCTGTTGTCAGTGCTAAGGGTGGATCTGAGGAGCATTACAACAGCACCATCTTTTAGGGCACGGCCATGAATCATGCCCAGCAGTGGGTGCTGCAGTGGATGGCTTTGCATCCTGGCTTTTGATTTGCAGGAACTCTGAGTTCTCACGGCTGCAACTGAAATCTCAGAAACTAGGTATTAAATACAGAGCAGGCTAATTTTGCTAGGAACTCTGAATGATTGAGGCCTTCAAACTGGGCTGTCACACAACTCATACTTTTTTATTTTAACATCTCTCTGTTTCTTGTCCCCATCAGTAAAGGATGTTTTCAGGGATCACCATTTCTGTTCACGAAGCCTTCATACATGGCACTGTTAAGCAAGCAAGAAGTATAAGACACTCACTTCACCTTCCCTCACTGTGACACTGAAGGACTCAGTCAGATGATTTACACTTGTACTTGTGGGAAACCCCATGGGGAAATTAAGCCTTCTGTCTTCAGAGCAGGATTTGATTAAGCATGTCCTGAGGCCACACGAAGGATGAGGAGAAAGGAGTGAGGAGAATGGTTGTAAATGAGTACAGACCAGCCCAACCACTTTGAGCACTGAGAGAGAGAGAAAAGCGCTTTTAGGATCAGTCAGTTCCAGAATTTATCACATTTCAGTCTCACAAAAGGGCTGAATTACAGTTCTTCAGGCACTACCTCATTTTTGACATTTTCTGTCTTTTACATGCTTGACCTTACAACCTTAACAGTGTTCTAATACATTTCTAAGGGGGTGAATTCATGTACATACCCACCCACAAGCCAGATGTGTGTGCTATAGTTACCTAACACACACACTGGATACATATTTCAATTCAAAAACACTTCTAGAAAGTAGGTTTTAGTTAGCCCCTATTGCTCTTATAACTGGTGTGTCTCGCTTAGGGAACAGTATGTTTGGGGTTTAGTTAATGTCTGAGTGTTATAAAAGCTCTAGAAAAAGAGGGAATAAGTGAAGATTGTTTCTTTAGTTAGATCAGCTAGCTAGTGTTAATAGCAATCTGCACTCAGGTTTCCTCCAGTGTCCTAAAAAACTTGCTCCCAGATTTTGCTTCTGCCTTGTAGCTGTATCTGGTCCACAGGTGATTTCTGTGTCAGGAGACCTAAAACATGCTGGTATGTATATACAGGGACTCACAAAGATGTGATGCATTCAAGCTAGAGCTCTCCATCATCCTGCATACCCACTGTGGGTGAAGCATGATAAGAAATCATCATTTCTTTTCATCAAATCCAGAAGAAAAGCAGAAACCTGCTTAGGGCGTTGCCTGAGAAATGTCTAATTCTTGCCATAATATAAGGTAATTAAAACATTCAAAACATTTCAACTACTTCTGTCCTACTGAAAAAAAAATTTAAAATGTACCTGTGTACAATATCAAAATGCCAGGAATGCACTGAGCTGTAGTTCTCCTTTGTGCTGCTGCTGTTTTTCCTGCAGTAAAAAAGACAAGGAAGATGGGGAGACTGTTGCATTTACTTTATGCCAAATTCCCAAAGGTAATTTGCCATTCTGAGCACAGATGCTGTTAGTTGGCTGTATGCTGTACATTTGCTCTGCTGGTGCTTTTGGAAGGGCAGAGAGCAAGGTTTCTCTGGATGCTGTATCCATACAGCAGCATGGGCTGTGAGCTCTTACTAGGTTCATTTTAGGATGCCAGTGCTTGACCCGAGACGATTAGGATGGAGTTCTCTTAGAGATGATTACCTCTCTGTGTTGTGTTGTACCAACATGTAAGATTGACCAAGCCAAGAATGGGTGAAGCCATACCTGCAAGGGTTCTCAAATCTCACCCTCTGTGAAGCTGGCAGGCTGCAGTTAGTAGAAGAAAGGTGCTTTCTGCACAAGGAGAATGAAGAAGGCACAAGCAGCAGTTCTGCCCCCTTCAGCACAAGCCTGTTCTCAATCAGAGTGAAAGGCCAACATAAAAAAACCCACCCTGGATATATACTAGAGCACTCCCCAGCTGTCTCCTGTGAGTGCCATGCTCCTGTCTCCATTCCAGATCTGCTGTATTGTTACTGGGCTTATGAATTTCATTTCTTTGCCAAGTGACTGGCTGCCTTCCTGGGCTGAAGTGTTTGCCTTTGCACTGGCATTGGAGAGGATGTGGTTATGGCTGTGTGGCAGCCAAACTACTCATGGATCTACTAGAGCATTGCTTGGAGACTTCCAGACACTGCATGGTGGTGTGGCAGTCGTAGTATCCTTGCATAAGATGCATCACATTGTGCATACATCCTAAATAAGCCTGGCTAATCAGCAGAGAGAGACCATGGCAGAGCCTCACCCTCCTGTCCCTGCCTCCTGATGTGCACCTTCTCATAGACCTGAGAGGAAATGGGAGCTTCTCAATAGGGGCTTTAACCAGACTCCACCAGGGAGATAAAGACTGGCAGGGGCTATTCTGCCTTATTTTCAGTTCTTTTTCAAAGCAGCACCTGAGCAGATTTGACCCAAAGTGTTTGTGCTGATTTTCCAAAAAAGTGATTCACAGAACACCTGAAAGGGGGACCTGAGGGAGTCTGGCTGCAAGGGAGACAAGAACTCACCCTTCATCTTTAACACTACACGTGTGCCTTCTCACAGGTGTGCACAGCCACTTCTTCATTTATACTAAGACCTGTCATATCCTTAAAAGTTTTGCTGGCAGAGTTATGTGCAGATACTAGAATGAAGAAAATCATATACATGTGTGTGCATATACACACACACGTGCACACACACATCAATAACTGCACAAACATGCACATGCATCTTCTGAAATACTTGCCTATTGTTACCTTTGGTATATATATCCTCAATCAAATGTTAAGGGAAGTCCCATGGGACAGGGTGCTAGATGGTAAAGGGGCTCAAGATAGTTGGTCAACATTCAAGGACCACTTCTTGCAAGCTCAGGATCAGAGCGTCCCAATGGGTATGAAATCAAGTAAGGGAGCTAGGAGACCAGCATGGTTAAACAAGGAACTGCTGGGCAAACTCAGGTGGAAAAAAAGTGTCACTTGGGAGGAATATAGGACAGTTGTCAGAGGATGTAGAGAGGCAATTAGGAAAGCTAAGGCCTCCTTGGAACTTAACCTTGCAAGCCAGGTCAAGGACAATAGAAAGGGCTTTTTCAAATACATAGCTAATTAATAAAACTAACACTAGAGGCAATATAGGCCCACTGATGAATGAGGGGGGTGCCCTAGAGACAGAGGATATAAAGAAGGCAGAGGTGCTGAATGCCTTCTTTGCCTCTGTCTTTACTCCTGCAGGCTTTCCCCAGGAGCCCCTGATCCCTGTAGCCCCAGAAGAAGTCAGGATAAAGGAGGAGTTTGCCTTGGTAGATGAGGATTGGGTTAGGGATCAGTTGAGCAATCTGGATAGCCGTAAATCGATGGGACCAGATGGAATGCACCCAAGGGTGCTGAGGGTGCTGCTCCCTTCTTTCCTCAGAAAGGAGATGTTCCACTCCCTCCATCATCTCTGTGGCTCTGTGCTGGACTCTCTCAAGCAGTTCCCTGTCCTTCTGGAACTGGGGGGCCCAGAACTGGACACAGTATTCCAGATGTGGCCTCACGAGCCTTGTCTGGAATTCTCAATCTGAAATTGAGAAAAATTAAGATATAAACAAGCAAACATTTAGGGGTACACATTTCCTTCTCCTTCCTCACTCTCAGCTCAAGTCACACACCACTCCTCCGACCTTCCCAGTCTTAACTCCACTTGTTTTTCACATGGTGTTACACTCAGTCATTCCCTGTCCTTTTGGTGAGACAATGGATGACACAGGAGGCTACAGTGGGTGGATAATGGTTTTCTCCTGCAGCTCCTTGCTTCTTACCCCTTCTCATCCACTGCCTTTTGCTTCTCACTGCTCCTCTGTTCTGGTGTAGGTCCTCCACAGGCAACAGGCCCTTCGGTGGTGACATGCTGCTGTCACATATTCACCTTGCTGCCCATCAAATCTTGCAGGTCTTTTTCTGCAGAGCTGCTGCCGCAGACACAGATCCCACTGACCAGTCACAGATCAATATGGTAATTCTTCATATACAACACTTTTCATTTCCCTTTTTGATCATCATGAGATCCCTGACAGGCCATTTTTCCAGCTTGTATAGTTCCCTTTGAATAGCATCCCTGCACTCCATCTATCAACTACTCTTCTGCACTTGGTACTCCCTTCTTGTTGAGAGTACTCTTCCTCCCACTGACCAGATTATTAATGAAACTATTAAACGGTTCAGTCGGACTGTTCAAAGCAAAATTGAAACTCCAGGTTGGAATTTAAAAACAAAAATGTATGTTTGTAAGCACTTACGCTCTTGTGAGGTACAGATATATTTGAGGAAGCTGCTAAGGGAAAATGGCAGGAGGAGAGGAAGAAAGGAAAACAAAAAAGAAAAAAAGACTTAAATTTGTATTTGGCTGTGAATAAAGTGTTATGATCACTTTCTTCCTTCTTTTTACCTACTGGCCAGGTCTATAGCTTTGGGTTATCCTGGGGAAAGCTCTTTTTCTGTGACCATGAGCCTGCTTACAGAGCAGACAGATTTGAGTGTCACAGTTGTGTGAGGGCATCTCTGAGAACTGGACAAAGGGCTTTGAACCAGACTTGATGCTTAGTAGGTCAGTGGAAGGAGCAGTGAATGAGGATAATGTGTTCCCACTCATCTGTTTCTGAAGAAGGATGAGGTGGGTGCTCTACTCAAGAGCAGCTGCAGCTTACTTCAGAGGGGAAATTTAGTTTCTGTTTCCTGGAACTACAGTAAAACCTAGGCAAGAGGTTATAAATACAGCCATCAAGCCCATGTCCCATAGAGTAAGGCATGATTGCAGGCCAGGTGCAGATGGCAGTGAGCATTTCTCCCACTGGGGCTGTGGAGAGATCTAACAGGCAGATGCTTTGATGAGGACAGTTTTGATTACTAGCCCAAAATAAGCATCTGAAAAGATTTCATCCTCCCAGCCACTGTCACCTCTGTCCTGCCAGGCTTCAGACTCATCTCAGGGTGATTCACCCAGGCTGAATCCCCATTCAGTACTTAGAGTGTGGAGATACAGGATTAGTAACACTATTTTAGCAAGATATGACTTTCATGACTCTCTCTGCTGCGAGCACTGATCTCTGAGTTGTCCCATTTGCTCTACCAATGGCCATTAATGGGAACAAAGCATTTCTTGCTCCAGCCAAACACAGGAACTGGGCACCTGGTTTGCCTTTTGTTAACCTGACCTTCTGCCTTTTTCAGCCTCTTCAAACCTATGCCCAAGCACGGTCCCAAAGGTAATCATACACATCACTCTCACCCTGTCAGCCTATTTGTTTCCTAATTCCTTCTTTTGTTATCATCACAGTGCTCTGCTGTCAGTTATTCTATACTGCACCACATATGCCAGGTCCAGTTTTGGAAGATTTGGTAAACTCTGCATATGCTAGTCTGAGGGAAATCAGAACATTTCTTGATAGAAAAGATGTGGTTTAGATGAACCGTGAGATAATATGGTGGTGTGTGTGATTGGGAGAGGGAGGGAGAAGAGGTAAATTTCTTGCACATTAGTTTGTTGGAAGTTTAAGATGGGATGTTGGAAGTTTAAGTTTAAGTTTACATGCACATGAAATCGTGTATGTAATTATTTATGCAGTCTGAACTTGGAGATACACTAGCAAAATAACTTCAACAAATCAGCTCATGGAGAAGACTGGAATAACTTGTAATAGAGGGAGCACATACAAGTAAATAATGCATGTGCCAGGTGATTCCTTTTGGGCAGTCTTTCTTACATCCTTTCCCCAGTAGAGAGCAGCATCTCCCCAAGTGTTTCTTTTTCACGTTCCTCCTTACCTACAAAAGCTGTAAAAACGATTCTTGGTTCATTTCATATTTCAGTTCATTCATCACAGCTTGAGTTACACTGAAAGGTTTGTAGGTTGTGGTGTTAGAGGAAGTTTTAAAAGTCCCTAAGAAAAGGTACTGAGTGGTCTGGCATTTCCTAGCACTATCATGTAACTTGCTGGGTAGCAGGATGATCAGATACACTACACAGCATCTTTGCTTCCTTTCTATAAGCACAATTTAAAGCACCGGTGTGTTAAACAGAAACTTTGTTCTGATACATCACAGAATCATTAGTTCTACTTTATCTCAACCTTCCTGAGATCATGCTCTTACATGAGCCTGAGTGACATTTGCAACATCCTCTGATTTCATCTCTGGTCTCTTTCTGTAAATGCCAGATCAGGAAGAAGAAACAAAATCATGTGACTGTTGAGACCAGAATGAATCAAAGCATGACTTCTCGTTCTCTTGAGGGTATGCAGCAAACCTTTACCCCTAAAGAAGGGACCTCTCTTTAATATTTTAGAAAGCTCTTTGTAAAGGGTCTTTAAAAATCTTCAGCCCGTGTGCATGTATTTTTTATGTGTTTGCTTCTTCATGAAGTACAAAGACACTTGGAGGAGGCCAGGTGTGATGTCATGGAATTCTTTTCTATTTTTACCCTTTCTATTTCAGTCTAAAACCTTGAGAATGTCATGACAAATTTTATCTTCCTTTATGGCGATCTTTACAGATCATATTATGTGATCTCACGCTTTGACTAAATGGGATGAATTCTGCTAAAAGTTGAAGAGGATTTCATTCTCTCAAATTCATTAGTAGTTTAAATTAGGGGATGAATAACAAACATGAACCAGTGATGAGTGGTGTTCCTCAGGGATCAGTACTGGGACCAGTGCTATTTAACATCTTTGTCAGCGACATGGACAGTGGGATGGAGTGCACCCTCAGCAAGTTTGCAGATGACACCAAGCTGTGTGGTGTGGTGACACACTGGAGGGAAGCGATGCCATCCAGAGGGACCTGGACAGGCTGGAGAGGTGGGCCTATGCCATCCTCATGAAGTTCAACAAGGCCAAGTGCAAGGTCCTGCACCTGGGTTGGGGCAATCCCAAGCACAAGTACAGGCTGGACGGAGAATGGATTAAGAGCAGCCCTGAGGAGAAGGACTTGGGGATGTTGGTTGATGAGAAACTAAACATGAGCTGGCAATGTGTGCTTGCAGCCCAGAAGGCCAACAGAGTCCTGGGCTGCATCAAAAGAAGTGTGGCCAGCAGGTCGAAGGAGGTGATTCTCTCCTGCTACTCTGCTCTCGTGAGACCCCACCTGCAGTGCTGCGTCCAGTTCTGGGGCCCTCAACACAAGAAGGACATGGAGCTGTTGGAGAGGGTCCAGAGGAGGCCTCAAAGATGATCAGAGGGCTGGAGCACCTCTGCAGGCTGAGGGAGTTGGGGTTGTTCAGCCTGGAGAAGAAAAAGCTCCAGGGAGATTTATAGCGGCCTTCCAGTACCTGAAGGGGCCGACCAGAAAGCTGGAGAAGGACTTTTAACGAGGGCATGGAGTGACAGGATGAGGGGTAATGGTTTTAAACTGAAAGAGGGGAGATTTAGACTAGTTATTAGGAAGAAATTCTTCCCCGTGAGGGTGGGGAGGCACTGGCCCAGGTTGCCCAGGGAAGCTGTGGCTGCCCCCTCCCTGGCAGTGTTCCAGGCCAGGTTGGATGGGGCTTGGAGCAACCTGGGCTGGTGGGAGGTGTCCCTGCCATGGCAGGGGGGTTGGAGCGAGATGAGCTTTGAGGTCCCTTCCAACCCAAACCATTCTGTGATTCTATGAAAAGTCTGTTTTTCCCTACAGCACTCGTCTTCTTTCTCTGTCCACTTGTGTCACCACCAGTCCATGTGTTCTCCAGCCATGGTAGACTCAAGAGCAGAAAAGATCTCCCAGTTCTTTTGATAAAGTTTCATAGCTCTGCATCCTGGGTGGACTCAGGGAGTGAAATTACTGTAAGTGGCAGCACAAGGAGTTAAGAAGCTCACTTACTGCTGTGTCAGGAGCCGAGCTGAACGTACGTGTTTCCCTGGGTGGATGAGCTGTGTGCGTGGGACAGACAGACAGGGAATGGAGGTGTTATGCTGAGCTGCTCTGCAGAGGTTTGCAATGATGTTAAGCAGAGCAGCTTTGAAGTGGGAGCTGTAATAAAAAAGAGCCCCTGCAATGAGTTTGTATCCTCTGTGTACGTAAACGTGCTCTTTCTCAACCGGGATACGAGGTGAACTAACTGCTTAGGCCATGCCCTGAGTATCTTCAGCCTTGACTGCAGCTCGCCTTTGGATTTCTTCTCTGTCAAGCCATTGCCATCGTACTGTTGAGGCTTTAAAGTCTTCTGCATGCTGGAACATCTCCCTATAATCTGGGTCTCTAACCAACTCCTGTCATCACAGACGTATCACAAACAGCTCTTGCCCCAGGATACTGCATGTTTCTGGAGAACTGCTTTCCTAACATCATCCCAGTGAAATGCAGGAGTCTTCTCTTGTTGTCTCACAACGCCTCCTCTTTATGCATTTTTATTTAAAAATGGTCAAATGATTCATTGTTATCTTTGTGTGTAATTAAATCTCTCTTTCGTTATATTTTCCCTGAAATATAAAATATTATTTATCTTATTTGCATAAGGAAAAATGTTTATTTAAATAGAGTCAACACAACCACAATCTTTTTACAGCAATATCTTGGGCACATATGTGATTTTATAACAGTGTAAAACTCTGCAGGACTTCCAAACCAGCTTTTGTGACAAGAGTCTGAGTGTTGCTTTTACAAACCCGGGTCTCGTTCTGTTATTACTGCCTTTATGTTTGTAAGAGGTGTGGGTCTGAAATCTTTGAAATGATTGATGCACTGGAATTCTTTTAAGCTACGTTTACTTTTGGGCAAGATTCTCACAGATACACTTGTAGGTAGAGATGCTTGAAAAAGCAAATCTTGAAGGCTATATATAGAAAGCAGCCTTGGAGTGCTATTCAGCTGTCTAAACATTAGCATGTAACATCATCTGAGCTGTTCTTTGATATCCTGTTTGTCTGGAGCTGCTGCTTCAGAAGGGGTAGGACTTCCACACAGCCTATGCCATATCTGTCCAGCTCACATGAATGTCTTAGATACCCTCAAGTATCTAAAATTGTACCAGATAATTGTGTATGCAGAACTGCAGCCTTTGAAATAAAGATTTAAAAGTAATGGTAGAGTTCAAACAATTCTCCAAGTTACTGTCACTTATTCTTCTTCTGTAACATCTAAATAAATCTGCAGAGCTTGAGTTTTACATGTCCTATTTTGACAGTGAATTGTCTGTAAATCATCAAATGGCCAGAAGCTAACTGCAGACCTTCTCTGCACTCTTTAGGATGAAGCAGACTGATTGGAGGGTTATTTTCCTGATGAAAAAGCTCTGGTTTTGAACAACTTAGGATCTTGAATGGGAGAATTATACTTTTACTGGAATACTGCAGTTTTCTTTTCAGAAAATCAAATCAGTATCTTCCCAGCAACCTACCTTAAAGACTTTGGTCCATTTATCTCATTTTCACTGAAGAAAAACAAAGACTTCAAGGCTGCATGTAGAGGAGCTGAGCTCAAGCTTGAAGGCAGAAAAAAGGTGATGATCAAGAAGGCAAAGTATATTTGTTCATAGACAGTGAAACCCGAAAAGGTCCTTTTTAAAAAAAAAAAAAAATCAAATTATTGCCGATTTCTTCCTGAATTGCGAAAGCAGGACTCATGACACTTCCAAGCTGGGCAGCCAGCAAGCCACCAAACTCCCCAAACGGAATATTTTAGAATTCCTGTCCCATGAACAATGCCTGGGTTTTTCTGTTTTTCTTTGTTTATTGTGAATCAATATGAACTTGTTTTCCAGTCTCTCAACATTTTCCACGGGATGCTGATTCTGTTTCTCTGGGCCAAATCTATTATTAAGCTTTTGGAGAATAATTTCCAATGGCAAATAAATACGAAAAAGAAATTAGTGACTACGAAATCAATGTAATTTCTGTGAGTTATGCACTCAGTTGGAGTTCAGGATGAGCTCTCTAAGAGGCAGTTACAGATCTCAAGAATCTTGACATGTCTTAAGACATCTCTCCCACCTTTGGAGAGCAGCCTAGGTTACCCACGCTGCTTTCAGTGTGCACTGCAGAGGCACAAAACAGGAGGAAGCCTTGCATCTAGGGACTTATTTTTTAATAAAATTACATTTTGAAAATACCAGCTGAGGTCCATGCCACGGCTATGTTTTTGTTACATTAGGAAGGAGGCTGAGGAGGCATAAAAGGTGTCAAAAAGCTCTCTAACGGGCTGCAGAAAGCTTTTTCCACACCCTGCAGGTGGTAGGGGTGTTCCTCCCGAGCACCGTTTCTCACAAAGGCCAATCACCAGCCTGGCTGCCTCTCGGACATGCAGCATCTCTTGGCCCCTGCTGAAGACTAGGAGGGTGGTAAAGGCTGACACACTCAGCCTCTAATTTTGTCAGATAAAATACAGTCCAGTGTAGCACGCTTGAAAAGCCATTGATACCCTTGCACACCTGAGTCACCCTGCAGGGAGGAGAACCACACTGCTGTTGGTTTGGTCCATTTGGGAGACTCTCACAGTGTGCCTTTTGCTCTTTCTCCTCCAGCACCTGCCAGATGTGAGTGCCCAGGATCACACAGGATCTGTGCTTGGAGGTTTATGTGCCCATGTTTCATAATTATCACCTATTCCCAGCTAAAGTTTTATACTTGCTAGCCTAAAGTGAGGAGTAGAGGGCCCTGTTACTAATGTTTTATTCTCCTACTTACTGTAACCATTTTGGATTTCAGCCAGTGCATATAAACAATATGCCTGTGCCTTTACAACTCTGCATTATCATTTTAGCACTCTGGATATTAGCCAGTGCCTTTAAAGTGTGTGGCATTAATTTAATTTCAGCTGGTTTCCTAGACATTTACTTCTGATAAATGGATCCAAGATGGACATGTCTATTTAAAATAGGAATTTAAATCTCTATTGAAAAAATATTGAAAATAAACTATGGTCAAATTCTGTTCATGGCACAATTACCAGCATTGCTTTCAACTTTCATCGTATTTTGGTAATGCCAGTTGAAGGATGCTTTGAAAAAAGAGGAATACAATGGAATGGAGTGTTTCCAGTGGGGCTGTAAGCTTGATGTTTTATATTTTATGCCCACGTGAACATTCAGGCTATGATCAAAATGGCTTACTGTGATTTACCTCATTCACATAATGCACTTCAGCATTACAGTATTAGACATGAATTCTCCTCATGTAGTCGAAGAGGCTTGCTTTCATAAGTTCAAAGTGCCATTACTCATTAATTAGAAGCAGAAACAGTCATGGAGATATCCCAACAAGGTGGCTAAGTAATGATGTGACTCTAAATTATCTCCTGAAAACTCTTTATTTCACAGACAATTTGTAAGGAATAAATCAGAAACCACCACATCAGCTTTTACAACCTGCATTTCTTCAGAAAAAAAATTTCCACTTGTTCATTTCATGTTCCAAAGAATTCCTGAACTGGTAATATATTTGAACAATCATAATAATATTTATTAAATTAACAATTTTAAAAAAATTAAATTTATTAAATTAACAATAGGAATAACTCTCAAATCGGGATTAAAATTGGTAAATGAGCAGCAAAGAGACTTTATGAATTGCATCTTTCTTTGTGTTTCAGAGAGGTGTGGGACTACACCACTGTTGCTGTATTTCTGGTACCTTGAGCAAAGTCAGCACCAGGTGATTCCTCTAGAACTGCTAGAGATAACCTACACAGGGGTCAGGGAAGAGAGAGATGTGAGATAAGCAGGTATTCTGCATCAGAAGGTACAAGTACACCAGACAGGACCCTGTAAGATGCAGATATTCCTGTCTGGTCAAGTTCAGTCAATTGAATTTAAAAAAATGAGCTATTACTGGGGACTTTTCCTTACACCAATGAAGATTTCTTCAACAAATTCTTATGGGGACTGAAAACTGCAAAGGTTAGAAATGGGCACGGGCCCTGACTGCACAATTCAGATCCTGGTCAGAGCCTGAGGAGTGCACTGGGTGTTCCAGCTCAGTCTGTGGAGAGGTGAGCTCTTGGAGTGGTGGTGTTTTTTCAGTCCACTATTGTAGCAGGACCCCCTGAATAAATTTTGGGCCAGCTTCTAGTTTTGCTTTCTCTTCTCTTAAAAAATCACAACTGTTTTTCCATCTTTTTTACTACTTGCAACACGATAAAGAACTCTTGTGCATGGGAATCAGCTGCTCATTTTCTTAAAACTTTATTGATGCTGTCCTGTAACGATGCAAAGCTGTGTGGTAGGGACTGGGCAATTGGCTAAATGTATGTGGCTTTTAGTGGGAGGGGCTACACATTTATCCTCAGACTCAGGTGTAAATTACACAAACTCTGTAGAGCACAAAAAGAATGAAAATTTCTCCAAATAGTTTAATGGGGCAAGATATCATGTTCTTATAATGTTAATTCATCTCTATTTCAAATATGCTGTGTTTCTTTCCTGCTTCTGTCCTCAAACATCAGCCTCATCAGTCTTCCTGTAATTTATGTATTATTTTGTGATTACAAAATGGGTGAGATTTCTATGAACCTTTCCAGATTGCTACATAAAAACACAGGGAAAAGTGACACACCCTGGCCATTGGGGTTGGAATTTCTTTGAATCATGGATTTTCTCTCATTCTCTGTCTTTCCAACATAGATGTGGTTTCAGTTGGCAAATACGTATGATGTTGTAATAGCTCTGCTTGCAAACTCAATACCACTGAACGAAGTGTATCTTTAATGTTAATTTTATTTTATTTCTGACCAATGCTATTGAAGAATCTAATTGCTTGTGCTATTCTAATGCACCACGTTACAGCAAATATTGTCAAATTTCAGCATGCTTCTACTATCACATCATCTCTCTCAGAGCTCTCTGTACTTGGTGTTTACTTCTAAGGTTATTCTAGTTATCATATTAGCACCAAGTCTCAAGCAATATTATTTTGGTTTCTATTTCTACTTAACCTACATGGAGAGACAAAAAATTAAGTTTTGCAATGTAATTAAAAGCTCTCTAGCAGACAGAGGATTGAAAGGGTTACCAGGAAAGCAGAGGTAATAATTTTCACAGACTTAGGGGGAGTAGAAAGGAGATCAGGCTGGAAGCAACCAATAGGTGAAAGTAAACATTTTTTTAGCTAGACAGAAAGTCTAGATGTTAATTCACAGATTTGAATGTTAGCTAAAGTTTACTAAAAGTCTTCCAGCCTTAGTAAAAAAGGCAGAACAGAAGGAGAAACAAAGGTAAGTACATAGATATTCTCTTGCACAGGTCCAAAGGGTCCAAAGAATGGACGCTGATATGCACTTTTAAAGAGCTGTCAGACTCATCCCTTGATGTTGTGTGATGATCTCTATATCTGCCACAAGGGACTGTGATTTTTAACCATTTGCCAGCCATCTTTTTTAGTGAACGTAGTAGAGCTGTGCATAACATTAAGTTTTATTCTATGTATGTGTCCTAAATTTCTTTTATATCCATGTAGGCATATGTAGATTTTACTATTCCCATCACAAGTTTTAGTTCCATGCAATCTATGCTTTCACTAAGTGAATCTGTTCCTCAGGCTTAAAACGCTCTCTGGAGCTCTACCAGTGTGATTTAGATGGAAAACATTTTAAGCCACCCTCATACCTTGAGGAGACTAAAGCTGCAAAACGATGACATCTTGCAGCAACCCCATCTGAGGCAGGAGCCACCCAGTAGGGTGATATGCAGTATTTGCATAGTTAATGATGTGAAACACTGCCTGGTGTCCTCCTAAAACAATGCAAAAAATCACCTCAGAACTATGCTGAATATTCTGTGACTTAAATAACTAATCCCTTCTGCACTATGCTGTTTGTAAAGATGTATTTGCTACCTCTCTGTCCTGAAATGACTCTTTGAAGTGAACAGTGCTACTCAAACTCAGAGCTTGTACATGTGAGCGTCAACTGAAAATTATGGGTCAGCTTCTTTGTTGTACCCAGCACATGGAAAAGCTACAAAGCAAGTAGCCAGTGTATTGCTTCCTTAATGTCAGTCCTGCTGCTGATGCAGTGCAGTCTGGGAGATGATGATAGTGATGTATCACTCCCCAAGCAATGCCCCAGTCCTCAAATCTCAGGACAGAGCTCAAATGCATTGAAGTCATCTTTTTATTGCTGCTCTGTGAAAACATTGGACAAGAAACAAAGGAAGATACCAAAGAGATTCTTTCTAGCCTGTTGATGATCTTCAGTTGCTGAAAACTAGCAGCTCTTTAGTTTGATTAAGAATCTGTGATTGTAGATGCCACCTCAGTGCTCAGAGCCCTCAAAGCAGGACACAGTGCACAAGGAAAACCTTTCATCACAGTAGCCTCAACACATTCTTTCTTCTCTTTGTGAAGCCAAATCCCCTTGAATGTGGATTGCTCTCTACATTATCTCCTTTTTTAGCACTAGTCAGTGCAAATTTTTCTTTAAAGAGAGTGACAGTGTGACAGGAGTGAGACCTATCAAGCTAAATCATTGTGGCATGATAGGCCAAACTCCTAATGACAAACATGTCTGTCAGCTGTACAAATTATTGCTCAAAGTAACTGCCTATTTTCTTCCATGGAGGTTACCAATAAGGGTCCACAATATTCATATGAATAAATGCCTTCAAGCATTGCATCTCTGACTTTATTGACTGTCAACATGATGCCTAACCAAACATGATATCGATACAATTCTGGAATGTAATATAAAATCTTAAAGAAAATGGGAATTTGGTGCTAGGCAATGATCCAGATCATGTTAATTTTATGGTCTGAAGTTGAAGAGTTTATTTTAATATTCAAGGCTTATAATTGTTACTAGTCTGTAAAAAGACAATTGGAATTATGATCTGTAAGAAAGATATTCCTGATTAGCTGGAGACAGCTGTCATGCCAAGTGGTTGTAAATTAGAAAATTTCAAAGAGAGGGCAATGGATCATTTATGCTTCATTTTATCAACAAATATTCTGCATTTACCTGGATATTTAACAGAAAAATGCAGGTTAGAAATGTTGTAGCATTTTACATGCATCCATGCATATTCATGTGAATGGATTTCTTACATTAGAATTGCTTCTTTTAGTTGCATCACTAACCCTATAAACCTGAGGTTTTGTAGGGTTTATAAACTTCTTTAGCTTTTATGAAGCCAGCTATTTCGAGTTCAGTAAGAGACAAAAAGAAAAAAAAAACCACAAGAGATCTAAACATATTTTGGTTTTAAGAACTAACTTAATGGGTATGACCAGAACTGGAAGTAAATGACATCTGTCATCCTCCCCTCTTATTTATTAAAATTGTTCTTGTTTTGAGCAGATAAGTTGTCAGATAAATTTTTTGTACCAGTCATCGCCATGTGGTGAATGGCCATTGCTTCATTTGGGGGGATTTTTACACTGAAAGGTGGAAGGAGAGAACATTTTAGCTGTAAATGGTTTCTTTTTTTCCACGTATGGCAGCTGCAGAAAACTCCCCAGAGGTCTGGCATGCTGAGAGCAGCCTGAGGGAGATGGATTAGTGAGCAGGGGGCAGGTGAGTTCACCAGAGATGCATGAGAAATTGCAGAACTATGTGATAAACAGTTTTTTATCACAGGGCTATCTCAAGAAACCCACGCTCTTTTTCAATGAGAGGGCTCTAACTCACGAGGGAGAACTGCTCCACCAAAAGCATGAGTGAGGGTTTGCAAAGCAGGTAGTGAAAGAAGAAAACAGAAAACATCTGATGAGCAACGATGACTTAGACTGATGAATGTCAAACTGCACTAAGGGAGGACACCGTGTTCCCAGCTGAGGTGCATGTAACCAGAGTGTCACTGTGATCCTTCCTTCTTCCCCTCTTTGCTCCTCCCAAGAGAAAATCATGTGCCTTGCCTACAAACTCTGTTGCTTCTTCAAGGATTAGGAATAAAGCCTGTGACACCTCTGTGCCTACTTGCACTAAATTAGAATGAAAACTGGCTTCCACTATTCAGCCAATAGCAGGGAAGACTTGAGGAATGACTTCCTGTGGTGGTCCCCTCCACCTCCTGTGGTGGAGGACTTCCTCGGCTGGTACCCGAGACCACGTTGCCGCTGCTCCTCCCCCAGGAGGGGACAGGACAGGGAGTAAAATACAAACCCCAGGGTTGAGATAAGGAGGATTTAATACAGCAGTGCAACAACAACAACCCGAACACCACCACCACCACCACCACCAGTGATAACAATGTACAGAACAAGAGCTGCACCTCAGGGACACGGCACGAGGGACAGAGCCGGTGCACAAGGCACACCCTCAACAATTCAAACGTAAATAAGAGCACCTATTCCTCAACTGTCTTTATTCTTCCTGTTCTTCAACCCACTGCTAAGCATTTGAGTGCCTTGTGCTCCTTTGTGCATTTTTGCTCAAATATCTGTTGGAAGTTAGCATGGCATCTCGGTACCAGCTGTGTAGAGTATTCACTTAACAGAACAAAGATGAAGCACCTGCATATCCAACATCCCTCCTCCACACATGCAAATAAATAAATCAGACAACCAACTCCCCCAACATACAAGCTCAATACCACCTCTAAGTGCCTATATCTAAAACTTCAGCCATTGTGCACCCAGTTCATCTTCTGCTGCTCTTTAAAGAACAAATTTTCACCTACATTTTGACAGCTGAAGCTCCAATCCCAGCTTCGTATTTGGAAAAATCAGAATTTGGGGCACTTACCAAAGGTGTGGGAGTCTCAACTCCAGCGCTCCTCTGGGAGAGTCTCTCCTACCCTGGTGCATGTCACAACTGCCACTTACCCTTGCACGGGCTTCATCACTGAAGCTGCCCTTTTGGTAGTCTTGATAGATGTTCCTCAGAAGAGGGAGACAAAATGTGTAAATGTCACCTCATATGTTAATGACAAGGGCATTCAGTTAGGAGAGGGAGGCTCTGGAATTCTGTCACTTTTCCATTGAACATTTATGCATTTTTAGGAACTGGAGCTCAAGGTTAGGTAGGAGTTTGTCCTTGGCAAGAGAGACATGATGACCTTTCATGGAGAAGAGAGAAGAGAAGACATCAGAGATGATTGTTAAAGGTCCTCTTTGGTTGTTAACATGAGTAAGGGAAAAGTAATGCTTTAGATAACAGAATTTCAAAGCTTACCTTGTTTGTTTTCTGCTCCATGGAAAGCCTCCTTTCAGCACAGGTGTTTTACTTTGAGCATGGACTGTATCTCATAGAGTTAAATTAGTCCTGTTCTTCAGTTGGACCAATTACAGTTTGCTCTGACAATTACAGTTTTGCTCTCTCATGGGCCAACACACACACAGAATGTTCCCATCCAGCTGCTCCTCAGACCTCCTGATTTCATCCTTTTACTTTCAGCCAGGTACCCAAGCTTTAATTTAAGGTCTGTAGAACTTACTGTTTGGGCAGACTGCCTCAGGAAATCACACTCTGGTCTTACTGTGTCCTCCATTTGGGAATACCTATCATACTCACATCTCCACATGGCTCTCAGTTAAAATGTGACAAATCATGGGTAACAAGCACCAAAAGAAAAAAAAAAAAAAAGAGGTATTTTTGATGTGACTGCTGGGCACAGGTTATTTTCTCTGGCTTTTGCATCCCAGGCCTGTGCTGCTACACTGTGTCTTTTGCTGAGGAGAAATTTCTGCTTCAGGAAGCTTGGAACTTCTATAAAACAAGCTTTAAATAATCAAGACTAGTCACTGAGGATAAACTGTGCAGGCTGAATATACTAGCTATACCAGAGTTGAACACAGCACCTTGAGGCTAGGTGACTTCTGTTAGGAAAAAGTGTGTTGTCTCCAACTGGAAATTGCCACTTGCAGAACACAATTAACTACCCAACTGCACAGAGATGAATTGTACATTTAAACAAAGATGTGTTTGACTGAGTTCCATACAGCAAATGTTCTCTGCTGGGAAGATTCTAGCTGTGGGCAGTGTCTGCCTAGCCAACAGCTAATTGCCTCTCTTTGTGGTTTGTGAAGAGAAAAAAACCCACAATCAAACCCCCAAACCTCATTTCTCTAATGACCTTAATGAGATTTCAAGCATAGTGAAGAAAGACTGAAGCACAGCTCCCTGCCTGCTGTCTCCTGTTTTGCTTCTCCCATCAAAAGCCTGTGAGCTGCAGAGGAGTGGGGACAGGGACTGCACCCACAGGAACAGTTCACCAGGCACTAAAGCATATTTGGCACATGGTACTTTGAGCCATTTAACATCTAACCTCTGACTTGGGTGCAAATAATTTATTTTTGCTCTGTGTTCTATGCCTTAGTGTGAAAACCAACAACAGTGTGGCTGAGAGCTCAACAGACCTTACCTGACCTTGATCCCTGAGGATACAGGGGCTTGTTCGAGTAAAGGAAGATAGTGATAAAAAGGGAAAATAGTGATAAAACCTGATGTTCCTATTCCCTTCATACTATCTGACAATACTATATGTCTCACTAGCTGTCACACTGTACTGTGTGACAAATGCAGAGGGGAGCTCACTGTTTTGTTGACAAAGGTGGTTGAACTCCTGGGACTCACACACCACTTTTCTACCCATGCTCCTCAGAAGAATTGTTTTTAACACCTCTGGGTTCTTTCTGTCTTTACCTAAAGAAGGCCTGAGAGTGACAAGGCAACAAGGTAGCCCTTAGTTAACAGAAATTCTGTATAAGTTATTGAAATTAGCCTTCTTTTTGTTTCCTTCTGATGAGTGAAGACATATGCCAAAGAGGGGAGAATTTTGCTCCCGTGCTCATGTGCCATGCTACACCAAGTGTCTTGACAAATTATTTTCTGTTTGTCTGTCTTCTGGTTTGATCCCAGACCCTGGGAATTTGGCTCTGAGACTTTGCACCGCTTTGTTTAGGGAGATGATAGGAACTGTCTCCTAGAAACTGAAATACCATGCTGGACTCACTGACACCAGGATTCAGCCCTCAGGCACCTGGAGACATCCAGGTCTTTGCTTTTAGAAATTGTTCTGTTCCTTGCCAGATTTCTGAACCTTATTCATTCATGTTTCAATGTGAGAAAAGGGAAAGGAGAGGAGAGGAGAGGAGAGGAGAGGAGAGGAGAGGAGAGGAGAGGAGAGGAGAGGAGAGGAGAGGAGAGGAGAGGAGAGGAGAGGAGAGGAGAGGAGAGGAGAGGAGAGGAGAGGAGAGGAGAGGAGAGGAGAGGAGAGGAGAGGAGAGGAGAGGAGAGGAGAGGAGAGGAGAGGAGAGGAGAGGAGAGGAGAGGAGAGGAGAGGAGAGGAGAGGAGAGGAGAGGAGAGGAGAGGAGGAAAAGTCAAAGTCTCTGTGAGATCACCTTTTGGGGGACTTCAGGTTTTGTGCACCCAGTAAAATACATGTGGGATCTTGAACTATTCATACTGAACACAAGGTTCCCAGTGTGACAATCTCCTTTGGAAAACCTCTACTAATGATTAAGCGGATGACTTCAGCTCAGAGGCTTAGTCTGGGGTGCCTACGTTTGGAAAACTGTGTACAAAGCCAGAGTAAGCTTAAGACTTATGTGAGACACTAGGCAGGAGAAATACACATTTAGGGTCTTACTGAGACTTCACCCCTGCCTCAACAATCAGATGGGAGCTGGAAACCACAATTGGGCTGCCACAAAACATCAAACCCCTCATCCTAGAGGACCTGACATCCTCAGAGTAAAACACTGCTTGCACGAGCAGGTGTGGAGATTGCAGTCTGCAGTATTTTCTATGATTAAGACATTTGATTGCACTTCTATTTATTTTAGAAGCTGAACAACACCCATATTTTTGTACTGACTTGATGGGAGTCATTGATTGAAAAATTGGCATGTGGGAGATGTGATTTTATCCTTATTGATATCCCTTCAACTGAGGTGGTGATTTTGTTGCCAGAGGAAAGATGTAAAGTGTTTTAAATAATCTCTGAAGGAATTTTGCCCAGATCCCAGATCTAACACCTAATTCTTGCCGCTGTTACCAATTCCCTCACCCAGGGATGAATAACTGATTGCTATCAGTCATGTCAATTCCCCTCATCATGCTGAAGCCACAAAAATATCTTCTGCTTTATAGGAAGATCAACACTACTTACATAACTGAGGGAGTAGGTCTTGGGGATGGGAGTCAAACACACCTTAATTAACATGTGTAGGGAGAAAAATGCAGCAGCACAACTGTTGGCTTTATTCCTAAGTTAGCATTAAAACTAGAGCTGTTCTAAAATAACAGACTTAAATTTTAAGCTACTGTTTGAAATAAGACTGAATAATAACCCAGTTTTCATCTGGAATAGCCTACCAAGATTTCTTTGGGCTCAATGGTGATATTTTCCCCATTTTTCTGCCAGCATTCTGTTGAGAATTCAGGAGGTGAGCAGAGTGTACTTCACAAAATTTGCTTCTCGACAGCTAGTTAAAATATCAAGCATTTTAAAGCAACTTAAAATTAGTATTGCTCCCCAGAAAAGAAATGGAAAGATAAAAAAGTTCTCATATATTTTGGGGAGGAAGGTTTTTCAACTATTTCAGTTTAAACTAGATCCTTTCAAACCAGAATCATGGAGGTTTTATTAAAGGCTGTCTAGACCAGAGTTGTATTGCCTGAGAAGCTTATAAACATAAACACGGCCTTCATGCAAACATATTGTTTCAGCTGTTTATTGATAACCTAACATTACATATTCTGTGATTTGAATTTTCTTTTTGTTCACTAACTTAGTTAGATTTGTCAATAAAATATATCAAGATCTTGCCTCTTAACTGGGTATTTGAATACCAAATCCTCACTTTCTAGAATTTACAGTCTAGCAATGACAATAGAGTAGGTATCTCCATTGTGTTAGGAATTAAGGAAAAAGTTTAAATACACATGTTTTGAAAAAAACCTATAAAATTATAAGCTTTTAAAATTATTCAGTATCTATTCTCAGATTTGACTTAGTAGGTGAGACTGATAAATGGGTCATATTTGAAGCTTGTAATTTCAGTTGCCTTTGAATAATGCTAGAAAAATTCAGTTTGAAAGCTTAGTAACTTAACAGCAAGTTTAAGCTTACTGTTCAATACTGGACCAAAAGTAATTTTCACAAGCATCCCAAAAAGTATTAAAATAGGAATTCCAAATTTTGACAAACTGCAAGCAACTGGTTTGAGGGAGTACTTATTATTATTGCAATACTATCAATTATTATGAATGAGAGAAGGTAAAACTAGGAAGTGCACTTCAAACTAACCTGTAAAAAACTTTCCCAACTGTAAGGAGCTAATTTTTTTAACATACCACCGGTCCATTTAAGCAGGGGACAAAGTAGATAAAGACTGTATTTTTTGTAACTGTGATAGATAATTAAGAGGGAAAGTAATTTTGCTTCAGTTAAAGCTTAATTAAATATTGTTTGCTTAAGAATGTGAGATGTGTAGGCAGGTGGAAGGTCTGTGAGTTCCAGGACTGGGACAGGGGTCTCCCTGTGGTTGGGGTCTGACAAGATGTTGGGTTATCTGTGTGCAAACGATGGAGAAGGAATGGCATCAGCCAGGGGAGGGCGGCAGGTTTTGCTTACAAAAAGCCTGTAAATGTGGGTGAACGGGGTGCATGCAGGCCAACCAGGCATGCACCCAGCGCTGTAAATAAATATTCTTTGCTCCACAGACTTTGTCCCACTTACAGTTTTTTGGAAAGTGCTCTTGTTTCTCACAATTTGGGGGCTCGTCTGAGAGAATCGACACCTTGCCACTTTGGTGGAGGGGTGATCCTGAAAGGAAGGCATGACCTGAAAGGAAGGTATGTCCTGAAAGGAAGGCATGCCCCACTGATTTCAGAGGTCCTTCGGTCTCGCCCTGCGCAAGGAGATCTCCTTTGGGTGACTTTGAGAGCCACTTTGAGAGAGTCTCCTTTGGGTGACTGCGTTGTCGGAACCACAGATTTGTGTTGTTGTTGCCGTCTATGTTTTGGTTTCAGTTGAGAAAGGGGAGACTTGGGGATTTCCCCATATGAAATGATGTTTGGACTCTCCTACATGAGCAATAGGGAAAGCATATTGACCCCTGAGGCTGGGGAATCACATGCACATAAATATGTTCAAACCATATCAAGGACCTACAGCAGCTCCAAGAATGGAGGGGACCACCCCAAACAACCCCTCTAGATTTTGACATACACAGTAGCCAACCCAGAAATTGGGTATTGGTAAAAACATGGAAAGAGGACACTCTGAAACCAACTTGGTTCTACTAACTACCAAAACAGCAGTTCAAACAAAAGAAAAAGGGTGGACCCATATTTCTGGAGTAAAGGGCCCAGTGGGTTGATGGCAGAAACTCATGGGGAAGCTTTAAAAGTAACCATCAGGAGGAAGCCTGGTGTTCTCATGTTAACAGGTATGATGGCACCTTGTCTGTGACCTGGTGATTAGAGCCTCTGGCTACATTTCAGATGGGCTCTGTTAGTAAGAATACCATGTCCTCTTGCTTTATATTCACTCTCCCTGTGAAGACAACCACGTGCCTTGAGTTTCCTTTATTACTGTAGCCGTGTGGTGGGTTGATTTTTTCCCCTGATAAATCCTAGACTCAGTTCCAGATCAGTAAATTATCTGCTCTGTTGTATTTCACACATACCTCATGCAGTGTCTTTTCTCCCAGGTCTTCTACTGCATTTTTCAGTGATCTGTATTTTAACAGTAGATTTCTGTAGCTCTTAAAACCAGATATTGCCCTCTGACTTCTGTTATCCAGGAATAATATGAAAGAAAAATACTAAGGGATAAGAAAGTCAGTCTATTTGTCATGTCTTTCGTGTGCTGTAACATCACTGCTCTTGCTGTTATGTAACTGAAGAGCTGCAATAACACCTCTGGCAATTGACAGCCACTCAGAGAACATTTCCCTTTGGTTCTGCTTCTGGCTTCTCTCATTCATCCTTTCTCTACCTGTATTTCTTTCATTTCCCAGGTACAGGCCTTCACTTATCTCTCAGCTGGACCTCAGCCTCAGTCCAATTTCTTATTCTTTTACACAACTAAACAATTAGGACCAACTTTTGCCTGTAGATCTAACATTTATTCCATTTATTTTCTAAGAAAGTTTTTTTAAACATACAAATATATATGTATGGATGTATGCATGCATGTATACATGTGCATATTCATAAATTATCTTTGTGATTACACAAGACAGAATCTAAGTACTTGATTTTTTTTCACTGTCCTCCTCCCTCTTAACTCTGTGGTTTTAGAAGAGAAGAAAAATAGCAGGGAATTTAACCTTCAGTGGTTTCTGAGCATAGGAGTTTTCCCAACACTTGCTAATCTGTACCAGCAGAGTGTCATATAAGGAAATAATGCCTTCAGGAGCAAGACTCTTTTTGAGGGAATGAGAGCTCATTTACTGCAAGAAAACTCGAATGATTTAACTGAGAAATAATTTTTTCAACATATGAATATGTACAAGAACCTTTCCAAACCATTTCAAACCATTCTCTATCCCTCATTCCCTCAGCCCTCAGAGAAAATTCTTTTTCTAAACTTTTTTTGTTTTCTTATCTGGTGTTCTAATGGCAAAAGCATCGTATCCCTTATTATCATATCAGCTCATTGTGCAGCAGACTGCAAGAAAGATGAAGGACTGAGTTCCTGGACTCATCTAGGAGGGACAGAAAATGAGGCAAATGAGTCTGACTTCTGCTGTTCGGATTCACCTCCTTGTCCTACATGTTTGTAAGGAAACTGTATTTAAATGCTTGGCATTCTGAGCCCCTCCTGTAGAGTTAGGAGAGCTCAACCCAGCATCCCAATTAAAAAAAAAAAGTTTTAAACATCCATTCATAAGTACAGTTTTTTTCTTGTTGCTGTTATTATTTTTTAAGTAATGACAAAATTTCTCCAGCATGCAAATTGTGAAACTGGGAACCAAAACCAGAAAGGTTTCCCTATGCACAAATCATTACAGTCTGTAAAACTCATGAGAAGCAATTTTTCTAGTATTCTCAAGTCTTTTTATTTCCCTCATAGAAGTGTCAAAGACTCTACAGAAGCCTTGTGGTTTAAAACAAACCCCAATCTCTCTGTATTTAGATGTGTGGGAAGTTAAAAGATTAGGGAAGGAACAGATATGGCAGTGAAGTGCAATGTGCATGTGTCACAGCACATCCCAAGAAGGTGAGAGACTTGCTTTCCTTGATGGAGAAAACAGAAACTGCATCTCACAGCAGTTGGTCACACATCAGTGATGACTAGTTCTCCTTCTCACTGTGTTTTTGGTAAAATCTGGGTTGGTACACACATATTTGAAGTAGCCAGTATAGTCAGGTGAAGGGAGGAATCACCAAATTTGAGTTTTTCTGTGATTTAGGTTGTTCTGAGCAGTATTAATGGTGTTGAAACTTTTTCCCTGTCCAGAAAGACTAATTAAGCCAGGACATCCAGCCAGGTCAAGAAAAAAATAAAAACCACACATTGAAACATTTTTCCCTGCTGTATTAATTATTTTTGCTGCTGTTAATTAAACAGATCAACACATTCCTACTGTTTGGAATAATTGAAAACTGAAATTTGGAGTTTTCTATATATTAGAACTAGTCTAGGTTTTTTTGAACTTGGCTCAAATTAACAATGCCAAGGCTAGAACATCATCTCTGCGTTGAGCTGTAGTAAATGCAGGGTATAAAGAAAACAGTTTGCTGTGGTTTCACATAAAACTGAGTACATTATGTAAACCCTGGTGGCAGCCAGACCACTGCTAGATTCCTGCTGAATTCCCAGTAGCAGCAGCAGGGTAAAAAGCTAATCTTGTAAGAGGTTCCTGCTTCCTTGGGGAAAGGATTGAGAACAGCCAGCCACTATACATGCAGGCTGTGCCCTTAGAGCCAGGGCTGGAGTGCTGAAGTCTTTCACATGGAAACAGCTCTGGCACCAAGCTCTATTGCCATCAGTGTCTCTGTCCCAAAACTGGGGCGTTGTAGGTGCTGAGGGGGGTCAAGGTTGGCAATGTAGAGAAGGCAAGGGAAGTCAAAAAGGACCAAGTGGAATCAAGTCAAACAAGTCTCCTGTAGTATGAAAAAATCAGTGGGGGCTTCATGGGGTCTTTCCAACATGGCATGTGGAGGCAATAGAGGGATTTGTTTCCTTCTCCAGGCTTCTTAAATCAAAGGGCTTATTAAAGCAACAGAAATTCTGATTAGAGAAAAGGACCACCTTGCAAGAGCAGTCAAACACTGGAACAGGTTCCCAGAGTGGTTGTGAAGTCTCCATCCTTGGAGCTGCGCAAAATTTGGCTGGATACAGCCCTGAGCAACTGCTCTAATTCATTATTTACTCATGGGCTGATCAGGGGGCTGGCCCACAGGACTTCCAGAGGTCTTTTCAACATAAATTACTTTGTGGTTCTATACTAGCTCCTGAAGGACATTGTGTTGTGAGCTAAATGGAGGTGCATTATACAGGAAAAGCTTTAAAAGGATCCCTCCTTAATCTTTGTGGCACCTGTTAATTTCCAGCTTCAGGGAAAGAGTAGAAAGGCACAAGCTGTACGTGACTGTCACTACCAGCAATGTGAAAGCACTGGTTTTTGGGCTGGGAAGAGAAAAAGAGAGATCAAAGTCACAGTAGGAGCAGTGTGGGACTGTTACATATAGGTACAATGGGAAATGTCTTTTTCCATGCGCCATTTGAGCCCTCTTTCATTGGGACACATTTTGAAGCCATCACAACTGCAAGCACATATGATCTCTTCCCTACCCTATACCATGGCAGGCCTCATGTATATGAGAGTTTTAACTGATCCTTAATTTGCTGTTTCCTACTGAATCTGCAAAGCCCACGGAATACAGAGGTTATTGGCAGCCCCTGAGCCCTTGACTCAGTGAATCATTCTAGTACAAGGGAGTGGAGCCTGGCAGAGTCCCTGTTTGAAATGATTTAATGGAGTGATTCCTTTAAAAGGGGGTTGGGGTTTTTTTGGCTTTTTGGCTTTTGCTTTGGGTGATTTATTTTTTTGGAGGATGAAGGAACTTTTGTTTTCCCTTGGTTTTAGTCCTTCCAGCCTTGTCTTGACAACAGCATAACAGCTAACTGGAGAACTCCTTCCCCCTCAGATTTCAACGTAAGATAGCTCAGTATACATTTTGAAAGGAGTTGAACATCTTGAGATCGGGAACTGTTGTCTTCTGAAACATTTTACTTCTTGCAACACAGCATCTTCCCTGGAAAGTTGAAGTTCCAGACATTTTAAGGTGCCATTATAGCTTTTGCAGTCAGGGACTTTGTTTTAATATGAGCACACTCTACAACATTAGCAAAACTCCAGCAGTGTACTTGGTGTAGTTCAGCAGTAGAAACACAGAAGATAAGAACTACAATTTATTCTTTTGGAACTATAGGGTCCATACTACCTCTTCCTCCAATCACTATCCTTTCACATATCAACAAATGCTTCCCTCCAAGGACATATTTTCACAGCCTTTAAATGAAGAGGGACAGCTGGCAGCACCGACTGAGGAAGAATATTGGTCAGATCTTGGTACAAATAGATGTAGCTCAGCCAGCATCACTTGAGATCAGACTATTTATAACAGTTTATAATCTAATTTTCTGATTTTTTCCCCCTCACTTCCCTAACACGCAGTGGTAGAAGCATATAATAATATGCAGGGAAAAAGAGTGCTAAATGATCACATTCTTGTAAGATGACTCACCTTCTAAGCCAGCAGGAACTGGCACACTGGGTGAGAACGAGTGGCCATGAAAACAGGCACGCTGTCTTTGACACAAATGTGGCAGATGTGTCTGAGAAAGACCTAGGCAGATGTGAGTGTAAAGAGCTCTCCTCTCCTCTTCTTTCAACACCAACTGAAATCTTCATCTGTATGATGTGACACAGCATTTTTGATTTTATCAAATGGTCATGGATATGCATGTAAATGTTCAGTCTTATTCTAAATCTGATTGCATTTTTGGCTTCTCTGACTCCTTGTTTCTCACTGTACTTATGCCTTACATGACTTTTTTTTTAAGCTTTTATCACTTTGAAACTTCCTGCACTGAAATGTTCTTAGGTACACATTGTTATTGTGTTATCACAGAATCACAGAATCACAGAATCACAGAATGTTAGGGATTGGAAGGGACCTCAAAAGATCATCCAGTCCAATCCCCCTGCCAGAGCAGGAATACCGGGTCTGATCCTGATAGTTATGGACTATCACAAACAGAAACTTGCAATTTAATTACTTCACACAATTTATCTATTTTTTTTCCAAATGCTCATGGTATCTTCTTCTATTTGTCCCTCTTCTCTGTTAAACATTTCCAGTCATTCCAGTTTCTCTTCAGGATGTGTAATTCTTTGGTCTTTTCTAACTTGGAGTATGCTCTCATACATCTCACCAGAGATAAGGATACTGTTGGAAAGATTGTTTCACTGAGACCTCTTTTCCACATATTTTACTGCCTGAGTGCAAGGAACAGAAGCACTAGCAAGATTTGATTGTGAGCAAAGCAAATCCACGCTACATTAATATAAGTCTCAGTGAGTGAAAGAAAACTTAAGCTAGCTGTAAATGCAATGAACTGGGCCTTGAGCAGATCTTACTGAAGATATAGAGATGTTATTTTAATGTGGGTTGGGTTTTTTTCCCATCAGTTCCATATTAAGTTCACTGATAGTCCCTAAATACCATGCTCCTGCACAGCACTGCATGGCTAGCTGTCAGCACTGTTAAATTGTGGAAAAATAGAGCAGAGAAGAAGAAACTCTGAAAACTAGAAAAGAGGAGAAGAGTGCAGGACAGGAGGGACAGAGCAATATTCTTGGAAATAAATATCTAGGAAAAAAATATCTTAAATGGAAAAAGATGTGTGAGTTAATGAAAGGTAGATGGATTCCCATGTTTTACACAAATTTTGTGGCAAGCTATTTTCTCTTTCTAATATTTAATAAAGCCTTCTCTTATCCAGAATCATATTACTTTTCTTCTTGTTTGTTTTCAGTTTTGTTGTGTGGTTTGGGGTTTTTTTGTAACATGATCCACCTGTCTTGAAGGTCATGGTGTGGAACTGATTTCAATAAAACACAAGAAATTAAGTTAATGATCTTGATCTGTTTCCCCAAAGTGATAAAACCCTCAGTGGAAGGCCAGGGCTGTTCCAACTCCACCCAGACCTTGGGAATGCCTTGGCAGGGGCCAATGAATTCAGCTGGATGTGCTTTCCCTGGATCCCAGTGTCTAGGTTATGTCCAGTAAAAATCAGCTGACTTTTAAGCAGTCTTTCCTGTGTTATAGCTTGGAATCTGCTGTCCCTGGAAATTTTTTTTCTCCCTGCTGAGGTGGCATTGGTGGGTATGAAATTATTGTGGCTAAGGAAGAGACAAGAGAGATATATTGAGAGTACCATGTGACTCATATGTTTGCTTTCTTTCTGACAACATTCCTTTGAAGAGACAGAAGGTAAATTTCTATGGCTATTGTGATCCAATTTGTTACAGAAAGTTTCTATGGAAGAAGTCTTAAAATCATTTGTAACTTACTAGATTGTCAAATGTTACAAAATCACAGGATGTGAGGGACTGGAAGGGACCTCAAAAGATCATCCAGTCCAATCCCCCTGCCAGAGCAGGAATACCCAGATCAGGTCACACAGGAACACATCCAGGGGGTTTGAATGTCTCCAGAGAAGGAGACTCCACACCCTCTCTGGGCAGCCTGTGCCAGTGCTCTGGCACCCTCACTGGGAAGAAGTTCTTCCTCACATTTATGTGGAACCTCCCATGTTCCAGCTTGTACCCATTGCCCCTTGTTCTATCATTGGATGTCACTGAGAAGAGCCTGGCTCCATCCTCATGACACTCACCCTTTACATATTTATAAACATTAATGAGGTCACCCCTCAGTCTCCTCTGCTCCAAGCTAAAGAGACCCAGCTCCCTCAGCCTTTCCTCATAAGGGAGATGTTCCACTCCATCATCTTTGTGGGCTCTCTCAAGCAGTTCCCTGTCCTTCTGGAACTGGGGGGCCCAGAACTGCACACAATATTCCAGATGTGGCCTCACCAGGGAATGTTAACACTGTCCAGCAGGGTATCACATTGTTCTGCTTGTTTTCTGAGCAGTTCTGAAAGCAGTGTGTGAGCTCCTCTATGTGTATGAGCCTTGCCCATGGCAGAAGAGTGTCTTATGTTTCTTGTTACAGTGCAAACTTTGTTGATTAGAAACAAATGCAAACCTTTGGGACTTGCCCTGCTCAACAGCTACCCGAGAGCCAAGAGAATAATTTCCTATGTGTGTTCACATGGTTCCTACTCACTCACACAGACAGAGCCAACACCTCACACTCAAAACATAAAAATAGAGGGTACTGTATCAACTGCCTTCAGGGAACAGCTCTGTGGTATTGGCAGTGAGCAGCAGCATTACTCCAGAGAGGAGTCCACGTGGCATTGTGCCTGTGTCAGAGCTCTGCAGCACGCACTTACTGCATTGTGCTTGATGGGAGGGGGGTGTGTGGAGGTTTGGTCTTCTCTCTGCCCTCTTAAGTAATGCAGAGAGAAGGGCTAGAACAAGGACTTCTCAATTCAAATAAATGCAAGACCCCATTATACCTAGCACTTCTGCAAGGGTTGCTAGGCCCCCTTGGCCCTTCTGCCCTTTAGATCACAGCCTAAGGGGTGTTCAGTCTGGCAGAGAATATTCTATCTGATGAGAATTGGCTCTGCAAGTGTTCCTGCATTAAAAAACAAAAAGGGAGGGGAAAAAAAAGAAAAAAAAAAAAAGATTAAAAAGTCTGTGTACAGAGTAAAACCAATATATATAATTCAGTAAAAAACTGTATAGAACTTGTATTTATATTAAGAATAACAACATTTCCTTGTCAATGTAGCTAGACAAAGAAATTACAGATTTTAGCAAATGTCTCTGAGAGCAAAAAAGGTCTTGGAAGAGAAAACAGATCAATTGATTATAGAGGGAGGGGGTGGAATTGGTGCTGACACAAAAATCTCTTGCAGTTCTACTGTTACTGCTACCAATTATTTCTGAAATGTCATAGAGAATGTAGTGAACTACTTGGAGAAAAACAAATAAAGAACATATTTTTCCCTAATCAAAGAATAGGAAAAGTTAAAAAAGACATGTAAGTCCTCACCTACATCAGCTCATGAGGTGTGACACCAAGTAACTTAATGTCACTCTCATTTTCTAGTAAAAATTTTCATTAAGGAATTTAGTGCAGAGGATTTAGGCAATTACCATTATCTCAGGAAGAGAAATGCTTCTTAGATCAAAACTACTCAACTGTGGGATGGACAGTGGACTCAAAAGGGCTGAAAGGCAGTCCTTTGTATCAAACATTTTTCTGTCTGTACTGCCAAGTTAGCTTGGCAGGGATTTGCTCCCAAAGTATAGGCACTATGCATGGGATGAGTGAATGCTGTGATAGGTCCCATTGACCTGGGCTGTAGTGTGCTCAGCTGCTGCTCTGCCTAACCCTCTGTGATGGGTTGAGCTTGGGCTCATTTGGGAGAAAATAAGATGAAAAAACCTCTACCTGCACAGACATCTCAGCTGCATTCCCAGTGAGGAGCACAGGTGGCCAGAGGAGGTGGGAGGGAGGTCACACCGAGTCACACCAAGCTTATGTGAACTCTGGGAACATCAGCTCCCAGCTGGCTTTTCCTTGTAGAGACACGACGCATTGAGACAGCACCAGTTCAGAGACATGTCTAGCAGCAAAAATACTGAAGTAAGAAGAAACTGTCTTGGGATACACAGGATTACTGGTTCATAAAGCCAGAAAAAGGGGCAACTGCATTTAAAGAGAGGTGTGCTGGGCCAAGAGAACTTCCTTATTCCCACCACCAAGAGATTGATGTCCTTTCAGCTTCTCCTCAGACACTGAGGAAGATGGTTACTAAAGAGGATGCAACATTTAGATCACCCATGATCAGAAATGTATTTCTCTGTCACTGCTTGCACATCAGCTCTGTCCATCCGTTCTTTCCTTAGAGGCTGAAGGCTGTACATCGAACCAGGTGGTGACAAGTCTCATATACCCAGAAGAAACTTGTTTCCAACTTTTCTTGCATGTGTGCATGTAAGAGAAACAAGAATAATTTGCTTGGCATATGGTTTATTTTATCAATATCTCAAGTAATAGCGTAAGGCAGTAACTGGGACACTAGGACTTTTAATTGGCTTTTAAGTTTTTTTATGATGAGTATGCCTACCTACAGGAATATCATTGTTTTGTCTTATTCTGGACTGCATCCTTTGACATTAATTGAATCACTGTTACTAAGTTAAAGGGGGTGGGGCCTGTTTTTGTCAGCTACCTAAAAAAGTGCAGGCCATGAGAAATGCTCACATTTCCCTGGAAAACCAAGTACATTTCCAAAAGGCATTTTGAACTTGTAGCCTATTCAGTTTCCTTTTTCTACCAGCTGCAAAACCCCAGAGAAGTCTGGCCTGGAGAAGGTTATCAGTTGCTGACTGGCTTTGCTCCAAAGCAGAAACAGTTCCAGCGCCGTGTCATCAGCTAAGCTCAAAAAATAAAACCCTAAGCCCCTTCTCTTGGCCTTGATCCCTCGTCTTTCCACCCATGTTCAATTCTCTCACCTCCCCTCTCTCTTGCATGTTTTCAGGTCCCTCATCCCTGCTGCTGGATGTCCTCTCTCTTTTTTTTCCTCTTCTGAAGGAATCTTCTTTCCCCAGTGAATTTTTGTTTCCTCAATGTCTCTTCTCTACTTCTTGTCCAAGCCTCTACATTTGTTTTGTCTCCCATACGACCCCCCCACACAGCCAGGCCAGCTTCTTGCTGTCAGCTTTGTCATTCTTCAGTCAGGGTACGATAACCTTCTAATAAGGATTTTGAACAATCTCATAAAAGAGAATAAATAATGTTATCCTTGCTAAGGTTTTCCAAATGGATTGTGGAATCAGCCATCTCACAAACAGTAGGGCTACTGAAGCCTGATCCTACTGGATTTGTGCCGTGAGGCTGAACTGGGAAGAACCTATGATGTCTAATAAAAGGAAAAGTCATCTTAGTTTTTCCCCCAAAGGGAACCTTAGAGGATCTCTTCTCTTTCCCCAGGTGCCATTTCACAGCACTGTATTACATCCCAGTGCCTGTTACCCCTTAGGACAGTTGTCGGTCCCTGTTTGTGTAGACTGGCTGAGCTCTCTTTTCTGTGTCTGAACCCTTGACTCCCTGCTGGGATGCCACAGGGGGTGCACACAGATTCATCCCCCCAGCACAAGTCTGCCACATGAGGCCAAACCTTGTAGCCCTGTGCTCCCAGTTGGACCATTAGCACATCTTTGGAAAAGAAATCTTTAAAAACTCTGCATTTTGTTTCAACACAAGCATATGTTAGTTAATCTGGCTCTGGACAAGAAAACGAGACTATGGATGAGGAGACCTGTGCAGTCTATGTGGCTTTTAAATGAGCAAAAGAAGGATTATGAAGTTGAATTATATATTACTGGCTTCTTTATTTGTCAGTGTTGACACATGGGCAGCTGGGCAATAATTACTGCAGAGCGGTGTGCCTGTGGTGATCGGGCTTGCTGAAGCATCCAGGACCTTGGTAAAAGCAGAAAAAACAACTAAACTGGCCATCACCTTTTAGTAAATCTCCTTCTTCATAGAAATCCTGAAATGGGGAAAGCAGAAATTAGTCAGAGACCTCAAATTAATCACAAAGTGTTGACTTAACTAGTTCTTGCAGGACAACAAAGTGAAATGAGCGGACTGACATGTAACAACAACAAAACTGACTCTGAGCATTGCTGAAGTGAAGCAGCCTTGCTATGAATGATGTGGTGGGAGATCTGAAATGGGATGGCAATTTGGGTCGGCATTGCAGCAAATAATGCGTGTTTCTAAAGTAATGGCTGGAACACTGGTATGCCACTGCCAAACCTTAGAAGGAATGTATGCTTCATCACAGAACAGAATCCAGTTAAAGACCTATTACATTTTACTATTAATTACTGTTTCTTGAAGTTGGAGGATTTTTCCATTTTTTTTTTTTTAAAAAAAAAATCTGGTTTTAGGCACAAAAAGAGTGTGCATTATGTGAAATTCAAGAAAGCACATGCCACAGGAATGTCATCCTGCCCTCAGGCAAATAGCTTAGCAAACCCCAAACATCAGACTTTTAAAAGCAAGTTCATAAGCTGCTTTCTGCAACCTGCTATACGTTAGCAGGCGTGAATTAAGCACGCTTATCCCTCCCATTGCTTTGCTGAGGCATAAGAACAAAACTACCTAGAGGGTTATGATCTCAAATGTCAGGTAATAAACCTTTCCTGTTCTCAGTAAATTTTTATGTTTATATTTTTAATAATACCTAAAGCAAGGATACTTTGCTTCCTCTGGAATTTTTTAACCCTGCAGGATATATTGCTGGTGATAACCAAGCACGAACAGGGTTTAATATTTGGCTGCATTATTTCATACAGTTAGAGGTAATTCTGTGTTAATAGCTGAGCCTATCTAAGAGCACAAAAAATAGCTTTGTTGCAGTTATTCCTGGTTTGTGTTGTGTTGAACTAGCCAGCAATAAAGGGGACTCTTCATGCTATTAAGTACACAAGTTTGGATTGCTAACATTTATTTGTCCAGCCAAGTCTTGCTATTTGATTCTTGACATACCAATCTGTTACAAAGGACACTGCACGGTGCCTGGTCCACCAGAGTTTAAGTCAGGTTCAACATCTACTTCGTTGCCCCTTCTGAGCCTGCATCCTGGAAAGCTTCTCCCAAAACAAAGCAAAGCAGTGGCTTGTCCAACAGATGTTTATGAGTGATGGATATTCCTGCCACTAGAGGGTATAATGTCTCCATCATTTATAGCTGGTCAGGCCTCTGTGTGTGTGTGTGTATCTACACTTGGCTTTTTCAGGAGTTTCAAAACTGAGGCGAAGCTCCTCAGGGAAGTCCAAAGGAATAAAAGTTCTTTTGAGTTTTGCACCTAACATCTGCAGTCTGCTTTGACCTTCTCAGCCTGAGACAACTTGTCTAAAAGCTGCAAGTGTGAACAAGAACTGACCAATGGATCTAAAGGGAAAACATAATTCTCAGGATGTGTGGGAAAACATAATTAAAAAGTCAGTAATCAGAACCATTTAGTGGACAGCGAGCAGGATAGGGAAATCCTAGCCTGTCATCCCAGGCTGAACGTGCAGGGCTGATGTAACCTGAAGCACAAGCCAAACATTCATTAGTCGTGTTTCCATGTACTTGGGTGGTAGAATCTCTCAGCAGCCAATACAAAGGTCCCAAGGCTGAGCAGCAGCCCTGCATAAAAACACAGCTGAAGAGTTCTCTGTCTGGTAATTCTGAGGAGGGAAGAGCTCATTCTCACTCCACTGAGGCAATAAGCTCTGTGTCTGTGCAACAGTTCCATGATGGGGTCCTCAACCAGAAGAGAGGGTACCAACCAGAGACAAGGGTTGTGGCGTGGCACCTCTTCTTCCAGAGGGTGTGGGATTCTTCATGAAGAAAATCTTCATGAATCTGGGATTCATGAAGCTCTAGGATTTGTTCTGCCAGGTGGCAAGTGCATTTTTCTGCTTCCAGCTAATGAGAAAACAGAGTTTTAAGAGAAAAGTTACTTGTGAATTGTTAGAAGGGTCCATACAATTTATCATGCTAATCTCTAGCATTTGGGAACAAGACATATCTTTGATTATGTGTCTTACAGGAGTAACTTGCTTTACTGTAGTTTGAGTATCTTGTTGCTCTATGTGCTGTATAAGCCTAGAGAATAGAACCTGCAGCCTGAATTATACATGCAGAAGCTGCTTCTTAACATCTTAGAAAATGGGGAAAGACATTAGGTTCCCAGTCCAACCCTCCTCTGTTTTGTGATCTCTTACAGAGAGGTGAAACAATACAAAATGGCTAAATCTGTAGATTTAGATGTGTGAAGGAAGAAGGAGGAGTATTCCTTTAAACAGCAGACCCTGTGTGAAAGTTAAGAGGGTTCTACCTTGCCTTTGAAAGGATGAAGATACATGCTGACACGCAGTCAGCCACTACATTTAGGTAGCTAGAATGTCTTTGGTAATAGTGCCAGAGCCCCTCACCAGCCTCCCCTCAGAGCACAGGCACTCCCCCACGCCGCAGTGCTGGGAGCCAAGGCATTTAGATGGCACCTGAGTGTTAACTTAAAAATGCCAGCATGGAGTTCCAAATTTACCACAGTCCAGTCTTTCATTGTGAAGACATCAAGTAGTCTCAGAAGTATTTGCTCTGCTAATCTGGACTACATTTAATGGCTATCAAATAACCCCACCATGGTGATTGTTAAGGAGCCAGGGGAAGTGCAGATGGCTGAGCAGTCCTGGCTTTCTTGAGAGGGCAGTGCCTGAGGAAAGCAGGAACACAGAAATTCTGTGTTAAAAAGGGCTGGAGATGGGTCAGAGCTGCAAGGCACCCATGATCGAACTCTTCCCCCTCCTTCCTGCATGTAGAGGGCCTGGACTGGTAGAAAAAATCCCTGATGAGAAGTCACGTTGACGGGAACTGTGTCTGTGGCTTTGCTATAGACCCTAAACGGGGAAAACTCCCAGTACCACAGCTCACTGGTGCGGTTGGGAAGGGTGCTAATAGGATTAGGAGTATCGAGTGTGCACCCATCAACTGTAACACAACTGCTGCTGCTCTTGTGTGAGGAAACAGAGCTAAAACCCTTGTGAACTTTACTGGAGCTAAATTTGGCCCTTTGGGCAAATATGTTGTTATATTGTGAGGTTTCCTTCAGGAACAGGGCAGTTAGGAGTTATAATTGAGAAACACAGAAGATGTACGAGCAGGGCTAGAAATGCAGGACCAGAGAAACTTTCACAGAATCACAGAATGCCAGGGATTGGAAGGGACCTCTAAAGATCATCCAGTGCAATCCCCCTGCCAGAGCAGGAATACCCAGATCAGGTCACACAGGAACATGTCCAGGTGGGTTTTGAATGTCTCCAGAGAAGGAGACTCCACACCCTCTCTGGGCAGCCTGTGCCAGTGCTCTGTCACCCTCACTGGGAAGAAGTTCTTCCTCATATTTATGTGGAACCTCCCATGTTCCAGCTTGTACCCATTGCCCCTTGTCCTATCATTGGATGTCACTGAGAAGAGCCTGGCTCCATCCTCATGACACTCACCCTTTACATATTTATAGACATTCATGAGGTCACCCCTCAGTCTCCTCCAAGCTAAAGAGACCCAGCTCCCTCAGCCTTTCCTCAGAAGGGAGATGTTCCACTCCATCATCTTTGTGGCTCTGCAGTGGACTCCCTCAAGCAGTTCCCTGTCCTTCTTGAACTGGGGGGCCCAGAACTGCACACAATATTCCAGATGTGGCCTCACCAGGGCAGAGTAGAGGGGGAGGAGAACCTCCCTCGACCTACTAACCACCCCCCTTCTCATACACCCCAGGAGCCATTGGCCTTCTTGGCCACAAGGGCACATTGCTGGCTCATGGTCACCCTGCTGTCCACCAGGACCTCCAGGTCCCTTTCCTTTGACCTCTGGAAATAAGGGCTAGACTCAAATCCAGGTAAGATGTGATCTTTGTCCCCAGGTTTAAATAGGATGTATACCAGTGTGCATTCTGAAAGCTAGAAATACCTAGTAGAAGACCCAGAATAATTTTTGTAGTCCAAAAATGCTGAGTACCTATCCTGTCCTTGTTTACAGGTGTGCCACCCTGAGGAGGTCAAACAGACTTTGGTGGTGATTGCTTCTTTTTGCTCCTTGCTAAAGCTCTCAGTCCTTCAATCCATAGTGCTGAACAGCTCCAGCATTTGGCTAAATGCAAAAGCTTGATACATGTATGTTCTAAAAATTAGATTCCCATCGCTTAGGTCTTTTTATGGATGTGTCAGACATTTACTATGACACCAACAGAGCCATGGAGTTATTCTGCCTTTCACCTCAGAGGGAATTTGTCTCTTTAGGGGGGTTAGATATTAGGAAAAATTTCCTCACTGAAAGGGTTATTAAGCACAGGAAAAGGCTGCCCAGGGCAGTGGGGGAGTCCCCATCCCTGGAGGGATTTCAGAGCCGTGGAGATGTGGTGCTGAGGGACATGGGGCAGTGGGGACTGGGCAGTGCTGGGTTACTGGTCGGACTGGGTGATCTTGGAGGTCTTTTCCAACCAAGGCTGTTCTGTGGTTCTGTGATTATGTGATTCTTTCTTCCTCAGGAAGCACCTTGGAGGATTGTTTTCTTTCCCTTTGCTCCCTGTGGAGGAGGGAGTGGGCTGTGAGTTCCTACTCCCCACTCCACTGATCGTGGGAGCATGGGTATCTCAGACAGTGGCTGCCTTGTACTGATCTGTACGTATTGCTGCCTGGGTGAATTTATGTCCTGTACTCGGGCTTTGCAGTCCTCAAGTGCTGTTGCAACTTCTGTAGGCATCCTTGAATTTACTCAATGAATATCCTACAATTATGGTTACTGCTAAGAGGACCAAGCTATTATGTGCTTACCCAGAGTATCAGGAGGTCTTATTCAGCTCCCGTAGAACCAAGTAATGCTGCAGCTGCATTGCTCTCTACATCAGAGCTTATTAACTCTAGGGAAGCTCTGATATATCTGAAGAGCTGTGTCCACACCTCTGAAACTGCATTGTGGACATAGTTAATGTGTGGTACTTTAGTTTTCCAATTTATTTCAGTGTCATTTATGCCGACATGGGTACTTTCATCTGCACACAAAAAAATGCATATGCACTCTAACTCTTGCTCTGGATATTACAAATGCAAACATGAGTATTTAGTCTCAAGAATTTGTGCAAACATAGGTGCTGGCATCTCCACACTACATATGTATTTAGTGCACACATAGGTTTTCATTTGGAGAAATGTGCGCAGGGAATTATAGCAAAACCTTAAGATTAACCGTGTCCTGAATTTCTGTTCTTTAATTACAAATGAGTCTGAAGTGAACAAATCTAAATGTACACTTATATGGGGACAGGAAAATCCAACCTGAAGCATGTGTGCATTAAAAAAAAATAACCTTGCAAACTACACTGAGCTGCTCATGGAAAATAATCCTCCTCATGCACACTTCCCATTTTGTCACTTTACAGCACTGAAACTTGTTAGCATTAAGTTACATTAACTTGTGGTTCTAGATGTGAAGTCTTCTTTTCCACTAAAAGCATGAGAATAAGAATGCCCACCAGCATTTATTTTTATGAAGGCTGGGAGTGTCACTCACCTGCAGTTCTGGAGGGACAATGCACATCAATGGAAAAAGGCAGTTGACATGTTTTAGACACTATTGAAAACCCCATCTTTACACTGCAAGTTGCCATTAGAAGGCTAAAGAAGGCATGAAGTAAAAGGAAAACTTAATACAAAACAATTTTTATCAGCTCTATATTCCTAAAGGGAAAGCCTTGCATGCTGAAAATTTTCCACTTTTTTAGTTATAGTTCTAATGAGGCTTCTTAGAACCTTTTTGCAGTTCTTTGTTAAACCAAGAAGAGTAGTTGTTAATGTGTTTTCTTTGGTATCCCTGTAAAGTATACTTTGCCAAGTTCCCAAGATGGATTCTCTAACAGTAAAAGGATACAAAGCTTAAAGGCATTGCTTTTCTTCCAGCCTTCATCTCTCTGAGTCTGTGGTTAATTTTCTATTTGCCTTGTGATTCTTAAATTCCTTCAACTTTTCCTTTAACCTCCCTTACTTCCTGAGACTTTAATCTAATATACTCAAAAATGCCCTGCACAAGATTGAGCTACTAACTGTTCTGTAGAGGAGAGAGAATGAATACAATAACTATTCTGTTCATTGTTTGGGCAAATAAATTTGACAATAAAAGAAATTTAACAAAACGGAATTTAGAAATACATAAAAATAAAACCTTATATCACTGTGGGGATTACACTTCAGACATACACAGGCAGTGTGTGGGGTGCCTGTTTGTGTTGCACAGATTTATAACCCTGGGCTGGCCTGTAACTGCTCGGTCTGAAAGGGGATTTTTGGCTTTTTAATATCCCAGGTGGCACCAAACTAGGTCCCCAGACAGTCCCTTTGACATGTGATGAAGGCAGCTGAACACAGTGAGGGTGTGAAACATGGGAGTCAAAGTTATGCTGTGGCAAAATGAAAGTGCAGAGGCTTTGAGCGACCACACACATCTACACCCCACAGCAGTGCCAGGGGTGGTGGGGCGTGGGGGCACTTGGTATCTCACAGTGGAGCCTTCCTTTCCAATTAAAAGTGCAGGTGGCTGCCACCATGCTGTCCCTCTGGGTCTGTGTTAGTGAAGACGTGCACTAGCACGGGAAAGGCACACCTCCTCCTAGCCAGGAATGAGGACAAGCAAAGCAGGCATTTTTGACCTTATATTAAAAACTGCTGTACCTAGGTGGAATAGGACTGCACTGTGCAGCCAGTGGGACATCTGTTATAGATGGCATCAGCCCCTAAAGCTGCTCTAACCAGTGCTGGGACTGAGATTCTGAGTTCCTGATGAGATGACCTTTGAAAAAGCACATTTCTGCCTTTTGTTTGACTCCTTGCAAAGCATCAGAACCAAAACTGTTTCCAAATCCATCCATCATCCCATCCTGCATCTGTGTGGTACTGTGTTCCTCTGAAGGTGCAAAACCAGAACCCTGTTGGTCCTGGCGTTGTCCCATGGCAACTGAGGTTTGCTTCTCTCCCAACAAAGAGTTTAACATTATCAAAGCAACAAAGACATTTTACATCTATCGCCATCTTCCCTCCCAAAGAAGTCTGATTTCTGTACCCACACCATCACCATAAAACCTTCAGTAACCACGGCACAGGAGCAGTGTCACACGTGAGATCACCAGCCCAGCCACCCTCATGGTGCTTTGCAGCTCATTTGCAAGAAGCCATTAATCAAATGTTGTTGTCCAAAGGGGGAGATCTTTCCTTAGGCTTTACCTGGAGGAGAGATTATACTCTAAACCATGAAGCTTTGTTTTTCTTTGCCTTATTTCCCTCATGTAACTGTAGATGATACTCCTCATTATATAACTGTCCAGTCCCTTTGTTCATCTTGCTAAATGCTTGGCTTCAATGCTATCTTGTGACTAATTAATCTCACTCTAAATAGTACTGACACCACGTGTAGGCCACAGTAATGGCTATGCAGGGTGTGCATTTGCATCAGTGTCAGGTGAGTTCTCCTTCCCCTGCTAGCCTGAGGTAAACATTAGCACAGAGCTCCTCCATCTGTCAACATGCTCTATTCACGTTAAATGACCAAAATCCTTGATGCTATATCATATCATTACTAATCATGTGAATAAAGGATATTTTGAAATCCAGAGTGTTTTCTGGTTCTCTGCTTCAGGGTTGAGCAATACCAGCATGCACTCAGCAACAGATTGCATTCACTTCTTGAGGTGTCAGTTTGTTATGCTTAGGTCTGCTTGGTTTTATAATACTTAAAATTTACTCCAGCTCAAAAAAAAAAATCACAATTTGCTCTCTATCATTTGCCATACAGTGTCATAAATAATAATTTAAAAGATAGTGCTAATTATGTTTGGGAGATTTGAGGACAGCCACCAAGATAACAGGCACAGAAAGTTCTAGACATCCCCAGGAAACAAAGTTATTCTTTTTGCACTGAGTGTGAAATACTGAAAAATAATATTGGGTGTGAAGAGTGAGCTGGATGTGAGGCCAAACACGAGGATTCCAGGTGGATGCTCCCCCCTGCACAGCACCTTTTCTGTTAGGGGAGCCAGCAGTGTTACTGCAGCCTCGCTTGCACTGCTGGTCCATCTGTGTCAGTGTTTCCATCGGAAAGCCCTAATTCCAGGGGTTTAGAAGCTGGCTATAAAAAGCCTCAGTGGGCAAAAATCTTGGCAGCCCTGGTTGCAGTATGGAAGACAGCCACTGGGTTTTAAGAGGGTTTATTTTCCTCTAATTTGTAACTCAAATTACTCCATGGGCTTTCCTTACAGGAAAGTGTTCAGTCTGTCTGTGTCCTCCTGTGGCCTGGGCTGAGGAAGCCTCCAGTTGCTGAACAAGGATAACACCTGCTGCCCAGTGAGGAACTTCGTGGATGAGTCTCTGGGGACACTTTTGCCCAGACCTCCCAGCTGTAATGTGGTCCTGGCAATTCTTCACCAGAAAGGGAAGAGCAGAAAACAAAAAAAAAAGAGGGATAACTCAGCACACTTTCCTCACCCCCACCCCAATATATTCCTGGTGCCAAATCCAGAGGTTTCATATCCTGACCAATTCCTTTCCATCTGGGGAGGCCATAAACCAGGGAGAGATTTTTTCTTTCTCCCAGTTCAGAGTTTAATTTCACACTTTAGGCCTTTTTATTTATACCACAGCTATTTTACCCTTCTCTGAACACATAAAGGAGCGATTAAGACTGCATAAAGGTTATTGACACTCGCTTTAAGGGCCCTTTCAACAGTTCAAGTGTTATAAAAGGAACATAAAGTAATAAGAAACAGAAGCAGAAATGTGTTAGCAATAGAAGGAATGGAAAAAAAATCTCTTAGACTGGGGAGGGATCTGGCACCAACTCTGACTGGGTCTATTTGCAGTGGTCAGATGCCCCTTGCTGGCTACCCGTGGGCTATCCAGTGAGGAAATAGCTCCTGATCTCAACATAAGCCTTGGAGTGACTGCACAGATTTCATACCATGCCATGGCAGCACTAGCCCTGGGACAACTTTGCAGGCATGCTCCTGCTGCAAGCAGAAAAAGTTCCTAGGTATTTGCCTGTGGTGTCACTTTGGTCAATGGAATTGCAGTTGTGGGTGGTTTGAAGTGAACCTTCAGCTCAGTGCACAGCACTTATGCTACAAACAGGGCTGAAAGACCCAGTCAGGACTTATGTTCATGGTTGTGTGCAAACAGGAACCTCCAGTTTATTTTCATTTCTTACCAACATGACTCCGGATGTTCTGAGAAATCGCATCAAAAAAAAAAGGAGTGGGAGAGTTTCTACAACCCCTTCTGTGGCCACACCTTGTTGTGAAGAAAATAAAACACCCCTCACCCTCTTTTTTAATGTGTACATAACCTGTATCTTTGCTGAAAAGTAAAGGGGAATCAATCTTTGTCCTTCTGCTAATGGAAGAAGAGACTAACTGTTTGGTCTTACATGAAGTGATTCACTTTGCCCTTGTGCCTTCACTCTCCTGTATTAAAAGCAAGCATGTTTGATCACTTTTCTGTTCCTTTGCTTTTCCAGGAAGGCTACAACACTCTTGAACTGCAGCACTGAAGATGACACACAGGGCACCTGCTGAGACCTTGGCATCATAGGTGTGCTGGTGTCTTACCCATGAAGGACCTCTGAATACATCACACAGTGAAACTTATCTTTTCCTGTTGTTGTTACAACTTCATGTTGTTGATCCTCTCTCTCTCCCAGCAATCCCTTTTTTGGTAGTCCTTCTGCCTAGCAATTATTTCTTGCTTTATATATATTTGTTTGATTGTCCCTTCTTAACTATATCATTTTGTGCTTGGCATTACTGAGCTTATTTTTATTTATTTTGGACCAGTTTCCCAATTTTTCAAGATTTTTTGGATTCTGGTCCAGTCCTCCAAAGCACTTGGAACTTCCTTTTCCTCTATATGATATTCAATTCTTTATGAATCTTGTTAAGCTCTTAGCCTCAGTTAATACTTTGTGCAAATAATAATTTTTCACTTATTAGTCCAAACAGACAAAGCATTTAGCCTTGAACCTAAGTGATGTTTTTTCTTTTTTCTTAGTGAAACAAAAGGAAAAAAAAAAATCATTATGACTCAAAGAAAATGGTTTTGTTTTCATTGCAGACAATTCTAACAAAGGCAAAATACTGGAAATGAAAAATAACCGAGTGTCACTCTTTCTACCAAACCCAGTGCTTAAGCTGCTTACCCAGAGTATCAGAGATTTAGATTCACTGCCTTCTCCCACTGAGAATTTTCAAAACCCCAGCTCCCAGAAGAATGCCCTGACCTCCACACTCTATAGCAGAGCTAGACAGCTTTTCAGTCTGTTCTTTGAAGTAACTCTAATTTTTGCAATGTGCTTAAGTGATAACTGACACAGGGACAGGAACCAAGGTATTCAACTTTCCAGGTAGCACCCTAACCACAACAGTGCCACTAACCTACAGCTGCTGCTACTCGTGTCTACTGACCCAGCCAGTTCTTGTGCAGCAATACCCATTTTTGAACAGCAGCCATCCAGACCAAAGAACCTCCTTCCACCACTCTAAACCAGAATACCCTTAATGTGGAACAGGAGAAGGATAAATCCAATCCTTCACATCCAAACTGGGTACATCAGTATTCTCATAGAGGATAAAGATCCTTACGGTGCTTGAGTTTGTTTTGATTAACATTATCAGATAAATTTCACCAAAATAATTTCTGGTCAACCCCAAACTAATTTTTCAGTAAACAAAACAGTTGAGGCATAGTACGTAGTACAAGTATCCAAGCTTTGCTGTAACATGGGGTCTTGTCCACAATCTTCTTCCTTGTCAAACCTAGGGCAGTTCTCTTTGTCCCAAGCCATGGTGCCAGCCCTCTCCTGTGCTATCACACACCTGGCCTGGAGGCTGAGGACCACTCACAGTTCTGAGCTGTGATGTGCCCAGGGTGATAGAAGCATGATACGAACTTATTGCTCTACTGCGCATCTCTGGAGTCCAGAAGGTTAGCAGAGGGTGAAGTGAACAAAGCTTCCTGCACTGTATAGCTGGCACATCCCTGCCTATGATCTCCTGCAAACACTTGATGCTTACAGGGAACTCGTGACAGGCAGCAAGAAAAGCCACTAAAAGTGGAATTCCCTTTACATGAGCTACACAACTATCTCATTGATTTCTAAGTTGCTGGTCACTAGCCATGGGGAGGCTGAGGCAACTACTGGTGGCATATTACAAATTTGCCTGAAGACTTAACCCCTCTGGAGCAGCTATCCTTTGCAAGACTAATTCCCCAATGCTTCCATTGTTTCTCAACTCTTCCTTATTTTCTGGCATCTGTCTCCAATCAGGAGCATCCAAGACTGACTTCTTCCAAAACTGATACAAGGAACCTCGATCACAATGTACAAAGGACAAATTTAGTAGCTTTGTGAAGCCCAGTATGATGTTATTTTGCCACAAGCCCAACAATAAATACGTTTTAACCATTTCCGCTTTAGGTAATGTTACTCTGAACTTCCAGATGTTGTCAGCCAGAACAGTATGTGCTGGGCTGTTCTCAGCTGCCATGTGGAACTGTTTCCACAGTCTAAACCACACTATGAGATGTTTAGAGAACATAATACAGAAACAGACATAGTTTGGTTGGAAATTCATCAGTAATAAATGTTGTACAAGATCTTTGCTGATAAACTACTTACCAAATAGTAGAGCTCAAGGAAGCCAGTCCTACATGTTAATGACTGGCTGGGGTGGTGAAGAAATTGCTGAATCCACCAGCCTGATGAGCTATATATTCTCAATAGAATAGAAGGCTTTGTGCATATTGAGACTGTGGCCAAAGAAACCCTGGACCTCTGGCAAAAATCAGTGTCTTTTAGGCCCTTGCTCAGTGCTATGTTTGAGTGGGGTTTAAAAGGTATATTTTCAATTCTTATGTTTAAAGCCTGAAGAATATCTTGTTGAAGATATTCTGATACCTGAAGTAAATCTCCCATCAGATGACAAGACTCCAAAAAGGACTGCAGAATACTCAGAGTAACGCAGCACAGTGTGATGAAATGCATAGCACACTGCTACAGCAAACCAGTGGCTCATCGTGTGGCCGTGAACACCAGGATTTCACCAGGTTAGTAGGGTAATAGCAGTCTAAGTACAAGGCTTATATACATGCCTTTTTTTTTTTGCTTTGTGGCACACTGCATGTAGTCAATTTTTTGTCTACACCCATCACTGACTTGACTTATGGAACACCAACATTTCAGGACACCTTTCCAGAGGTTTACAAAACATTTCCCATAGTTAACTCAGTATCTACCAGTCAAGTATCTATAAAGTCTTTAGTGAATGTTCATCATTATTTGCTCTTGCAAAGCTCTTATTTCACTTCCTCACTCAGTTCTGTGGAGGACAGCTAAAGCAATTATGCTCCAGGGAGGTCTTAAGACACTTCCACTAACTCAGATGAGGAATTGCTCTGCAGCTTGCTGGGCTTTGCACTGCACTGCTGACAAGAGATTTTGAAATATGCAAATGAGAGGTCTTACTGTGCTGTGTTATCTGATCTCAGTCGTTGCTGCTCAGCCAGGAAGCACAACTGAAGAACTGCTACCCAGAAACGAACTGGATCACCATGGAGTCTCGCTATAGGTTCCAGTTTGCATGAACATGCCATATGTCACCGTTAGCAGACAGAGCAGAAAGCTGGAGGTGGGGAGATGGAGGGAGGAAAACTGGAGAACATGTGGTGTCCAGCAGCTGCAGGATTTCTTTCTCTGCTCAGGATTATTTGCTTGTGCAATCTTATATTAAGTATTCTGTCCCAGGAAAGAAAAGGTCCAGGGTCTTGGACTCATGATTTTTATTAGAACTGATGCTTTTGTAAACATCTTGGGAAATGTTCTAAGCAGAATTTTGTCCTTGTCATACACACAAAACCAGACTTTTCCTCCCCATTTTTCCTTTATTTTTGTATCGTCCTACCCCTGTGTCCTCCAGCTATCCTCATTTTCTCTATGCCAAGAGCAGAAGGTGTGTACCTTCTATGAGCAATAGGTACTTAAGAACTAGTGGAGCACTTTCTGGATATACCATTTGAACTGGTCTAAAACACATGAATCTGGGTTATACCTCTACCCTTCAGCATACTGAGTGCCTAATCTTCTTGTGCACTGCTGCCAGTCAGGAGGTGAAGTTAACATGTTTAAAATTGGACAGTATGAAAAGTTTCTTCCCACCTCCCTTCTGATCAAAGCAACTTGAAGATGGATGTTTCAAGTAAAGCTAGTGATACAGGAGCATCTCACAGACAAAATGAATGGGAGAAAAGAATATTGTACTTATCTGTGTGCTGCTTTCTAAAGTACCATGCCCACAGCTCAGCAAAACACTACCCAGTTTTTTAAATAGCTTTCTTAAAGTCTACTTATAGAGACTACATTTCATTTTTCTTAAAAATAAATAGTATAGAAGTCCTAATGAGCATAAACTTTGTCAGTCAGGTATGAATGGGAAAATTCTTGTGAGTAATAAATATGAACTGATGTGCAGATAGTTGAAGTTCACAGCTGTATTTTAACAGATTTCAGTGAGACTGTACCAGGCTTGGGGAAAAGTAATCATAAGCAAATTGAGGGCCCTATCCTGAAAGCCGCATGTGTAGAATTTTCAGTGGCATGAATGAGAGCTTTCTGTGCTCAGAGAAAGGATTCTGTAGTCTGTTCACACATGACACATTGACATCATGGTGGGCAACACACAGGTACAAAGCAAGGGGAAAGATAGAAGTTTTTTTTCTCTCTGTATGACTCTCCTCTTGAGTAATTTGCTTACTGGCTTGCAAGTAGAAGAAAAGTCCACTATAGAGAAGCTTAAATTTAGGCAGAGTCTGCCCTCAATGTAGAACAATACCAGTATGATATTTACACAGGTGGAAAAATCTTTGGAGGTGGTTTTGTAGCCACTGAAATCAAAGCCAAAAATCCCACTGACTTTAGGTAGCAAAGTACAGGTCCTTTACACTTGCAAAGAGCTTTGTTGTGCTTAAGGTGTACTAAAGACTTCAGAAATCCTTTTGGTTGCTAAAATAAAAGGCATAATGACATTTGTTTATGAGTCTGCACCCTTAAACAAGATCTGCATTGACTTTTTGGCTCAGTGGGGGCAGCAGAATTTTACCAAATGGAAATATTTTAAGCCTTTAACTTAAAATGCTAACACTTCTGTTTTACTTTTTAATGCTACACTAATGCTGAATTAAAATGGAGTCTCAGTGGTGATGTATAATATGAAAATCAATACCCCATGATTAGTGTCATGAAAATGAATATTAAATGATATAATAGCAATGGGACTCACAAAACAAGAGGGGGTTTTTAAGGGAATAAAGCATTTGGTGCCCATTAACTCATGCCTGACTAATGTTGAATTATGATCAAATATCTGGAAAATACTTGTGAGAGCTTCACTAATGCCCACAAAATATATCCTAATTAATGGTATTATGATAAATGCTGAAAGAATTCATTATGACTCAGGACTTCTAATAGATTGTTACCCCTCAACTTCGTCTGAACAAACTCTGACATTATCACAACCACAGTGATGACTGTTACTTCAACAAAGATGCAGTTTAAAAGCTCACGTTAACTGTGACCAAACTCTAGTTAAAGTCTACCAATGAGTGATTTTGCTGTTTGACATGTTCCTACTGGAGCTTCCTACCACAACTCAGAATCAACATCTTGCCTTGTTTTGAGCAACAAGAGCTCAGTTGCGCAGGATGAATTACACGACGTGCTTAACAGCCAGTGCAATCTCTGAGTCCATGTGGTCTCGACAGTGAATTCATGCTTAAGTGCTCGGGGCAACTGGGGGAGCACAGACATGAATAGGATTTCAGTCTGTCCAGTCTCACAGTAAAGAAAAGTTTTACTTCATTTGCCAGAGAAGACAATTGCTTTGATTCAGATTCTGCTCTCTGATACCAGATAGATTTTTTAAGGTTGCTGCCTACTCAGCTGGGGTCTTCCACATATATTTCACTGTAGCTAATAGTGACACCTGGACCAATGCCTTCAATATATATCTAGAATCTACTTTATATTGTCTGAATGCAAAATAACACGTATTCTATCAAAATAATTGCTATTTAAATATTTATCTGCAAAATTAAACCCTCAAATAAGTTAAATGTTCTTTAATGTCTAAAATATGAGGATCATTTATAACTTATTCTGGTAAAAGATTAAAGATATACTGAAGCAGGAGCTAATTTACAAGGTAGGGGAACTACACAGGTTTAAATTAAATGGTTGTAACTTTGTGAAGATTACAGATACTCTTTCAAGTTCCTCCGTTACCTTTATCTTAATTGGAGCTGCTCTCTGAACTTTAACATACATACTCCTGATTTACAGAGAGTAAGTGGAAGGAAAAACAGGTCAGCAGGGAAGTTTGCTTTGATTTAATCAGTGATCATCTTTAACCACAGCATGATGACGTTCCTGTGACTGTTGAAATGAAGTCATTCTGTGATAAACTACCATGGAACCAAGACCTTCTACTGGGCATTAGCACACCTGCATGTGATGTCTTTCAGGGGTCTAAAGGCTTGAACTGCTTTGTGAGTGATAAACCTACAGTCCATTGGGTTGCTGTGGTTTCACCCCAGTAAGCAGCTCACACAGCCTCGGGTTCACCACCCCTGCAGTGTCATGGAGGAAAGAATTGGAAGAGTAGAAAGGCAAAGAACTTGTGGGTTGAGAGAGTTTAATGGGTAGCTGCATGCACAAGCATAGCAAACAAGGAATTCATGCACCAATTCCCATGGGAAGGCAGGTCTCCAGTCAGCTCCAGGACAGCCCAGCTCCATCATGCATAACTGCTACTGGGGAAGACAAACATAACTCCAAACGTCCCCTCTTCCTTCTTCCCAACCCCAGCTTTTCATGCTGAGCATGATGTGATATGGTATGGGGTATCCCTCTGGTCAGCTGGGGTCAGCTGCCCAAGCTGTGTCCCCTCCCAGCTTCTTGTGCACACCCAGGAGGGGCTGTGTGAGGCGCAGGAAAGGTCTGTGTCAGCACTGCTCATCAGTAACTAAACCAGCAATGTGCTATCAACACTGTTTTCATCTCAGTGCCAAAACACAGCCCCATACAGGCTACTGTAAAGAAAAATAACTCTATCCCAGCCAAAATCAGTGGTGTTGAGAAGTTTGTTTGTTTGCAGTGCGCAGGGCACTGTAACTGAGACTGAGGAATGGTCCCTGTGGGATGCTGTGTATCCACGTTCAAACTCTTGTACGAATCTTGGCTTTGACCCAAAATGCATGTCCAGCCAGGATAATGTTTTTAGAGCATATACTTTGCTGGACTTATGCTTCAATAAATCGAGAGAACTGCAGACTGTTTGCATTCTGCTAAACAGGGCTGTGTTCATACATGCTTACACGTTTCCCTAAATCAAGGCCTTTTAACATATAATAGTGCTTTTTTTTTTTTTTACATTGTTCAAAATCTTCCTCTCCCTTCAGCCTTCATACTTATTGATAAAAAATTATTTACCAAAGTAACAAGTATCATCTGCAAATCAGGACAGAATTATACCAAGATTATTTTTGTGTAGCCTGTAGACAGAAATTAACAACAGAAGGTCTATTCATGTCTGTTTCCCTCTCTATATTTTGAATAGGTTGTGGTCCTCATTTATCTATACATTACTTACATCACTTATGAATCAATTTAACATCATAAAGATTTGTTTATTTGCTCATCTTTCCCATAAGTGAATAAAAAATGGATGCTACATTTTGATTTTCTGGGGAACAAAAAATTGTAATGGGTCATATTCATCCCTGGTATGTGCCAGAGATAAGTTTGGTTTCATGCAATAGATTTAGAAGGTAATAAAATGTTTCTACTCTGAAGACTTGTTATGTAAAATGGCAGCTTTTTACACATCCTGGTCTCCCATTCTGAATAATCAGAATCAAACCTGTTAACTTCAATGACAAAGTGATTTTTTACTCCTTTTTTTTTTTTCCCCAAAGTACAAATCTGAGATTGTAACTGAAGAAGGTGCTTCTGCGTATGGTTGGATTCAACATATTCAGACAGCAATGCAAGCTTGAACTAAGTATGTGCTGAAGTGCTGACCCTGGAAAAAGTATTTGCCTGCAGACTCAGGAGAGGGAGCTAACTTCTATTTTATTCCATAATTTAAGCAGGCCAGGAAATAGATGTTTTTTTCCTGCAGAAAAAAAAAAAATAAAATCTTCATGCAAAACATTACCACCACCACCACTTTTTTTTTACAGCTTTCTTGTTTAACTGCTCGAGATATCACATTAAATCAGTGGAAATTAAAATCGGCCTCCTTGCAAATAGATTTGATTTTCAGGGAATGAAAAGGATACGTTCTTATGTAAAAATCACAAAAAGGCATTTCAGTTTTCACATCTGCTACAAATGAGCACCCATGGTTCAAATCAGATCTGGATTCTTTCCCCTGCATGGCAGCCTATGCATTGCAGTGCTGCTGCAGCACTGCGACAAACCCTAGTGCAAGAACTTATGGGGGAGGAAGGTGATTTTACTGTGAGAGAAAATGGAAACAACCCCAATTTCACTCATTCACACTCAGACAGTCAGTCCCACAGGCTCTCAAGCACCAAGACGTGCATCTAAGCAGCCTGTGCTGCAGTCAGGCACCAAGACACTTGTACCCAGGTGAGCTATCCACTCGTCTTCGCAGTGACACTGAGGACAAAGAATGACTGTTGTTGAGTCCTCTCTGTGTCTCAGTGGTTCTTCTTAGCTGGGATGCCATGTGTCACTTTGGGATCTCCCCTTTTTTGTAGTCTCTCTGGCCTGACAGTGATTGTCACCTTCTGCCTCTGCACCCTGTCCCACATCTGTGAGACATTATCATTCATTCATTGTTCTGTGAGTTCCCTAAGACCCTCAATCAGCTCCTCCCTCTCCTTCCTCTCTGATCTTGTGATGCTTCTACAACCATATGGTCCCATCATTCTCATAATCTCTACTCTATATAATCATTATCTTTTATAATTTTCTCACCTCAACTTTCCTTAAATCTTTGAGGAAAGCTCAATTAATTCATTCACTTGTTTTATACATGTATCTTTATTGTTATTTTTTCTTCCTCTTTTTTTGGATAGCCCAAGCAAGCAATCTTACTTTTTTTTTTTCAAGCAGAGATGTCAAAAAGCCCTGATTTTCACCAAGGCAAATCCTTTCTATCTTTTTACCTCAGTGTATGCTTGCTTGATCTTTTGTGCATATCCATAAGTACACATGTGTGCAAGCACTCACATGAAAATGAGCAAACCAAATTGGTGCTTCCAGGGAGCAATCAGGCCTGGAGCCTGCAGATTTAATTGTCAGGCTTCAGTTGGTCCAGACTACTAAGTGGTATCTCCAGCTGCATTCACTACAAGCCTGACTCACTTTTGAAATTCGATGGTAATCTGATGGAGTCGAAAGATGGCTCTTCACAGCTGGGCTGCCACTGTCAGGAGGTGTTCTTTGCCACGTTTCATTTTAGTGTGCATCCACATGGATTATACCTAATGTTTTGCCCATCTGGATGCTACAGTCAGGTCAGTGGTGCTGCTACCTGTGAAACTGCTGACCATGTAGTAACAGCCTCACTGCAAATTCAGCCACATGTTGTCAAAGTTTGTCTGAATCTGGAAATTATTTTCAAACAAAATACAGGTATTCCAGAAAAAGACAAACTTTTGTACAGAACTCTCTCTACTCTGCATACTGCATCTTTGCATTCAGAGGTTAAATACAAACTCAAGGTAGCTTTCATCCAGCCAGCTCTTCACAGTTACTTCCACACATGCCAAAGCATAGACAGGATTTTAGTTTGCCTGTGCTAAAATTCATGTTGCAAAATCTACACTGTTTACAAACAGAAAGTTAGCAACATGTCAATTAGCCAAGATATGTCTACATGGATTCCAGCCATCCCTTGTGCTCTTCCCCTCATGGTATTGTAGATATATGCTACAACAAAGGCTTTATTCCTGCCAAGTTTGATTTTCACAAGATCAAAATCATTTAGGGAGTCAAAACATGAGCAACATTGAGCTATCACCTCTGTCTCAGGTAATCCTTAACCTAATTACTAGAGACTGGGAGAGAATATTGGGGCGTTGATGTTTGCTCAATTCTCACTTGTTTTCCATGGGTTGTGCTGTTGACTTTCCCTAGGGACAGGATACTGAGCTAGGTGGACTTCTGTCCTGGACTACTTCTGTTCTTGCATCCCAGTTGAACTTACAACCAAACCATCCATATTCAGCATCTGAAGTTATGAATGAACAGCATAATAATTCACTTAAACTGATATTAATCTCATTGTTACTATTAGAAAAGCAAATAATTCAATTCTTCAAAATCTTCTGGCCACGCTGGGAACTGAAGCTCCACGGGGCTGACTGTCCTCCTCCCAGAGCTGCCAATTCCAGCTCCTCTGCTGAAAGAGAAGAGGCAGGGACTGGGGCAGCATTAGTCCCACTGAGGTTTAGCTATCTGAAAATTAGATGTCTGGCTCAAGCTAATCATGTGGGGCTCTTTCCAGTCAATGTATAAGCACCTCTAGGGGGTGATTCATCTCTCTCATCCGAGAGATTAAGTGAAGACAGCTAAATGTAGGTGAAATCAATCTTGTTCTCAGTTTTGCCCTCTCCTGTCTTTCCTTCCCCTTAAGTTTTCTTCCCCCACTGATTGTATTCTAAACAACCAGATAATAATGTATAGCAAATTTAATAAAACCTTTTAAATAAACCTAGTGATTTTTAAAAACCTCTGAGTCTGTTAAGGTATAACAAAAAATGTTGTGCATATCTCTATTTCCCAGATTCTGAAGGAGACAGAAACAGAAATTCGGAGACAAAATCTTTTGTGGTCAATGGAGACTTTTTTGTTCCCATGAGAAATAAACCAAAACACAATATTAATTTCAAGGCTCTTGATTTGCTTTTCAGGTTCCAGCCCAGTCTTTTTCACTTTCTGGAAAGGAAATTTCTATTTTCTGATGGAAAATTATTTATACATTTACAAACTAATAACAAATGTTAAGAAGATGAAGCACCAAAAGTTTGCAGAAGGAAAATGGCCTTATGGGTCTGAAATTCTTTTTTCTTCTGAATCACAGGACGTGGAAAATTCTGATTTGTGTGCTTTCGTTTCACTCTGGAAAGGAAGAACTGTTGATATTCCAAAAACCAATGTTCTTCTACAACTGTTCTTGCTTTCAGTTTCTCCAAGAGGACTCTGACCAGTTGTGAATGAGAAAGAACTGTTTCCAGAGCTATTCATGAGTAATGTCTGCTCATTTCCTAGAGCCAAAACCAGGCTTATGTCTCTGGCAGTGACTTCCAAATCAAATTTAATTATTTTAGGAAAAAATGCCTCTTAATGCTGCCAGCAGCACCTGTAAGCAAGGATGCATGTCTGTATGGGATGCTTCTTGAGTCAAGGCCTCCACCTCCATCTGAGTTAGAATTTCATTCATCTGTAAACAGGGATAATATTTACATTGACCTCATAGAGGTGTTGCAAGGTTCACTTTGTTAGAATTTGCCAAATGCCAGGTCCCTGGAAGCAAGACGGGACGGAATTATAAAAAGTTTATCTTCAATATTCAGAAATTCATCTTCTAAAATGCCAAAACAGATGCACTGCTCCTTTCTTCTCTCTGCCCTCCAGGCTGCTGAAGACTGGTGAATCGTGAGCAGAAATTAGTTCCAGGCTTTGCCTGCAGACATGGTAAGAATTGCACCAGGCCTCACGGAAATAATAAGATGTTCTCAAGACCTGTTGGAGTCCTTTTGAATCTGAAGACTGAGCTGAACAATTTCATACCTGATTCTACAGCTTTTCTAAAAACTTTGCTGTTTGAACAGTCTTCCATTGGAATTGATAGCTGTTTAGCCCATTGAAATTTTGCTTTGTTTTCTGAATTCAGCTGATTTTTCTATAATTTTTCCATGTTTGGAATCAGTAATTTTCAAATCTGTAATTGCAGTTTTCAAATGAAAGAAGCAAAACTGTACGACTACCATAAAAAAAGTGGTTAGAATCAACAACAGAACAAAACCATAGAATCATAGAAGGTTTGTGTTGGAAGAGACCTTAAAGCTCATCTCACTCCACCCCCCTGCCATGGCAGGGACACCTCCCACCAGCCCAGGTTGCTCCAAGCCCCATCCAACCTGGCCTGGAACACTGCCAGGGAGGGGGCAGCCACAGCTTCCCTGGGCAACCTGGGCCAGTGTCTCACCACCCTCACAGGGAAGAATTTCTTCCTAATATCTAACCTAAATCTCCCCTCTTCCAGTTTAAAGCCATTACCCCTCGTCCTATCACTCCATGCCCTTGTAAAAAGTCCCTCTCCAGCTTTCTTGTCGCCCCCTTCAGGTACTGGAGGGGCTCTAAGTTTTCCCTGGAGCCTTCTCTTCTCCAGGCTGAACAACCCCAACTCTCTGCACCTGATTTCATAGGAGAGGTGCTCCAGCCCTCTGGACTCACTCCAACAACAAAATCAATAAAAACCAGCCATACCCTGAAAAACTACAATTGAAGCAAAAAAGGAGAAAGTGCTAAGATTTTAGAGTATCTCGAAGGGGAAAATGCATAAGGAGAAAGCAGGGGAAGATGATTTATTTAAGCTTCAACTTTTTTGCTTAATTATGTTTTAAGAATGCTTCATTTTAATTATGAAGACGAATGGTTCAGAGACTCAGTTTACAGACCTCAACAATAGCAGTTCAACAACATGCAATAGCTTTTCCTCTATCTTTTTCTCTGATATTTTACCACCGCTGCTGCCATGTTTCAACTCTGCCCCTGTTACCAAAAATGGGAATGTTAGGAGAAAAATGCCTGCAAACACTAACATTTCCTTTGCTACATCATGCAGGTCTGCTATGAAAAACGCCACACTGTCAGTCACTTACTCTACTGGCCACACCACAGAAAGCAGCTCCATGGAGAAATTCTGTGGACTTCACTGCTTCAAGCTGTCAGCACTTCTAGCTCAGGAAGACCCTCTGCTGGAGGCTGCCAGATTCTGAAGTAACATCATTGTCTTCTTGCCCTTTTTTTATACTCTTTGTCTGAGCATCCACTGGCCTCCACCAGAGATGTTTTGATGGGCTGGATGATCCGACCCAGTCTGCTCACAACTGCACCAGAAGTGGAAACACTGTGGTAGGGATGAGAAAGTTCAAACCTGGGACATGACCATCACACTACCAGCATCACTTTGTTCTTCTATGGAAGCCAGTGCCTCTGCGTGGTGTCGTGCTGCACCAGACAGGCACAGCAGCTTGCTCAGAGCTAACTTGGTGATTTCAAGTACTGAAGGTGCACTTGGGTCCATGCAAGCACTGTTATGCTGACACTACCAATTGCAGATATGGCATGCACCTCTAGAGTTATCATGGAACATAATGAACCAGGCATGTCAGGTACAAAGAGGTAACAGAGACATGGTTCAGAATCATGTCATTTGTGCTGCTAAAATGCTGCTAATAAAATGTGATGACAGTCTCAGTGTTAATACTGTGTGCACTATCTCTGTGATCAGCAGAGTGTTTATTTTAAAGAACACTGTTTATTCCTTCCGTTGCCTGTCCGAGTCATTCAAGACCAAACAAAAGATCATTTGTGTAGCACAGAGCTGGGCTTAACCCTACAAAGGGCTCAGCATTCTTGCAGCAGTGGACTTAATCTCATGCTTAACTTTAAGCAAGTCAGCAAAATTGGCAAGACTAATTATGTCCTCAGAGTTAAGCATGTGCTTAAGTGCACTTTTGGTTCATAGTCAGAATCCTCAGCACCTTGCAAGGCTCATCTTCCAGTGACCAAATTTTGTCTTGGAAGAGTTTATGTTCAAAGAAAATAAAACAACAAAAAAACGCCAACCCTTGCATCCTCCTGTAAGCATTATCAAATTGGATCCAAGCCAAAACTTTACCATTCCCACCAGCACGTGCAGCTGTTCACTGGGAAAAGGGTGTAATTCCAGCCCCTGGATAAAAGTGTACATTTCAGGGCATTTGCCATAAGCAGAGGTTTGCCATTTTTCACAGTAAAAGTGACTTTTCCTGGTTAGTGGTATTTCCTTGTCTCCAGTGAAAACTGCCTCAATTTCCTATGGAATGTTTACGGGCAGGAACAGGAAACAGTTTAATTTTATTACAAACCCAAAGTGTATTTCCCATTTTATCAAGCCCAAGAAGAATGCCTTTCAACCCCACAGGCTGATCTGTGGCTGGGGGAACACTGGGGACAAGCTTTCAGGTAATGCAAGACTTGCATCAAGACCTCAACAAGTTTAAAAGAGGGATTCCAAGAAGCAACTTGTATCTGCAGGAAAGGCAACGAGGTGAGGTGCTGTGAAGTCAAGTGCCACTGATGTACCTTCATGTACTCCTCCTGCAGGGACAGAACTTAATGAAATAACATTGAGTAGTCTTACAAATGCAGTGAAAGTTGTTCTGCTGGCTCAGGGTTACTCCTCCCTTGGTGACAGCTCCCAGGTTCTGTGGCACAACATGACCAGCCCACTGTGCTATTTGTGCCAGTGCTGGTTACAGATCAGCCTCACGGGTCTGTGAGGAGTTAGATCTGCAGACACAGACTATTTTGCTGAGAAAAATAGAGTAATATAAACTGTTTATGTGAGTTTCAATGAGTTTCAGTGAGTTTAAATGAGATTCAAAGCCATTGACTGCTCTTGTATGGACTTTACTATAACACCCCAACATATTTGTCTCCAGCTATGTCCATTGTGCCTCAACAAACTTCCTAATATGCCACTGTTTAAGCATGTATGGACTTAGCCAGAGCCCAGAGCAGAAGTATTTGCTGCCATTGACACGTGCCAGAGCAGTCACTCCATTTCCAGTAATGCACACACTAAAACACAGCACAGGGGAACGGTGCTGCCCCACCACACAGCTCGCCATCTCCTCCACAGTCAATCCAACCTTCCATTACTGCTCTGCTCTCTTTTTTTCTTTCTCTCACATACTCGTTTTCCCCACTGAACATGAATTTTTTCCCCCAGATTATTTAGATTCTCAGCTTTTCTCCTACAACCTGGTGCTGCCTGTTCCTGCTCCCTTCTACCACTGGAGATGAAGGTACCCCAGCAATCAATTTCCCATCAATGAAATAAAATAACTGCTCTTGTCGAGAGGAAATGGGAGGGGGGAGGGCAGCAGGGAAGAAGTGAGTCCCTTAGCTTTGAGCTCTGTAGCCTCCAGTGCTTTTCTAGCAATGCCCTCCCAACTTGCCAGAACCTGTCAGTCTAGCCTTCCTATTATCACTTCCACTTTGAATTTCTGCTGGAATGTACTGGTTTGTTGATTTCCCATTTGCTGTTTGGCGAGGTTAATGAGGAGCAGCTGCAATACCTGTCCTAACTCCTTCATCTCTCCTCCCTCCCTGCCCCCTCTTTGGAAACCAGTCACAGATGTACAGCTGCTCTGTTTTGGAGACCCTACACAGAGCTTCCAAGTAATGTTTGTTAAACAGATCTTCAAATAGCTCTAAAATCCCCAGGTTTAGCTCTGGAAACACTCAACTTAGCAGCTGAGTTTTCAGTTCAGTCACCTATCAATTGTGCTAACTTTTAAACCCCAATCTTTCTCTAAACTCCCAGCACTGAAGGAGGGTCTCACTTCCTACATCCACCTTGGCTAAATCACACAAGAGTGCATGAGATGACTTTTTCTGCTTTTTAAGAGGCCAAAATACTATTTTGTTATAATATATTCAATCCTGCTTTTAATGCTTTCCACCTTCATGCTCAAGTGACTTTAGAATCCACCCCTATCCATCATCTCTCTGAGTCATACTGGGCCCATCACAGTGGTACACGAGAAATGAAGTCACTTTCCTGGAAGGACAGTAACTACTGACTTATTTAATAAAAAAAGAAGAATCTGTAAGCACAGCAAACTGCGTAATGGAGCGGGACAATGTGAGTGCCTCCCTCAGCTTGCTAAATATTCTAAATTTTAAATGTCAGTGATTACTTTTTTTTCCCCCAGGAAATCCCTTTTGCTCATTTATTGCTTCTATGTGACAAGACTGAAAGGAAAATCTGAAGTTTATGTTTGTATGTGACTGTATTCAAGATGTTACTGTGTTTTAGTGTGTTGCTATGTCCAAGCATAGGTCCTCTCCAGTCCCATGTAAACAGGTCTAATCATTTAAATATGAAGCACAAATTCAAGCAGTCTGGAAAAAACAAGACTTCACCAGTGTAAAATGTTACAGAAGCTTGAGTGTAAAAGGCAAAGAAGCAAGGTAGTAAAGGCAAATTTGCTGTAAGACAGCACTCTGAGCTATTTACTTCCACAAATACACACTGGCAAATACTTTATTTAGCCTTTTTTTTTTTTTTTTTTTTTTTAAAAAAAAAGCCTAAAATTGTTTCTACAGCCTACAAATTTGTTTAAGTTTCACAGGCTTTCTCGACATTCTAACACTGCTAATGCTGTTTCCTGAAAACTATAAGGCTGTCATGGTTCCTCTGTCCTATTCAGCAGTAGAAGGGTGCACAGTAGTCTTCAAATTTATAAAGCAACAGGAATCTGAAGTCATGCTTTGTTACAATATTTTCTTCTAAGATTCAAGATGCTCCCTTTGTCTGCACAGGTCAAGGACTGCGTTCTCACGCTGAGCAGGGTGAAACACTTGCAGTTCCTGGACAGCAGATCCACACAGCATTTGAATGCCATGGCATAGCCGAAACATTCAAAGTTTATTAAAAAAAAAAAGGGAGTCATCTTGAGAAATGTCTGTTTACTTCCCACTGGAGGAATTTGAGACAGTTTTGAGGAAGTAGCACTTAATAACACTGCAACGTTTTTGTAGCCACTGTGATGTGAACTCAGGTTTTCTTGAGAAATTAGATTGTCTCAAAAACTATCAATGCAGTGAGAGAGCATACATCCTTTCCTGTTCAGAAAATTGTGCTTTTGGTATGGCACAAATGCTATATCACAGGGATATTTTAAGAGCAGAAGGGATCTTTTAACAGAATTATAGTGAGGAAAATCAGTCTAATTCATTATGGAAAGGACAACAGTAAATGGAGTCAAACTTCTTAGAACTCTAAACCAAAGTATATTCCATGGGGAAACTTTCTTTCTTTCTTCCCTTTCTTTATCAGTTAAATATAGTCTTGAACACTGTAAACCAGTTTATTACAAAAAAAACCCCAAACCTGCTTGTAGCAACATATTGTCATCTTCATGTCTAGAGAGTAATGTAACATCTCCATGCACCTTGGCTCGAGATGAGCATCTCTCATGAATTCAAGTAAAATTCTGGTGGCTTGCAGAAAATTTGCAGACAGGAGAGACCAACCTTGCTGTGTGAACTGTGGTATGAATTCGTTATTAATCTCTATTGAAAACAATCTTTGTTATTCAGACATTTTTGTTATTGTAGCATCTGAGTGCTCTGCATATTTTATTTCTTCACCATACATCTCTGCACAGTATGTTGGTTTTCAAGATGAGATATTGAGTCAGAGAGATTGTGGCTTGCCATTACAGACAGCTTGGAGGCTACCACGGCCAGCACAGCAGGAGTTTACAGGCAGGTGCATTAACTCTTACAAATGGGAGGCATGATAATTTTCTGTCACATAGATTCTCGAGACAATATATCTAAAAGGATTTCAGTGCTCTGATGTGGGGTCACTTCATTTCAAAGCCAATTCACGAGTGGGAAGCCATCTAAACTAGCATATAAGGAAAAGCCCTGGAAAGAGACATTTGTTTCTTGGGAAAGAACTCTCAGTTCCCCTTCTAGCTGATACGTTTCTCCTTATGTGTTTTATCTAATGTAAAATATAATCAGTAAACAGATAAAGTGAAAAGTCATACTCTGCACATGCATATGTTTGAGTGCAGGGAACCTTGAGTTCTTTGCTGTAGACTGGCCATTGCTTTGCCAAGAGTGCTTTCCTTGCCCTTGAAAAGTTTCACACAGCTGGATGATTCAGATGCTCTGCTAGGAAGCTGCAGATGATGGTCAAACACTGCAGGGCAAATGATAAAATTCAACTTAGACTTTTCGCATCTGGGGGGATGCTCTAAAGCACTGAGGTCCTGAATGGAAAAAATAAGCAGCAGGACTGACAAAATGTGTTTTGCTGTGTAATCACAGAATCACAGAATCACAGAATGTGAGGGATTGGAAGGGACCTTAAAAGATCATCCAGTGCAATCCCCCTGCCAGAGCAGGAATACCCAGATCAGGTCACACAGGAACGCATCCAGGGGGTTTGAATGTCTCCAGAGAAGGAGACTCCACAGCCTCTCTGGGCAGCCTGTGCCAGTGCTCTGTCACCCTCACTGGGAAGAAGTTCTTCCTCACATTTATGTGGAACCTCCCATGTTCCAGCTTGTACCCATTGCCCCTTGTCCTATCATTGGATGTCACTGAGAAGAGCCTGGCTCCATCCTCATGACACTCACCCTTTACATATTTATAGACATTAATGAGGTCACCCCTCAGTCTCCTCTTCTCCAAGCTAAAGAGACCCAGCTCCCTCAGCCTTTCCTCACAAGGGAGATGTTCCACTCCCTTATGGTGTAATGCTACAGCTACACCTCATCACCACAGTGATTTCAGCTCTTCCTGCTCTCTGTTCTGTTACCTTCCAAAGCATTTCTGAAGTTTCTGATACATGCAAATGACCTCCTTTACTTTGAGACATGAACTGGAAAAAATTTAGTGGGATAAATAGATCAGGACTGTCCAAATGAAAACAGAACAAGTACTATTCTTTTTTCTGGTTTGGAAGATGAGTCACCTTTTTCTCTGGATGATCAAGTTGAGTTGTAAAATCCTGACTCATGTTAGAGAAATCTGACTTCAGGCCAGCCTTTTTCTCCATCAGAACTGCAGCTCACATAGCACACAGGAAGATAACTTTTTCAAATATTTAGCAGCTGGTGAATAAATAAATAAGAACAATCAGGTCTATGAATAACATACTGGAAAGCTTGGAAAAGATAACATTTTCTTAGTTATAGACTGTGAAACATCCCCTCTTTGTGATTGTAAATAAGGGTGACATTTGACCTTGAGTCTGAAGGAATATGGCATCTGCAGAAAGCATGTTTGATGTCTATTTTTCTTACTTATTTTTCTTCACTTTTGCTAGGGCTAGTAAATCAAATCTGGGTTATTCTCAGGCTTGGTTTCTGTTCTCTTATTTTTTTACCAAGTTTTCACTCTCTCTGCCAGCCTCTACAAAATTCCTCAGAGACAACTAGGAGTGGCTTGCAATAAACATATAATCTTAAAATTGATATAAACATGTGTGTACATGTGTGTATACACATAATCTGTCTCCCTTTATAATTCTGAATGTCACTCTTCTATTTCCTAAGACCAGGCCATTTGTAGGCACTGCAGTAGCAAAGGAGTGAGCATTGTGCAAGCCAAGGGAAGCTGCAGATACTGTAATTTATTAATGCAGTAAGGCTGTCATTAACCACTGTCAGACGGTTTCTTTTCAAGAGTTGTTATTATTGGGTGTTCAGGAAAACTTTGGTGATGAGGAAACCATTATGTTTCTGTACTCAGTTGTTGAAAGGAATTTGGTCTGCTAGTGGCTAGAGAACTAAAAATTAGTGTCAGGAAATGAATTGGATATGAATACTAATCTGTCAGGTGACAGAAGAAATCCATCTCCCATTGATTCTGGGGCATCTATAAGTGGACTTTTGCTATTCTAAGCAGTGCTGAACAATAAGCATTTGAATTATTTACTGTGTTGATTACCAGACTAATATATGATACTGCCAGGCTGGTGAAATGGCAGGATCTCACACCACAACTCCACAATTCAAAAGAGTATTCCAGAAAGTGGAGTAAGACTCAAGATGAAACCAGAATCCCAGGTGCAGAAAACCAGGAAAAATGGTAAAATGTGACCATCAAAGACATGCTTCTGAAACTCAAGAAAAACAACTGAAAGAATCATATCTTATTTTTTAGACCACAAACAAAACAAAACAAGCTTTACATTGTAATTAAGAACCTAGACAGTTTGTTTTTGCAGGTGGAGCAATCAAGACTACAGGCACACATCTTCATTCAAAGAAAGAGATGACTGAAGATTTAAATATGAGGTTGCAGGAGTGGAAAGATGAGTGGAAGCTAGGGAAGGACCAGAAAGAAGGACTACATGCCTTCCTAGGCATTCTCAACATTGATAAAATGTCTGGTATTATTTTCCAAACCTCATTAAAAGGGAGAATTTCTCAATGTAGTGACAGAGACCACATCTTTCAGTAGGCAGTGCCTTATCTTTGATTTAAGGTACATTGCTGTATGGTTTTTTTTTTTACTCTAATCAGGATGTTCTTCTAAGCAATTAAATCTTGTCTGAATATGTGGGAGTTGCTGCTTGCCTCTACGAATCCTTAGATTTCAATCGCTATTGACATACAAGAATCAACTACTACTAAACAGAATGACTCCATCTTAATGGGCACTGTCCATTTTAAGACATAGCCACTCCCACACAAACTCATATCTTCTAGTGTGGTCTCCTGCGTTGAATCATGCCCTGGAGCAACCTGTCCTGCTCCACTAACTGCAGAGGGAACCTGCACTGACTAGTCTCTGGTTCTAGCACTCAGTTCAGCGTTAGCCATGACAATTCTTTCCGTGATTACCCAGAGCAAGTCCACATGGGCAGTGATGAGGGGGAATCTTTTGTTTCTTTGGCTTTTGCAGCATGGAGGGAATGTTTATGTCTCCACAGCACCAGCAGAACAGCAGCACCTTCCCTGGCCAAAGGAAGGAGTGGGAGAAACTGTGACTCAGACGTGCATCTGAGTCACAGTCCTCGAGGCAAACATCAGGGTGGTGCCACTTTCACCAGGCTCCTCTCTCAGAGCTGTGCTTGTACTCACAGCCTCACTTGCTCCCTGTCTACATGAGACTGTTCTCTTGATGGACTGAGGTACTTGCTTATGTGTACCCGATTTTAAATTTCGGACCACATTCTCTAAGTCATGGAATAAATGTACAGTCATTTCTTTGAAAGAAAAAATAATATGTACAAAAAATAGATCCTTCTAAAATATCCAAGTCAGACCTTAAGCTGAGTCTGACTAGACTTCAGGCACTAAACAAACATTTCTGCATGCCAAATAATCCTCTTTCAAATTGGAAAGAGAACGCCACAGAGGAATTTTATTTAAAGTTGACGGAAAACTCAAGAGAGCTGGGGGTTTCCCCAACTTTCTTCCCCTTTCTTATGTCAGAAGCAGACAGTGATGGAGTGAAATTCTTAGACAGTGAATAAAGACCAAGGAGCTGGTCAGTGTAAAGGCAGTGGTCCTCCTCACACCTTCTATAATGGCATGTTAGCACAGTTTTCACAGTAACTAAAGACAAGAACTCTTACAATTAGCCATAGGGCATCACTTCTTTTCAAGTTGAGGAAAGTTATAAGCCATTTAAGCTATAGGCCAGGCATGAAGGACACTTACACTGCCTTAAAAATTGCACTGTTTCTGCAGCATTGTTATGAGCAAAACTGGGAAGGACTCAGACGTGGATCATACCCATCAATGTGAGAATTATATTTCATGTACGAAGACGTTCCCATCTGCCACTGATCTCAAGGCACTCAGACCCCCTGTGCAGAGAGACCTTTACTTCCAGCTGCCAAGGCAGCCCTAAGACCCAGGAGTGAATCTGGGTTTTTGTCCTGGGTTTTGGCTGGGATAGAGTTGATTTTCTTCCTAATATCTGGTACAGCATTGTGTTTTGGATTTATTATGAGAATAATGTTGATAACACACTTATGTTTTAGTTGTTGTTAAGTGATGCTTATCCTAAGTCAAGGACTCTTCAGTTTCCCATGCTCTGCCAGGGAGGAGGTGCACAAGAACCTGGGAGGGAGCATGGCCAGGACAGCTGACCCACACTAGCCAAAGGGATATTCCATGCCATAGGACATCATGCTCAGTGCATAAACTGGGGGGAGTTGGCTGGAGGGGCAGATTGCTGCTTGGGGACTGGCTGGGCATCGTTCAGTGGGTGGTGAGCAATTGTGCTGTGCATCACTTGTCTTCCTTGGGTTTTATTTCTCTCCCTTTTTGTTATCTTCCTTTTCATACTGTCATTAGTAGTAGTAGTAGTAGTAGCATTTTTATTTTATTTCAATTATTAAACTCTTCTTACCTCAACCCAGGAATTTTACTTCTTTTCTATTTTCCTCCTCATCCCACCAGGGTAGGGGGGAGGAGTAAGTGAGCCACTATGTGGTGCTTGGTTACCAGCTGGGATTAAACCACAACAGTCTTTTTTTGGCACACAACATGGGGCACGAAGGGTTAAGATAACAGCAAATCTAACTGGAGTATATTGGAACAAACACATTATAAGCATTCATTGTATTAGTTTCATAGTCACTGGTCACAGTGTCAATTCATTGGCTTTTAGAGTTGTAATACTAAAAAGAAGTGTCATGGTTTAATCCCAGCTGGCAACCAAGCACCACACAGCCACTTCCTTACTCTTCCACCTGCCCCAATTGGATGGGGAGGAGAATCAAAAAAAAAAAAAGAAAAACTCTTGGGTTGAGGTAAGAACAATTTAATAACTGAAATAATATAGAAGTACTACTAATACTAATGCTAATAATAGTCAAAGGCTGTCCATTAGTCAGAGGTGGTTTAGGGGTTGCTGGGGGGCACTCAGCAGGAGGTGGAAGTGAGAACCTGGTGCTGCAGGGTTGTCACTGATGTATGTCACCACAAACATCAATTTAGGCCATGTAAGGATTAGATTTGGGACAACCATTTGAAAAGCAGGAGGCTTGTCGGGCAACTGGTGATGCAAGGCTCAGGATAAGCCATATGGGGAGGACGGTGATGTGTGTGTTAGCCAGGCCTAGTCTGTATCAGATCACATTTGTGTCCCTCCTAGTTCAGTGTCCTATTTCTGACTGCAGGCAGTGCCAGTTATTTCAAAATAAATTCAGTTGTAGACTATTGCAACTTATCCCCAGGGAAAGTCTAGTTTTATATTTATGGCTTGTGTCTTGAACAGAAGATTTATATCTATTTGAAAAAAAAGCTTGATAAACATTTAGGCTTTTGGGCAAGACACTCTCCAGTCCCTGGGGAAAAGTGTTTTGAAAAGCCTTGGAAGGGGTGATGGGGGCCTCAGACAAACTGTTTACGACTCGATCCTTGGGGGTATGAGAGCAGCTTATGCAAGAGCAAAGTCACTCTGGGCTTTGCAGGCTTAGGCTAGAAACAGGAGAATTTCCAGGGAGATGTGGAATTCCCATCTTCTGCTATGTCAAAGGAAAGTTTCTTTTTCAGACAACATTTACTTCACTCTGAAGCTGAGGACTGGTAACAACCTCCGTTCCCACCAGTATGAGGTGCTCTGCGCTTCCCAGTGAACACCCAGCACCTTCCAGTAGGTTTGGGTCACCAGTCCATCCCTCTCTGCCCTGCTAACCCCCACCTGCCCCTGTAAAGCAGCAGATCCATCTGATCCACAGCTGGGTGCAGTGTTCTGCCTCCCATCAATCCTCCAGACCTGCTTCCTCCTTCAGAAGCACTCAGCTAACTAAAGATTTACTGGACTGTCAGGGGAAGACAAGGCATTCAGGAGACCCTCCTGATCCCATCCTCAATCTCATTAACTTTCTGCTTTCCCCAGTGCCCTGGTGGCTGTGTGTTAACGAAGAGCTGTAATTGGTAAATGAAATTGATTACACAACTGTTTAAATGAGGCAAATTGTCCATCTCTGGAGAAAAGATATCATTTTCTACTGTGCGTAAATCAAATGCAAGTCTCTTAAAAGCACTAGGTAAGTAGAGAGCATTTCAAATTGGCTACAAAGTGCTGGACAAAGCACTCGACAGAAGGAAGGGCATGGAAAAAATATGACCTTAGCAGCTCCTTTCTATCTCCAGTTTCTGTGATTCTATGAATTTTAATTCTATGCCGCACAATTTAATTACCACTTGCAAAGAGCTGCAGAAAATGGATAGCCATTTTCTACTGCAGGCAGAGCTTTTCTGTCATCTGTTCACTGTGAGAGTGCTTAATTGTTCCTACAGAAATGTGGACATAACATTGATTTGTGTCTGTCTGAAGGACTGCACATTAGGGCATCACAGCTAGAAAAAGCTGTCAGGTGTAGTACTAAAAACACCCAAACCCCTCTTCAGTATAACAGTCTGAATCCTGCCACATTGCAAGACTACTCAACAGCTCATCCTTTAATCATCCTAATATCTTCATATGTCTGGTTTGGAATCGCTGCAGAATAAAGGAATCAAAAGGGAATTAATTCCTTTACCCACTTCCTCCATTTACCAGTGCCTAGCTCTTCCTTTTCTGTCTCCCAGGGAAAATGTGATTCTAGGATATTTTTGGGAACAGAGGATAATTCCCCTTCCTTGTGAGATGCCCTTGCAACAGCTTAGTGTCACACCTTCCACTGCCTACTAACTTAAAGATGCCCTCCAAGCCTGGTGTTACTTTTGCTCTGGACATCCTGGTCCCTTCACATCAGTTGCTCCTGAAGCTGTGACGACAGCACAGTGACAGAAAGGCCTCAGTGCTTGGCCATATAAATTCCTAAATTAGTGTGCATATTCATGACTTCATGTAGCTTACAGTTTATTGCCTGTGCATCCCTTATCCTTTCTGTTTGCCGCATCACAACTTTCTGATTTTTATTTTGCCATTTTTGCTGGTTTCAGAATTTCAGATGTTGCTCTTTGCAGATCTTGCTTTTTACTGGGGTCAATGTCTGGCTCATCGACTGTAGTGCTTCCAGCATGGTGTGTTCTAGTGTGCAAGCCTGATGTAGCCCATCTGCAGAGCTGTCATTCCTAGGCCAGCCAATGTTTCTAAGTGACAGGTTTCGTGATTTAACATTTTTTGTGCATAAATACACGTCCTGTTCATGATTTCTATGCTGCACCTGGGCAGTTTCATCTCACAAATTCTCTGTTATTGCAAGAATTAAGGAACTTGTGGTATCTTTGATCTCCTTGAGTCACACTTTGGGGGTTTGGTCTGTGTTGTAAGATAACAGAGTGCTGTATGAGATGAGCAGTGCTTGGTGATGGGTGTTTAGGGTGCTGTGTTCTTTCATTCCCACTAGACTAAAAGGCTATCACGTGTGACAGCCCAGATGATACCCACGATTATTATCTTATTTTTCCAAGTGGAGCTATTACTTTTAAATGATTAACCTGTGCTCAGCAGCAGCTTCATATATTGTGCTTCTATTGATATTTTTTCCCTTGTTTGCATTGCATTAATTCGTTTATGTAGAGTTTGATATGAAATAAACCTAAAATGATCCTAGGCATAAAATCCCTTCATCTTCCAAGGTTTCTGAAAATGCCTAAGGATGGCAGGTGTCTAAGTCTTTCATCAGCATTAGGAGTTTAACTCCATTGGATAATCCTACTAGAAATGATTAATTCAGTATGGTTCATTAGCCCATAAAGGTAACTATCCCACCATTCATTATAACACGAATTTAGGCAAGAGGATTAGGACCTTAAGTAGCTCAGATTAGCTCAGAGCAAGACAGAGTGAACAGTTCTTGCACTGAGGCAACAAATAATCATTTGTATTCAAATGCTTTCACTTTTGGTGGCCTGATTTATTCCAATTCCCTGCACCAGAAAGGAAAGCACTATGTTCTGGGAATGTGCTGAATAATGAGTTATCCCTGAAAACTCAGTGTAACAGACAAATAAGCACTTTAGCCATGGGAAGGCAGCAGCAGAAAGGTGTTGAGACTTGCCTAAAGCCACACAGGGTGTTGGTGTCAGAGACTAGGTTTAGGATTTTGCGAGTCACTCATCAGCAATCAGACTTGAGTTGGGATCTGGGAGTTACTCACAAAGTGTCACACACAAAGAAACTTGGCAAGCTTGCTCCTACCACTGGCACTGAGTGCTCCTACCACTGGCACTGAGGCAGGATCTGAAGACATATGTATATGGAATAAAGATTCTGCCACAGGTTTCTTGGCCTGTAGTGAAGACAAAAAGGATCTGGCAGAAAGGTGCAAAAAACTTCAGGTTAGAAGCTGTAGCATACATTCTGTGATGTTGTAAAGTAAATTATAATGGGTGAGGACTGTGGTTTGCTGAAAAATCACCGTGATCAGGGAGGTGGCCCCGGAATATGTAACTGCCACCACCTGGTTGTTTTCTTTCATTTATTTTTGTCAGAAAATGGATCTCCAGGATCTGCCTGAAAAAAGGCAAAGGTTGCCAAGTGTCAGTCACTCTTACTCACTTTTGGACAAGATCCAGAAACCTACTGGTCTATTAAGTTCCCTGGAGCTAGTTAATGACCATCATGTCTGACTTACCAATGTGATTCCTGTCTCTGATATCACTCCTGTATTTGGAACATCTATGGTCTAGTTGCTCTTCAGGAAAACCCAGTGATCCAGGCTTGCTGAACTGGTTACTCAGTTAATTCCCTCTATCAGTAGTCCACCAGGTGAACTGACCCTGTTTTTCCTTGTTATTTTCTTTAAGGATTGTGTGCCAGATAAACTAATTTAGATAAGGATTTCTTAACCAGAGGATGACATCCACACACCTTTGCACACAGATACCATGCCATCCCTACAGTCCCTGAACAGAGCTACAAATAGGGTGTAGGGGAATAAAGCAAAACTTTAAGAGTATTTCTGCCCTCCTTTGTAATTCTAAAAATTCTGAACAGCCCATGGATTTTGATCAGTATCTTCAAGACAACAGGCAAAGGTCTCTTTTCTGTTCACTCTCCAGCATTTGGTTCAGTACTTGTAGCTGAAGAGCATATGCCATTTTTAAAGCCTATTGCAACGTCATTTTTCTCCCCAAGCTGCAGCAGTTTGTGTTCCCCAGCTCCTTCTGTGGATGAGTGGGCAAGGATGGACAGCAACAGTTAGCATAATGAGTGGCAGTACTCACTGTCATACCAGCATAACTTGAGGTTCATGGGGCACCATTCCAGACAAAGGACTTTGGGACCTGCCAGTTTCATGCTGCTCAGTGAATGATTTAATTCTCAGTACTTGCAACATCTAAAACAATCTTCCCAAGTGGAATTCATAATTGGACACAGACGTGTTCCTCCAGCTGCACGATTCCTACAAAAGCACTATTTAAAACTAATGGGTCAAAGTCATTCTCAGTGTAATTCCACTGCAACTCATGGTATGAATCAATCTGAAATTCAGTAAGTGGTGCCTAAACCCTTCCCAGCTATGGGCATCAAAGCCTGTGATGTGGTACAGAAAGGGAGAAACAGAGGCAGCAATGAGAGTGCAAGAGCAGAAAGTCTAAATGAGGAAAATGTAAGACTGGTCTATGTTTTTATTTGTGGTCCAGGTGGGTTTGTCACACATATGTTACACATATATCCTATAATGGCCTATACACCATGCAATAACACTGTTGTGCATAAACATTTGGAAGAGTGTTTGCTTCATTTCAAAGGTTTCTAAAATGCAAACCTGGAAAATATGACAGATATGTCAGGCAAATTTGGAGCCTCCTTAGTTTTCAAAATCGTTGCAAATGCCTTCATGAACCAGATACCTTTTTTGGCTAGATTAGATCAAGAGCCATAACAGGGATGTAGAAATATTAGATAATCAGAATGCATTTCAAATAATCATTTTATTACCTCTGCCCCAGCACCTATGCTTTTGACCATATTTAGTTTCTTGGTAACTGAGTGCATTTTACTCTGATGACACCTAGTCTGTGCACTGGCAGGACAGGCATGTGGGAGAGATAAATGAAGCTGTTTTATCCACTAACATGCCACTCCAATGAGAAAAACAACTGAAGCTCTAGAGCGTCCAGATCTGCAATTTGTGCCCAGGGACTGTCACAAGGTAAGCAGCAAATGACCCCAGGAGAGATAGTGGGGACAGAGAGGGTGCTTTTTCTTAGAGTCATTCCACATGTGAGGCCGAGAAATCTCAGCAGCAATCCTCTGATGAGGTAATAGAGTCACTGATCACTTATGATCAATAAAAATCTGCTGCCAGCTTTCACAAGACTGGAGCTGGCAAAGAGATTTAAGATTTCAGTGTAGTTAATTACATTCTACCTGCTTGAATTACTCTGCATTTTTAATATTATGTAATATTATATTTATGCATATTGCTGGGGGATAATTTTAGGAACAATAAGGAGAGCTGCTCAGTGAGAGATGACCATCAATTGTTACTTACAAGTTGAGGGCAACGTTTGTACTTACAGTTGGGCAAATACTGCAGGATATTTTGAAAATTATATTTTGATTAACCATTGTAGGAGCAATCATCTGTTCTTAGAGAGAAAGAAAGAAACAAACACATAGTTCTTCAGGAATAAGTTAGGTGGATATTTATATTATTCTTTTGAAATTTATTTATTTTCCTGCTTATAAAAATTTTATTGTCTAACTAGGGAAATTAGTGCCCTGTTGCACAATAAAAAAAACATAACACCAAACATTTAGAGAGTTTGAAATAGAGAGTTTACTGGCAGGTAGATGATTAAAAAGAAATTCCACACTGAACAACTAAGAGAAAAAAAAAAGACAACCAGAAAAAAAAAACATGCAACAGGCTACACTTGATAAAAAACAATTGCAACAAGATTTGCACACTTCTTTCGAAGCATGATCCTGCTCTGCTTGTGCAGACTGTAGGGATCCTGTGAGATCAAAGACATTACATACTTCTGAGGCCTTGAGTTAGAATTAAATTTCTAAAACTTTATGTTTCAACTGCTGCAATGTCTCGGTGGCAGCAGAAAATCCACCCCACACAAGAACTCGAAGGGCACTCCCACAGCAGTGTCACATAAAAACACAGCATTATTCCTCACCATTATGTTTGCTGTCTGGAATCTTGCCACAAGGAACTGGGTAGAATTGTCATTGCCTTAGATTTGACCTTAGTGATGCAAGTCATTGCTGTCACATACATGCTCAGTCCTACCAGTCAACCAACTGAACTAGCAGCACACAAGCTACTGGACCAGTTTGGAGTTCCAAGCCTACTCCATGGGATTTTTTCCATGCTTCTCATAAAATGATCATAAAATTCACCAGATTTGGAGTTTTCCTGTGCTGGGTACTCAGTTAAACTGTTTAAGCTTAGTCATGGGGTGGATTGTGAACTGGCTGAAGGGAAGAAGCCAGAGAGTTGTGGTCAATGGGACAGGGTCTGGTTGGAGGCCTGTGTCTAGTGGAGTCCCTCAGGGGTCAGTACTGGGACCAGTCGTATTCAACATATTCATCAATGATTAGGATGAGGGAATAGAGTGCTCTGTCAGCAAGTTTGCTGATGACACAAAAATGGGAGGAGTGGCTGACACACCAGAAGGCTGTGCTGCCATTCAGAGAGACCTGGACAGGCTGGAGAGCTGGGACGGGAGAAATTTAATGAAATATAACAAGGGCAAGTGTAGAGTCTCGCATCTGGGGAAGAACAACCCCATGTGCCAGTAGAAGTTGGGGACTGAGCTGCTGGAGAGCTGCGTAGGGGAAAGGGACCTGGGGGTCCTGGTGGACAGCAGGGTGACCATGAGCCAGCAATGTGCTCTTGTGGCCAAGAAGGCCAATGGCATCCTGGGGTGTATGAGAAGGGGGTGGTTAGTAGGTCGAGAGAGGTTCTCCTTCCCCTCTACTCTGCCCTGGTGAGGCCACATCTGGAGTATTGTGTCCAGTTCTGGGCCCCCCAGTTCAAGAAGGACAGGGAACTGCTTGAGAGAGCCCAGCACAGAGCCACAAAGATGATGAAGGGAGTGGAACATCTCCCTTGTGAGGAAAGGCTGAAGGAGCTGGGTCTCTTCAGCTTGGAGGAGACTGAGGGGTGACCTCATTAATGTCTATAAATATGTAAAGGGTGAGTGTCATGAGGGTGGAGCCAAGCTCTTCTCGGTGACATCCAATGATAGGACAAGGGGCAATGGGTGCAAGCTGGAACATGGGAGGTTCCACATAAATGTGAGGAAGAACTTCTTCCCAGTGAGGGTGCCAGAGCACTGGCACAGGCTGCCCAGAGAGGGTGTGGAGTCTCCTTCTCCGGAGACATTCAAACCCCCTGGATGTGTTCCTGTGTGACCTGATCTGGGTATTCCTGCTCTGGCAGGGGGATTGCACTGGATGATCTTTGGAGGTCCCTTCCCATCCCTCACATTCTGTGATATCATTACATTACATTTCATGTTGAATGAACCAGGATAGTTTGATTTGCAAACATGGACTTTGTAGGGGAACAATATGTGTTGGACTAGATGATCTTTTAAGGTCCCTTCCAATCCCTAACATTCTGTGATTCTGTGATTCTGTGAAATGCCAAACCTGACAGGGGCCCAGTTGCAGGGAGAGTCAGGAGGTCCTTCCCCAACAGGGAAACTCTGCACAGTGCATCCACCTCACACACAGACACTGCACCCTTCCTGCAAGTGGTCCCAGCTTTTATCCCCACAGCAGACACCTGGCACTCATTGACCCAATGGGGGCACCTGGGGCTTGTTCACCCAAGGGCTTTCCCTGCAAGGCCAGCAGCACCTTGGAGGAAAGCCAAAAGGCAAACTCATCCCCTCCTTTTGAAGGGCTGTGGGAACCCCCATATGTCAACCTTAATTCAGGGCTGGGGGTTCAGACCCCAGCACTTCAAACAGTTAAATGGGTAGGTAGGTTGGCAGTAGATAGGCTGACACAGCAGTCAATGTATGCTTGAGAAAATAGGGAAGGAGAAGAATGAAAACAACCCAGGACACTTGCCTCAGAGACATATCGTGACTGTAAACCACTCACTTTCCAGTGAATGTAGATCTCTGCCAAGTGTCTGCTTAATTGTTTGGTCCCATAATCTAGGGCTACCTTGAAAAGTGTTTGCTGTTAGGAAAACTTTCTGTCATCCAACTGCATTGCTCCTTCTAGTCTTTCCTCTTGCTGCCCCAGTCAAAGTTGCTTTTTTAGTTATGTGTAAATATAACAAGCCCTTTCATGAAATGTTAGCAGTAAAGTACACTCCCCATTTTATTTAGTATATATATCTCCATTTCGTTTAAAAGAACAATAGCAAAACCACAAACTGAAACTGAGTATCATCAAGCACTGAAAACAAAAGGGCACTTGTGGGATTGGAGTGGTGGGAAAAAAAGAAGTTTGATTTCCCAAAGCGTTCAGAAAAACACATTTGATCTTCTTATTTCATACTTTGGTGTCGGATATTTCAACCTTCCATCCTGGGCTTAGTTCTGTGTTGTCTTACCAGCAAATCTGGGGTCTGTCCCTGATTGTACTGCTTACCTACTGTGTGACATGGGTTGAAGCACGTGTCCTTGTGGTGCCTGAAGACACCTGAATTTAAAATGGCTGCAGAGGTGTATTTAAGAATATAGCTTGATGCCAAAAGGCTTACACATAAGCAGTCTCCTTCTGCTCTTAGTACCTAAATTGGAGATGGAGTAGATCCACTTTGTCTCAATTGTCATTTTCTGGGTTTGGTGAAGATGCAAGGTATGCTCTGGGATTGTCCAATGCAAGTTACTCTTGATCCACCCTTGGAGCAAGAGCTGCCAGGACCTCAAGCACCACTTCTGTGGATTCTCCATCAGAGGATGGAAGAATGGAAGGCAGAGGACACCCCCACTGGCACCAAGCTCCTGACACTATCACAGTTACTCTAAGATATTCTGCTCACTCTTTTGTGCTTCCTCCATCCTTAATGCCTGAGCTCAGACCTGCACTTTGATTATTTTATTGGGAGTTCCTCTGCCTTAACATTCCTCATTTCCAGACTTTAAGTATCATTTTTGGGTGCCACTGCAATATTTCTCCAGAATTATTGTCTCACACTTCCAACCATTTTTTAAATTTCTCTTGGAGAGGTAAGCTTAAATAACAAGGAAAGATGAACTGCATCTGGGTAAGTCGTAGTGGAGAGATACTAGAGAGCATCAGGGATAGCAAGCCCTTCCAGGAAGAAATAACAGAGAAGAATCAGAGAGAAGGGTTTGTCTGGCTCAGTAAAACAAAGAGAGAGGGATTGTAATTACTGGCTAGAAATATAAAAATAGCTAGAAAGCCTGTAGTGGGAGAAGATGTATCTGAGCAAAGGGACAGAAGAATAAATTAATTTTAAGAAGCACTGAGACCACTGAAGATACACCGTTGAAGTATATTTTTAACCATTCAAGTACTTAAGTTTCTAACCTGATTTTCAGTCAAGTAGCTATGAAAAGTGAATTATTTTTGGTCTGGAGCATGGTCAATTCATGTAGAGTATTACATGTAAAACAGTTGTTTTCAATAGCAGAGGACTGGGCTGTTGGGCTGATATTTCTATAGACTCAATGTCTCCAAAAGGCTCATAGCTAATGAGGAGAAAAGATGGGGAGTTGAGTGAAGAAACACCTGAGGAGTCAGATCAGATGCTAACAGCCAGCTCCTTCTCCTACTCAGGTGTTTCTCATTTAGACCTTTCCATAGATGACTGATGTGCAAAAAGGGAGGAAAAAGATCCCTCAGTCAGCCTGGTAATCACAACTTAAGACCAAGAGGACCAATAGCAGCACCTTAGTATTCTGCTCTAAAAATATCACAGTATGCCGCTAAGATTTTCCAGTAGTTTCAGTGCCACGTTCATGGAAAACCTGGTTTTTTTAAAAAGATTTTTACCTGCCATTTTTGCTGTGTGTGAACTCTGAGTGTGAATATGGTCAAAAGGGGAAAGACCCCAGAGTTTGAGTAGCCAATAGGAAAAGAAAGCCAAGCAACGGGTTGCCAACTTCTCACCTAGGATGGTTTCTCATGTGAAAGGAGTTGCCTGCAAAGAAATACTGGCAATAGCAGTCAAGGAATCTGTCAAATCATTTCCAAGAAGAGGGATAAAAGGCATCCAAAAATTATAGGTCCATTGTTTCTAAAGGAAAACAAAGATGAGGAGAAAAAAATTTACACTAACACAGTTTGTTAATGCTCTAAGAAGGTCTTATTATAATTTTTGATAACCTAATTTCTTAAGGAAGTTAAATGCAATAATGTGTGTTAGGAGTTCCTGAATCTGGCAGCTCCACGGAAGGAAGGCTCTCACAGCTCCATCTCCAGCAGCAAGGCTGAGCATGTGCTCCTGCTGGGCACACGTGCATACACGTGTGTGATATACGTGTGCAGGCACACCTACACATAGACTGATGGCTGGCCACACAGATCAACACACACAGCACCCATGCAAGTGCAAGCAGCACCAATGGTTTACTTTAATATTATTACACACACAGATTTATTTATTTTGTCTCATTTACCATTGATTTTCTTGTTGTAATATCAGGCTTCCCAACCAATGAGGTTCCCAGTCAATGTGCTATTTATGCTCATGTTTCTTATTTCTAGTTGCAAGGAAAAAAGCTCCCCCCTTCCTGAGTAAGGGGCTCTCTCCACTTTCTGCAGTTACCAGCACCAGAGACAAATGGGACCCTGTGTCTCATGGTGTTCTCTCCAGTGGCTGGCACCTGGGCCCCCATACACACGTGCACACAGAACAGAGAGCCCCTTACCCAGGAAAATGGGAACAGACTTTACTACAAAGGTGGGACAGAGTGGAATGACCAGGAACAGGGCATGGCCAGACAAGTGTACTGACTGGCAACCTGTGTACATGTGACAGCTGCTTTGATAATCTTTTCTATCTCTTTTCCTGCACTACTTACCTAAGATCCCAAACCAAGTTGATCTCTCCTTTTCTCTAACCTTGGTTTCTCTCCATCCCAAAAATGTTCTTCCTTACACCCTATGGTGACTTCCATACCCCTCTAATCCCCTCAGTCTGTAGGGTGACCAGAAGGAACATCTCCCATTGACTCACCTAGTGGGTCTCACGCCTGGACAACTGAGCTGATTGTCCCCCTGCAACAGCCCTGGGAGCAGCTGGGTCAGGGTTCACCGTTGGCTGTGCTTAGGTTTTGGGGGTTCTCCACACATCATTCTTTCTCTGTGGCCTGCATATCTGTGACTCTGCTTTTCCTTTATGCCCTTTCCCATTCCCTTGCAAACACAAATCTTTTAAACCAAATATTAAATCTCAACCATGTTTTTCAGAGGATCAGAGATCTCAGCAATACCAAGTTCTGGAACATTTCATAGAAATGAGCAGTTGGACAGCAGGAAGAGGCCCAGTTCTTCACTCAGGGGAAGGATGGAGCATGAGTCCAGCCTTTGTTAGCTACAAGAAAATCCACACCAGTAATCAAGCTTAAGATATAAACCTATGGGAAAGTGGATTATGTTAACTTCATTATAAATAGAACACATTTGAGCAACACTTAGAGGCTCCTTGACAGGCTGGAACATTTCATGCTGTATGTCTTAAGTTAGAAGCTCTGGAGCCAATATTGCCATAGTAAGAAGCCTTTTTCCTTTCAACTAGAAATAAGAAACATGAGCATAGATAATGTGATAAATAGCAGATTGACTGGGAACCTCATTGGTTGGGAAGCCTGTTGTTACAGCAAGAAAATCAACTGTAAATGAGACTAAATAAATAAATTTGTGTGTGTAATAGTATTAAAGTAAACCTAGATAGATCCAATAAAAATATTGAATACTGAAAAGAGAACTAGTAACTTAGCCTGATAACACGCTGTATGTGGGCTAAAATGTGACATCACAATAGGCCAAATAGCACGTCCCTTACTTCATTTGAATCCACATAGAGCAAGTATGGCTTTTAAAACTTACATTCTGAAATAGTCAGTCTAACACTTCGGAGTCTCCCTTTCAGTCTGTGTAAAATTACACCTGTGTGTATTTCTGTACTCATTGATAAGTATTACAACAAACTGTGTTACTTTATATACCATCTATGCATTTTTTTATTTGTTCCATTGACACTGTATGGAAAGATTGAAGGGAACAGTACAGAATGGCAAGACACTGGGTTCTTGTTATGCTATGATTTTCCTTGAAGAAGCAAGATTTGCCACCACAAGCAGCATTACAGTTAAAAGAGGCATTTAGAGCTGAATTCAGGAAGGGTGTGTACAGGCATGCTTTTATGAATTTGATGTCAAAGAGACAAGTTCATGTGCAGGATTATACTGGATTCAAAGCAGTACTTACATATCCTCATATTTCAGTGTTACAAAACCCCCATAGATCATTTCGTACCACACAGCTCTGATAAAACAGTTAAATATGGTTGGAATGTAACAGATGAGAAGAGTTATTTTTAAAGGCTGCTTGCTATAGGTTAAGTGGGAGAACAGCAGTTTTTCATTTATTCCTTTGTAGATTTGCAGTGAAGAATTCCAGGGAAAGATATAGATGTAGCAACAAACAGATGAACTGGTTGGGATGTCTTGGTCTAATGATATTTTGTATGAAAATGGAGGAGTTTATTCCAGATCCTTATCCAAACATTTATTTAACAGTTTCCACAGTAACTGGCCGTTGCAAACTGGCATGATGGGCCTGCCTTTAGTTTATAAAAATAAATCACAACTTAGATGTCATTTTGCTGTTCCATGTAGGGAACTGATAGCCAGCTGGAGAATGTTAACAGTATGTTAGTTTACTTTTTTTTTATTTTTTTTTGTCATGCAGTGGCAATGAAATTTGTTTTCAAGGTTTAACAGAACCCCAAGATGGCATAACAACTTCAAGACTGGGTAGCACAAGCCAATATTTTGGGTCTTCAGTGGTTCCAGCATGGAAAATGGCTTTTGGTGAATGGCACATCACAGAACTCTTCAGAGTGCATGCACACACACACACACACGTCATACAGTTGGATATCCCTCCAGTGGAAGGTTACTCCCCACTGTTCATTTCCTGAGGCTGTATGAGCATCTTCCCCAAAACTGGCAAGAGGCACCAACTTGAGCTGCCTGGAAGACAGGAATTTCCATTTTTATTAACATCTCAGAGGCTTCAGCATTTGTTTTGTCCTGCTGTGTTTGGAAGAAAAAGCACATTGGTACAAAAATTGCACTGAAACAAAATATTCCCCTTTTAGGAGAAATGAGACCAGCTCTAACATTGCAACGTGTATTGAGGGGAAGCTAAGGTTCAGACCCTTGTTTTGTCTCCCTTGCCCACCTAGGTGACTGCTGTGGCCTCTGGGCTGTGAAATCAGCCTGTTGCCCTCATTAATAGACTTTAAATTATGTATATAGTAGCGCAATCAATGCTAATCAAAACAAACAGCTTTTGTTGAAGTACTAATTTCTAAACGTACCAAAATACCTCCACAACCACAATAATTGAGTCGCTCAAAACACAACTGCAGGATCCATAAACCCTGTATATGTGTGTGTAAAATAAGGCAATCTTTATCCAATGCACTAAAAGCTAGTAAAAAAATAAACAACTCTTCTGGACCAGGTTGAAATATTCAACAGCAGAGAAAGGATGGGAACATCCATTATTGATAGAACATTTTTCACTAAATAGTAGTTCTGTTTCTGAGGTGACAGAGATGACTTTGCAGGGAAGCACATCTTTAAAATGTGCATCTGGAAAACTGGCATTTGTTATTCTATCAGATCCTGAAACACACTGTCCTGATACAGATAGAGGTTACTGGGGTCATTACAATCCTGTTGCCTGCATGCTGATCTCTGTCTCATATACATAGCAAAGCAAACCACTCCTCCAAAAAATTTATCTACTCTTTTTCATTTCAACTAAATTATTAATCCAAATAGAATAAATTAAGACCTTTCAAAACCTACATTCAACTTGAAGTTTCATACTTTGACCCAATTGAATGAATTTTTTTCAGTAAATTGTTTCTTTTCCTGCTGGACTAAGAAGGTACTTTATTTTCCTGTTACACTTGCTTCTGTTTCTCCTCAGAGTAGTAGTAACAGCATTCCTACTATTAAGTTGTATATTTCAATTTTCATTTCAATTTCTGATTGTTAACAACTAAGATGAAGTCTAGTATTCAAAGCAGATTATGCTGTATCATCCTCCTGAAAGGGTCTTACCAAGCTTTTCCATCACTGTTAGTAGTTGCTGTCATGTTTAAGAGACCAGAAAATGCCATGTAACCTGTTTTCTATGTAATTCTTATGTACTTGGCTACATAAATGGGCAGAAAAATCAAATCAAAGCCATCTGGCCATTCTACTACTGCTCCAAAGATGCTGTTCTCAGCTGTCTCTCTTCCTCTCACTGCATGTGACATGCTGTTGCTTGGAAGGCACCCAGTCAACACCCTGTTTTGACATTTACAAAAGGACATCTGCAAGATAGACTGGAAACAGTAGGCCTGTGGATTTTGGAGGTGAATGAGTAGGGATGCACAAGAAAGGACTGCCATAAAGAATGCAAACCATGCAGTTTTGTGTATTTTGACCTATAATTCAGAAGCAAAGGGAAAGCAGTAGAATTAAAAGTCAGTAAATTTAAAGCTGGCAAAAGAGAAGGGATATTTCAGCCAAAGTCTGGGTCAGCTACCTTTTATCTGTATTTAGTTTGCACAGTTAAAAAGAGTAAAAATCAGTAACAGAATTCTATGTTCTTCTCACGTTAGAAGGTATAACCCAGAATATACCCCAGATGCAGCTATCTTGAGTAAAAATAAATCAGACTTACAAAGCTACTTTAAAGCTCACTAAAGCTTACTAAGCCAGTTATTAATAGAATCATTCATTTCTTAACATACTAATGAACACATATTTTAAAATATATATTGCACAGTTTGTAGTTACTATGAAGGAAGAACTCTAAATCTAACATAACCTTTAAAGTCACTTTTTTCCTGGACATAAAATGTTCAGAATAATGAAGAGTTAGGATAATAATCAGTCAAGATAATGATTGTTTGCATGCACTTATGTGCACGTAAGTGGGAATACCACGTGTGCGGAAACAGAGGATTAGGCCCCATTAACTTTAAAAATATTTTAAAAGATTAAAAATTATTCTTCTAAACAATGGTAAAAAATTCACTCACTCTCTAGTGTAATTGACATAAAAAAATAGGCTGCCATAGACTTTAAGAGGTCATAATGTCCATTCTCCTACCCTAGGCAGGATTACATATAAGCAAACTTCAGTCTCATAACTCACCTGGCAAATGTTTGTCTAAATTGCTCTTTAAATCTCCAGTGAAAGACTCCACAGCTTCCTGAAGCAAGCTAATCCAGCACTTCACTATATTGCCATTAAAAAGCTTTTTTTTTTTTGCTAATGCCTACCCTAATTCTGTTGAGGCAATTCAAACACATCATGTCTTGTCCTGTTCATACTGGCTATTATCATGTCTCTCCACATTCTTCCCTTCCCTAGACTAAACAAACCCAACTCTTTCAATCTTTTCTCACAAGTCGTGTTTTCTGGACCTCTAATAATTCTTGTTGTTCACCTCTGGATTCTTGCCAATTGGTATAGACATTTCTTGAACTGTTGTTTGCCCTTAGCTGGACATAGTATCCCAGACGAGGCTTTATTCACATGGAGAAATATTACTTCCTGTACCTTATATAGCACACTTCCATTTACACAGGCTGTATGAGGATTCCCTTTTTTGTGGCAATCTGCTGATTCACATTCAGATTCCTTTTTGTAGGTCTTCTGCCTACTCAGTTGTTCCACACCTTTTATTTGTCCCCTGGACTGTTCCTCTCAAGGTACAGCACTTACTCTTCCTCATCTTTCTCTTGTCATTGAGGCATTTCTTTGAACTCTCAAACTAATAAATAAATAAATAAATAAATAAAAGAGTAATTTCTGACTTCAAAAGATGAGATACTCCAACCCCAAAAAGTTATTGTGCAGTGGTTTATAATGATGGAAAAACAGGAAAAAAAATATGTCGCCATATAAAACTCGGTGCAGTTTCACTACTTGAAAGTTATTATTGTGGAGTCTCTAATCTCTTACTATAAATAGGAACAGCAAAGTGGCCTCTGGTACAAATTGCTTCATTTGGGCAGGATTTGAATTTTGACTTAATAAAAGGAATCAACAACTTCTTAGTTATCATTTGTAAATACAAAGAAAAAAGTGTGTGATCATTAAGCAAGTGAATGAATAGAAGGACTTCAGAGAAAGGTGAAGGGATGCCTGGGATTTCAAGTCTTGTCTAGAAAATTCAGGAAAAGTTGTTAAAGTAAAAGTTTTATTTTTCTTCAAATGAAAGAATGAGAAAAAGTCCTTATCTACAAAGAAATACCTCGGTCACAAGTCATCTTTCCTAGGAACATGAATCGTTCCACAATCAACAGAACACCTCAAGTCTGATTCCCTGGAGCTCCAGATTTTGTGGCTGAGCTCATTAAATAACAAATTCTGGCCAAAGCTGGTTTCAGGACTAGAGCACTAACATTGCCTTGCTGCTCTGTTGCCACTCAGGTTTCTGATATTATATTTGAGCTTCTGCTCCAGGTTTTCTTTCAGTAAAGACTGCTTTGGATCTTCTTCTGTCCCAACCACCAATTTATTGAAATTTGCAGTTTAGTCTCACCAAAAATTGAAGTTGTCTGTCAGATCTAGCTAAAATTGGAAAAGGGTTTCAAGATTATGAATAGAGAGGACTATAACAGACATCAAAACTGGTTGTTAACGTGCATCTTGTTTCCATAGGAAATCAATCTGGACAGCCTGCTGCTGCCTATGCGCTATCACATGTCTTCCTACAAAACACAAACTGCTTTGCTCAGGCTTCCTAGAAATAAATGGGACCAAAAAGAAGGTCTTGCTGTAAAAGAAACATTTTGAGGATCTGAGTGTGAGGCAAAACCAAGGAAAAGGCTCCCATTGGCCAGAGAGAGTTTGGGTAAAACTCATATAAACACTGAGACAAGGATTAAAATGAAAACTGAAATTTCATGCTTAATTGCAGCTGGCATCAGTGAAATCCCCTCTCCCAGTTCACTCCACAGCAAGAGCAAAGACATTATAGTGACACTGTCGTTTAAATGCCAGTGACAGCAACACAGAAGAACAGACATGTTAGAATTGGAGCTGGCCAAAGCTTTTAGGTTTTCCATTTTAAATAATTCACACATTTCTGCTCCTTTCCCCTCTTCATCCAGAGCCATTGGGAACTGTCAGGTGTCGAAAGCAAACTACAGAAAAACTGTGGAAAACACTAGGAAAATGTATGAGATCTCAACATAGATGTTTTCTAGGGTCATGTATCTGACAAATGAAGCAGTAGCCTGCTTGTCAGTTTTCAGGTCTGATTCATTTTCTTTTTCAAAAAGTAAATAAAATCCAGTCTTCCTCTCCTCCCTTCCAAAGCAAAGAACTGACAGGGTCACATATTTATATTTCCACTTAAACATTTATTTCTCAAGAAAAGTATTTTTAAAAAGAGAGAGAGAGGAAACTAACAAAAGTATCCCTGATCTGTGTCAAACTTGATCATTAAATTGATAATTTTTCCTACCTTCTTGCTTTTCCAAGGTCCTGTCTTTCCTTCAGAAATTCCTTGCATTGTTTCCACAGCAGTTCCTAGTGCATTAATTCAGGTTTAGGCATCCAGTTCTTTTAAAAAGGGGTTCCCTCAATCATTTTCTGGTCATGCAAGTAACTTTCTTCTCAAATAGTATTTTTTTTTTCTCTCAGAAGCAAATCCACCAGTATTATGTTTCCCTATCAGAGAACAAATATATGAATTACAAATTCTTCCTTCTTCCCCCCCTCAACAGCCCATTGATTTCATGCACACTTTCCCAGAAAATCCAACAGCTTTACATTCTCCCTGCCCCCAAATCCATCAGGTTTCCCATTCCCACAGTCTACCCTGGCCCCTCTGAACACACCATGCTGCTTATTCCCAAGGACTCAATAAACAGCCCAGAAGCAGGGTGTCCTCTCTGGCAGCTCTTCCATATAACAGCACCAGCATGACAGTGGCAGCAGATGGGCTGCCTTGCTAAGAACACGACGTGAGAAACCAATCTTCCTGTGGGGCTCTAATTTTTGGCTGGTTGGCAGGCTGGGAAGTGGGAGAATCCAACCTCCCTTGCTTCTGTACATTAGACAGGAAACAAAAGCCTTCCCCTCCCTCACTTATTTCAGAGACAGACAGGCTTAAGACCTTCACGTTGTGCAGGCAACATAGATTGCCCCATCCTCTACTGAGCTGGAGAAGGCAAATGCTTCCTGCTGCTGCATCACCTGCCTTCCCATGGCATGCCAGAATGATTCCTGCTCTGTACACGTCTCTCTTGCTTCCAAATCACAGAAAAAGGACAAATTGCTTTTCCCTTTCCTTAGCAATATGGGGGGGGCAGCAGGGGTGGGTTGGGGTAAAGCTCCTCAACCCTTTTGGAGATATTCTGTTTGAAAAGAATAGCCATTTCTATCACAGTACCTCAGTTATAAGTAATTAGTGCATTTCCAAGTATTCTACTTCTTTAAGTTGTTTTCTTGTTGGATTTATTAGGTTCAGCCCTCTAAACATTTACAAATGTTTTTATGTTACTAATGTTGTCACATGGAAATCAGTTCAGGCAAGTATATGCAGGTCAAAGAGAATAGATGTTAGGAAACATGACTGCAAAAATCAAGGTTGTTATAATGAAAGAGAAGCTCTTTCATCTTCCCACGTGGCAGAAACAAAATGATGATAACTTGCAGTGCTACTTTGGGAGCAACTCCCAAAAGCTGCCCTTTAATATCCTTTTGAAGTAATTAAATTATTACTTGATCATCCAAATATGGAACTCCATAACAAACGCAGGGTGCTGTATTCTGTTAATAAACATAACTTCATTAGCATTTACATCACTATAATGCTAAATAATTACAACACGAAAGATTATTTGACTTAGAGTCGTATCCTACAATAAAAATCACTGATGTCTCACGATAGCTGATCTATTACAAACACCAATTTGCTCTCTTCTTTCTCTGCACTTTCTCTGCAGTTCTGATAAAATGACAGACCATAAAATAGTTACAAGCTAATCCTTGTGCACTGAAAACTCCCAAGATTTCTTGTTCCCCTCCCCCTTGGCCATAATTAAAGACTTCCTCTTTCACACAGCAAATCTCCTTTTCCCACATATTTGCCGTCAGAGCTGTGTTTCACTAGGCCTTTTACCTTACACATCCAAATTATTTCTTTTCTTTATTTCGACTGAAATCCATATGTACAGGCAACATGAGCAGTAAGAAAACATACTCTTCCTCCTCCTGCCCTCCTCTTTCAAGGCACATGGCTCTCCAGTGTCTAGAGGTAGTTGGTTCCTTTCCTTGTATCCATTACCATAGAGAAAGGACTAACAGCCTTATGTTAACAAGTTCATATATACCTTGCACATGTATAGAAAAAACGATGTGATTCCTGCCAGATTGCTTGTCCATGCCACCTCTTCCTCCATGGACCATTTACCTCTATTGCTTCCTTGCTGCTATCCCAAGGGAGAGCAAACATGAAAGACATCAGTTGCAAAGACAGCACAGATGTGGGGTTTGTTCTGCCTCGATGGAGGACGTACAGGAAAACCAGCATTATCTCTATTTTTACGTGACTTCATAGCTGCTAGAAACCCCCTTGGTTCCTCAATCACCACCTCCTTGCATCAGTAAGACTTAAAACTGTAACAGTCCACCTTCCTCATGAAAGCCATCTGCAAACATCAGTGTTCCTGAATGAGCATAGATCAACAGCTTACTTATAATGGTTCCCATTCTTTTCCATTGGAAAAGTATGCTCCTGTGTTACCACTCCCACTGCACATCCATAATCCTCCAGCTGCAGCCTTTGAGAACCTGATTATGTACACATCTATATAGCTGCATCATAAGTGGATTCAAAACTTCCCTGTGAAATTGATGATGGTTTTTGTAAAGGGCTTGCAAAAGTTTCTGTCAAATTAGTCGTACCCTGATATTTATGGTGTGAAACGTACAGTAATTATTTGTTCCATTATTCATCTCTGTTATCTCTGGTGAGATGAAGCTGGATGGAAATTGAATGCTTGCACCTTCTGCAGCTAACATAAAGAGAGAAAGAAGAGCCCTTCCAAAGCAGCTTTCTGCATGGGAGTCAGTGGGCATGTTAAAAGGGATGTCAAAGGTGGCACCTCAGGTAGGAGATGTTCTCCTAGTTGATTCTAAATGCCAGTCCTAACATGGAACCAGCCTTGCCTTATGGCTTTTTTTTCCCAGGCTGCTACTCACCTCTTCAGTAATACTTCTGAAAAGGCTCGACCTGGTGTTGAGACTACACTTCTTTCAGAATGAGTTGTCATGTCCCAGCTGATGATGGATTTTGCTCTAAGAAATTGCCTTGTGTCCCACCTTCTGCATTAACACCCTCACAGCCAGCAGCTGAGCACCTCCAGCTTCTGCCTGGCTGCTCTGCCTCACCAGAGCTGCTACATGGATGTGTCCTGCTACGTGCAAACCATGCTCTACAAACCGTGAGTGAACCCACTGGCTGTGATGTAAAGATGCTGGCAGGGAAAACCTTCAGTTGCTTTTTCAAAAGCACTGTGGCTGTGCCAGAGCAGGAGCCTTAGGACAGACCACAGTTTAATATGACTTTGAAATGTTTGCTTTTAGCCCAGATGTTTCTTTTTAGAAAGTACTTTCATTTCTCCTTGTCATTTATCAGCACTTTTGTTTGAACACAGTGTTTGATAGTACACTATGCCCATCGACTTAAGACATAAACTTTTTTCTATTAAAAAAAAAAAACCCTTCTGTGTTGAAACAAATGGTATGATGTCTGAATCATGAGGATACACTTTAAAAAATAGCATTTTGGTTTATGCATTTTTATGTGCCAGAAATGCATGCACCCTGATTTACAACATATAAATTTATACATCTATGTAAGTAAACAGACTCGAACACTAACTCATCAGCCTCTGCAGTGAGTTTTTAAGGGTAAGTATACTCCCCAGCACACTTGTGGCTCAGACCAGCTATCCTTGGTGTGGTTCAGGGAAGGTCATAGCCCAAAAACTGCATCCAACAGCCACTTCAGATGCAGCCACCCTGTTTTGGGGAGGAAGGCAGTTCAGGCACACGGACACTGAGCCAGGCCATGGCACTCTGCCGGTGAGCCAAGCCTGGGCACCAGTTTTAGACTGTTTTGATTAGCAGTACAGAGGAGATCTCCATCCTATGCAATGTAGTTCTGTATTTCTTCTGTGCAAAATAATATATTGAAATAGGTGACTTTGATTAAAGGACCAATTTAAAACACATAAGTTATACATACTTTCCTGCTCTATTCTTCTGGCAAACTGTATGCTAGAAAGGAGCAAGAAATTATGGAAATATAATTTTTTCCTTTTTGGGTGAACAGATGGCAAGGTAAACCTTCACTAGCATTAGAAATAGAAAAAAAAAAAAAAAAAGGAAAAAATCTGTTAATACTAATATTAAAAACCAAAAATGGTCAAATAAAAGTAATCTAGTTATTCAATTATTTTTTCCAATTGAAAAATACACAAAACAACACCTTAATAACAGGCTGTTGTATGCAAATTGCAGCTCAGGACAGATCCCCCTACTAATTATTGATGATGTTTTCCCCATTACTTTTTTTTACTGCAGTTTTTCCAATATTAAATGGCATACAAGACTATGCAGTTAATGTTCAACTGGCTGCATTTTTCCTCTAGTCACTTCCAGAGATTTTTTTTGCAAGAGGCTTTAGCAATGTCATTAATCCACTGCATTTTGGGAGAATGTGGGCCGAGTTCTGCACCGATTCACACACTGCAGAACAGGGAGTCCATTGGTATTGCTCTGGTTGCACAGAATTGCAGGGAGCAGAATTTAGAATCAGTATATTCTTATTGCCTGTTATCTGTTAGTCTGCTTAACATCCAGAGAAAGAGATTTTTTGCTCTGGAATAGTTTTATCTAACTGGATATGTAAGTTTTACTCTCAGATTTTTTATTTTTTTTTTATACAATGTAAGAATGCTAGAGAATCAATGGTAGTATTAAGCAATTTTTTTTAACAACACTTCAGACAAAACCTTTGAATACGAGGCATGACAGTATGTGCAACATTTTCTGCAAGAAAACTTCAGAGAAAGAATACACCTGAGTCAAATTGCTTGGGTGGCAGGAAAGTCCTTTGGAAATGTGGTAATGACAACTTGTGAGTGCTAAGCTTTCTTGTTTCTCCAGGTTTGACATGTGGTCTAATAAAAATATTATCATTCCCTGCAAGGTGTCCTTCACTTAAGCTACTGATGATTTTGCTTGAAGGTTTCCCATGACACCCAGTTATGCATTAAGACATATGACAAGTTTAACTAAAGGAGCTTTAACTTTGAGCTTCAATTGGAAAACCAACTGGAAAAGAACAAAATTCTAGGATGTCAGATAAAATTCTCTAGAGACACCAAAATTTTGAACTCCTCCAAGGGTGGTCTGTGGGTCATCAAAGCCTTTATCAGCCTAAATCAGTGCAGCAATGTAAATGTATGGGTGTATCTGGGGATCCCTTAATACCACTAGAACCAAGAAAAACCTTTCAGATTTTCAGCCACTGATGCATAATGAGGAATATATGTGTTTTCTAGACTGAAGTGTTACTTGTCCATTACTCAGTGTAACTAACACCCCAGGTAAAAACACTTTGTTAAGTGATTTATCAGTTAGCCAGGACATTTATTGCCTAAAAAATCCACCACAGTATTAGGACAAGGCCAGTAGTTCAGGACTTTTTACCAGACAGGTAGGGCCTGATTAAATACGTTTGAATTTCAGTAGGCATCCTTCTGGGATCACAGTGTTTGAGTATTCTTCAGATTCTGCTTCTGACTTAGTTTTGGAGGTTTCCCATTTTTAAAAAAAAAAGGTCAAGCATGCCTGGGCCTGTTCTGCTGGGTGTCTTTTCCTTCAGGGACACACACAGTGAGGCAGAGGAGTTCTCAGATCAGTTGTTATGTCTGCATTCACTGTGGCTTTCTCCTCAGTCTGTCTCAGTGGTTCACATGTAAACCAGAGGCTCATCTTCACGTACAATGACTGCTGCCTTCTGCTGACTGATCCACAGGGGAATGAAACACTGACTTTACCACCATTCCATTTCTTATTTTCCAACAAAAATAGACAGAGGAATAAAGCAAATAACGCACGCCCTCCTACGACTTACCACTGTCACTTTTATATGGGCTGCCTGTTTTGTTGGATCTCCTCACTCATTGCAGATCTGCATGGGAGTCAAGAAGCATTTATCATGGTGAAAACAAACTGGATGGCTGCTGCTGTCCATCCTCCATCATTTGCCTACCTTCTGCTTCACGCCTGTGGCACAGGTCCTCCATTTACTGCTTTGTTGGGATTATACTTTCTCAGCCATATAACTCAAGCATCAGTTTCACACACCAGATCCCTAAAGGTGCTTGATCAGATAATGTATATCCACTTCCTATGTTGCTCTCCAAGTGGTAGCTATCTTCACTAATTCAGGTCTCAAAAGTGAGCCAAGAATCTCAAAAGTGAGCCAAGAAATATAGGCCTTACTCCAACTGTTGTCAAACTAGTAAGGACTTATGTGGATGAGGATGAGGCCACTTTTTCATACTAGTGCATAGATTGAGAAGATTATAATCTAAAAATATAATTCAGTAAAAGATTTAAAGCTGTGCTTCTTTTTACACATGTAGACAGTCTCAAAGAAATCAATGGAGCTATTCATGAACATAAAGTTAAATGCACCCATAAATTTCTGTGAAGCTGTGACCCAAGGGTTCAGTCTTGCATTTATCTTCAATATGGATTTTAGTACTAGACACAATTTCATTGATGACTTAAATATGCTCATACATAGTAGGATCTCATATTCATGGCTGCAGGTATCTGGTCAATTAGGTCCTTAGATAATATGTGGAGTGGCAGAAAAGAGAGAATTTTTTTTTTTCAGTCTGCTCACTTTTAGTATAGTAACCCCAACCAGCTTTAAGTACTTCTCTTTCCTTGCATTTCAGCTCTGAAAAGACAGAAAATATTCCTTAATACTAAATTAATCCATTTCTTTAGTCTTTCATCAGGACTCCTGATTCTGCCACCCATGGTTCTTTAGTTTATAATTAGATTATTAGTGATAAATTGCTCTCCACTTTACCCATGTTTGGACTAGATCATATTTGATTCTTTTAAGACTGGTTTAGTGTTCCCTATCCTGCAGCAATTTCCTTTCCCTTTACCTTGACAAATATGTTCTACTCTCGTGTAACTGCTTTATTTTTGACCCTTTGACACTCATTGATGTATATTCAAGCATCTTCAATTAAACATAGCTGGGCAATAGAGAGGGCTGACCTCATATTTTTACAGCTGTATCACAATTTCTTCTTCCCAAGGGTTTCAAATTGTATTTTTAACTGTTCATCACTTCTTATTAAAGATATGTCAGAAAAATATTTTTTATATTTATTGTGGGTCTCCTGAGGTTTACACTCATCTGCCCTAAAATTCCAAAATTTCCACTATGTTTATTAATTCTACCGAACTTTAAAGAATTAAATGGATTCTGATCACCCTCCTTTGAAGGAACGTTACCTGAACATTTTCTGTCTTCAACATGTTACAAGATTACTTTTCTTGAGGTGCTAAGGGACATGGTTTAGTGGTGACTTGGCAGTGTAGGTTAATGGTTGGATTTGATGATCTTAGAGGTCTCTTCAACCAAGGCTGTTCTGCGATTCTGTGGTTCATTAATACTGATTCTCCACTCTACCACTGAATTAAATAACACAACATAACTCTACATACTCAGTAAAATTGCACTGATATGGAAATATCTTTAAAGTAGAGGAAGACACCACATCAATTTAAATCATATGGTTTGGAACCACGATTCTGGTTTTCCTTCATGAGTTCCACAAAAAATATATTAACTAACAGCAGTAGAATTATACTGGTCCCATATCTGTGTAAGATAAGAATCAATCCTTACATGATATGTTCAGACAGATGGAAGCTGAAAAAAAATGCAATCATTCAAATTTACAGTTATCCACCAATCGCTGTATATTGCTCTGAAAAAAAAAGGTAGCAGCTGTAATCTGAATTTAACCAGTTAATAGATCCCTATGTGTGTTGGGCATATAATGTCCACAATGCTTTAATACAATCACATATTCTTTTTGGACTTAGCTGAGTTTGACTTTGATAACATTACTTACCACTTTTAGCTAATCCTTCCATCTACCATGTTTACTCTCTCTTGTGAAGACTGTGATTGCACTGCATATGCTCTGCTGCAACAACTTGGGGTTGTTGCACTTTAGGGTTGAATTAATGTGGTTTAAGATCTGTCCACAGGCTTTAACTTCCCTAACACCTATCTACATGCATGTGGACGAAAATTGAGCTACCCAGCAATGGTTTCCTGAGGCACAGACTCCAGTATAGAACAAAACTCTCTGGATGGTTTATTGCCTTCCTTGCTGCTTGCTTTGGCTCACCTGTGTCTCAGCCAAGGACCCCTGTCATGCCCAATCCATTTCAGCTCTGCAGCATTCATTTCAGCTACTGCACAGTCCATATCATTCAGGAGAAGCCATGATAAAAAGGATGTTAAAGGGCAAGTTTGGATGATAAATGTCCAGAAGAAACAAGATGGAAACAACAGTGATAGTGAGCCTATGTATGGATGTTCCCATACAGACCACTGTCATGGTATTGGGATAGTTCAAGGTGATGTGCTATGTTCACTTATTCTGGCCATAATTTGGCCCTCAGAGTGAACATGCCACATGGAGAACTGATCTACACCCATCCTGGGTTTATACACATTTCAGAATGGATTTGCTTCAATGAGCCCTAGCCTGGTCCCATGCACTGAATTTGTAGCTGGCATGCAGTAGGTGTGCTTCTGGACTTCTCTTTCCAAGTTAATTTCATCCCAAAGGAATGCACTTACAGTATTCAGAGAAAACCCCATGATATACAGCACAGCATCTCTGGAATACAGATCAAGCTTCTCTGGAACTAGTACCATAATCTGACTAAGAAAGGGAAAAAAAATGGTGCACATAGAAATCAGAAAATGCTTTTCTTCCTAGTGAATGTTTCAAATTATTGTCAGTTCTGAAGAACAGCACTCCTTCCTGATTTAAAAAAAAAAAATGTTAGAGAGAGAAATTGAAAAAACTTAAGCCCATAAACCCTAGGAAATTAAGACTGATGATACACAGCAGCAATTTTACTGTTCCCAGACAATCTCCTAAAATGCCCAGAGAGCTGTACTCTCCCTTAGCCTCAGTATTGCCCAGACAGCTGGGCATATGACCACAAAGAAGGGTCCTTGTATTCAGCACCTTCACCATGCTGAAGTAAAACTGATGTATGAAAGAAATACAATGAGGTGCATTTGCTGCACACTTTGATCACATTATCAAATAAGAGCTCCTTACCTACTTGACTTTAATGCCCTTTCATGCAAGTTTCCATCTTTACTTGTTCTTTATGTCCTGCTGCCTCACAGCTGACAATATCCCTGGTAAAATTCTGTGATTCTGTGAAAATAACCCCGGGCATCATCACTGAAATGGACACCAACATAGCATCAAAATGCAGTAGGTTGAACCTCCTGAAGTACACATGCACCTGCTTCTTTTCATTCAGCAGCCATGAAGGGCTGCTAGACATGACCCCAAATAACCTTTCATTACAATCCAAGCACTGTCAGGGTTTTGCAACTAATCTCTCTCTTCACCATTAGTCCATTTATACTTAACTCAGTGAATGCAACTGGGTTACATCTAGATGATTTTTAGTAGGAATTGATAGCTTCTGCATTGGAAGAACAGAGTTATGGTTCATGGACTGGTTCATGGATATAGCCTTGTACTTCCTTGTTTTCAGAAACTGATATGAATTACTCTAGCTGTTAAGTACTTACATTTGTACAAAAGAAGAAGGGAGGGAAGGAGGTTATTTGCTTCTTAGGAGAAAAATGTTCTTAGGAGAAAGTAAGACTGTGGAAGAGACACTAGGATTTAGGAGAAGACACCAAGATTTCAGAGAAGGTACATAAATGCTTGGGTCTGCTGTAGTCTTTTTCTAGTTTGCATCATTTACCTTCCTCAAGTCACCCATACCTTCAGGGTCACTGTGACCTATCTTCTGCCTGTTTGTTCTGCCTGCTCCTGACAAGAAAGCATAATTTCCATCCCTAACAGTCAGTCCACACTTCAAAATTTGTTTCAGAATCTGGGTGAAATTTTAATCCGACAAAACAAAAACTCTGAAAACTGTTAAGTAAGAGAGAGTCCCATGTTTAACTTGTTTAATGTCAAATGCTTGTTTAAGAAAATAATCAGTAGAATCACATTAAGAGCTGCATTCATCTCACATAACTTCAGAAATACAGGTATGGCATTTAAGGCATGCTGTCTTGTTCTGCAGCTGATGGAGAAGATACCTGAAGAGGCAGCTCATCCCATTTTCCTAGGATGAATGAATACAATCCTGGAGGTGCTGCTTCTTTAACCACAAGGAGTACACAGATAACTAGCATTCACTGGGTACCTGAAAGACATCTATGTGAAACAACGTACAATCTACATCAAGAGACCTTAAAAATCTTATGAAATGAAACATAACTAGAAAAATAAACCCCAAAATTATGTTATTTAAAGGAACAGGAAGTTTGGCATTTCAAATGCCATGGATGTGTTCATTTTATGAAAAATAAATGTTGCTTCTTCATCAGTTAAGCTGCTGGAAAAGGGTTTGACAACACACTTTGACCAGTTCTAGTTAAAACCGTGGGTGCTGGCTTGACTTAGGTGTCAGGTCTGTTCATGCTTAGTGTTCGAAGGGTGCCTGGTCCCAGGAGGGCTGCTGTTCAGCAGGATTTGCAGGTCACTCTGGTCAGCCAGCCAACTATAACTGATTTACAGGTTGTGGACTTACAAATTTATAAGTTCCTTGAGAACAAAGTTTACAACATGCAGAACCTTACAAGCACAGAAGAAACCACTTCCTATGCTCTGTAATGGACTCTATCACATGATTATTTTTTTACTGCTAAAATGTTACATATTGGACTTCTTAAGCACTGAAGGACACGTATTATTATACCCATATTATTTTCATCTTCTCTTTATCTTCAAGTGTTTAAAAATATTTAGTGTTCCATAGTGGGATGTAAATTTTACGTTTTAATTTGCCAATAAATTTCAGAAAGTGTCTTCCACTTGTCAGAGAAAAATTCTATATATATACTACTGGAGTTTTATATCATGGTTCTTTAAGCAATTTTCAGATGCTTTAATGAGCCAGGGAGGCAGACGCCTAGAAATTTTTTTTAAAAAACAGTTCATATTGTGCAAACTTTTCTGACTCACTGTCTTATTAGACTGTAGCTGAGGTTTAATGTGATCTGCTTCTCTTTGCAATGCCAGCTGTATTAGTTTCAAACAACTGTTTCATAATACTATCTAGCATCAATGTGCTATGAATCATTAACAAAGCTGTTTGCAAGATGACTTTCATCTTCCTCGTGTTTTGCTGTAGTAAATTTCCACTTAACACAAGCCACAACTACAACCTTAAGTGGAAATTCATTACCCTTAAGCTGAGTGGAGATATCTGCAAACAGAGCTTAGCTTTGGCACTTGTTAACTATTAACATTTAATAGGTTCTGACAACACAGTCAGCCAAGTGCCAGACAGAAAAGATGGCCCTTTGACCCTTAGTGGTTAAAAAAAAAAAAGTGACAATAATAGCATGTCAAATCAGACAGTTAGGGACAAAACACAGAATGACAAGTACCTGTGGACTATTCAGATACTGATTCTGTAGGTGACAGGATCCTGCCAGAAGCACAGACAATAAACACCCTGCAGATCACCACTTCTGTGGGTACTTCTTTACAGCTTCAAAACGTGAGCCATAGTGTGGGTAAATCTCTTTGACAGCACAAAGGAGGAAAACTGGGATACAGGCATAGCAGGAATAGAGAAGTCTGTGACCATGTAGAAACTGATACACTGAATTACTGGTTCTGAGGTGGCCGCCTTCGTGTTTCATAAATGCTTGGGCTGCCGACTATGACTGATGGCTACTCATGAACTGCACATAGAGTAAACTATGACTCTGGGATGTTCATCTAGAACTTAGACTGATGGCTCAAATCACAGCCATCACAGATAGCTGCTATTGTGTTTTGACCTACATTTTTTGTTCTATCTTCTGCCTGAATCATACCATCTTTTCATTTTCACCCAACGGACGGGATTGTAACAAAACAACCATCTTCAGCAAGCCTGGTAAAGGGTGAGTGCTCCCATTCTTATCCCTGAAGAAAGATCCTGAACATTGAAGAGAAGAGATGATGAGAAGAGAAATTGGATATGGCAAGTAAGGGACATTGTGCTGAGGTCACAGCAGTTCTGTATTTTTGAAATGCTAGCATGTCTTAACAGAGAACAAAGGATAACATAATGGCAAGTAGCTTAAAGCAATGGAGGAGCTTTACAATAATTTCCCAGGCATTTCTGCAATTTCAAAAATCAAACATGAAACAAAAATAAATCTGAAATTGCTTAGAAATTGTTTCTCCCATTTATTTTTCTGAACTTTAAATATCGGTCAAAATATAGGTAATTTGAAACATTTTACCAGCTTTCACCAGTGCTCTTATTGATGCCCTTATTTTTTGTATTACAGCACTAGATGGGAGTTCAAATTATGGACCAGACCACACTGTGTAAATGCAGCCCTACCCTAGTCCTATTGTTTCTGTATAATACAAGAGAAAACATCACTCAAGAAAAAACACAGTGCCACAAGGAAGCAATGCAGCAATGCTGCTTCATGTAGTAGACAGACCAGCATCCACTAGCTTCCCTGTAAACATCACAGCAGAGGAGAGGCTAAAAGAGGAGTGTGAAGAAAAGTGGCAATGTTTTGACAGAGGAAATCCACCAAAAGGGAGAAAAGTTTGAGAGGAGGGTTAGGGATGACTGTCAGACAAATTTGATTAATGATTTGTGGAGACTGGCATAAAGGACAGATGGAAGAGTCAGCACCTACAAGCAAATAAGAGCCTGAGTGGGAATAGAGCACAAAATAAACTAGAAAAAATAAAATCAGCACCTTATTTAGAAAGACAGGAAATTAAAACAAAGAAACAACATTCTGAGAAAATCTTCTGGGGACTGAGGAGCTCCATATAAGAACAAATACGAGCTTTCCTACAACTAACTCCCAAAACAATCCAACCAGCTTATTGTTTCAAGACACAGGATAAAGAAATGACCCAGCAGAGCACGAGTGTTAGTGCAACACAAAGGCCTGTTTCACCTTAACCAAATAGTCAGCCCATTTAGAGAGGGGAGCATCTGTCACTTCTGAGAGAAATAGTTCTTTGAGGAGTATCTGATAGCAAAGACTTCTTTCAGTTGGACAGCATCTTCCAGGTGCTCCCAGCAGAACCAGACATACGACTGCACAGTGTGCCCAGCCTAGAGCCATCAGAGAAACCCTCAATAAATCCTCATACACTTTAATTTGCCTTCTCGGTAGAACCTTCCTTCTAAGCCATGCTAGAAAAGTTGATAGTCCCTCTAATTTTATGAGTCACTCCACGGTCGTAACATCATGAACAAATGAACAAAGCAACACTAAGAAGAATCCCTCAGACTCCAATTGAAGGCCCTGACAATGTCTCTCTGGTAACTCAGGAATACAAAACCTGAAACCTGCAATATACCAAAGCATAGGAGGAATAAAGATTGACCTCACATGATGGGATACTGTGTGTGGTACTGCTGAATTATCCACAGCCACAGAAGCAGTTGGCCTGCTCACATTTTACTACTTCACTTTTCCCCTCCAGCTGTCCTTAGCTCCATCTCCTTCTGCTCCTGCCTTTTCAGAGGCAGGGAACCTTTCTGAACTGCTTCCTGTAATCCTCGTTGGCGTGCCATTTCAACTTTACTTTTCCTTAAGGTCTTGAATGTGCAGAACTGTTTTAAAGCATGTCATTCAGTGGGATTAAGAGAAGTGTGACACTTCAGTATGGTGGATTCTTCAGGAATGAATAGAATGTATATCAGAAAGAAGAACCTAAACCAGACATCTCTACTTCAAACAAGATTTTCTGATGGGAATCCAATCCAGTTCTTAAAACCATATTGTTTAATTGTTTTTTATGTTTAAAAAAAATTCCCCACAGCCACATTTTTGCACTTCAGCTTGGAAAATTTAAGATGTCCATCCAGGACTTTTTCTTAATCATTTTGAACTTGTATGGTTATGGGAAAGTTTAGCTTCTGCATCTTTCCCTGTAGATATCATTCTTAACTGGGGGGAATCCTTGTGAAGAACTTTGCATTCACAGAACAGATAGAGAGGAAGATAAGGTCATGTTCATTGAAGCTGTTTGGGTCCTTTGGCCACACATTCATGCTTTTTATACTTTTTATCACTTGCATTCCCTCCTTTTTCTGCATTCACTTGGCAAGTGTCAGAACAGTGATGCTTCTACTACACCTGGGAACTATACCATTCTGTGAGAGATTCACCTTTATTGCATGCAACATTTTTAGTCTTGTCATGTGACCTGAAGGATGGGGTGTCAGATTTAGCTTTAACATTCAAACAGACTCTGTAATGGCCTTTTTTCATACTGTTTCTTCTCTAAAGTTTTTATTCTGAATTTCAATATATGCCCAGGTTCATTCTTATAAATATAATCAAGAAATAATAATAACTGCACATTCTGAGATTAAAAAATTCAGACAAAGCCATAGGAAGGGATGATTCCTTTCACTTATGGTAAGTTTTAGCACTGATCACAGAATCACAGAATAACAGAATAGCTGTGGTTGGAAGAGATGTCTTAGATCATCAGGTCCAACCATTAACCCAGCACTGCCCAGTCCCCACTGCCCCATGTCCCTCAGCACCACATCTCCACGGCTCTGAAATCCCTCCAGGGATGGGGACTCCCCCACTGCCCTGGGCAGCCTGGGCCAGGGCCTGACAGCCCTTTCAGTGAATTTTTTTTTCCTAATATCCAATCTAACGCTGCCCTGGCACAACTTGAGGCCATTCCCCCTCGTCCTGTCACTGTTACCTGGGAGAAGAGACCGACCCCCCCTCGCTACCCCCTCCTTTCAGGGAGCTGTAGAGAGCAATGAGGTCTCCCCTCAGCCTCCTCTGCTCCACACTGAACCCCCCAGTTCCCTCAGCCGCTCCCCATCACACTGTGCTCCAGACCCTTCCCCAGCCCCACTGCCCCTGGACATGCTCCAGCAGCTCAGTGTCCTTCTGGTAGTGAGGGGCCCAAAACTGAACACAGCATTGGAGGTGCAGCCTCACCAGTGCCAAATACAGGGGCACAACCACCTCCCTGCCCCTGCTGGTCACACCACTTCTGATACAGGCCAGGATGCTGTTGGCCTTCTTGGTCACCTGGGCACACTGCTGGCTCATCATTCTCTGCAGTCTAGGATAGGCATTGGGTTAATTTCAGTGGCACTACTTTTAATTTAAAACAATGGGAAAGCAAAGTGAAGTCTCTGTGCACAATGACTCACCACAGGTACTGTAATGCATTCCCTGCAATCTGTCTGTTAGGTCAACATAGTGGCTATTGACTTCAGTTGAACAACAGTCAAAGAGGTCCTTACTGAGTTAAAAGTTGTAGATTGCGTTTAAGAAAAACGTGTGGTACAATTTAATATTAAGGGAAACATCATGACAGCAAGAGAGATAAAGAAACACCCAAAACTTTTCACTTCATAAGTATCATTCATTCATTTGTTCATCTTTCACAGAATCACAGAACTCATTTAATACACTCCTCCTGGGTTTAATTATTACTTGATTTAAAGGCAACAAAACCAAAATAATCTGCAGCTAAAGGCTACTGTGTTTATTAATGAAGTTTAACCTGGAACTTTATATGAAAGTGGTCATGAAAAACAACTGAGTATTATTTAATTGTCTTTACAAATCATGTTCTATTGTCAATGAGATTCCTGTCCTCTCACAAAAAAACTTGTGGTTTGACTATAATCTGGTTCTACTGTGAATGTCACCGAGTGCTGTGACTTTCGTACATTTGAGTAGACCAATGTTCATGCAGAAATGAGCCCTGGGCCCTGCTCAGCTGGAATATTTGGCTGGAGGTACTTAAATGGAGAGAGAGAGGGGGACACTGACTGTATGTATAGAGAAATCTCTTTGGTAAACCCCATTTCCCTGGTGAAAGGCAGCAGTACTTGCATGAGTAAAGGCCACAGTCCCTAGGCTATAAATTATATACAAAACACAGGAAGGAAAACAAGAGGAACCTGTTTGATAGAAAGGCCTGAAAAAACTCCTTTTTAAATCTACATAGAGACCCAAATTGCACATTTCTTCTAACTCTTCTGAAACCAGCCTCATGTGCACAAAGAGCTACATGAAGATGTGTGTGAGGAAAGGAAGCTTTGCTCCTCTGTGAAGAGAAATGGATCGGGGACAACGGCAAAGCAGGGACTGAGTCTGCATACAATGTGTAGCAGCAAGGAAGGGGACAGCCTGGATTCCCAGACATGTCCAGGACAGTGTCCTCAGCCTCCAGGCACCTGGACTGGCCTCAGCAGATTGCAGTCTACCAACAGGATCATCGTACTGTTAGTCTGAATGCTTTTATATAGTATTTTGAGATTAAAGCGTTTCCTTGGCTACAAAGTGTATGCTTCAAATTGCACATTTATCCAGATTAAGACTCTTAAAAAACACTCTTTTGTTACAAACTCTTGTTTTCATGTTTTCACTTCTTCCTGGGGGGAAACCTGTTTAGGATTAACTCTTCTTGGAAAATCTCTATGTGCAGTTTAAGCTTAACCAATTTTGAGTTCATTGTGTGAAAAAACCCCAACTTTGGCTCCAATACTGTATATAGCCTGACAAATTTTTACTCTGATAACTACAAGAACGTTGAATGTGGAAATATGGAACGGAGCTTGTTTATAGTTCTCAGAGGGGTGGTCTGTATTAGTAACCAAACTGGAATAAAACATTCCGAGGGATTATAAATTTCTGACTGTTTCAGAGCTATATACCAGGTAGTTATAGCAGAAAATGTTATTAAGTTTGAGAATTTGCATTGAAATGGCCATTAACAATAGGCATTTCCATTCAGTTGAGTGAAAGATGTGTGAACGGTCTGCAAAGGACCTTCTTGGGGTTTCATATGTGAGGATTTGGGAGCTGAAAACAGAATTTGGGGGCCAGATTTTTTATCTGTGAATTAAACATGGCATTCATGCAGAGGCACACACATTATACCTAACAAGAACCAAAACTTCTTTCCCATGGCAAAGTAATTCTAGTAAGTAATGGGGGGCAGAGAGGGAGATGGGATTACAGACAGATCCCAAAGAAGAGCTTTTCAATACTTTGAAAGATTGTAGTGCTCCAGAAATCACCCAAGGCACCAGAAAAAGAAAACCATTTCTTGATCCATTTTGGGAAGTGAAACTGGCCATTTAACAAAGGACCAGGCCTAAGCTACCAGAGCCTTGAGATAAAGAACACACTACTCTCAGCTATCTAACTGCAGACAGGAGCTGGTGTACTCCACCAGAGATTGACTGGTCTGCTCTGTCTTGTCCGCAAAGGCTGGAAGCCCTTCGTGCTTCTCCTGGCTGCCCCAGTACTTGTTTGTGTTCAGAACGACCCTGAGGACACGCCAAGGTCAGGCAGTCTGCTGGAGAGGGTGCTTCTGGGAATGAGTACTCTTGTCTTTCCATGAAAGTGACTACAACCTTCACTCATGAGCAAGGGCAAAACAGTTGATTGCACACCATAACTGCATAAAGTTTAACAGCATCTTATCTTTTCTAAACTGGGAAGTGCCTAGAGCTGCTAGCAGCCCTTTCCCACGTTTCCTAGGCACAGTGATGTTGGAGTTTTTCAAGTTTTAAGTAAATGTTTTCTTTCTTTTGTTGGTCAAAATGAAAACAGGGTGAGAGTGCAGCCAAAGCTAACATGAAGATCTTTGTGAGATCAGTTTACCCTGTACTTGCTTTTTGCTATTGAGAAGAGCTGCAAAGCTTACCTAGAAGGCTTGCCTGGCAAGAAAGGTTTCTAAGAACACTGCTCCCTCACAGCTTCCTCGGGGAAGGCTGGCTGCAGTTTTCCCTGTGCTCTGTAAAATAAGTTCAGGCATTGCCAAACAAATAGGACTAACTGTCAGAGGCTGGATTCTGATTCGTAAGTCAATGGAAAAATGCCCCTGATGTCTGCAGATGGAAACACCTGAAGAGAAATTGAGTTCCTCTGGTTGTATGGGGAAAACTCCAGTCAGCAACAAAAGGAATGTATTCCAGAGACAACAGAAGCAAGTATCAACTCCGTGATTTAAGACAATAAGGAAACCAGTGTGTCAATCACAATAAATACAATAAGCTTGAGGGGGAAAATTACTTTCCTTAGCTAAAAAGGGGGAATGGTGTTGGATGACAGCAATTCTGCTTGTTGGAAGTGACAGTGACCCACATGACGTTTGAAGTAATAATATGTTTTAGTCACTTCTCTGATTCTTTATTTTATCATTTCAGTTTGGTAAAGTTTCTACTATTGACAGCTTTATAAACTCACTTGACATAAATCAGCATAGCCTCACTGACTTCCAAGCAGCAAAGTTGACCTACATGAACCAAGGCACTGGCCTAGACTTTTTTAATGCATTCTCATAACTTCATTCCTGCACATCTCCAGTTTTTGACTGCCTGTCCATGTTACATACACAATAGCTTTCAAGACCCCAAATAAAGGTTTACTTGAGAGTGCCATGGAAAGGTTTGTTAATTTGGAACTTCAATTTGAAAATGCCAACCACAGACTACCCAAACAAAATCAGTGGAACCACATCAATTGAGAGCAGTGAAAAATCTGACAAGCACTCACCTCTTTCTTATAAGTGTTCCAATTTTTTTTTTACACTCTCTTTGGTTTCTGTTTCTACTTCTTCCTTTAAAAATAAATACTCCAAGGACTGCACAGTAGATGTTAAAGAGATTGAACTTCTTTTTCTTTTCTTTTCTTTTTTTTTAATTTAAAGTACAAAGGCTGAAGTGCTAAACTTTATGAGGCCTATAATAGGTCCTTGGCCTGAAAAACAGTAAGGAATAAAAATAATTAATAATTATCTAATACCAAGCACTTATGTCATGCCTTTCATCTGAGGAAGTCAAACCATTTTATAAACAGCAATGAATTAATAGAGGAATGTTTTGCCACAGGCAAAAAAGAGAAACAAGAAACCCTTCCTCTCCTCCCTGCCGCCTCTTGAACTCCACAAAGGCAATAACTCTGTGAGTGAAAATCATACCACTTCTTAGTGCTCATTTCTTAGCACTTCTGGAAACTTGGATCAGGCTGTTCCTCTACACAAAGTCTCTCCGTTTGCAAGGAGCACGTGGCGGGGTCAGTTCAAGTGAATGTCAGGCCTCTGTGATTGTCTTCTCCTAGTTTTATTGCTGTGCCGTTGAACACCAGGGAAGGAGACAGATACAAATCCCTAATGCATTGATTTGTACATGGCTTCTTCCTTTTTTGCTCTTAGTTGCACTTGAGTGAAAATAACCATTTTGTGCTCATGGACGAATGAGGGCAATTGAAGAAACTCCAGAGTAGGGTGGTAGGAACAACTGGATGCCTAAAAGACATGACCTGTGAGCAAAGATGAAAAGAGGTGGGAGTGTTCACCCTAGTGAGGAACAAGGGCAATCACTGTGGCAGCCTTCTAGTGTAAAAAGGTGAAGAAGAAAGACATAGCCTGTCCTCCCTGAGCATTGTAACTAGGATGAAAAATAATGGTATCCAAATACAGGATAGGTGGAACATATGCAGATCAGCCATATGTGTTGGGGGGTGTAGAAGATTCACAAATTTGGCATCTGGACACCTGCACCCTAAGTTTAGGGTATGTGTTTCATCACAGAGAGATGTGGTTAGACAGATAATGATATCACCTGTGTAAGCACGGAATATTTCAGTGGTATTTTCTACCAGTTTTATTCCTCCTTTTGGCTCTGTGCTCCAAAACCACTCCATGCCATAGAAAGATAGTTGCATTCTGCCACAAATAAGAGGTGCTTGTGTTTTGGGGTTTTTTTTTCTTTCAAGAGTACAAAAGCCTGCTAATCAGGAAGCTTTGTTCATCTATCCCTCATGCAGTGAACAGAGGTCAAATTTGGAGTATGTTGAGTACAAGATAGCTGTCATTGAATGACAGCCTTAACATCTTGAATTGACTAAAGATGAAAAGATATTTTACCTCCCCTCCAAATCTTCTTAAAGCTCTTACTCAGCAAAGCACTGAAGCATGCCAGCAAACAGGGTCGTGCTTGAGCCCATTGACTTCACTGGGATTATTCAGGTGCTCAACTATGCACATGGTTGAGTACTTTGCTGGATTGACACTTATTTTCTCTTAAACATTTCAAGAGTTCTCAAAATGATGTTCTGAACTGGTGGGGAATACAGTGTACAAATATCTTATTTTCAATCATAGCAAAAGTAGAAAGCTTCATACATAAGTCATGGTGTCCTTGAATGATTTCTCCAAATTATTTGCATGGTTTATGAATGGTCCTGTATAACTCTTTGACCCTCTGGTTTTGTGCTGAGGAAAAAAATAATAAAAAATTAATTATTTTTTTTTTCCTCTATCTAAAATTATTTTTTAAAATGTAATCCCTCCTCCCTAAAAGCCCTGGAAGTTGTTAACCTCAGCTGGTCTGTTAATCCTGAAGTAAGTGATTTGGCTTCCAGTTTGGGTATTTAACCATTTTAAAGGCTCAGTGAAAATCAATTTTGAATAAAAAAGCCTCTGAAAAAAACCAAAATGTTTTCTATTAAAAAAAAATCTCAGCAACATACATTGTCAAAAATGTATTTAATTTTCTTTACTGGAAAATAGTTATTATGCATTATATTATGATATGTTACTATGTACTATTTTTCAAGGAAAAAAAAACCCTTTTTCCCACTATTTTTGTGTGTAGTCCTTATTCTAAGAACTAATGATTTCTTTAATGTCATTTAAATTCTGGGTAAACAAGTATTTTTCCCCATACACGTAGATACTAACAAAAACAGAGGCTGTATTTGCAGGGTTTTCCTTTTGTGACTATTCAGATGGCTTTTAGAATTCCATCTGCCACTTCAGTCTCTGCAATAGAATTAAAACCTTTTTTTTTTTTTGTACAACTGTTATGAGATTATTACCTGTCATTCATGGACATTCAGATTAGAATTGTTTTCTTATGGATTTACAGTGGCAAACTATAGAAATACTCCATCTGCAAAATGCCATTAGAACTACAGATACAGCACATATTTTATCAGTTTTTTGCTCACTCCAGTGATCTCACTGAAGTTAGAAGGGACTGCTAATACAAATAAAATTGCACAGCACCTGGCTTTAATGTGAAAGGCACATATAAATTGCTATATTAAAGCAAAGAACTAGGGAGGTTATTTGAGAAGGAAGGGGAGGACTAGTAAAAACGTTGATCTATTTAGGCAGTGCCTGACCATGCAATAGTGAGCGTGGCTTTCATAGTTTTCCTCCAGTGGCAATGAATAAGATCTTTTCAATGCAAATTACCAGATATGGAATTTCTTATGCAGTTATCTTGACAGCAGAAGTTAAATAAGGTCTAAAAAAGTAAAGAATTCCTCAGTGTCTTTTCAATGTTTTTCAGAGTTTTTAAAATCACTGGCTTCCATTTTAAATTGAGCAAATATTAGCACACGTTTTAGGAAGTCCAGTTTGTACAGTGTTTAAGTGTATTTTTACCCTTGATGTTTAAAATGTAGTTTTCTGTAAGAGATATGATAAAAAAAAAGCTTTTGAAAATTTCTTAAAATTTTGGTTGATCTCAGCACCCTCATCATAAAAAATTTCTTCTTTATGTCCAATCTAAATCTACTCTCAGTTTTGAACTGTTGTCCTTGCTCCTGTTTTTCTTAGAAGCCCCCTTTAAACACTGAGAGGCTGCAGTAAGGTCTCCCTGGAGCCTTCTCTTGTCCGGGCTGAACACCCCAGCTCTCTCAGCTGTTCTTCCTGGGAGAGGTGTCCCAGACCTCTGAGCATTTTTGTGGCCCTTCTCTGGACACACTCTAACAGGTCCATGTCTTTATTGTGTTCTATAAACCTTCCGTCTGTCTTGCTTTGTCTCACATGCATGTGTACACACACACACACGCACACAGATATAACGTGCAGGGGAATATGTGGAGATATGAATAGAAACTCACTTTATTTGTCAGATGTTTTTTAGATTTTGTAGCAAGTTCTGTAGATGAATTGCATACTCCAAGCACATGTAATATCTTACAGGCCTTTTATAGTTTCATGCAAGTCAAGAGATGTGTGGGTACAGGAAGTTAGCAGCAGGTTCACTAGCAGTTGTGCTGTGCAGGAGGTTCACAAATGATCCAGAAGTGAGAAGGCTGACTGGGAGAAATGATGAAATGAAATTTTGATAAAAGCAAAATAGTGTACATGGGAAAAATTATATTAAGGATAACTAAATCAAGGCAGGTTCTTGCTTGGTATGAGCAGTATCCCCTGCTCCTGACCCCAAGTGAGATACTTGGGTGACACTGAGGGTTTTATCACGAAAGCACCAGAGAGCACTGGAAAGGAAAGAGAAAACTTTATTCTACCACTGTGTATGCATCTGATATACTGTGCACAGTTTGGGTCACTGCACCTCAGGAGGAACTCCATAGGGCTAGGACAAATCTGGAGAAGGCTGGCAAGGATGGTCAGAGAAACAAAATGGTTTCCACATATGTAAGGGCTGAATAGACTTCAACTCTTAAGTTTGGAAAACAGATGTCAGAAGTGAGCTATGCTTGAGATCTGTGAAGTAATGAATGATGTGAATAAGGTGACTGGGGAATGATCATTCATTATTTCTTATAGAATAAGAACTTGGGAATACCAGTGGCAGGATTCAAATGAAAAATAGGAAATACTTTTGCACAAAATACACCATCAATTCACAGAATTCCTTATCACGGAAGATTATGTACACCAAATATTTAAGCATACTTAAAATGGTACAAGAGAATTCCTGGAGGCTAGGCAGGTATTAAATACCACCTCACAGATACAACCTCCAGATCTAGAAGTTTTTGTTTACAATTGTAACATAATACAGCATTTCAGAGTAGATATTACTGTACACATCCCTGTATATTGGGCCAGGTGGATCTTTGTTCTCACTTAGCACATCATATCTCATGTTTCTTTAGTATCTATCATCTAATGTCAATTAGCCAAAATCAGCTTCTGGGTTTAACTGATGCTTAAAGACTGATTACCTAGTTTTAGAGAGAGTAAATTTTATTTGTTCAGGAATAACCTATATCCTTTTATGGATTTAATTTAATCTTTAAAAAAATTCCGTGAAAACTTGTATGAAATTATCTTATCAGATAAATCCTCCTTTCTGATCATGTATCTGTCATCAGAGGATTTTTAGAGTAGGTTAAATCATCATGCAACAGAAGGACCACTAATATACTTTTATTGCAAGATAAAGTTCTGATTCAGGAAATTGCTTCCTCAATAGATAATGTTACTATTAACAACGATAGACCAGAAATTAAGTCTAGCATTTTATGAGCTATACCTCAGACAGTTAACAAAAGAGAAGTCATTGCCATGACAAACCATGTAAAAAAACCAAACAAACGAACAACCCAAGGAACTCTCAAACAATTAGATTGTAAACTAAAAGACCTGAAGTCAGTTCAGAAGAAATTGCCTAGCATTATCATCTGAAAAAACCTCAAATTAATCATGTTCCAGACTGAACAGAAACTCAGTTTTCTGCGTGATTGTACTTTGATAAGTGAGGTGGCTGATGCTCAGCATCACTTTATTTAAAAGACCCAAGATAACTGTAAAAGTAAGGAATCTAATAAGAGTATTACAGCTCCTGATCCAGAGGTATATGGTCTGGTATTTCCAGTATCATTGTACACAAATGGGGCCACCACACAATTCAAGACAATAAATCTGTCTGGCAAAATAAACAGCCTGGGCTTGCCTAAACAGAACTAGAACTAGGTCTCCTGACAAACTGGGGTCTAAGGAAGATGTTCAGCAGGTCCATTATGTGCCTGCAAAAACACTGCTCCGAACAGCTGCAGGCACAAAACTTCACGTGCAAAGATGGAAGGAAAATTAAGAAGCCTTTAAAAATAAAAAGAAGGATGCTGAGACTGGCTCAGGCCACTTTATGCTCCCAGCATTGTACAAATCATTTTGAACAAGACCCATATTAGTACTGGGAACCTTGTGCTGGCACAAAATCAGCGTCTTGCAGCTGTGCCAAAAGGAAAGAGATGCTCGAGGGAGAGGACAGGCACAGGAAGAATTTGGTTGCATGTCACATTCTAGGTTATATGACATGGTTTGGCAGCCAATCCTCAGATGACCTGCAGAGTCAGGGTGAGTTAGAGCTGGCCAAATGAGTTAGGAATAAAAAATAAGGCAACAGAAGAAGCTTACATAAAAACTGATTCAGATTTCAAGCCAAACCAAGCCCCTTTGTAAAGCGCTTAAAATGTGATTGGAAGTCACAATAAAACAAAAATACACCAAGAAACAATACACAAAAATGAAAAGGAGTTTAACATTTTTTAATGATTTGAATATGATTAGTATTATAAACTAGTTCCCAGGCTCTGGTAATTAATCAGGGAATGTCACTTCCATTAATATTTATTCCTTTAGTTTGTGAAAGACACATCACAAGGTGTCAAACCTAGCAGATATGTCCATTTCACACATGCAAAATGTACAAAGCCTTGTGAGCACTTGCACAATGATTTATCTTTACTCCTACCACTAATCCTAAGGAGCTGGAGGGAATTGTTTAGGGAGTAAAGTTAAGCCCTATGTGTTTGGGATGTGAGAAGAAAGTTTTAAACATGCTGCACGTAAGGTAAGATACCATTGCTTATAGAAATCCTTAGGAAAATCAGTAATTTCAACCTTTTTTTTCCTTAATGTACCCCAGCTGCATGACATTTAGACAGATTTGCAAAGCTGCAGTTGGATTCCTTTGTCAGCTGCTCGAACCTCAGTGTACAAATGTACAGGAGACAAACTGCATGGAGTTCAGAGGGGAAAAAATGTTGATCAAGGGGCTGGAGGAGCTGACACAGAGTGAAGAGATAAATTGCCTTTGGTAAAAGTTGACTAAAGCAGAGGGAAGGGCTGCCTGCAAAGACCGAGTTTGCCAAACAGAAAATGCAACCCAATTCAGGATGTCAGAGTGGGGAGGGAGCGTTCCACAGAACCAGAAGTCAGTTCGGTTTTCTATTGCTGTGACTGTATAACAGAAAGTTATCTGGAGGCACGCAGCATCTTCCAGAGACACACTCTGGATAAATGTTTGTTTCCCAGTTTTTGGTGAAATTTCCTCACAAACAAGATTGCAATGATATGTTATTTCATTAAGAACCAAAGTCTGTTATTTGTTTTGGGAGTCTTAAGAATCATGTTTGAACAACTGGCTTTCAGATAATTTTCTCATTTTTCTCTCTGTTTTATGTTTTTCCACTTCCAGTCTGCATCAAAAAATTACATTTGGGGAGACAAAAAACTAAAACAAGCAGAACATTCAAATGGTTTTTTCTTCAGGTCAAATAGAAATTAGCAAATATGTTAATTTAAACATACACACCTGCACACAAATAGGAAGAAATCTATAGAAAAGCACCAGAAATTGTATAATAAACCCAATTTTGTGTTACTTTATATATAATATATATAATATATATATAAGTATATTATACTTATAAATAAATAAATAAATATTATATATTAAAGTATATTATACTTTATATATATATATATATATATATATATATATATATATACATATATATAAGTATAATGCTTTTGATTACAATGAGATTTTCTCTTCCCAGTTTTTGTGGATCCAAAGTGTTGCCTTCCCCTGAGCTGATGCAGGCAGAGTTGCACAGCTGTGATGCTCCTGGAGCAGACCAAGAGCAGGTTCTGGCTTTCAAGTCGAAATGTGCTCTCAGGTCTCCATCAGCTGTGATGGGAAGTCAGCACATCACTGGTTATCCTGCATGCTGAGCTGTATATGCTTCCTTCCCAATGTGTTAGGGAAAGAGAAGCAAAGCTCTGCCTGTACCATGTCCCACAGGATATTCAATACCTAGGAAGTGACATAACAACTCAGCTGAATCCATTTTGCTTCCCACACTACACTGCCCAACAAGCAGTGAGGAAAGAGTAAAACTACAGATGACTGTAGTCATCTCATTCAGTGAGTGTCTGATATCAATATCTGACTTGATTTATTCAGATCAGTGCTGTACCTGCTCCTGACCATCAGCAGAAGCTGCAAGCACAGCAAGCAGAGTGGCTCAGACTGCCAGAGGAAACGGTGATTTGGTTCTGTTGCAGGGCAGAGGACTATAAGATCAATTCACTGTTCAATGCTTTTGAAAACAGTTTGCTCTCTGGAAAACATGTGGTCAGGTAATGACTTAGACAGCAGCATGCACAATGAAATTAAAAGCAGAAAAGGAAAATTAGGTCTAAAAAACCAAAAAATATTTTATTAACAGAGGTGCCTTTTGTTTAGAATGGGGGTTGTCAAGCAGTGGTTTTATTGTTTTGAAGCACATAAAGCTGCTTCTTTAAAATGCAATTTATAAGGAGTATCCCAATGTATCCCAGTGCTCTCAGCCTCTCTCCTCCCTCAACCTCCCATCCCCATGGCTAAGTGAATCTTTACAGCTCTGGAAGAACTTTGGGTGTTAGGTGGTGGGTGGTAAGGTTAATGTAAAAATCAAAGCCTGACACGTGCCCAGAGGGTACAGCAGTGAAGCTGGCCAAAAAGTTCCTGCAGGTGCAGACAAGCAGTTCAAGCCAGTAGGAATTCCTCCTCCTGTGGCTGAATGTCAGTATTGAACTCTTCCTTGGGTAGCACCTTCCACAAGCCACTAGCTTGATGGCATGGCAGTTTCATTATGACTTTGCAGCGTTTACAGGGTATTTCATTACTTTCCTATGCCTTGTGCCCATTATGAGATTTGTTTAATCATTTCTGTCTGTATTTCTAATGGGGATTTGGTTTCAAAATGGGCTTGAAGCCAGAGATGTAAATGGAGGGCACAATATATTGCTTCCTGAAAGAAGACATGTGGTAGAGGGGAGGAGGAGAGCTCAGAAGGAGAAAGGAGGAGGGGCAGCATGTGGGGAAAAAAATGTGTTCCTAAGATTCAGACTAATTGAGCACACCAACAGCAAAAGATAGATGATCCCCCTGGGCAATTAGCAGACTAAGCAATATTAATAAAAGAGTCTTTTAGAGGAGACCTTCAGCAGTGATAAAATGGCTCAGATGGAAGAGCCCAAAAGAAGAGCTCTGGAGAGTGATGTGGGAGGGAAGTGAGTTTCACAGAGCTGCCATTAAATCAAAACAGCGAGATCTGCAGCACTGGAGCCAAGTAAAGAGGAAGGTGATGTTTGACAAACAGGGTGACCCTTCTGAGCACTACCAGGATGTAGTGCAGGAGGGCACAGACTTGCTAGAGATGAAGAGTTTCCAACATGCTGGGCCAAGTTACAATGATGGTGGTAGATTCAGAGCCAGGGTCTCTTTACTAAGCAGTCCTTCAACAGCATCCGTGCCTGCCTGCAGCCCACCTGCTGCTGGCACAAATGACCCATCCCACAAGAAAAAAAAAAGAGGTCAGAGCTTGCCAGAGAACTTCTGGACTATTTTTTTTGTCTGGTTGTCTTTTTTAAATTCTGAATTCCTTTTCTTTAGAACCATAGGACAGAGGATTGGAAGGGAATTTCTAGAGTCATTGAACTCTAACTCCAATCTCAGTAACAAACCCATGGAACTCTACCTTAAAACCAGCTTGGGTTATTGCCTCACTTCCCCTTTGCTCCTGCTGAATAGCTGTTGCAAGAACCTCTATCCCTGAAAATTTAGGAAGGCTTATCAAATATCCAGCCTAGATGTATTTCTGTCTAGGTTATACCCATTTGTTCTTGTGCCAATGTTTTCCTTTAGTTTAATCACTCTTCTCCCTCCCTGGCACTTACTTAATTGCTTTTATCTACTTGATTTAAGAGCTTGTTATGAAGCGATTTTAACTGTCTTTTGGTTTGTTTTTAACTAGATTGTACAATGCCCCAAGAGGTTTGGCAGGGGCTTTCTGTTGTTATAATTCTGCAATTATTCTTAATCTCGTGAGCCATTCCTCTATCAGAGATGGTTTTGAGGTAATTAGAAACATCACTGTCATGGTGCCACTGCTTGGACTGGGATAATAAACCTAGAATATTCTGCTAACCAAAACACAGTCCCATTTACAGGCATGAAAATTCAGAATGCAGATTCACTGGGGTCTATAGGGTCCCATCAAAATGATGCTAAGACATTTTTCAATTTAGAGCAACTGAACTAGTTCTTGGTCCAAGGAATAATTGGACACTGTTCAAATGGCTGGGGATATTATTCAAATATGATTGGAGTCTAAGTAAATGTTTGCTTTCAAGACATGCTCTCGGAAATAAAAATTGTGCTATTGATAAGATTCCTGCAACTGTTTAAGCATTTATATAAATATAGAGAGAGATTTCTTAGCGTATACAGGACCCTCCTGCCCCTTTCTCTCTCCAATATTTTGCCACTTCTTTACTGAGCAGCTTTGCACCAGAAGATAAGTACTGCCCTACCTATTCACTCACATTTCAAAAAGTAGTTCCTACAGCTAGATGGAGATGACTATGTCTTTTACACTGTGGGTATCTAAACCAAGAGCGTCTCAATGGAAGCATTTTAAATGTGGAAAGCATCACACCAGTAATGTGTCTGCAAGATTGATGTCTTACATTGAAGTGTTGGAGCAGTTCCCCATACACTGGGTCCCTGGTTGCCTCCCCTTTATAGGGACCCTGCAGCCTGACTGCACTCAGCTAGGCAGTATGCTCAGGTGAGAGCAAGCTGTAAGCTTTCCTTGTACCTGTTTTGGTACTTCTGAGCCAGCAGACAGCATACGTATTTGATTTATTTAATGAATGGAAGTCTAATTATAAAGCAGAGGAAATCGCCACAGCACGAATTTATGGGCTCCCTGAGATCATCTCACATGTTGACAGGAATTAGTGGTGGGAATTAATGTTGTGGCAGCAGCAAAGGTATAAGGAAGGAGGAGTATACCTGGAGGTTTTCCGTGACTCCTAGGTGGAGGGGGGACAGGGCAGAGGATGTGCCAGGAACAGAAGAGGCTCAGTTGGCAATGGCTTGCAAGCAAGTATCTCTTTGAGTCCAGGATGTTATGACAACTGAAATATGGGGACTTGGATAAAAAGTCCAGCATGTTCTGACAGCAGCCTGTCCCACTGTTTGGATATAACATGAAAAACTGAGTCATAAAGGACTGGAGCTATACAAGTGCAACTTTGTGCCCATTTTTGGCTACATCTTGAATTACAAAAATTACAATGACTTCTTAGAAAGGAAAGCCTTTCCTTTCTACTAATACACTGTAATATTCCTGGAAAGGAGCCAATGTGTCAATTTAAGTACCCTCTCAAAGTGCGAGGGACTGTGATATTTCCAAGTCACAATGTCAGCTCGAGCCCTTCTGGAATGTGTGCCAAAGTCTTTCCACCAAGAAGAATGCCTCACATTAAGCGTGTCATCCCTCGGCTGGCCCTCCACTCCCTCCCTGGCCCTGGAGTCTCAGCTTTAACCTTCATTCCTGGATCCCATTTCTCAGTCCCATGGAAAAAAAATGCCATGGAAACATCCCCCATCCGCCTTTTCCACGTTAATGCAGAATGAGCAGTTCTCATGGCTGGCTGTTGAGCAAGGCAATCCTGCACTGGGAATTCTAACGCCACATTTCTCTCATAACCTGGATGCTGTTGAGCATGTGCAGATCATCAGGACAGATTATAATTTGTAGGTGTCTAAGGACTCAGCCCTGCAGAGGCTGAGCTGTCCCAATGGAAAGCAGCAGCAGTTTTGCCTGGGTACAGTTTGTTTCAGAAAGGCTTTCTGAGACAGGTTATCTATGTCCACAAGAGTATCTCCAGACTTGGAGATATGGGTTACTTCCATTAACACATCAGGTATTTAGAAATCCAGCGAACAATCATACACTTGTAGTTCAATGGAAATAAAAGGACAGCCTGTTTTAAGGCCTGGCTGATTGAATCTCAAGCCCTTAGAAGAATATTAGATATATTTTCCATTTTTTTTCAGAAACATTGGAACCAAGGTGTATGTGTGTGGCAGAATAAAAGGAAAGAAACCACAAAAGGAACAAGTACTCAATAAGGAGATTTTACACTTTTTCTCTAAAAAGGGGAATGGCAATTGCCCTTCCAGACCACAGAGATGGAAAGGCAAAAGGAAAAGAAGTAAAAGCCACAAAATCAAACCACTGTCACAACTGATTTTCCTACAGTCTCCCAGTACCCGAGCTGATCCTTGACCACTGTCATTGCAGGCATTGCTGATTTCCTTGATTTCAGTTTCCCTAACATTCTGGGTGTCTGTTATGGTAAGAACATGAATTTGAGAATATCTTCATTCACAATTAATTTTAAGTAACTGTCTACAGTACTAGACTGGGAAAAAACCAAACCAGACTAAAGAATTAAAAGATGAGTGAACCCAATAGGTTTTTAAAATTATACATTTTAACTCAGTCTATAATTTAGGGAGGAAGGTTTTTTCTTTGTCAGTGCTGCAAGATCAGTAATTACAGAAGAGAAGAAAACCTTAATTATTTTTTATCTAGATCTTTCTTTTTAAAACAGATTTGGGCAGGGACAGTTTTTTCCATTCCTACACTTAGATGTAAAAAAAATAACTAAACAAAAAAACCCCAAAACCCAAAAACAAACAAGCAGCCAACCAACCAACCAAACAAATAAAGCCCCAAACCATACATGGTACAAGGGGAGAAGAAGTTCAGATTTTTATTGATGAATGTGAGCTGCATTACTCACTAACTTCAATTTAGGATACCTGGAAAAAATGAGACCTCACTCTAAACTCAGCGCATCTCCCACACTCCAGGAGGGTCCCCTAACCATGGGCTGGATTGCATGTTTTGAGTGGTTTGATTGCATTCCTGTTATAGCCTTAAAGATAGTCACCAGTAAACTGCTTTTTTAACTATAAAAATTAAAATGTTTGTTGCATCTCACCATTCTTGGCTTTGGTAATGACAAAGATTGCTGTTTGAAAGTAGAGTACACAGTTACAGGATAAAGAAGACATAGAGAAACAATACCTGTTTCATGAGGCAGTTTCATTGGTCTTGCTGCCAGAACATCATAGATTTGAAAAAAATACAGAGAGTTGCAGTCAATAGCTCAATGTCCAAATGGAGACCAGTGATGAGTGGTGTCCCTCAGGGATCAGTACTGGGACCAGTGCTATTTAACATCTTTGTCAGCGACATGGACGGTGGGATGGAGTGCACCCTCAGCAAGTTTGCAGATGACACCAAGCTGTGTGGTGTGATGTGGTGACACGCTGGAGGGAAGGGATGGCATCCAGAGGGACCTGGACAGGCTGGAGAGGTGGGCCCAGACCAACCTCATGAAGTTCAACAAGTGTAAGGTCCTGCACCTGGGTCATGGCAATCCCAAGCACAGATCCTGGCTGGCTGTAGAATGGCTTGAAAGTAGCTCTGAGGATAAGGACTGGGGGTGTCTGTTGTTGAAAAACTCTACATGAGCTGGCAATGTGTGCTTGCAGCCCAGAAAGCCAACTGTGTCCTGGGCTGCATCAAAAGCAGCGTGGCCAGCAGGTCAAGGGGAGGTCATTCTCTCCCGCTACTCTGCTCTCCTGAGACCCCACCTGCAGTGCTGCGTCCAGTTCTGGGGTCCCCAACATAAGGACATGGAGCTGTTGGAGAGGGTCCAGAGGAGGCCATGAAGATGATCAGAGGGCTGGAGCACCTCTGCTCTGAGGACAGGCTGAGGGAGCTGGGGTTGTTCAGCCTGGAGAAGAGGAGTCTCCAGGGAGACCTTAGAGCACCTTCCAGTACCTGAAGAGGCCTTCAAGAAAGCTGGAGAGGGGCTTTTTACAAGGGCATGGAGTGATAGGATGAGGGGTAATGGCTTTAAACTGGAAGAGGGGAGATTTAGATTAGATATTAGGAAGAAATTCTTTCCTGTGAGGGTGGTGAGACACTGGCCCAGGTTGTCCAGAGAAGCTGTGGTTGCCCCCTCCCTGGCAGTGTTCCAGGCCAGGTTGGATGGGGCTTGGAGCAACCTGGGCTGGTGGGAGGTGTCCCTGCCATGGCAGGGGGTTGGAACGAGATGAGCTTTGAGGTCCCTTCCAACCCAAACCTTCTATGACCTAGGACTCAATATCACAATGTAATAGCAACGGAAAATTCACAGGAAGTTGACACAAGTGTGAAATTATTAGGCAGGTAATAAGGGCAGGTGTAGGGTGCTGCACCTGGGGAAAAAGAATGCCAGGCACCAGGATAGGTTAGGGGGGGACCTCCTGGAAAGCAGTTCCGAGGAAAAGGACCTTGGAGTCCTGGCAGACAGTAAATTATCCATGAGCCAGAGATGTGCCCGTGCTGCCAAGAAGGCCAATGCCAGCCTGGGCTGCACAGGGCAGTGTGTGGCCAGGAGGGCAAGGGAGGTCATTCTCCCCTCTTCTCTGCCCTGGGGAGGCCACAGCTGGAATCCTACATCCAGTTCTGGGCTCCCCAGTTGAAGAGAGACAGGGAATGACTGGAGAGAGTCCAGCAGAGGGCAATGAGGATGAGTGGGGGATTGGAGCATCTCCCCTGAGGAAAGGCTGAGAGAGCTGGGACTCTTGAGCCTGGAGAGGAGAAGGCTGAGGGGTGATTTAATTAATGTTTGTAAATACCTAAAGGGGGGGTTGAGGGAGGGTGGAGCCAGACTCTTTCCAGTGGTTCCCAGTGACAGGACGAGGGGTAACGGGCACAAGCTGGAACATAGGAGGTTCCACATAAATATGAGGAAGAACTTTTTTCAGTGAGGGTGCCAGAGCACTGGCACAGGCTGCCCAGAGAGGGGTGCAGTCTCCTTCTCTGGAGATTTTCAAATTTCACCTGGATGCAGCCCTGAGAGATGTGCTCCAGGGGATCCTGCTGTACAGCAGGGGAGTTGGACTGGATGAGCTCTGGAGGTCCCTTCCAACTCTGAATATTCTGTGATTCCCTGATTCTGGGAAAATGAGGCTAATAATTCTAGTCTTGTAAAAAGTAACAGTTTCATGACCCATTTACCTTCTGGGAGGCTCACATACACAGTGACATTGTTTATTTTCAGCTTCAGTGTACATGTTCTGAGGTCTGAAAGTTCAACACCCTGACACTTTACCCCATGCTTGACCATCATTTTAGCATCATTCCCAAGGGATTATTTTCTTTTTAGTATTTTTGCTTTGCCTTGTTCTTTAGTGGTTTGGGGGTTTTGTTTTTGCTTTCAAAAAAACATTCAGAGAGGGAAAGAATGAAATACCCTGGAGCTCCAATGCCATTATAGATGCACATGGTAAAGGCAGAGGTTACTTAAGCAAGATGAGGAAAGACACAGCTGCCAAGTCCAAAACCTTGAATCCCAGTCAGCTAAACCCCTCCTAGAAATGCTGTGCTGGGGAAAAGGGTCTTTGTAGATCTATTTTGTCATTTTTCTCATCAGATCTGTTTTTTACAATATGGGGACAAAACCTAATTCTGCACATATGGTCCAGAACTGCTTTCAGGTGTTATGTAAACAATTAACAATGTAAATCTCATTTGAACACACGTACCATTTATGCACTGGCACGGAGCTCACACATGCACGTGACTCGCAGCATCTTTCCAGCCTTTGTTGAAAGAGCTGTGAAATCCAGGCAACTTGCACTGGGTTTTTCTTTTTTGTTTTGTTATTCTGTCCATCAATTTTCCTTTACAACTGACATGGAAATATCAACTTTTCCCCCCAGTTAGATCTTTGGAGGTTTTTATTTTGTTTTGTTTTGTTTTTAATTAAGAGATACCATGAAGGAGATGGTCCACTGCTGTAAATGAGGATAATCCCAGTGACTTTAACAGTCTTTTGAGATGATCTTAGCATCTAATGTTTAGGGTATGAGTTTTCTTTCAGCTGGACAGGAGGTAAATTAGCACAACCAGATAATGGATTGGTTAGTCTGAGAAAGAATACATATATATATATATATATATATACATATAGATATAATTTAAATGTAATCGATGTAATAAATGGATTTATTTAAAATAAATATAGTAATATAAATTCACTATTAAAATACTTGCATGTATTATTTTTTTAATGTAGTTATTAATATCTAATTTTATTAATATTCACATTTAATGTATTTACATCAGGAAAGTTACTTATTTGCAGGGGTTTTTAGGTCTTAAAATGAAAGGAATTTAGGCAAACCTTTTAGCTGGGAGAAGCTAGCCAGAATAACACAGATCAAAAATCATTTGGAAACCCACACAGGCACAACAGGCTGACCATGAACAACCTTGGAGTGTCTTTTGTCAAACTCTTCTCAGGCATAATTTGTGATCAAGTAATAAAATCATAAAAAGTATGTGTTGGCAATTAGCAGTCTGCTTAGAGAGAAAATGTCTAACTAATGACTAACTTGCTTCTCCTCCTTCCTAAGGGAGAAACTGGTGAGGACTCATCCCTCAAACATAACACAGTCTCAGGATTAAGGGCCCTGCAGATGAGGGGCTGGGACAGTCACTTCTTTCCTTTGCAAGTGAGAGGAGCAAGTTGCTTAGAGCATCCACAGAGAAACCCTGAGTCCACTTCCCACACATCTCCTCTGTTCCTACACTATCTTTCACCTTAAGCTATCATAGACATCTTGCAGTCCCTCCAGAGAGGGTTAAGCTCTCTTCTCAGTTACACTAGTGAAAATCCAGAGACAGTTTTGGAAGTATCCTGGGTTTTAATCTTTCTTTGGCTTTGGCTACTACGGGAGCTGATCCCGTAAGATGCTGAGTCCTGCTATTAAAATTAAAAGTCTTGGTTGTGATTTTATGCACGCTGCTTTCTCACTACCATAAACCCACTGGTTTAATTGGGCTTGTTACTGATTTACACCTGTGAGGGACCTTTATGTGGCCAGAGCAGCAGCTGGATGAAGGGACCTCCTTGGAGGACTGGCCCTGAGGTTTGTTTATGGGAAAGCGATACGGGTCGGCAAAGCTGGAGTGGTGATTACACAAACCACGCGCCCGCTCCAGCTCTGTCCCGCGTGCCAACAACAACATGCAACGCACTTCTGAACCAAACCTGCCTGTGAAAGCTGGGGGTGCACTGAGGCAGCAGGCAATGAGCAGGACTCCTGCCAGCTTCCAGCCAGCACGCGAGTTTTGTTCCTCGTTAATTCGATTGGTAGCTGCGTTATGCTTGTCCCTGGAACTGGGTGCAATTCAGAGTTGCCTCAGGAAACCAACAGGAACATTTTCAGAGCTTTGGCACCATCCCCACTGGCAGCAGAAACAATCCACTCAGTGCTATCTCCTTCCTTTGTTCATCCCCACGATGTCTCCCAGCTCCTAATTTAATTTTACCACTGAATAAGGTACTCCAGTTTATTCAGCTCACATCCTCACATTTAAAATTGGAATGCTTGCATTTCCTTACCTATATAAATTAATGAACTTGAGACACAATAAAGCACAGTTATTGTGAGGGTAGAGTCAGGAATACAAATAATAGAGATTGCATAGATAGATGTAATTAAGCATAGTTACCTTTAATAACTACATATGTATTTCCTCTAATAATGAGATACACACACATAAGCTGTCTACAAGTACCATCTAGAGAGATGAATGTTGTAAAATACATAAATGCTTGTCGAGGACCATGACACACTTAGTTCTTTGTCACTGAAAGATGTGATAGAAATGGAAATCAGCCTCTGAAAATCACAGGGTAATTTATATGCTATACTGCTCACCACTAAAAGAAGACAGAAGTCATTACAGTAACAATGAAAAGGAGTTCAGAGGCCAACATGTTGGAAAAGCAAAGATGATAAAGGCCATATCCTCACCTGCAATAAATCAATAAGCCTTTGATTGGATCAACAGAGCTTCTTTAATTCCATGCACTTCCCATGAAGTAATTAAGCGTTTCATTGTAAAAATTTCCCAATGCATTTAGGGAGAGAAAAGGTTAGGCAGTTTTTTCTTTAGAGAACACAAAAAAAAAGGTGTATACTTTAGTGTTATACATTTTTGTAATTCCACTGAAGCAAAGGAACAGCTGCTTACACCTGCTGTTGACCTAACACAGCTTAACACTTTTCTAAAACATCTTCTAATATCTCCAATCACTTGCTTGAGGTTTTGTCATTTTGTTTCAATTAGATATGGGGAAAAAACCCAAACAAACAAACTGGAATGGAAAAAGCTTAAAGGAATGGATTATAAAGATCCATGGGCTAAAAGGAGGAAAAACAAATTAAGTTTTAGACAAAGGCAAAAAAGGCAAATATTAAAATTTAACTTGTGAATATACTAAAACTATTCAGAAATTGCAAAGCACCTTAAGTGTAAAAACTTCCTAAATTGTGGAACTGATCCTAAAAAGGGATAAAAATAAATTATATATGGAGAAATGCATCAGACTTACTACTATTTGTAAAATTTTAAGAGTGCATGATTTTATAAAGGTGGTATTAATAAGATTTACTTTACACTTTTGCAGAGGCAAAACACTACTCACCATCTCCCATACCTATAACTAGTAACTAGAGGCAGATAAATAGTATGCATTATGCTTTGATGACTGTTCAAAACTGAAATTCGTTTGCTAATATCGTGAAAAACATTTGTCCTACATTGAGATATAAAGCCAAAACATCACTTTGTCATATATATCTGTCATTTAACTTTCTGGCCAAATAGAAATAGTCCTGAGCAAACAAGTTTGGAACATACAGCTTTTCAGCTTGGTTCAACAGAGTCTCCCTTCACTCAAGATCTCCTTAGGATTCATAGGAACCGTATTTTAAGTTCTTCCTGTCCCTGTTCTTTTGCAGGTTTGGACTGAACACTGTTTCCCAAGATATGCTTTGATCCTCTGATGCTTGTGACCAACACTTTTTATACCTTGGGATTAAAACTATTTTTTTTCCCCTTCAGTGAACACCCAGAAAGTTTGAGGAAAACTCTAACTTCCTTCCTAAAAAGAAATACAATGTTTTTCATAGAAACTCAGACAAGCAGTCCGAGTCAGGACTCTGATTTACACCGTGGTCGCTTCCATATCACTCTGCCAATGAAGAGGAGATATAACATGAGCAAGAAATTACCTTGGGTTCACCAGTTTCATTCATTTTGTTTTCAGCTGGATGTAAAGCCATTTTATTCTCAGTGGGTTTTAAACACTTTGACACACACTTTGGAGGATAAAGAGAGCTTCTGAACCATCTAAAACCTGACAGAGGGACCATTTACCTCTGCTGGTTGCAAGGCAGCTAAAGGGTCAGTACACATACTCCGTGCTCACATTCATACTCCTCAGCTGGAAGACTTTCATAATCATATCTCGTGAAGCAAAAGGCCTTTTTGTTTCTTTTCTTTCCCCCCAACAACCCAGACCAAAAGCAAGGACATTTCTCAGCAGAACAGCCACCCGCCAGCAAGGGATCAAAATGTTTATCCACCTCCCTGGGGGGCTGAAGTGTGCTTTCCCTCTCTTGTTATGTTAACCCCTAATACCAAATGTTAGTTTTGCCTGCCTTGTGGATGACATTAGCAGCACAGGGGAGTTACCAAAAAAAAAAAACCACCAACAAAAAAAGATTATTTTGGCTCTTCACAGCAAAACTAGAAAGACAGACCAGTTGTGCACACTTTCAAATGCTGTCCTGTGATTGCTAAGTATTTTCTGTCTGTGTTGTCTCAGTCATATCCATCCATACTACAGGAGGTGTAACATTTAATTTGTATTTGCAAGGTTGTGGACATTTTCTTTGAATCTTAGCTATGGAGTGCCCAGGAGGGGATTTACCATTACCATTCTGCTGGCTTAGGAGGAGGTGAGGTCAGAACAATCACTGTATGAGCCAGCAAACCCCAACTCTGCTTCAGCAGAAGTGATTAACAAAATGTTCAAGATCAGATTTCCCGTGTCATCTGTACAGCACTATGCCAGAACAGAGTTGTCAAAGGGTGTCAGTGTTTTAATGCAAGCTGGGTGAAAATCTATTAATCAAAATACGATTTTTTGTAATAAATGCATAAATATAAGGGAAGTATTGCAGTATCATGTCATTCTCATCAAAGTTCTCCAATTCTTTACCTTAAAATACTCACTGAACATTTTCTTGATATCTGATCCACACTAATCTTACTGATCAGTTGGTTTTTAAGGGGACTTTGAGAACTGAATCTTTTCAAGTACAAACATTTCAAAACCAAAATAATCTTTTAAGTAGAGATTTCAGTGGGGTTTTTTTTAATCAGACATTAAACTGTGATTTTTTCCTTAGATAAAATGTTAATTAAATGTCTTTGGTTTTCACAGAAACAAAACTGTTGTATATTTTTGTTGGAATACAATGACAAAGTGAACATTTCTTTTGAGATCTTGGAAACACTCAGTACCAGCACCACCTGTTCATAATAATCTGAGACTAGTGGCAAAGGACTACGTTTTCATGTAAGAGCTAGACTCTAGGTTCATTTTTAAGTATGGAGGATGACTATTTGACTGTAGTTTTCAACAACTGGCTTGAGTCGGCATCAGTGTGAAATAATTGCAAAAGTGATTGTGCCTCAGATCATTGTAGATGAAGCAAAGTCATGTCTTATCACCTTCTTCTACTCATAGCTTCAGTGTGCACAAAATGTTATCTTCATTTCTCTGAATTCCTCTAACTGCAGTTATTCTTGTGCTTTTCAGTACTATTTGCTTCTCCAACTAGCTATTCCCTTCACTCGTCTTCTTGGTTGCCTCCCACTTTCTACACACTATTGCTGTAATTCACCTTTTTCACACAAAATCCAGAACTGGTCTTATGAAAGTGCAGGTGATGTGTTGGGACCAGAGAACGGGTGTTATACACACAATCCCACACGTGCAGAGCACAAGGAGGTGAAATTGTCTACACACAGGCATTAGTGATAGAAGCCTGCACAATGAACAACAGTTGCAATGACAGACCAGTACATATCCAACTCATCTCTGTTGAGAGATGAAAAGGAACCATGAACTGAAAAACAGCTGGGAGATTTTAGCCCAAGGCACCAGTCATGTGCAAGCTGAAATTCGTAAGTAGGGAGTGCCCCATAGAGACACCCTAAAAACACAGACCATACAACCCCACCAGGCATCTGGGCAGCGAGGACCTCTCTGTGTGCAAGCAGAAGTACAACTTCTTAATAAATTCACACTGGGCTGCATCAAAAGAACCATGACCATCAGGTCACGGGAGGTGATTTTCCCTCTCTGCTCTGCTCTCATGAGACCCACCTGCATTGCATGCTATGTTCAGCTCTGGGGCCTTCAACATAAGAAGGACATGGAGCTGTTAGAGAGGGTCCAGAGGAGGCCATGAAGATTATGAGAGGCCTGAAGCACCTCTGCTATGGGGACAGGCTGAGAGAGTTGGGGTTGTTCAGCCTGGAGAAGAGTAAGGTCCAGGAAGACTTTATGGCACCTTCCAGTACCTGAAGAGGCTGACAAGAAAGCTGGAGAGGGACTTTCTACGAGACCATGGAGTGACAGGATGAGGAGTAATGGCTTTAAACTGGAAGAGGGGAGATTTAGACTAGATATTAGGAAGAAATTCTTTCCTGTGAGGGTGGTGAGACACTGGCCCAGGTTGCCCAGAGAAGCTGTGGTTGCCCCCTCCCTGGCAGTGTTCCAGGCCAGGTTGGATGGGGCTTGGAGCAACCTGGGCTGGTGGGAGGTGTCCCTGCCATGGCAGGGGGTTGGAACGAGATGATCTTTAAGGTCCCTTCCAACCCAAACCAATCTATGATTCTATGATTAAATGTAAAGCCAATCTTTGAATGATTGTCATATCTCCCTTTCACAGGGACACCATGACTGTTCCCTCTTCTCCTGCCCTCCCATCAATCTTTGCATCCCACACACCCATACACGAGCCTGTGACATGAGCATTAATTGCTAACCAAGCTCCACAACAGTAGGAGTGTTTTAACAGACAAGCCATTTATGTGTCAGCAGGGACAAGTCTACGGCCTTTTAATAAGTAACCCAAGGATAATTCCATAGAAGTTTTGAATGTTCTTCATTTTATTAAGCTGATTCAGAATACCATCCCTGGGAAAAACACACTGAAGCATGGAAATTGCCTTAAAGAACTTGAGACGGGGCTGCAGCAGAAATGACATGTGGCATTTCTCTCTGTGGCGTAAGGCAGTTGCATGGTTATTTTTTTCCAAGTGAAACAATTACAACTTGCTGTAGGTATCACATCACGGGATGAAAGCTTGTGGGGGGGAGTAGGACTTAGAGTTGCATTGCATGCTAGGAAATGTGTTAGTTCTAGCTGGACATTTTCAGGAGGATTTTCTGAAATTTACTCACTTAGTCAGAACCTGGATTCGTTACCTTTTTAGATACAGTGCAGAATCCATTCATTTCCTGAGATATTTCAAAAAATCAAAGCCTTGAATGGAAGAAGGGAGAAGGTTGGAAAAAATTAAGGGGAGGTACACAGAAGGTATCAAGATACGGTGAGGAAAGCGATCTGATCACTGAGGATGTGGAGTTTGGTAGGAAGAAATTTAAATGTGTGAGCTGCCCGGTGGAAAAGGACTTGGGGGTGCTGATCAACAGCCAGCTGAACACGAGCCAGCAGTGTGCCCAGGTGGGCAAGAAGGCCAACAGCATCCTGGCCTGTGTCAGCCATGGTGTGACCAGCAGGGGCAGGGAGGTGATTGTCCCCCTGTACTCAGCTCTGGTGAGGCTGCACCTCGAATGCTGTGTTCAGTTCTGGGCCCCTCACTCCCAGAAGGACACTGAGGGGCTGGAGTGTGTCCAGAGAAGGGAACGGAGCTGGGGAAGGGTCTGGAGCACAGTGTGATGGGGAGTGGCTGAGGGAACTGGGGGGTTCAGTGTGGGGAAGAGGAGGCTGAGGGGAGACCTCATTGCTCTCTGCAGCTCCCTGAGAGGAGGGGGCAGTGAGGGGGGGTCGGTCTCTTCTCCCAGGTAACAGTGGCAGGATGAGGGGGAATGGCCTCAAGTTGTGCCAGGGCAGGGTTAGATTGGGTATTAGGAAAATTTCTTCCCTGAAAGGGTTCCCCAGCCCTGGCCCAGGCTGCCCAGGGCGGTGGGGGAGTCCCCATCCCTGGAGGGATTTCAGAGCCGTGGAGATGTGGTGCTGAGGGACATGGGGCAGTGGGGACTGGGCAGTGCTGGGTTAATGGTTGGACTGGGTGATCTTTCATGGTCTAATGGTCTAATGGTTAGGAATATGATGGGATAAAGGTTGGACTTGATGACCCTGGAGGTCCCTTCCAACCATAATGATTCTACGATTCTGTGATTCTATGATCTTAGAGGTCTCTTCTAACCAAGGCTATTCTGTGATTCTGTGTTTATTTGTTTAACATTCCGCACCAAGCCCAGCACAGTCATGTTTCCATAAAGAAATCAGGGATTCATGTAGTTTTGCTTTATCTGGGGTTGATGTGAGCAAAAATATTTGTCTCTATCAGTTGTGTTCTGACTGCAGCACTGACCAGTGCCTTGCTGCAGGAATAATCACTTTTAATTTCAGAAGAATTAGCCATGCAAAAAAAAGTTTTATTTGCTCTCAGGATAAAAATTCCATCTTATTCACTTCATACAGTTTAGGCAGAGACAATAATAATTAAGGGAAAGCTGAGATGCATGCTTAGACTATAAATAGTGTCATGAAAACAGCCCTTAATACCTTTAGATTGCAACTGCTTACACACATTTGAAGCCATTATACAGCATAATGATGTCTTGCTTTATATTAAAAGCAAAGCCTGCAGGGACAGAGACTATCTTTAACAAACACCATGGCTACTGAGAGAAGACATCCATACTGGGGCATTACCTTCAGAAGGAACTTCTCAGCAAGGAGAAAAAGCATTGAGCTAAACACTAAAGCAAAGATGAAAAATAAACACAGCATGTGTATTAGAGAACATACATGGAATAACCTCGTAACCATTGTAAAACTCCATAAAGTTTCCTATTGTTTTTTTGTGCAACCCAGCTTGCATGACTCATGCATTAGGCTTTGCCAGTCATGGGCAATTGTGTGACCATGCCCATCTTGCTGTAATAAACACTCTTTGTTGTCCTCTGCTCAACACGTGGTTTCTTCATTTTCCTTCCTTGCAGGTCATTAACCTCAGTTCTATTCTGGTCCTGGCGGTACTTGATAAAGAAATGGCTTAACTACAGAACTGGGATGAGACACATGACAGACAAAAAAACATGTGAGTAGGAACCTTTTGTACAATCACAGGCGTGGGTTAAACACTGATGATATTTGGGACGAGAGGTTTGCCATGACCATGGAGCAGAACAGTATTTGGCAAGAGCTGCCTTAGAGGGCAGATAGAAGAGTTATAAACTGAAAACTTCAGGCCTGGACAGCCTGAAGCACAGTCAGTCTCAACTGTCAGCAGTACCAGTCAATTAAAAGAACATGGTGGATTTTTTCATTCAACCTCTTTTTTTTTTTCAACCTTCCTCCTGTGATGAGAGATGAGGTAAAAAGCCTAGCAATGCCATGCCATAAAGTCTTCAGACTGAGAAGAAATTGTAATTCTAAAATCCTCTATGCCTCTGCTTCTTTCCTTATTCCCCCTGATTTCTTACTGGCCAAATTTTTCCTTTCTCTCCTTCCAAATAAAAGTGGGGAAGGATGGACTCTGGGTGAAAAATATTTGCCTGTTTATGTGGTTAAAAAAAAAAAAGAGATACATGGCAATGAAAAAAAGCTATGTTCATTCTTTGAACTGAGATCAAAACAAGGCTCTGAGCACACAAAAAAAATCCCTGCTGCCTGTTCACACCGTTCCCAGGGAGTGGTCCTGACTGCAAGTGCAGTGCATCCCTGATCAGCTGTCTGCATGGGTGTCTCTCACGCTGCATGTAGACCACCAGCACTTATCTTGCCTGCATATAGTGTGTTGGCTACAGGCTCTGGTCCTTGGAGCCCCACGTATTCCAGGGAGCAAGCTCTGGCTATGCTTGCTTTCCATACAGAGAGCCAATCTGAGCTTGAGAGCAAGCTCTGGACTTGCGTGCTTCTACTTAAGCCCACACCACTTGCTCAATCAGGACTCTTGCAGCAGTGCATCTTAACAAGCTCATGTTGGGTCCTGCTCCTACAATGTGTGGAAGATCTTGTTGAAACCACTGCTCACATCTAATACTCATAAACTAAGTGTTCCTGGGCACTGAGACCACCAGACATGGAGCAGCCCATGGAGCAGTGCTACCAGCCTGCCCACAAGAGGATAGGGGCACACAGGCTGCCTGCTGAGGATGGTCCAGCTGCCAGACCTGCGGGGCAGCTGCTGCAGAGAACATTGTTTGAAAGATCCCCAGGTCAAACCAAGGACTTCCTAATCATTCACAGACAATCACAGTGAGCTTACACTTAATACTGCAGACAGATGCATTAAATGTTTTGTCTGTGGACACTAAAGGAGTATTTAGGCAGTTAAATGAGGTACTGCCTAAGCTTGGGAAATATCCTATTTTTGAAAACAGATAGGCTGGGTTTGACAGAGTGCACAGTTTGATCCAGAATTGTTAAAAACTCCCTGCCTGTACACCTGCATTAGCTCAAACAGGACTTTCAGTTTGAGGCTGCCTGACAGTCAAACCATGCCATGTTTGCTGTCCTGCCCCTCCTCCAGCAGATGGGATTTCACACTGAGCTTTTGGAGAATTAAAATGTAGAAGCTCAGCCAAATGGACATCAGCATCCATGAGATAAAAACTTTGAATAAAAATTGCTTTAATTCAAATAAAAGTGCCTTGTAAGGTCAGAACACACAGATAATAACTACAGGGTATACAAGCTAGTGCTGAGGAATGTCCCACTGACTTCAAAGCTGGCTTCTGCTGTTAAACACACTTCATCACCTGTGCTTTGAATCCAGACTTTTTTGTGTTCTAGCAAACAATCTCAGAACAAAAGAAGAACCTTAACTGGAACAGTTTCACAATAATGTCATTGCCAGCTCACAAATGAGAAGAACACCTGTTTTTGTCACTAAGATTAGGAATGCAAACACAAAAGTCAGGACACATTTCCCTGTGGCTGGAGTATTATCAGATGGGTTGCATGGAACTGTGCCTTTCATTTCAGTGCTGGGTTACCTGCTCGAACTTAACAGACAAACCAGCTGAGGCTCTTCACTTTGGAACTGCCTGACTTAGTGGTAGATTTTATTTTATTTTATTTTTAATTTTGAAAGGACATATTTGTTTGCACCTTTTCCTTCATTCTCTTTCAACTTGCTTCAGGTGTGACAGTTCCACTGAATCTCACAGATACAGAAGCATCAGTCAAGGAGAAAAATTCAGTAGTGAGTTTTACCTCCCTGCTGGGGAAGTTGTAGTGTGTACTAATGTTTTAGTAAGCAGCTCTGCTGTGTGTACCAGTCAGTTCCCCAGGGAAAAAGTCCCTTAGTGTCCCAGACCAAGGAATATGAATATCTAAAAGAGACTTCCTGAAGGATTTCACTAGGGAGTTTTCTTCAAAAGCCAGGTCAGAGCACTGAGTACATGATGTTCCAGAAAGTGTTCCCAAGGATGATGTAAGTCATGCAGTCATGGGAAAGATGGACTGCAAGAGACTACCTAGACCTTCCCTTGCCCCAGTGCAGGATCAATTACAGCCCTGTGGGTCCTGACAGATTGCTTTATCACAGCAGTCCCAGGCCAGCTTGGGCTCCAGGTTTTTTTCATGTCTAACTTGAACATGTCTTACTGCAAACTGTCACTTGTCCCAGTCATTCAGGATGTGAGCTGGTTTCTTCCTCTATGCAGAAGCTTTTTATGAGCTTGAAGTATTAAATCATAACACCTCACAAGTTCTGTCTTCCTCGGTAAGCTATTCCAATTTTTCATTTTTCATCAAATATTCTGTTTTAAAGGATATTACATATTTTATCATTGTTTCTGTCATTTTCCAGGTCTTCTCTGACTTGAACTGGGTCAGAACTGGATCTTACATCCCAGCTGATGTCTTACCAGAGTACTTTATGTATCTTGCAGCCTAGGCACTTCTTCATATGGCCCAGTGTGGAATTTATCTTTCTTGCAAAAGAATGGTGCTGTGATTCCAAATATCTTCTTCCTTATCTAGGGTCATTAAAAAATGAGAGTACCCAGCTCTAGAACCTCACTTCTTCATGTAGGTTTAATCTGGCTTTTTTTTCTTAGCATTTATGTGAGTAAGAAATGCCTTCTTAACAGATAGTCAGGCGAGTTCTCTTAAACTAATTTGGTAACCATAACAAATGAGTAGAGGTTAAAAGTATGCCCATTGTTACAAGGAATAATTTTTTTGTTTCCCAAAAAGGTGCCTACCATCAACTAGCTGTGCTCTGCTGCAACAGTTCTTAATTATTCCCACAATAAAGACTGTCTCTGGAAAAATTATATACCATCAGAAAAAGACAAATATTGCATAAGTCCAAAATATGTAATAAACTGATAAGTGATGTAACACATCTGTAGAGGAGAGAGATTTGTAATGATCCTTAAGTCTATTGCCAAAACATAGCTATATATTGGCAATCATTTATTTTGATATAGGAGTACAGATCCCTATATTTCATTAAACAGGGAAACTTTGAAATAAAAAGCATTTGTAAAACACTTCCAGTTTTTGACTGAATAATGCTACTTTGCATGTGTGTAAAATACTTTTCATGAGGAAGTGCTAAAAGTTGTACTTATTAGGTAAGAAATAGTCTGTTGCTTATTATTTTAATTAATACTGCATTTAGAATCTTGTTTGATCTCACTTTGGTAATTCTTACTCGAGGAATAGGTTTACAGGTAAACTACATAACAGATAATTGTGCAGAGTGTGTGGCTTTTAGGAACAGCTCAGAGAGCAATGACTATCAGGGTGTGACCCCAGTTCATGGTCCTTGCCTGCATTTTTTCCATCTTGGCACTTCTACAGCTCAGGGCAGGTATTTTTCACTGTGTCACCTTTGATCTACCACGATTAATGTTAAGAGTTGATCTAATTATTTTAAGAATTTATCAGATTAGTTTTTTAATGAAAGAGGAAAAACCGCAGTAGACAACTTCCCAAGAAATGTGTATCAGAACCAAATTTGACCTCGTTTGTGAATCTTACTTGGAACTTCTCTTTAACACTTCTTATTTCTCTAGCATTGGCGCAAGAGCGTAAGGAAAGCTCAAATGTGTGCGTACATGATGGCTCAGGTTCAGCACTAATGCACCTGTATGGAAGGCCAATGTCAAGGAGGTTTCAGCGATTCTTCCAGCTCTGTCATGGTACCACTGGTATTCTTAAAATAATATTTAAATAATGCTTAAATAAATAATTTCTAAAATAATAGAATCGTAGAAAAACCTTGGTTGGAAAAGACCTCTAAGATCACCCAGTCCAACCATTAACCCAGCACTGCCCAGTCCCCACTGCCCCATGTCCCTCAGCACCACATCTCCACGGCTCTGAAATCCCTCCAGGGATGGGGACTCCCCCACTGCCCTGGGCAGCCTGGGCCAGGGCTGGGGAACCCTTTCAGGGAAGAAATGGTTCCTAATATCCAATCTAACCCTGCCCTGGCACAACTTGAGGCCATTCCCCTTCATCCTGTCACTGTTACCTGGGAGAAGAGACCTGTTCTTTCTGACCACCATTTCCACCAATTAAAGGAATGGATTCATTTTAACTTTTAGTAAAACATTTACCACACATGTCAAGGAAAGATCTTTTCTAGAAATATTGTCAGACACTTTATGAAATTCTGGAAACTCAGACAAAAGTGATTTTGACATGTGAAACGTGAACAGACTCCTAAATTGAAGTTCTTAGTTAGATAAAGTGTTCAGAGCTAAACTTCTGCTTCCACTTCTTTGTCTTTACTTCAGAACTACCATCTCAAAAAAGGGGTGGACCATATGGCTGGAACATATTTTCATTGCAGGTAAGTGCATGTCAAAACCCCGGTGAGAATTTGCACAGACTTGCTGAAGCACATGTGCCTACAGGCATTCTCTTTTTCAGTACCTATTCGGGACTTCAGCCACAAAGTGGTGCTGTTGCAAAAGCTAACTGTTAATGGGGAAAACCAACTCCCTGCTTTTATAATGACCCCAGGCATGTATTAAACCCAATAAAATGCTCATCCATTTACATAGTGACACGCATGCTGTCTCTATAAATATTCGATTTTTTAACATCAAACGCAATTACAGTGGTATCTGTTGATATGGAGAGAAAAATACATGTCTTCAAAGTACATAAAATGTTACGTATTTTGAATTCTGATCAAGGGCCTAATTAATCAGACCAATGTCTAGTAATTATTCCAATTAAAATTCCCCGAATTTAAAGATGACTTTCTACAGCACGCTTTGAGCAATATTGCAAATTCTTCAAGACGGAGCAGAGGCTTGTTCAAAGTAAGACATTTTTTTTCGCCTTGTCAGAACCTCAGATCCAAGGGTTACATGTAAAATAAGGTGACCATTTGGGAGCTGTATTATTTCCCATCAGCAATTCAGAAACATGTTTGCAATGTAAAAAAAAATCCACACAGAAGAATGGATGAAGATGTAAAAATATCTGGGAAAAGACAGCTTCAGAACAACAGAAACATCTTTAAAGGAAAGGTTGGAAAACTGCAAGGACCAAATGTGTCTCCATTTTCTATAGCTGCGAAAACACCCTGCCTACAATGCTTTTTACAGTGCACACATATTTGGCAAGATTAAGGTGTCACATCTCAGATTACCGGGCGTCTGATTGCCCACAGACCCAGACACGAGCACAGGGGAAAGCCCTGAACTGGTGCGAGCTGCCCAGCTCTGGTGGCTTTGCCTCCTGCCAGAGGTAGGTCGCCTCTCTGCCTGGGACATTTACTTGTAGCCCACTTATTTTTCCTTCATTTTCTGCTGGGCTAGCTGCAAAACGTGAAATTCCCGGGCTAAGGGCTGCCTTCAGATGCTTAACCCTTTGCCTGCCTCTGGGGGAGTGTTCACCAGCCACAGGAAATTTTTTCTATTCCTAGCACTCTTTGTCTACTTCAGGAGCTTTAAAAGCTGAGTCATATTTTAGGCATTTCTCAGGTCTGACTCCAGTGCTGGGGCTGGGGTGGACAGGATTGGATTCTGGTTCCCTCCTCTTAGCTGAAAAAGCTCTAAAAAGGATGGAAAAAGCATTCAGCCAAATGGGGAAGACAAAAACACTGTAGAGTTATTCAAGGTTTGAGTGGGGTTTTTTTTTGAATGACAAAGCAGCAAGTTTGAGGAGAAAAATCTTAGGAGGCAACAGTGGAAGATGACTCCTTCTGCATCTGGGTGGTTAGAGGGAATAAGAGACTCCAGGAGAATTTATGAGACAGATATAAAATTTGTAGAGTTCGGAGTTCCCTAAATAGGATTATTTTATGGTTGAAAAAAAGCCAGATAAAGGGCAACCACAACACATAACAATCAGTGGAAAATATTTTAATAAAACTGTGACAACTATCTAGGTAGATTAAAATGTCTCAAAGAAGCTGGTACCATGCTTTGGGAGCTTGAGAGGGCTAATCATCCTTACAAAGGGAGGGGAAAGAGGAAAAATTCCTTGGTTAAATAACAAAAGAAAAAACTTCATGAGCTAGTAAAGGAAGTATTCTTTAAGGAGACAACCCAGTCACTCTTGAGGTTTGAAGTGTTGTATTGTATCATAATTGACCACATTCTTATGGTTATGACTTGCTCAATTATGCTTGAATCAAACAGAAAAGAAAGATGACTTAAGCATGTAAATTTAGAGGGAGACTTAGAGGCATGCAGCTAAATTTATCAGCCATCTCTGTGAGTGATCACTCTAAATAAAAAGTTTGGAAACCAGTCACTGCTGGTTGCTGATGAACTTTCCACGTTTTTGGCACTCGCCATCCTTTACTTAAGGGACTAATCTGCAAATCAAAACAGGAGGAATATCTGGATACAAATCCATCCTAAGGTCTGTTCTCAATAGTGGATATTTTCCCCAACACTTATTTTTGTGTTGTCGTGGGGTGACTTGTTCGACAGAAATGCTGAACCAAAGGAATGAGTTTGTCTAAGATTTGGAAGTAAGCAAAAAGGGAAAAAAAAAAAAAATAATAAAAAGAGGAGTCAGAGGGAGAGAGCAGAAGCTTATGGTATTCTAGTTCTGTGTCTCTATTTCACCTGTTTTACATGTCCTATAATGACTTCTGAATATGGGTAAGAATAGCAACACATGCTGGCTTTGAGCAAAGGGTGTGCGTGTGCATGTGTGTGAGTGTGCGTGTGGGAGCTAGAGAGAGGGAGGGGTGCGGGGGGTGGAGAGGGGGGAGTGGATGGACCATTAGAGTGCAAACACAGAGACATTCCTGCAATAAAATACTTGTCTTCTGAGAATCGCAGTCCGGAAGAGATGGTTATGATTTAACAAAAGTATTCTCTAAAATGTTCCCTGGTGCTAATACTGCTCTTAATATTATGAAAAGATTTTGCCAGGAAGAGGAATAAAACCATCAATTGGATTTTTTTTAAAAAAAAGAAAAAGGAAAAAAAAGAAAACAGGCCCATGATGGGTTTTTTTCGAGCACACAGGGGGAAAAATGACCTTTATGACAGTTTTGTCATTTTCAGAAAAACGCCTCATTCTCTGAAATTCCCGACTGAGGCAAGGTTATTACAAATAGTAGGTAGGGAGAGCAGAGCGTGGCAATAAAGGGGTTAATCCGCAGAGCACAGAGCCATCTGGCTGAGCTGGTTTGTTATAATCGAGCAGATTATGTTCACGGGACTCAGAGTTTAAGGCTCCTCTCCCATAGAGCAACTCCGCTCAGCCCAAGCAGACCAACTTTGGGACTTTGAATGAACAGATTTACATCCACCTTTCTCTTCATGTCGACTTTTCTGGAAACATTCACACGGATGCCATGGTTACTCCTACCACGGTAAGGGAAATTTGACGTTTTCTAATAGGGTCCTAAGAGGGCGGGGAGGGGAGGGGGGGGCGAGAGGGGTCCTTTAAAGAAATATAATGGGGAGGAAGGGGGGGGGTCTTGTAAGCAGTAGATCTGTCCCAACCGTTGTTGCCTTTCCCATTGTGCCTCCTCCTTCCCCCAGCCCTATAGATTATTTCGGTCCTGAGGTTCCTCCTGCTCCTCTGCTGCTGGTCGGGTCCCCAGGAAAGCAGCAGAGGAGAACTAGGAGATGTCAAAAGGATTCTGATCCCAGAGGCAAAAAGCAAAGGAGAATGTTGGTTTTCTTTCAAGAGGGGAAACGAGCAACTTGAGATGTAACAAAAGGGGTTGGAAATCTTGAGCGTGGATTGCAAGAACCAGCCTCGGCGTAAGCAGCGTGCTCACCCTCAGGGGAAGTTAGAGCCCATGACAAGCAAAGTCCAAATTCCCCATTTCTAGACCTGGCCTGTCTCAGGTAACTAACTTCACCCTAGCTTTCTTTTCGTGTGTGTGCCAGACACTGAAACACCCATTCGTGACCTCTGAATCAGTCCCCATCCTCCTCAACCCCAAATACCAAATTCTCTGAGAGATCAAAGGGTTCCCCACACATCTGTGTCCAGGTGAAAAAGATACACTCAGTTTGTGCTAGGATGGCAGGAAAACTGTCCTCACGCTGCGGTTTACAGCGTTTGGTGAGTGCCTTCTAGGAATGCAGCACACAACTAATCAACACAGGCGCACACATAGGGAGCAAAATAGAAAGCTGTTTCTCATCTAAACAGCTGAAATGAAGCTTAAAGCATCAGTTACTGGTGAGTCCTTATGGAGACACCAAACTGCTATTAGCCAAGCAGAGAAAAAGTCCTTGAATGGTTTAGATAGTTTTCTGATCAGTTCTTAATCCTTCATTAAAATAAACGGGAAAGATCTGTGTTGGTCCTATCTCCTGAACTATAAATACAAAGTATCCGGAGAGATGGATATTTTTGATTGAATAGGGCTGCTATGCACACATTCTCTGGTTCCTATATTGCAAAACCAGTTATTTAGAGATGACTGTGTGTGTGAGGGGAGTTGCTTCCCCACCCCCCCCTTTTTAAATAGACAGGGATGTGTGCTCTGTGGTCCAGGCAATTGTTTACAACCTTTCAGAAAGCCCTCTTTGCTCTTAGGCTAACGTGATTTGTTGCACGAGGAGTGCAAATGGTATGTAAAGTTTGCCTTTACATTGTGCCTTTAGGAAAACACCCAGGCAAATAGGAGAGAAGTTCGCAGGCACAGAAATACTTGATCTGTGTGAGCCTGTAAGTGAAGGAGTGGTGCAAGAAACAGCCATAAATAAGATATATTAAAAAAAAAAAAGGATAATTTAATAATAAAAAAAGAGAAAAGCTCACTTTGTGGCAAGGCAGACAAAAGCAGTAGAGAATGGAAGAGAGTTCGGCATGGTTCCAGCTGCTAGTAGTAAAAAGGCTGCTCTTAGCTACACGTGTCAGTACCAGGAGCTTGGTGTGTGAGCATGGTGGGGAGAGGAAAACTAGACATGGTCGCAGGTGGTGGACCCAAAATGTAAGGATGTACCAGCAGAGTCAGAAGGGGAGTGCTTTCTGTAGAAGGGTGCTGTATGGTGAGGTATGCAATCCATGTAGATTTAGGATTTCTTTATTTTTCCAGGGAAAGAAGAGCTAAATGGTGCATAGAAAGACAGATATAAGGAGTTTGGAGGGGAAGTGTTGTATACTGAAAATGAACTGCTATGTATTGAGTGTTGGATATTGGAGTAATAAGGGCAGGTGAGCCACTCAAAGGTGGTCAGGTTAAAAGGGGAACTGCTGCAGGTCAACTGGAAACAGAGGATCTTTGTGGGTGGAAAAAAGTTCGGGAGCTCGGAAGGGGAAGTAACACTTCAGAGGGATGGGAAAAGGTGCAGACTGGAGGCTGGGTGAGGATATGAAAGGGACATACGAGGATGCTAGCGTTTGCCAGGGGGAGGTAGAGTATGGAGTAGGAGTGGAGGGAGAAAGGTGAAAGCACAGGACACAAAGGATGTTTGGAGGAGGAAGAAAAATGTGAACTATTGTCTATTTGGAGAAAGGTATGGAAAATAATCAGCTACATGGTGTTTGTAGGCGGTGTCTAAAGGAGACACCTTTGATTCTGTCAAGAAATAGATACGAGGATGTATTTGCAAGGAAGGTGTTAGAATATGAAAGGGGAGGCTTGTGTGGTGATGGAAACACATACTGGGGAGAGGAATGCAGAGGAAAAGATGAGCAGGATAGGGTGTGGTGATGGGAAAAGGGTATAGGGACCCATAAAGGTATGTGAGGGGGTAGATGCTTAGAGAAATATCAGAGGAGGTTGGGAGCCTGCTGGAGTAGTGCTAGAGACATGTGCTGCCTGGTTGTGGGGGAGAGGCAGAGCTGAGGCAAAAGCTGTGTGAAGCTGTTGTGAGGAAATGCAAGATAACAGAAATTATGGGGGCAGGGTGAACTGTGGCAGAAATATAAAGCTGTGGCAGGTCTTGAGAAGCACAAGAATGGGGGAAAATGAGGAATGCAGGAGGCATGGGGGTAAAATGAAGGGCTGTGTTTTCTGTAAAGATGCCTGGGCAAGAGATGGTTTAGGAGAGGTGTAGGTCAAGAGAGCATGGGGTGAAAGGAAAGTGAGTTTTGTATGGCTTTGTAGGCAAACAGAGAAAGCAGTGCAAAGATGCAGGAGAGGCTTGGCCAGGATAAACAGAGGGTACCTCCTTGCTGGGCAGTTGGGATAACACAGGGGAAGAACAGGCAATGTGTTACAGGGGAAGAAGTTTGGAAAATAATGGAAAGCAAGGAATAATGTGAGGGGGGTGGAAGGAGCTGAACACATACACAAACAAAAAGGAGTGATTTTCTGTTAAGAGAGATCACAGAACTATAGAATAGCCTTGGCTGGAAAAGACCTATAAATGTAACATGGACATGGGAGATAACAAATGTGCTTACATCTCTGAGGTGGGAACTGGCTGAGTGAAGCAGCAAAGGGGAATAGAACAAATGTGCTTGTGGAGAAATGACTGAAGATACAGAGGGGTGGGAGGGGAAGGAATGGGAGGGATAACTACCTGGAGAGCCGTGTAAGCCACATGGCTGTGCTAAGGTCAAAAGTAAAGTGTGAAGTGTGTGGGGAGGCGAGCGGAGCTGGGAGCTGCAGGGCACGAAGTGGAAGTGAATGGGAATGACAGCCCATGTGACAGGGGGTGAGAAGGTCGACACACGATGGTGTGCAGGCAAGGAAAGTACCTGCCAGTTTGTGTCTGCTTGTGAGGAGTGTGGAAGGGAAGGTGAAAAGAGTGGAAGTTGTGTCTGAGAAGAGAGGTTTGTGCAGCAGCATGCTCTGTGTAAGTAAGCACAGGTGAGGGTTGTAGACCTGAGCGTGGGGCCTGGGAGAAGAACAGCAGATTATGGGGGAGGGGAGGGTGATGAGGAGCGAGAAAAAGTTTATGACAGCCTAATTCATCTGTAGCTATCTGCCTGGTAGTTTAAAGGAGGGTATGTAAGTGTGTGAGGGGCGGTGCACGCATGCACAGCAGCACGAGAGCAGGGTGGGAGCTAAGTGCAAGCAGGAAGCACAGGTAGATGTGTACAGTTGGTGATGGTACCTGTATGGGTGTATGAGATGCTGGGGGTGTGTGCAGGTCAGGGACAGATGCATTCAGTGAGTGTGGTGCCTCTGTGACCAGCAGAGTTGTAGAGGGAGGTGTGTGATGAGAACAACCCAGCCAGTCTCCAGGGAGAAGCTGCAGTCCGTGAGGGGCGCGTAAGAGTACTGGGCTGCTGTGGGGGATGAGTGTGGAAGTTAAAACACACACCTCAGAGGCCATGCTGATGGGTAAGACAGCTATCAGAGGCTGACTGGAGCCTCACGTGTCCACTGGGTTTGTGGCACAACGCTCCATGTCGAAATAAATTATGTAAGGCACACAACAGAGGTGAGTTTCACGAGTGCTGAGCAGCAATGTTTGCCTGGAGAAGGAGGGTAGGCAGAGATGACTAACTGAGAAAATGGTTTGGTGCGTGGGCAGCAATAGGACCAAACATGTGCTCGGTGCTCTTGCCTTCTTCATGGCATGCCCAGTAGGCAGAGCCTCCTTTGGAGATTTTGCTGGCTTTTTCTAAAGAGCTATTGAATAGTTCTGAGAAAATCCCAGGATGTCTAACTGAAATATTTACACCAGTCTCATTTGAAGGCATAGCAATGCACCTGATTTGTGTGCCTTAAAACTTCAGTATACCACTGCTGGCACAGAATGGCCGTGAGATTTCTCTAGAACCAGTCAAGAGGGGTACTGGATAGTTAATGGGACTGTTGGATGAACAACCCTTGAGTTGGCGTACCCATAGGGAGTGCAGATGTCAGCTGAAGGAAACAAGAAAGTTCTAGCTTTCTGCATGGCTTGAAGCAGTACTGGAGTAATGTGCAGCTGGTTGCAGGTTGAAAACTTAGGATACATGTTGGGTGTGAGAGAGAAATACTTAGAATGCTTTTCCCTTCAAAACAATCGCATGTATTGACAACATCTGTTCTTCAAATCTGTTCTGTAAACCTCTCCAGATTGTCCAGCTTGCCTAGGTGCTTCAGTGTCTTCTTAAGCACTGTGCTACACTGAGTAGGAAAATATCATTTCTGCCCATAGCTGATTAGAAGATTGTGAGTAAAGCTGCCAGACTTGTGCTAGGAGAAGACAGTCCCACCACACCGAACTGCTCGGCTTGAAGGGTGACACCTCTGGGCCCAGACCTTCCGTGGCATCAGTCACATGAAAGTTCATTGATCCCTTTCTGCTTTATTCCAGGGATCAATTCCTGCCAAAAAAACAGGTAGCTTGTAAAATACTTACCCAACAGGCAGTTAGTGCTTGTGCAGCCATGGACTGTGTTGGGAACCTGTTGTCCTATTTATGCCCTGGTTTCCCACTGTGGAGTCCAGTTCAAGCTCCCCAGCTGCATAACTTTTCCTGGTGTTGCCTGGAGCTCCAGAAAGCCACTTTCCCCACTGGTGGTGATGAGCTTCCCACCATGGCAGGCTGCAGGCGGTGGGGACAGTGGAGTGGTTGTCCATGAGAGGGAGATGCGTGACAGCAGCCAGCAGTCCCAGTCACAGGGGGATTCAGCTGGGCTGAAACTGCAGCCTGCAGCCTGCTCAGCTCCCTGCCACCAACACGGCCCAGGGTACTGCCCTGGCCTCTGAGTGTGCTGCTTCCTGCCCACCTAACCACTGAGAAAATAAAAACCAAATAGTGGCACCAACCTGCAAGCTGGCCTGCTGAAGGGAAAGGGAGTGATGGGTACAGTTAGTGCTGGGTGGCTGCAGGAAGGGGACCAAAGCATGAGTGACCTCGCTGCGTTCGAGTGCAAAGGACATGGGATATTTGTGCCAGGCTGGACACTTTTGGAGCCATGACACAGCCAGAGAAACGTGTTTGGAAGGGCTGGAACATCTGGGTGTGCCTGCAGATGCTTGTTGGTGTGGGGCCATGTGTGTCTCCTCGTGGTGACCAGGAGCGGACGATGGGAAGGAGTAGCGTGTGGGTAGGGACGACAGAGGTGGATGGCAGCTGTTTCTCTGTGGGAGACAGGCATCCCTGTCCGTACATCTGTCAGCGGGGGATGTGGGGGTAAGGCTCTTTCTGAAGGGACAGATGGGACGTGCGTGTGAAGTGGTAAGGGTGGATATGGAATAGTTTCAAGGTTGTGAAATGAGTGCTAAAGGGAATATACCAAGCTATGTCCCTGACTACGTCATGAGCCTGAAGTGCTGGGGTCTGAACCCCCAGCCCTAAATTAAGGTTGACATATGGGTGGTTCCCACAGCCCTTCAAAAGGAGGGGATGAGTTTGCCTTTTGGCTTTCCTCCAGGGTGCTGCTGGCCTTGCAGGGAAAGCCCTTGGGTGAACAAGCCCCAGGTGCCCCCATTGGGTCAATGAGTGCCAGGTGTCTGCTGTGGGGATAAAAGCTGGGACCACTTGCAGGAAGGGTGCAGTGTCTGTCTGTGAGGTGGATGCACTGTGCAGAGTTTCCCTGTTGGGGAAGGACCTCCTGACTCTCCCTGCAACTGGGCCCCAGCCAGGTTTGGCATTTGCAAACGTGGGCTTTGTGGGGGAACAATATGTGGCTACCTCTATCCTATATGATCACCTACTGACTTGGTTGTCTCCCATCTCTGCCATGGGAGACTTTGTTTCTTTGTTTATTCCACCTATTATAGGTTGCGCTGTGTTGTTCCTGGGGTCACTGGGGTTGATGTCTGTTATGTGTGATCTGTTTGACTTGTTTGTACCCCCAGCAATCACCCATGTACTGACTTTTTGTATATGATAGAAACTAATTACTGGTTCATTCTGCTGCTGGCTGTGTCCTTTGAGCTAGGCCTAGTGATTGGCAAGACAGAGCCTTAAGTCTGTAGAGGAAGGAGGCTTCTCTACAGAAAGACTCAAGGGTGATTATACTTTCCTAGGAATTGGAAGATAAACACATCCAAGCATCCAGTTCAGTTAAAACTCTCCTTTCTTTCACCTGGTACAAGCACCTTGCTGCATGAACATGCTGAGCAAGGTAGCCCTTTCCTTCAGGGCAGAAGCATTTGCAAAGATCAGAACAAGAGCATATACTCCTCCTTCTCTTATCTTGTTCTACCTCTCTCTGCTCTCCACCTATTCACACACATATAAGTGTCTTTCCCAATTTGGCTTCTTAGTTTGTGTTTGAAATTTCCCTCTGTGGAAATGTGCAACCCAGATACGTGTGAGTGAGGACACTGTTGTGTTGGGGGAAGTTGTGTGTCTGTACATGTTGAAACAAAGCTCACTGGTAGTCATCTGGAGCTCAGAGAAGTAACTTGTTGGTTGCATTTCAGTGCACATGTAAAGGAGAGCAGGTAATTCCTTGTTTCCATCAGGCAGTGATGGGAAGCCAGTGTGCATGACTCATTGCCACTCTACCTGTACTTTAGAGGGGGTCACTGCCCACCTAGCCATGTAGACAGGTTCCACAGAACAGTCCCCATCTCTGTTACCTATCACAAACCTGGACCAGAGGTGATGAAAACATTCTTGGAGGATTGCACCCTACAGGATGAGATTTGCAGTCCTCCAACATGTTCTGTGCTTCAGCTGCACGTGTTGCCATAATGGAACCACAATAAACTCATTTTTTCAAACCTTCCAGCACTAAACTCCTTTATTTTGGGTTGTACCTGCTATAGATTTCACATGTGTTATCTTTCTTACAGTAGCTGAGTTAGCACGTGAGAACCTAGTTAACTCAGAACTATGTACTTCTAAGGCTACGCCCTACAAAAATTTACCCATTTGCTGGAAGTCTAAGTTGCTATTGTCAGAGGTAACTGGCAGTTAACTGGAGAATTACAGAAGGAATAAGTACATTGTACTCTACGTGAATGTTTAAAGGCTCCTCTACACTCAGAAGTGAATTCAGGTTGTGAGTGTGAAATTTAAATCCAGCAGCTGCTTTTGAATAGCTCTGTGGTTAGACAAGTTCTGAGATAGCATCCTCTCCTGTGGCTTCTGCCTCAGCCAGGAGGTGGACAAGCACACTTGCAAGACAAAAGCAGCTTTTGTCCCCTTGAGAGATGGGATTTGGATGGTATTTGGTTTCTGTGCCAAACCAAGATCAGATGTTATGGCTTTTAGCTATCAAATAGAGATTTCATAAATCTGATGGAAACGTTTAACCACTTTTCCCAGTATGCTATATTTGAGGTGAACTTGTATTAGCACTAGATGCTGAAATCTGTGATGAGCTTGGTAGCAGAAATACTGAATGATAATGATAAAAGCAATGTCTTAGGGGAATAAAATAGATAATTTAGTCAGTTGTGTCAAAAAAATGTTCCTTAGACACAAAGGCTACCGTGGAAATATTTAAGAAATGCTTTGGAAGAATGTGGAAGCATGGCTATGTGTCCTTTCTCTACCATTCCCCACACCTTCCTACCCACTCCTGGCATGTAAGTCATGCACAAAACCAAACTGCAAGGTAGCAGTAAAAATAAAGTCCAGTGAAACCACCTCAGAAAAAGAGAAACTGCTCTGGGTTAGGTACCAAATCCATGGTCATTAAGAGGGATGTGTCATCTCATGTGCTAGGCATCTTTCCTGGATGTGTACATTTAAAAGTTAGAAAATATTCATCAGTCCATGGTGTTCAGCTCCTGTGATAAATACACAACTATTTTCTCCACTCATTTCTCAAACACTTTGCACAGCCTTATTTGACATGACCACTTTTCAAAAGGGTGATGCAGACAGTTCCGTAACATAAAAAAATTTTCCTGAAAGGAGAGGTTTTCTTTGCTCTTTACTGCTACTTGCATGTTCTCACTTAGATCCCCCAATATCTTGAGCAATTTTCCTTCCTTGCTACTGTTTACCAAATATATTCCTCGAATACTTGACATGACCTGTCCTTCATTTAATCCCATTCTCTGTTTTACAGAGTGCACATGATTAATTTTTTTCTTTAATCTTTTTCCTCTTTTTTTTTTTTTTTTTATGCTTTTTTCCAGTTTTCTGATTTCCCTCAATCTCATCCACATCTTTGTGGTGCTAGGAACTTTCAGAAACACAGGTGACTTTCCAAAACCAGGAGAACTCTTTCATCTCTTTGTCTGCCTTCTGTAATAATAATGACTTTTTATACTCTCTAGTTCTCTCTTCTTTCTTTCTTCCACTATAAAAGAACTTCTGTTTAATAAACACAACACTAATTTATCATTTATGGATGCAAACTGGAGCACAGGAGGTTCCATGTGGATGTCAGGAAGAACTTCTTTACTGTGAGAGTGACAGAGCACTGGCACAGGCTGCCCATAGAGGGTGTGGAGTCTCCTTCTCTGGAGACATTCAAACCCCCTGGATGTGTTCCTGTGTGACCTGATCTGGGTATTCCTGCTCTGGCAGGGGGATTGCACTGGATGATCTTTGGAGGTCCCTTCCAACCCCTAGAATTCTGTGATTCTGTGATTTAAGTCATGGTTAGCTGTTTTTCAATACTATGCAATTCAAACTTCCTCCCTGACATTTAATATAGGTGCTTCAAATGGATTTTCCCCAGACCTATTAACTTCAGCTTTTCCCCTCTGAGTCTCTTATTTTCTGTCCGTTTTTCTGACCACTCTGTCCTTCTATGTAATAATTTTTTTTGTATCCTTTTGATGCTTTGTATCCGTTTGCAGCCCATTCCATCTCTGCTCTTCTATTTTTCTGCAGCTTTACCCCTTAACACTTTAGGACTGCTCAATGACACAACTGAGAAGAGTGGTAGATCACTATACACTACTCCTGCCTCAACAGTCATCATTTACCAGCACCCTATTTTATGGCTTACATCCAATTTTCAGGCCAGGTTTGTTTTGCAGAGTAGCTGGGAAACACATACAAGCTGAATGTACGTATGTGCAGAGATGACACATGGATTCATGTGTGCAAATGGAAGAGGAGGGGTCAATCTGTGACTGTGTTGTGAGAACACTGCATCCTGTTTCTTTGTCCTTCTCTTTCTGGCCTTCCCAGCACTGTCCTTGCCCTCCCCTTGGGCCATGTAGCACTGGCATATAATCGCCCTTTGTTGCCTTGACCAACTCGTTGGCCCTCTTGGAATTTTTCTACAAACTTGTTCCTGCTTTCCCATCACAGCATCAGGAATCCTGTCATCACATTGGCATGCTGAGTAACTCCTTCTCCACCTCAGCTCTGCCACTCACACAAGCAGTATCTGTTCACAGGTCGGGCTCCCTCACAGTGCTCCTGCCTTGTCCTTCCTGGCCATCATGGACCCCATCCACTTGCCCTCTGTTTTCAGTTCTCTCTTAAGCACCAATTTCTTTTGTAACACAGTGAAAACAGTTGACTGACTTAGACAGAAAGAAGTGGGATCCCTCAAGACTTTGGACAAAATAAAACTTATGAAAATTTTTCCTTTTTTTTTTTTTTTTTAAATCTGATGAGCAATGCATGTTATAAAAACATCTGCTCACAGGGACTATTTAGCAGCTTCTTCAGGCAGATATAAAGTTGAAAGCAGCTGTATTTAAAAGCTTTAGTGGCACAAGTACCAGTGAGGGCTATGAAATTCTTGCACCTGATGGCCCTAAGGCCTGGAAAGCAGGATTTTCAGAAACAGAGATGATGCTGCTTTTCAGAAGTGAGTGGAAGTTTTATCATCAATAGTAATAGAGGCACAATTAATCCAATACTATGAGCATCTGAAAGCCCTACAATCTAGAACTCTTTTAAATATTCTTGGCCCTGTAAATAAGAATATGAATACTTTACAAGTCTGTGTTAGAGTCACCCTTTCTGCTTGGGTGTGTGTGGTGAGTGCCACCATCTGCCAAACACATCCCTCGGTTCTTCTGTATGGCACCTGCACATAAAGTAGCCTACATGAAGCAGGCTTTGCATGCCAGTGCTCAACACCATATCCTAGCCCTGCTTTATTTATACTGTCACCTGAAAGTCAGTCCTGGAGGGACTGAGTGGATGGTACAGTCTGGCTGCTTCTGTTAGCAGGCATGATTTGCAGCAGACAATTTTATGGAATAAAACTCTGAGAGATGCAAACATCATATCAGAACACTTTTATGAAGTATTGCCTTAATATGTCTTTTCTCTTGGATGGGCTATATGTATACATAGAAAAATTATTAAATCAACTTTTTAATATAACAGCTGATCATGAAGCAATCCAGACAGAGACTTTGTTTTTCTGAGAGGTTGCATTTTCTGTATTCAAACTGCCTTTGTAAGTTTGAAACACTCAAGATCATCATTTAGCTTTTGTTTTGAAAGGGTAACAATTATGGGCTCTGAGAAAAGCAAAACTGTCTAATGCTACTACAAGATGAGTTTGGGGTTTTTGGTTGTTTGTTGGTTGGGTTTTTTTTTTAACAAAACAAAATAAAGCAAAAGCAAATAAAATAAGCATGGAGTTAAATCTTGCCTTGGAAGAGTTTGCATTTTGGGGAAACAGATATGTCTTAAAGTCCAGTGAAATATTCGGAATTGTCTCAATTTTCCTCTATTCCCTCTACTAGGGAATCTTCCTGTTTCCTTCTGATTTTTCTCATAGTTTGTTCTCATTTGCCCCATTCCTCTGAAATATAAGCTGGTGATTTTTCAGTGTTTGCTGTTCTTTGAACCACCATTAAGTTAAATTGATTGGTTTAGTTGTTCTTTGGTGAGTTCATTTGTTTACCTTAATCTTTCACTATGTCTCTGGTTCAGATTGTGCCTTTACTGACTCAGCCACTGATGACAGCTTTGACACCAACACCTCCACTGAACCCAATGCATTTATTTCTGATTTACACAGAAGCAGGAGTCCCCAGCTGAGCAAATGTGGAAATCAACCTGATTGCAAGCCAAATTCTGACCTCAGTTGTACCCAGGCAATCCGACTAAAATTAGTGTGACTGTAAAGAAACCTTAAATCTGATTCTTGGTATTTGGTTGGGGTTTTTTTTAAACAATGGATGTACATCCAAAGCATTTTAGTATGTTGAATCATAGAAATCAGAGAGGGAAGAGAATATGCCTATATTAGATGACTGGTATTCTTGATTGAAAAAATTGTAGCAAATCCATTTCTTTGCTGGAATATGGCAGTTCCTCAGAAACAAACCATTCCCCTTTTTGTTCTACTAAATCTCTAAGTCCCCCTTGATACCAAAGTTTAAAAACCTGGCAGGCTTCCCCCCAGCTGAAAACCCTGTCTCCTTGTTGACCCATCTGATGGTTACTAGAGACACCAGCCATACACAGACCTCCCAACTGGAACTTAAAATCATAGAATAGCCTTGGTTGGAAGAGACATCTAAGATCATCAGGTCCAACCATTAACCCAGCACTGCCAAGTCACCACTACACCACGTCCTTCATCATCATGAACTTGCAGCAACAATTACACAGCCAGTGAAACCTGTTGACCTGGAGCAACCAAGGGCATAATAATGATTATCATGATAATGAAAAGCTGCTGGGCTTGGGGGGGTCAAGCAGAATTCCTCAGAACTGAAGAATTAAATCCAGCAAAATCCATCTCATTGTACAGTCTAGTATCTCCTAGTATGTTCTGTGGTCCTAAGATCCATGCCAGGCAGACAGCATATTCTTCAAAGCTCTGTCATGTCTAATTTTAAATTCATCAAGTGACTGGGATTCCATCATTCCACTTAAAATCTTCATACTATCCCCCATCCAACTTGAGTGCTACTCATTACTCCAGTATTGAGTGCTTTTCCATGTGAAAGCTGTTAGTAAGAACACAGTCCTGGGTGGCAGGAGGATGACTGGCAAGAGATGTTTTTAGAGTAGATGTTTGGTTTCAGTTTTGGGGTTTTTTATTAGTTGACTTCTAGTGGTCATTTTTTATTATGTATTCTTTGAGGAAGAAGTGAAAATAAAGGGTATCATTGTTGAAAATAACAGAAATATTTTAATAAATAATCTGTTCATGGAGAATGGGTCTTTTTCACAAGAAAGGCTGAGCAGCATCTCCCAAAGGTAATAGAGGTATGGCAGCAACCTGAGCAGAGATCCAGGTAGTAACTTTATACAAATTGGCATGCCTGTACAATACAGCACTTTGCTCAAGGGGCATCTCCTGATTCTCCAATCAATTAGCAAAACTGCACCAGGGTAACTAACCTTATTTCTGCTTGGATGGCATTGCAAAGCTCTTCAGAAACAAATTGCCCAGACACTCCATAGGTTGGTGTTAAGACATCCCCATGTGTAAAGAGGTTCAGGTGGAATGGAAAAGAGCCCTTTATGAGGCAGCACCCTGCAGTGTGAGCACAGGTTGTGCCACGCAGAAGACAGCAACTTGCTTTGCCACGTGCCTGCAGAGATGCTGAGGCTTCCTCTCAGGTATTCAGAGTGTTTGGTGGGGCACATGAACTAAGTTACAGCCTTTTTCCAGTTCCCTCACAACAACATGCTCTTTCAGATGACTGCAGTTAGAAATCTTGGTCCTCCAAGAGAATTGTGCCACATCATTGGCAAGAGAAATGTACGGGCAGCTTCTTGCTGTTTCAGGTATTCACATGTGTGGAGGCATGGGTACCACAGCCTTCCTCCATCCAGGTCCATAAATTTGGTTGTTTTATTTTTTTATTCATAGATATCCCTAGAGACCTGTTTGTTCTAATTGCTTTCTGAATTTTCTCCAGATTAACTGATGTATTTTAGTAACACATGGAAACATATTGGCTACAAAGTAGCATCCAAAATGACTTCCTGGTTACCTGGCAGATTTCCACTGATAGGTTTCACTTTATTTTTTTCCCATCCATCAGCTTCTATCATCCTCCTGCTGGATTTTTGTGACTACTCAGTTGCTTGCTCTGAGGATAACTAGCTCAGCAGAGGCCTAATTCTGACCCCACTTACATGGAAGAAGTTTAATGGACCCCCAGGGAATAAGTTTATCTTGAGGCAGTGAAAATTTAGACCAGTATCAAGATCTGAGAACTCAACAGAGCTGAGCAAATAACCAGGGAAATGAGAGTGGTTGTTTCTGCACCAAAAGGTTTTTTAATATAAAAACAGTTTTCCATATCTGAAATTCTGCTCTGACCTGCCTGCTGCTAGATGGCATCAACTGTTATCTAATCACAAATCTGATACCACTCTTGTTTGCTTGCTTGCTTGCTTATTTTGTTTATTCTTTTTGCAAGTATGTGCTGACTCTGGCTCTCTCACTTTTTCCATCCCTTAATTTCATCCAGATGAATTATCTCAGGCAAAACCTGAGAAAAGAAACCTGGCATTTTTCATCTGATGGGAGGCAAATAATCGTAGACGCCATCACCAGCTTTCTCTAGGAAGCTGGTCCAGAATAAAGGTCTTGAAAAAAATCTCAAAAATCCTTCTAAAAGCCATGAAATGTTTTAGCAATTTCTTTTTTTCCTTCTCCTTTCATACTGTAAAGGAACAGATGGGAACAGAAGTAAACTCTGCCATCTGGAAAGACTGAAAGACTAGGATGAAAAGGGCCAGGTGTCAAGTTTGGTCAGCATCAGTCCATCTTTGCCAATTATCAACATCAAAACCTAGTCTCAACAAGGGCTAAATTACCCTGAAGAGAAATGATTTTGGAAAGGTATTTTTCCAGCATCCTTTTGTCATCTAATTGTTCAACTATCTTGAAAACTCCACTTGCACACTAATCTATTTGAAGTTTTATCTCTTATAGCACAGGAAATTCATGGCCTTGGTCTTTCCTACACTACATTTAACGCTGCAGACTGGATTCCAGTTAAAGTCCATTAGCTGTGTCGTAATATTTTAATATTATGCTAATCAGAATGTATTTATGGGTAATTGGAACCTTGTTTTTATAACAATTTGAAATGGAAATGTAACACTTGTAAGTCTTCTCTGAGTAGGAAATTGGAAGCTTACAATCCATCATAGCTCTGTTCAGTCTTTTGATAGTGTCTGATCCACTGACATTTCTGCTTTAGATACTGGAAATTATATGTATGTATGTAATAAATGTAAATATTATACATATATATGCGCATGTACATGTATATATGTATGTATGTACACATATGCACACTGACTGTACATAGAACGTGACTGAAGATGTCTTGTTCCTGATCTGAGTAGATTTTCTGTTTGTTTTTTTACATTACAATTATGAGAATTTGCAATTTGGTTTGGTTTTAATCTTATGATTACATAAGCAGGTATTTTTGCTTTATTTTTTCCACTGAAGGACATTTGAGCAAATAATATCCCTTCTCCATACTAAATGAGAATGGTAATACAGACTCCAAAAAATATAGTTTCACCCAGAATACAGAAATAATCTGTGTCAACTTTGGGCCATGGATCTAAGTTCTGGGAAATCATCATCATTGGAGATGTGAATTCAATTTTTTAAATATTTTTTTGTTTGTGTTTCAATCTTCCTGCACTCTGAGGTAAACATATTACATCTCTGTCTAACATTTTCCACTTGTGTGTGACTACTTCACTTAAAGAAAATACTCCAGTATCTCTTAAGTTAAGTTTAGGGACAACCTTGGAATAAAACACCATCACAAAACTCCATAACATTCCTTGCTGCTTTCACATCATTTCAAGTTTCACTTTAAGTTGGGAACAAAAGCAAAATATGCAAGTCAGAAAGTTTTAGTTTGAATTCAAGTTAATGATCCTGATGATATATGTAAAAAGCTATTCAACAGTTCCAACCAATACTACTTCAGCCATGCAGAATGCATACACACTGCATTTCTTGGTAAATACACTCAGTTCTGTTTTGCCATCTTCTGCAGAACAATTTTGCTTCTTATTTGCAAAACAATTCTTTCCAAAAGCTGGAGCTACATAAGCCAGTACTTTTTTCCATGCAAAATGCAATCCTTTATGCTTCTTTTACAAGTTGGGTCTGATTGCCTTTTGTCATTTTTTGCTTGTAGTCCTCAATTTTCTCCCGTGTCTGCCTGTTCCTATGGGTCTGTGGTTTGGTAACCCAGTCAGCTGTGGCCTTCTCTTGCTTTCCCTCCAGAACATGTAATTTATCTTGTTTCTGCTGTGCAGCCTCGCAATTTTTCTTTTTTTTTCCTAAACATATACCAGAAGTTTGTAACCTTTTTTTTTTTATGCCTTTGTGTCCCATCACCATCTGAACAGACAAGGTGAACAAGCTCCCCTGAACTTGTTTGCTTGATTGAAAAGGTCTCAAACATGTAAAAGTCTCAAATGTGTAAAAAATTTTGTCCTCACTTTTTTTTTTCTTTATGATGCTGATACTTTTAAAAATATCCTTAATTCTTTATCACTGTCTAGTAACTGCCTTCACCTTCCTCTCTTCATGCCATAGTACTGAGCCAATCTAGGGCCTCTAGATATAAAGACATCAAAGACATAATTATTGTTGCTCATGTGCTTTTTCAGTAGTGCTCGTTAGCCTTGTGAGGAGACAAATTCTTGCTTGAATCTCTTCTGCTTGACTTCAGGAAAGGTTAGCTTATTTGGAGACCTTTGGCATCTCTCTCACTCATCATCTTCTTTCTGCTCTTGATATTCTATGTGTAGTCTTCTCTTTCCCATTTTTTCTCCTGCTACAGTTCACTGTGCCTTGATGGTGGTTTGACAGAACTCAGACAGAAAAAGAAATCCAGAGAAAAGACAAGTCTGCATCCCTCTCTGAGAAAGGCAGAAATTGAAACTAGCTTTTAATGTTTAAAATCAATTCCAGTTATGATTCTTTCTTTAACTCATGTATAACTTCCTTTATTTCTTGGCAGAAGCAAATTCTAAAGAGAGTACCTCATGCATTTATAAGGGTGATTGCAATCATGTTTGTTCAGCAGATGCAGTTCCTACTGATATTCCCATCCTTGTTTGCTTCTCAGCCATTTCTACATTTCATTTATGTCCCTAATTTCATATTTAACCTAAGAATGCAAGCAGGTGAAAGATTTTTATGCATGCAGACATCTCCTCATCTAGAAGGAAAAGAGGCTTGCTTGGTTTCAAACTCAGTGCCCCACCATAACATATATTAGAGAAGTGGAATTTGCAATTAAGAAAGCAAGCTGCAAAATTTAGACTGTGTCACTGATAAAAACAAAGAAACACCCTTTGCAAAATGCTTCTAACCAATTATAGTGAAAGACACCTCTTGGGAGCACAGGCTTGATAGTTCCAGCTGTCCTGAATTAAATTATATTCAAATTTGTGTTCTGAATACATGACCTTGATGTTAGTCAACAGCTTTCAAAGCAGAAGACATGTAGAACTTCATCAGATGATGATTTTACTGTTTTGTTTACTTGCCTTCCCATTTCAGGAAAGGCTTTTAGTAACTCTGACCCTTGCTATGTTCCCTCCTAGATGTCATTGTTCATATAAATTTAGCATAATAGTTATGTCTTCACTACAGAATTAGAATAATTTATCCACAATCAAAATTGTGTCAAGTTTTCTTCAGACTTGTTCTTGGCAATATCTAATTCCCATAGAGTCAAAGTTCTTGTTCATGAAAAAAGAAAGAAAAAAAGAAAAAAAAAAAGAAAAAAAGAAAAAAAAAAAACCAAACCAAACAGAAAAAACACTCAATGCTTTATTATAGAGCTTAAAATGTGAATTCAAAGCAAGCTACGAATTTACCAGCATGTCCATGAGCACATGATATGATTCTGGTATGAGTGTCTGGTTTTGAGTTTAACATAAATTATTTTCTAAGTAACAAAGACTAAACCAAAACAAGGTGTTGGTAGGCAGTTGCATGAATGAAGCTTGTTTCTTATGGACTTCCCTGAGCTTCACTCCCTTTCACTCTGTGATACCTCGGCTTCCTCCTACTCTTCTGCTCTCACCTCCCTGTCCTGTAAGCACCTACACAGTGTTTTATCTCTGTTCCACGTTCTCTGACTACTAGCTTGGCAGGAGTCAGCATGTGCTTTAGCTATTTGAGAGCTCTACCTACGCTACTGCACAGCCTAAAAGCTACTGAGCGTGCAGCACTTCGTTCTTTATGAGCGAGACAGTCACTAATCTGAGTATCTTCTTGCACCAATTATCATGAAACTTGTAGTAACTTAGTATTTTTGATAATTTTGTACCTGTACTAGATTTGCTTAAAATAAACTTGTGAATTTAGACATTACTGGGAGGAATCAGCAGGCAATGTGATCGTGCAAAATTTTTTCCTTAAAAAAACAGGCTAAAAAGGCACAGGGGGAGTTGCAGGGTACAGCAATACCTATATTGCTAAATAATATTTCTGTTCTACTAAATATTTTAATGCTTATTTTGTGATCAAACATAATTTTTGACAAGTATTTAGGAGCAACTGAGTGTCTCTGTGTTGGGGGATTCTGGAAAAGAGTCACGTCTTAATTATTTTCTCTTTTCTGATGGTTACTTGCCCCAAAATAATTCAAAGACTGCTTTAACCTCTAGTTTACAAACAAGGCCAATCTGTTCTGCTGTGCCATTTTATTTATGGTATATTACAGTATAGGAAGCACTGGTTCACAGTCTAGACCAAGAGCTTCTGTGCTGACAGCCAGTTCGTACAGTTGTATTATTTATTGCCTCTGTAAAGTCAGTGAATTCAAATGTTTATAGTGGTGTTGGGTATTGCCCTGTGTCCTGGTACTGTAAAAATAATGTACCTGCCTGACTTCCTGATCAGTGCAGCTGTTTCAGAGGGATCATTAGTCCTTGGGACTTCATAATCATGCTGTTGGAGAAAACTGGAACCAAAGCTTTCAGGCTCTTTCCCCCCACAACAAGTAGGAGCTTGCACTAGCACACGGCTTTAAGTTGATAAATTCCTTTTGTCACATGATTGTAGAAGGGCGTGCATCTGAAAAATGCAACCCTTCTTACAGGGCATGGGTATGCCTTTTTTCCCAGTTGTATACATCCCAGAGAAAAAGGTACTACCCGAGAGGCAGTACATCGTATCATGTAGTGTGAGATCTTGTCATAGGACTTTATCTGTCAAACACCAGCTAAGTATCCCACGTGACTGGGTGAGAGTCTTCAAGTCTTGGGCTGAAGGTACCAGTTGATAGACAGCTAGAGTTCACCACAGAAGCAGCCCTGGATTCTTTAAAAATAATTACATCCATTTGTTCTTGTGTTTTTAAATCCCTAAATTCTTCTAGCATCAGCTCACCAGGATCCATATTTTTGTTTTGAACTCTTGCATTAAAAATATTTTGGGGTGGGAATTTGTCAGACAGTGGTCTGCCAATGTCACATCTACCCAAACACACTCACATCCAAACCAGTACGAATGAATGCTTTAAGGAAGACTTCATGAGCTGTAATTAGTAATGCATTGCTAGAACCTAGGTGCTGCATGTTTTAATGCCCTTCCATTGGCTCTTATTAATAACGAGTTGTTAACACCTAGCAATGACAGCCCTCTGTCACTCATTCATTCATTCTTGCTTTCATTCTTTGGGGCAGGTTGATTTCTTTTCTTTATACTTTTCCATTAATTTGTTATATACTCTTGGGGTATAAGCTGATTCACTCAGATGAATGGAAAATTTTTGAGTGATTTCAGCTGGGACAGAATTCATCTTTCAGGAAACAGTTGCAAAGCTCTCTTTGGCCTCTATATCTATGAATATAATTTTTGTGGACTCATTGATATGACCCTTCTTGCTTTTTAGATATAAAAATGCCATTTATATTGACCTATGTAGTTTCAGGTTATAGATGATAGATCTACTTTAAAAAAAAAAAAAAGAAATTAACTAGTACAGTCTGAGAAAATAGAAACTTTTTTTTTAACAGAAAAATATTGCCTAAAAATTTGCCTACCAAAATCATTCTGCCAGTGTTCAGTACCCCTTTTTTGTTTTGCTTTGTATAATCATTCCTTTTAGTTCCTTCACTTTTAAAGGAATTTTGACCTTTGACCCTAGAGTGGTTATTGTAAATTTATAAAAATGAGTATCTGCACGGGGACTTCTTGAAAGTGGGGTGTCTGTTGGAAAGGATGGGACAAACCCATTCCCTACATGAGTGATTGGTCTAGCAGCACAGCCTGAAGTTTAAGCAGAACATGTACAGACAAAGCAAAGGTAGAGGGAGCAGGGCCACCACTTCAGAGAGGCACCAAAAGAGATGTGTGCTAGAGCTATTGCCCTGCTCCAGCAGCAGGGCCTGCAGATCTCTGGGGATGTGGGAGTCTTTGCTGGCAGCAGCTGGAAGGAACCCAATAAAGAAGGAAGGGAGGGCAAAGGGTTGCCAAAACAGGCTCCAGAGTGTCTTGCTATGACTCTGACCAAACCCTTTACAACAAAGTGTCCAGGAATGAGTTCCAGTTCGAAAAAAGCAGTCACTTAGTGAAGGTTATTTGGCATGGCTGCTGAATAGCGAATACACTGAGGTGGGGGAAGGGATGCTGTGATCACTTAAAATCAGTTCTCAAAAGCTGAAGCTCATCCCTTACAGAGAGCCAGCAATGGGCACTTCCATCACGTTCATCACCCTTATGGTCTGTTATTCTGAGACCCCACTCTGAGCCCAGCCTCCTTGCTGCTCCTCTAACAGGATGAGTTTCAGGCAAATGGAAGAAGGGAAATTTGTTGAATATATCCCTTTTTGCTGATACATTCATTCAGTTCTCCACACCTTAATGTTCTGCACTGATCCAGTGGGCCATGTGTCACAGTGCCAGCAGTATCCAAATTTGTGCAAATATCCATGAAACATGGCTTGTTATGCATATTTGGCAGTCTGATATGGGTAGTCTGCCAAAATGAAACAAGCCTTATCAGGAGGAGATAGGAAATTCTCAAGCAAATTTGGGAGTTGACTTTTGAGTTAGCAGTGTTGACAGGCACAGATCCCTCTGTCTGGTAATTATCAGTCCTTCCCCTTCTAGCTGCAGAGCAAATCCAAGTGTCTTCAGATTTCAGCTGAGCAGGAGTTCTGTTCAAGACTTGGTTCTCCAGAGCCATTCTAGTTCTGCAAATCTGGTTCTGACTTTGGTCCAAAAGTGCAAGGGTCACATTCCCATGCTCCAGAAATCTCACAGCAGCATCTGTTGCTCATGAAAGATTTCCACCCAACATGGTAGAAATTTCAAAGTGTATCTGACAAGACTGCAACGTTGTCAAATTAGAATATAAATTCAGCACTAGACTGCAATTAATCCACATCCAAAACACTTCCTAGGATGTATTAGAGGTGCTCCTGCAATTCAATAGGCTATTTTTGCTCTCAAGTATCTGTGGGATTTTTTGTTCTTTTTCTCATCCATGCATCACTTGGCTCTGCCAGATAACTAGGTAGCTGTGATCAGCTCTGGGTGTGAGGAGACTCATGTCTTTGTATTAATACCTTGTGGGATTTTTTCCAACACTAGGCAATACATTCAGACACTAGCAAAAGTATGATGGGACACAAGGTGCATGGCAGTTTTTCTTGAAGTGGAAAACTTACTCAATTTTCTGCTAAATTATTCTGGCTCTATCAGCAGTTTGTTATTTCCACAGACTTGGCTCATAAATATTGGATGCCTGCCTAGCTGGGAAATTGCATTTCCATTTTCAACACCTGCTATGTGCTAGACTTCTATGAGAGGGCTAGCTAGTTTTCTGCAAGGACGGGATACTTACAGTTCTTACTCGTGACTATCGTTAGAAAGAGGTAATGCTCATCCCAGTTTTACATTTCCTGCAAGATGACTTCAGTTTGCTATTAATTTTGAAGTATGTTTGGGATTCTTACTTGACTTTTGTTGTTCTTATGATGTAACCTCATAACTGTATCTCATGCAGACATAAAAGATTCTATACTTTTCCTTATAAACCCAGACTATGATTTTCTTGGCCGAGATCTCCCTGCACAACCAGTCTTTCACAGTGTGTTTTTTAGTGGCTGTTTAGCAAGATGCAAGTGTTTGCATTTCATGGCACTGTATGTATAGAAGCTGCAGAGGATTCAGCAGAGAATTCAGCAGAGAATCTACTGAGATGTCATATAAACAGAGGACATTTTTGATAATTGCAATTATACATGGTTGCACACAATTATGCATGGAAGCTTTGAAACCATTGTTATATATTTTGTTCACCAGATCTCAGTAACTGTTTTAGTAAGACAAACAGATTCAGGGCTAAATCTATTCCCTGTCAGGCTGGAAAACCTGGGGGTTTGCCCATGCACAGCATGGGTACAGAATCAGTACAATATCTTGGGCTTTTCTTACGCAATGATGCATAAATATGTAAATGCTGAATTATTTCTCCCCAGCCTTGCCAGAGCACACTGAAGTACTGTGTCCCCTTAGTGCCATACACCACGGATATATCCTTCCTGCTTTCCCTTACCCTAAGGCTGAGACCTGCAAGGCCAACACAGGGCATTCCTTCACAGTCTCAGTAAACAATAAACATGGCATGTATTATATCATTAACGTGGCCAATCAGTGCATACCTTGCAGCCTAATGCAGCCTAGGATGCTGTTTCCATTTCCTGTGGTTTAGGAAATCCACAAAACTTAAACTGGGTTTTTTTGGTGTTAGGGTTTTTTAGGATTTCTTATCTTTTGCTTCCCAGTGAATTTACAGAGACAATGAATTCAGAAAGAGGTTTTTATGCATAACTTGAAACAACATATCGCAGCATCCCGGTGCAAACTGTTTCATCTATTAACCATAAATTTGGAAACACATTCTCATAAGTGAGGCACACTTCTCTCTCCTCTTGCAGCAGCACTAGAGTTATCAAAAAGAAAAAGATCCAGCCAAGAAAAATCACACAGACTCATAAATGGACATGAAGAGATCACCATTCTCTTGCTCACAGACTCTTCCCTGTAAATAAGTATCTGTTTATCTATTCTGTCCTTAGTGGTCCCCAGTGGTGAAAACTACATGTTTTCTAAGCAGTCTGTGCTGTAGCATCCATTGCTGTTAGAAGGACATCCTGTGCCTGCCTGATCCTTCAGCCAAGTAGTATTGATCTTGCTTCACTGTCATGTAAGAGGGTCAAAAATCTGTTCTGGCAATTTGAGCTCAACATCAGTGGGGGAAATCTACATGGCAAGAACTGGAAAGCATGACCTGTGACTTCTCTCATGTAAAATACCTTGTCAGTGCCACATACATATGCCATCGAACCGTAAAGCAAGGAGATTAGATACGGGCTGCTTGTTGCAGTCTCACTGGGATTCCTTCTCATAGACAGGCATGGGACAAATTCACTTTTCTGAATGTCTTAAGAGCCATTTGAGATGCTTCAAACATCCATGCAACGCTTGTCCTGGTTTATCACAGTCCCAGGCCCTGCTGTAGCAGTGTGCCTTATTGGAGGCTATGCAGAATTCCTTTGGGCATGTCAAGGAAAGAGACACCAGGGGGTGAGCACCTGAGTAAAGTCCTTGGCTCCCTGTGGCAGTTACAAGGCAAATGGCATTCACTAAACTCTCTCCTGTGTTGAGAGGCTTCTGGAAATATCTGCACTGGTTATTATGTTTTCTTGTCTCATATCTTATTTTTTTCCTCGTGAAACAACCACTTAGAAACACAGGTCTTGGTACAGGTCTTAGTCTGTAGCCAGGTCATATTAGTAAGAGGATTTGCCTGGAAAGATAACACAAGTTTGCTGGACAGGCCATTAATATCTTTTTCTGCATCTTACAGTCTCTTATTCTCAATTACAGAGTTCATCTTCCTCCTCTGGTATGCACTTGAGGTTCTTCTCCATTTTTTAGTGCTTTGGTTGAGTTAGTACCAGCAGCACTGTGCAAAGCCTCACCCCCTGGTTGCATCATGTAGGCAAGGCTCCTCATCCATGTGCTACAACTGTGGAAAATAGAGGCACAGAGTTAAAATGACTGGCGAGCACGGTGGAAGGAGATTCCTGTGCTTAATGGATTTGTTGCTACAGCCTTCAAGTATGGATTTAGCTTACAGCTGGTGGTAGAACAAAGATGAAAATGCAATTTCCTGCCTCCCAGACTGAGTGAAATACACCTGGGAATGAACAGAACTAGGGAACACAGTTGTCTGGAGTCCTTGAGATGGAGGCTGGGTGGCATGTAAGTTTTGCTGTGGTGCTTTCCATAGGAGCACATTCATCTGCTGTGTTCATTCCTCCAGACTATGCTAAAGGTTATCACTGCTCTAGCTTTTATACTAGTTTCAAACATTTGTGCATTAATCAGCAGAGATACGGCACTGAACTTTTCCTTGGAACTTCTGCATATTTACTGTCTTGCATGACATATGTATATATCATTACTGGATGTTGATAAGAACAAAAGAGAAGGAAATATTTAACAGACGCAAACAAGCACTATACTTAGCATATGATTTATAAGTTTAAAATGGAGTCCAAATGCTCGTGGTGGGAGCCTTGTAAACGGCATATGCAGTATTATGTTCTGCATCACCACTTAAAAATGAAAAATTAAACATTACTTCCATTTACTTAGGCTACAACAAATACCTTCAGTGCTTTGTGAATTACTGAGATGTGCTTTTATGCCAAACTAAAAGCAAAAAATACGAAAACCAAACACCTACAAGAAAGCTCAAGTGTCTTCACTTTACAAGACTTTTCAAATCAGAGACCAACATGTGCTTATGCCATTACAGTGTAGTCTGGCCCAAGACAAGACAAAACAAAGCATTGCAGAGTACATGAAAGCAAATTAATTCACTGGGAAAGTCCTTTTGCAGCTCGCTCCTGGAAGGCAGAGAAAGTGAGGTCCATTTTCAGCCCTGGCCAAAATAATCACTTAACAGCATTTCAGAAGGTCGGGTCAAGTGGTCTCAGTAGGAGATGGAACCAATGGAAACACTTCCCAGTGTCAGACATCCCTCTGTGACAGCTAAAAATGGGAGTTTAAATGCAGATTAGTAGTGAAGGAGAGGAAAGGGAGTCTTCATACAAAAGGAAAACATAAACAGAGAGAACATTCCTTCAGAGAAAGAAAAGTGAAGAAAAAGTAATCCATTTTTTCTGCTCACTCTTAAAGGGAAAACATTAGGACCCGATAGACCAATCCAAATGAAGTTAATGGAGAGATTCCTAAGGACTTTGGTGGACTTTGAGTTACACTGACCTTTAGGTGTTTCATGGACAGGTTGCTGGCATGTTGGTAGGAGGGATCCAGCCCTGTCCATCTTATCCCAGAAATAATGCAAGCAGTTGATCACGGGCCTATGGGGTCATGCCCTGCTTGTTCCATGGAAAAAGCTAGGTAGGCTTTTGTGGTGCTGGCAATCTTCTTCCTCTGTCCCCTTCACAGTGACTGTGAACTGAAAAGCAGGCATTCAAAACAAGACAACACTTTGAGACAGACAGAAATCAAGAGGTAGAAAAAGCTATGCTAGCTGGTGAAGTTATGGTGCTTGGGGAGACATGAAGCATTGCTGAGACGGAGTGTTTACAGAAAAAATCCCACAGCTCATATTTGTATTATGTATTTATAAATTCCTGGAACTCAATTTTATAAGGATTTTGATTAATGGCTATACTGTAGTTCAGCTCCAAGCCTATTGAACTTACTGCACTGGAACTGAGCAAGGCACACACTAGCCAAATATGAGCACTGCTACTGGAGTGTGATTTAAGGGTGGTTCACTGCTCAAAGGCGTTGCTGTGAAGGCTCTGCTTATTGTACACATAGAGCTCAAAGCTGAAGGAGGGCCCCTCAGAACACTTCTTAAAACCAAAATCAGATCTGTATTTGTCTGAGATGGCAGAAGAGGTGAAGAACAATGAGAAATGCTGTGATTTCCCCATCACTTTTTCAATAAAGTGGGTGCAGCTCTTGTTGATGTACGGATTTTCCTAATTATATATTTATGTCACTTCAATCACAGTAACTTCCAGGAGCACGGCCAAATGCTTGATTTTCTTATGCTGATGGTGTATGCCAAGTGTTCCCACACTGTGGAATTTGACATTAGTGCTGTTTCTTCCACACTTCATAGAAGACATCTGTGGTTATGGCTGGCAAATGCCGACTTAATTGTTGATTATCATAATAATATAGTAAAAGCAGTCTCATTCTGTTGAGGTGGGAGTCACTTCATTAAATATAGGCCTTATGGCTATTATGATTTGTAAGGTGAAACTTGATGCCTGTGATCTCTTGGTGTGCCAACTGGAGTTAAATGAAGGCAATGTGAAAAAAAAAAAAAAGAAAATGGATGAGAAATCTGAAGATTTGCCAACGTTGGGAGAAAATTCTACACTCCCCTGGGTTATGGTCTTCTCAGACAAGGCAGCCTTCAACTGCAAGATGGAATCGCTTCAGAATCCATCTCAGATCTGATATGTGAGAACAGGATTGCTGGGGTATTTGACCCACTCTCTTACAGTCACTTCTTGTGAAAAATAGAACAGAAGATTGATAGTCATTGTTGACAATACAAATCTTTAGAAAACACGGGGAACATTTGTACTCCCTTTGAAAGAGCAGGAGTTAAGGCAACCAAATCTGTTTCATCTCACTTCTTTCTGAGTATAGCATAAAGATGGAGCTGCATGTGAAAACTGGAAATGCTCAGCTAAGAGCATAGTCTCTTCTTCCACACACTATGTAATAACAACAGCAAAAAAGCTGTCACACAGGGTAAATCCTGGAAGAAATAATTTGCAAGTAAAAATTAATACTAAAGAATTGTTTTTAAGAAAGATTTCTTCCTTTAGTTGCTCAGCTTTGTGTTTTTAAAAACACAGAACAGTTGCAATGATGCTGGCTTATTAAATAGTCCCAGTCCAAAAAAAAAAAAATGAAGAGGTATAGAGTTGCTGAAATTCATTTAATTACACATTTGCAGCATAATGGGCTTGACATGAAGGCTTAGTCTGTTTTTAATGAAAATGTTGCTAGTTGTTATGACTGCTTGCATTTGGATGAATATCCTATATTGTAAAGTCTAAAATATTATACATGGGTAATTAGCATTATCTATTTATGGCAGATTTACATCTTTTTTATGTTTTGTGCTGGATTTCTTCAGTACTCGTCTTCAACTAACTTCATTTTTACTTAGCTCTTATTTTCTTTGATCTTTGCAAGGCAGAGTGGCTGGCTTTTCTTACTCAGAGCACTATTTTGAAAGATAACTGTTTGGAGTGACTTGTGTGTTTCTTCTTAAAGAAAACTTTCATTCGTGTCTGTTGAAGTCCTTGGTTTCCAGATGGTTCAGATATAAAGCAGCATTTTTCTTGCTCTGCCACTCTGTCTCTTGCAGTACTGTGATGGTTTAGTCACAACTAATGGCTGTCAAGCAAATGAGACTCTGATTTGTTATTTCAGAAGTCCCTGCTGCATGATTTAAGGGTGCGAAGTGGGTCAGCCACCAGTCAGACATTGCAGCAGACGGTCAAGCTCCAATAGGAGTGACAGACAGTCATAAAGTTGCCATTTTAATGGGAGAATACTGGGGAAAAAATTTACAGTCTGAGTATGTTAGCTCTGGAGAAAAAAAAAAAAAGTGGAGAAAAGGCAAAGATATCAAAAGCGTGTCATGTATCTATTAACCATCTAGGGTTTAGATTCAGATACATTCCTAGGCTTCCCAGGTTTTCAAAGCAGGAATGGTGTGAGGTAGTGCGAGAGTATTTGGAAGTACCAGAAGTTAGAGTTGAGCCTAAGGATTTGGATGAAGGTGGTATGCAGAAGACCATTCACACTGAGTGGTTAACTCATTCACAAAGCGGTGATCCATGGCATCTTGGATGCAGTAATGTCTGGGAGTATCAGGGACCAAAAATGGTGAAGGAACCATGAGTGACCTCACCCTTCAACTCCCAGGACTAACATCTCTTCCACACAGTACTTAGATGAATGATGTAAAGAGATGACAGCCCCCACTGTCTGGTATAGCTGTGGGTATTCAGAGAATAGACTCTGGTCTCCAGTATCTTGACATACTGTGTTACTGAAAATATGAAGGATTAGGGAATACCAGAGGGATCATATATTTTCATCCTGAACTCATTAAGTGATTTTGAGCAAGTATTCCCAAAGGTTTCCCCAGTGTTTCTCACAGCTTTATCAGTCCTATTCCATCTCACCCAAAGGAGACAGACAGACTGCCACTGACTTCTTTCAGAGCTGGATTGGTCCTGAAACATGTTACATACAGGATATACAGCTATTTGCTTAGAAGCCTGAAAATAGCTAAAAGCATGTTAAGAAACTGTATGGATGCTCATTAATTGGAATTATTTTTACATGAGTTGTATGCTTTTTATGGTTCAGTTCCTGGCTGTATAAACCAGTCACCAGTACAAAAGGCATTAAAGGTTAAGGAAAGCACAGGATCCCAGTCTCTGATTTTGTTGTGTATCCTGTGTGAAAGGAGAACAAAGATAGTCTGCCTTTGGGACCAGTGAAACTATGATCACTCAACAGTATTCATTCTTGTCATTTACCTCTCTGTCTTTTTTGTAGGGTGATACTTTCTTTCTTCACTAACATACTTTTAATTCTAGCAACCAGAAGCCAATTTAGTGTTTTCTTTTGTGAATTTAGTGTGAAAATTGGAGGAATGGACTTTCTGAAATATATGGCAGTGATTCTACACACTAACCAAGAAACATATTTGTTTTTTGCAGAACAAAATTTTCAGCAGAAGGTAGATCTACACTAACCTCATGTAGTAAATCTCATAGTGCTACAGTTTATCTGTGTAGGGAATATCATACTGGATTCTAGTTTTTATCAAGTCCACATTCCAGGAAAGCTCCATCTTTCTCAGACAACATAGTAGCAGGACTTGTCCAGATGGTAGATGCCGAGCATAGAGGCAGAGCACTCATTAACACTCCTCAAATACCTACACTGTTTAAAAATGTTGAGCCATTTTTCAAAGGCCATTAAAGGACAGGGGCTCTAAAATTATTGTCACTTCCCAGGGTGTTACAGAGCTCTTTGATAATCCATTCTGAGATATGCAAAGGCACCAAAACACTTTTGGCAACTGAAGGAGTAAGCATCTTTAGACAAGTCTGAAAATCCTACACATGATGCTGTTTTTAACTCTTTGTTTCCAGAGGTGATGACTCTCTGAAAGGAATGGAACACTTTCATGTGCTTTCTTGAACTCACATTTTCGCAAAGTCATCACTGTGAGGCTTCACGATGTGTAGGAAGTGCAGATCCACAAGAGAACTTCACTGGTGTTACTGTGATCACCACAAACATTTTCTCATCGATAACAAAATGGAGCCAATACACATTGTTTCTAGTGCTTACGCATGGCACACTTACTGAGAATTAAGATGGTCACATTTTGATTTAGCTGATATTGAGTCTACATGGCCTTTTACAACCAAATAAGGATCTGTCATCAAAAAGTAGTGTCTGGATTGCTTTTGTTAAAAAAATCAGTTATCATGGTTTACATAAACAAGCCCAAATAAGTGATCTACCACACCATGAGCAAAAAATCACTGTTAGTATTCCTCTGGAGATGGTTTCCCACTTTTCCCAAGGTTCAGGCTACCCACAGACTGCTTGATCACTGTCCACATCAATCATGAGTCTACCAGGTCTGTGTCTAGCAATATCACTTACAGCTATATTCATGTAAACCTTTATTATAGAACCACAGAACAGTCTTCATTGGAAAATACCTCTAAGATCACCCAGTCCAACCATTAACCCAGCACTGCCCAGTCCCCACTGCCCCATGGCCCTCAGCACCACATCTCCACGGCTCTGAAATCCCTCCAGGGATGGGGACTCCCCCACTGCCCTGGGCAGCCTGGGCCAGGGCTGGGGAACCCTTTCCATGAAGAAATCGTTCCTAGTATTCAATCTAATTCACTCCTGGCACAACTTGAGGCCATTACCCCTCATCCTATCACTAGTTACAAACATTCTGCAGCTAGGAAAATAGTGGCAAGCAATAACCTAGCTTTCCCTAGGTTTTATTTTTAGTTTTTGTGACACAGATGAGTGAAATGTGCAGTTGAGACAAATATCTAAATATATTTTTGCCCATACATGAACAAATCCAGGGAGCTTTGGGTGCAAGAGCTGTTTTCATCTTGCACAGCGTCTCCCACAACTAATATAGTGTCTCAGTTTTTACAGTGTACTGAACAGTACCATTGAGACAAAGTGATTAGTACTGTCATTCTCATTTCACAGGGAGCAAAGTAACCTTATAAATCTTCATTCTTTTACTTCAGAACCACTAAGTGCATGCTAGCTACCCAAGGTCAAAACAAAATGAAGGTGAAACAAACAAAAACTTCAAGTGTGCTACTAAGATTCAAATTCAGCAAGTACATCTTGGACTAAAACTATCATATTTTCTCTTTACTGACATAACATTGTGGCAGCTACATGTTCATCAGTAATGCTACAGTAAAAAAAAAGTTAATTTTAGCAGCGTAAACAAGTCATTAATTTCTTTCGCAAACTTGTAAAGGCAATTCCCAGGGGAGTGGGGAGCTGAACACAGGTTAGTGACCTTAGCCACTGGACACTCGTTTCTGACTAGTTGAACACTGAGAAGAAATCCTGCAAAATTTCTGGGAACTGTCAGCTTTCGGTTGGCCTCAGCAGCACTTGAAGTCACGAGCATTGGGGAAGGCACAAACCCAGCCTGCACGATGCTGAAGGCCAGTCCTGATAAGACTGTAGATGTTTCTTTGCAATATTTTTTTCTAAAACTGTATGAAAAGCCAGATTTTAAATTTATTGTACGTTATTCAGTTCATTATGGTGGAGTTTTAATTATTATTGCTATTGCAATAACATCTGGAGGCCTTCCTCAGGATCTGGCCTCGCTGCCCCAAGACTGTGTAAGACACAACTTTTCTGAGTTGCAGTGAACGAGACCCCGCAGACTTCATCATGTAAGGGGAGAGGAAGTGGGGACATGCTTCTGGCATCTGGGGCTGGCAGGCAACCAAGATGCTCTGGGACTGTCCGATGGGCACATGTCCAGTCAGGAGAAGGGCCATAGCACTAGGCTGCAGCTGAAAATAACATCTTCTCCTAAGGCTGCTTTCACACGCAACCCCACGAGGTGAAATACTCAGCTGCAACACAGGCACATGGCGTTTCTCCTGCTCTGTGACCTCAGTTAATCCAGCATGTAGGTTCACAGAGCAGGGGAGAGGCCACAGAGGTGTTCGATAACGACAGGAGGTTTGGTCTTCTCTGCTCAGGAGCCTCGTGCTTAGTCCTCAAGGTCTGACAGAGCTCAGGTAGAGGCATGAAGACGTTAGTGCCATCTCACAAAGCTCAGAATCCAACAGAAAAGATTTAACATGTGACTTAAGAAAGCAAGGCAGGAAAGGGGAAAGGCTGACAAGTGAAGAGGGTATATTTATGTATGTAGCTGGGTGCTCAACCCACAGACATGCCCTCAGGCAGCCTATACCAGCAAACACAGCAGTAAGCTAGACTTGTAAATATATATTTTTGCTTACTCAAACTGTAAACAGTGATGACAGCTGGGAGGAGAGCAATGATGGGGAGGAGATGAGAGATTTTTAAAGATTTCTCATGAAGAAATGTATTTGTCAGTCTCAGAAGTGGTGAAAAAGAGCACTGGCACCAACCATAAAACAGTTCCTGCATGACACATGCTGACAATCAGGGTCTGCTATTTTTTTTCACTGGGTGATATTGGTTAACAAAGCATTGGAACATTTTCAGTAAAGGGCCAGATCCTCACAGTGATAGTAATGACTCTGGACAGTGATCTTATACTACAGGAGATCTAGCCATGTAGGCAGAAGTCAGATGCCGGGATTGTTAGACATAAAAAGCCTTCTAAAGCTTTTAAATACTTTTTCTGCACGTCTTTTGGACAATATTGTTCGTTTTTATGATTCCACTGTAATGATATAATCCTTCAGGTCATTGACTTGCTAATATCTAGCAATCAGATGAGATTCACACTTTGTAACATCCACACCATACATCCTTCCCGAATTCCTGGAAACATGTTGAATCAGAAAAGCCCAATCAATTAAATTCAAACCATGTGGAAGGAAAGCCTTTTCACTTCAAACAATTAAACAATTTGTGTTTCTAAACATATTTTTTGTTTGTTTATTTCTTTTAAAGTTCAAGTCAAGCAAGCTGTTTTGATCTGTTGAACCCAAAATATTTTCAGATGGTCAACTTGTAAACTTTTTGACATTGATTCGTGTCTTTTCTTGCCGAATTCATTCCTTTCAACTCTTTGAGACTCCCTCAGCTTTTGGGATTCCTCTCCTCAATTTAAATAATACTTCCAACCCTATTTAATTTCATCTTTGTAACTGAAACATGCTCAGATGATTTAAAGTATTTTTGACCTTCTGCAATCCCAAGACTTAGCTTTAAGAAGTTGCTACTTGCTTTGTTTATTTGTTCTATGTGTTTAATCTTGTTTCCTTCTCCTATGTCCAATTCTACTCAACATAGGTTCCTATACTCTCCTCATCAGAAGAGTATGTGACTGCACTTAGATTTAGTGGGATTTTTTTAAATTTTCTTTTATTTCAAATGCATATTCTACTCTTTTTTACACTAAGGGAGACTGATCTGTGAAGTAAGATCTTTTCTGGTCTTAACAGGCTGACAGGGTCCAGCAGTCTTCACAGAAAAGTTAGCATTGCAGTAGACATTTCTATTGAGTATGAAGAGAGGATTTCTCAGCCCTTCATGAAGGCTGTTTAATCAAATGTCCTATAGAAACAAATCAAGATAATGATATAGAACAGAAATACCCAAAAAGCAATTTCTGCTGGGCCTGATTATTACATGATTCAAGCTAGAATGAAAGTGCTTAATCAAAACACAGGCTCTCTCCATACCATGGCATTCTGAGTTCAAAACTGAGATCCTGACACAAACTTTGGCTTCTTCATCTTTGTTTATGCCAGAGAGCCAGTTTGCACTCAAATGCAAGACACGCACTATTTCTGAACACTACAGAAGCACTGCATCTGAAATCATGCTTGAGGGGATGTCAGACTGCTGCTCTCTCACTACCAGAAAAAATTCTAATGCATTTAACAAAGATCCTACACCAATTTCTTCTGTACACCTTAAAGAATGCCATCTCAGCTTTGCAGAGCTCTAAGTGACTGTACATCAGCTCAAGAACTGGAGTAGAGGCATAAGCCTCAGTTGCTCCCTGCTCATTTGCTTCATTTTCTGCATTCAAAGCCTGGTCTGCTTCATCCACCTGGGCTAAGGTTTTCAGGAACTTAAGAAAGTATCTGCTTAGAAACATGGGAAGTGGAGCCTATTGTTTCAGCTCCTATCCATCGCCCTGGAAGCAGTTGGCAGAGAAGAATGTTTTCTACCATTGCTCAGGACTATTGGTAGAGTAGATATGAGGAAGAACTGAGGCCGTAGCAGAGAGAAAGAAACGACAGTTGTGTGCTACGGAGACCCAGAGGCTACAACAATGATGACGGGGCAAAAACCAGAAGTGTTTCTCCATGTCTTAGCAACTCATAGCCCACCTCACCAAATTTCTGGCAATCTCTGTAGTACATAAGGCTTCTGAAGTGATGCAGTCTCTGTGTCTATTCATAAGTTGTATTCCCCTAATAAGTTTTCAGCTTGGCCATTCTTGAGAGAGGATGTTAAGGTGTTTGGCTTTTATGAAGGTCATTGAAACAGATGGCCATGGAGGAAAGATGGGAGAGCTATCTTAGCGTTGCCACTGAGCAAAGTCCAGCCCAAAAGAGAAACTTGCAGACTTCGGTACCAGAGAATCCACACCACATAAAAAGTTAAGAACATTCAAACTGCAGCAGGAGTTGCAGTTGCAGTTTGTCTTTTTAGGAGGTCAAAAAATCCAATCACAAGACACTAAACTACAGTAAACCAAACTTCGTTGTTGGTACTACTCAAGGAAGTGTACTACTGCAGACTGATTTTAGTCATCAAGAGCTCAATGTGCAATATCTCAGGTCTAAACCCAGAAGCTGCTCTGGCTACTGCTTACATTGGCTCATTTCAGTCCAAGTCTCTGTCATACCACAGGTCACCTGAGGGCCTTGGGAAGGTCAGCTTGATTCTTTGCCAGACAGTTTTTTACCTGTAAAACAGGAATAATTGGAGCACAGTTCAGCTCCACAGGAACATCATGAAAGTAAATAATGCAAAGATACCAAATCACAAGTTTTATAAAGTTAAGGAGAACAGAAGGGGTTGTCTAGAGCCACAATTCTGCCAGTTACCACTGCCAACAGAGCTCTCTAATGGGATGGCAGCATATGACAAGAAAAGGGATTTAGCTGTGCCTCTCCCAAGCATGAGCTATAGGAAACGAGGACTTTGCAGCAGCATACCTGTGCTGGTGCTGTGCAGGTAGAGTTTGTTTTATAGAGACCTTTATTTTAAAAACAAAATAAATGTGCAGGAAAAACTCTAGTGTTGATCTGGCCCAAGCCTACAGTTGAGTGTTTGCCAGATTGACTCCATCAGCCCAGCATTCCTTGTAGCAAACAACCACCAGAGACATGATTATGCTTTGTGTAGATATAGCTGCCTTCCACAAGCAAAGTGGATTAAAGGAGTAAAAACTCATTTTTGCCAGAACAAATTCAGAGTCCTGTGCCCATGTGGTTGTGTCAAAGTAGTAGTGCAGTCCCTGACTGATCCTGCTATAAAACAGTGCATCTTTGAGATAGGCTCAGTCAAAAATTCATAGCTGAACTGGTGCAACTTTTCTACGTGGTCCATTTTAAAACTGTGTGTTTGATCTTTTTTCCCACCTGTAGAACAAGTACAAGCTAAACTTATAGCAAGCAGATTAACCCAGTTAAAAGGCATTGACTCAGGATTATAGATTTGAATATTTGAAGAATGTGAATATTGGGAGAAGAGAATCAGAAAGAGAGGGGGTCCCTCTTTTGTCGCTCATGCTTGGTTTGCACATGTTTAATTGCATCAGCTGCAGTAGAGTTTTCACCAGTCTAAACTAGTATTAGAGAGAGAGGTGAGGCACAGGGAACATCAGGAGTTGGCAGTGAGAATTTTGGAATTAGCTAGTGAACTGAACAGTCTGGAGAATATTTAACTGTGTACATTTCTTACACAGAAGCCTGAGGGGAGGGCATGAAGAAAATAATATTTCTGAAGATGCTAAAGGACATTTATTCCAAGAAAAATGTATCAAAGAGAGTATTTGCCAAGGAATAAATTTATGTTGTATGCAAAGCACAGAAAAACACTTGGGAAGCCACTGTTAACAAAAAAATATCCTCTTTGGCATCTACTTCAGAGAATAGCAACCAAGAAAAAAGAAGATAATAAGCTTCTGTGTTGCATTACTTTAAAAATTCACTTGAATAAAAGCAACTAGTATAATAATGAACTGAGTCAGAGAGCACTGTTCAATTTAATGTAGAACTTAAGGGAGTTTGTAATAACAACACTTACAAGGAAAGACGTGGTTGGGTTTATTGTTATGGAAAGGGGGAAAAAGTTGTGGTGAGTTAAATGACAGTTATAAAATAGAAAGGTCTGACCAAACTGATCCAGAGTAGTCCTCCACAGCAGTAAGACCTTAAAATTAGGTCACAGGGATGAAAGGAGAATTTAGTCTAAACTATTTCATACAGAGGCTATGTGACATATGGAACATGTTACCCTAAAGAGTAACTATAACAAGGAGCATGAATGTTTTAAAGAAAGAAAATAACAGGGAACTGCATAAGGAAATTTCCAGCCATGGAAGCTTCAAAAGGAATACAATTCCTATTTATTTCTGTATTTATTTAGGGTAGTCAACCATTATCTGCATTCTGAAGGGAAATTATGATAAGCATTATTTCTTCTTTCCCCCTTCACAAATGTGGTGTTTGTGGGATTTAGTTTGTTTTGTTTTCTTTAGAAAGGCAGAGATTTTGTCTTCCCTGAACACAAAGGACAAGAGTTGATGAAATGTTAATGGCTATGTATTTTCTTTCAATATGTAATGGCTTGAAACCTTCATTCTGTGTATCTTCGTTTGCTTTCATTATGAGTTTTATGAGTGTGAAGATTTTTTAGTACAAAATGGACACTTTTTTTAATGTATCTGGAAAAACTTCATGTCCTAAAAATGCTCTCAGGACTTAGTCTGTCTTGAATTAGGCAGCGTCAAGCAATCACTAGAACAAGCCATGGGACAATTTCTGATAGTACTGCTGGTCCTACCCTGCTGTATTTGAACAAGTTCTTACTCAGCCTCCCTGCTAGGTACCCCAAATACTGTCTCCTCCATCATACACTAAAGAGGTGCAGTGCTTTTTTGATTACTGTATACCAAGTGCCAACCTACAATGTAATATTTTAAGACAGATGCAAGGACTAAACTAAGGAGAAAAAGAGAAAAGCCAAAACCAGGCCAAAATTACAACCTCCCATCTGAACTCTTTCAGCCTGTAGGAGAAACCAGATTTCTATCAGAGCCTCAGAATGGCTAAATCACCATGGTGCAGATTTGCCTCACCTAACACAAAGCATGCCATTTAGACAACTCAGCACAGAAAGGCAGGATGGATATTTGCCTTCAGTGTGCACACTGGAAAGGATTTTAAGTTAACCCTCGGTGATGCAAGGGGTGTAAATCCCTTAACACAACTGTGGGGTTTTGGAACTGAAATTGAAGGAAAATTTTGAAAATTAATCCAGAACTTTAATTTCAAATCTTCAGCCAAAGACCTTATTGTAGTTGAGTATTGTAGTATTAATGTTTTCATTCAGTTAGGAACAAATAAAATTGAGAGTCTGTTGTCTTTAAACTACAAATAAAACTCTCTTTTCCACTAACAAAAATTGCAGGTTAGGAAGAAGAGGGTGAAATTACAATATATTTTTGTGGAATGATACTTCCATTTTAAGGTATTTCTTTCACTAGTCTGTAGACAAACTACCCCCCTTTCTTGCAGTAATGCTATTTTCTTGCTTTCACATAGCTGTAGACCATCTGAGCCAGCAAAACAGATGACTCCCAAGTTTCACAGCACAGATTCATGTTTTCCCAAAGTTTAAGGGAAAGGAAGGAATTTGGAGAAATGATGATCTTAGTTTCAGCTTGTTCATAGAGCACAGAAAAGAGAACAAGAAAATAGTTTGGTTTTAGCTCCTTCTTGTTCCTTCCTTCCTTCACTTTTGTTAGAGATCTGACATGGAAAGGTCTTCTAAACACAGAGTCACATTTTCTTCTAACTTGTACTGAGGTAAATCTGAAGTAGCACCACTCAAGTCAACAGAGTTATCTTAAGTCTAAATAAGCAACTTAATCATAAGACACGGCACCGTTTCTTAAATTCCTCCAATTTATTTGGAATCATGTTGATTGTGAACATTAACACCTGACCCATTCCCTATTGGATTTTCTCAGAACAGTTTACCAGCACTGACATTAGCTTAATAGAAATCTGAGCCAGCTCAGACACTATGCCAGATTATGACCTCAGTTATATGCAACTCAGTCTGCAGTCGCCTGCTTTCTGCGTGACCAAAAGCAGCATTTGGCCTTGAGCTTTAATTTTTAAGAGCTGCACATACACAACAGTCTCCAAGCATAATACCATTTAATAATTTAAAATGGGAATAGACGTTCTTTGCAGTTTTTCTTAATTTCTAGCAGTCCCAAAATACGCGTCTTATCTTTTCTAGAAAAACTTTAGCACAGTATTTTGCTTGCAAATCCAACCTCTGCACATGCACTTGAGTCCCATGGTCCAGATGATCTGAATCCCCCAGTCTTAACCTGTCAGGTTCCCTTACTCTTTCCACTCACCTATATTTTAATTGAAGTTATACTGGAAGTCTGAAATCACAAACTGTACGCCCATATGTACACTAACAAGATAGAGGCCTTCAGGTCAAGGAAGACATTTCTGAGGTGGGATGTGCTTTCAGCCCAGAGATACAGGTTTAGGATGAGATGATGGGAGCATGGGACAGAAGAGGTATGTGTGTGTTTTGTCTTTTTCTGGTAGATATTTCCTGAGTCTGTGTAGGCTTCCCATCAGTGCCAGCCACAGGAAAAGTTACCTTCCACTGGAAAAGCCCTTTAATCCTGCTTGTAGCTCAGCAAGTTCTTAGTGTTCCTGTTGTCAAAAAGGCCTGAGAACTTATTATCCCCTTTACATCCACTTATCCCAAGATGTTGACTGACCTCTCACCTTAGTAAATAGTTTCCCCATATGTTTGTCTCCCAAAAGTTCCTAAGGATGTAATTGCTTGTTTTGTTTTTGCAATGGGCTCCCTTCCATATTTTCTAGGAACAGACTGAGATCAGGTTAGGAAGTTGCTGGTCTTCCAAAGGTTTCAGTGAACATGATCCCCCATTTTTTAGGACTGGTAATATCCTGTATCATTTTAACATGGGCCTTTAGCTCGGCATCTGTACAGAATACACTTGCTAGGTTAAAGTCACCACACATTGCCGGGGCCAGTACCTGGTCAGACAGGAATGTAAGAGGGAGAGACCCCCACTCCCCAGCTTTGCTTCCGTGAGCATTCAAATTCAGTTTGCTCAATTCAGCTCTGCCTGTGGCAAGAGTGGGGGCTGCTCACCCCACACTCCCTGCTGAGAGGAAGCGGGTGGAGAGGGAGTGTTAAGATGACAGAAGTGCAGAGAGTCCAAGCTTTACCCCACTCCCCTCCCTGCTAGCCTAAGTAGCTGGCTGGGAGCATGGGAGAGTAAACTGCTCCACACACAAAAAAAAAGAAAAAAAAAAAAAGAAAAGAAGGATGAAGTAATTGACTCTTGTAGCAGAGCAAAGGGAGTGAGTGTGGTGGTGGAGGGAAGATAGGGAGGAACTGTGACTCACAATATATTCTCTACTCTGCTCCTGGGGAGATGCAGCTGTGCATCTCCCCGTGTATAGGTTACACTGCAAGGTTACACTGTTGTCCAAAGTAAGCATCCCTAATTCTCCCACTTCCTGAAGCACAACAGCATTTGGCTCATTTTTAATCAGGGATTTCTACTGTGCAAATTGAAGTCTAGGACCAAGCTTTTCCTATGTGCAGAATTAAAAATCTCTCCCTTGATTGTTTTGTTGGTTCCTGGGGAAAACTACTGAACTGTTACAGCCGATTTACATTGGCCTGCTCCTTTTTTAAGGCTGATTCCAAATTATTCTTAATTCCTCAAGGCACTTGAGATCTTCTACATGAGCCAGCCATGGACACTTTTGGCAATGTTTTCCAGATCCTTTTCCTTCCCTCTGATTGCTTCCCAGTTACTTCTGACTTCACTACAGTAAGGACCATTTCCCTTTCCTGCTGCTTCAGTAGGAAGAAATATGGCATGGAAGTACTTCTGATTTTGGCCAGCTGACTCAATGGACTTTGCTTGGGGCCAGCAGAGTGTTGGGAAGAAGCAGAAGGAAGAGGCTAGTCCAGTGGGTAGAACCAACCACAGCCAAGACATCATGAGAGGAATGTCTGAGTGCCCACTTTCATTCTTTCTCGCAAGACCTTGGTCTCACATAACCATGTAAAAGTCATATAATCTGTCTGGACTCTAGTTTTCAAACTGAAAAACAACTGCAAAAGCACTTCATCACCAAAGCCATTCTGAATTATGGAAAAAAAACTTTATGCTACAGCGTTGTCATGCCTGCAATAAGGCTGCCAGCAACCTTCCCTTACCCTCTGTTAGCTCTCCTGCGAGTGCATCCACTCTTAAGTGGTGGTTGTGTGTCATATCATAGAATCCTAGACTCACAGAATGGTTTGGGTTGGAAGGGACCTCAAGAATCGTCTTGTTCCAACCCCCCTGCCACGGCAGAGACACCTCCCACCAGACCAGGTTGCTCCAAGCCCCATCCAACCTGGCCTGGAACACTGCCAGGGAGAGGGCAACCACAGCTTCTCTGGACAACCTGGGCCGGTGTCTCACCGCCCTCACAGGAAAGAATTTCTTCCTAATATCTAACCTAAATCTCCCCTCTTCCAGTTTAAAGCCATTACCCCTCATCCTATCACTCCATGCCCTTGTAAAAAGTCTCTCCCCAGCTTTCTTGTCAGCCCCTTCAGGTACTGGAAGGTGCTATAAGGTCTCCCCAGAGTCTTCTCCAGGCTGAACAACCCCAACTTCCACAGCCTGTCTTCATAGGAGAGGTGTTCCAGCCCAAGCATGTTTCCTTGTGTCCAAACATGATTTCTTGCCTCTAGGAGCACTGAACACCTGATCTTTCATGAAAGGAGTAAACTCCTGCAGCAGCATCCTCAGAGCTCATATGTAACCTGCAAGCCAATGTCCAGTGATGTAACTAACCCTTGTGGTACTCAGATGTCAGTAGGATTCTTTCATGAAATATATAAAGTGCGCATATGACAAGAGGTGAAGAAAGGTCTGTTCAAGAAATTACTTATTCTGTTCCTAGTTCTCATACCCTGAGTATTACTTATTCCTGCCCTTCTACAGATAAAATTCTTCATAATCAGAATTTCTTCATAAGAAGACATTTTCTAAAAAGACATCCTAGCTATGGATTGTATAGCTATTGACTGTATAAACAGAGACAAGGCCAATGTTTAAGCCAGCTGCTGTACATCTCATGTGCCTCCTTCCCATACCCTATTTAAAACTTTGCTTTTCTATCAAATATCCCTGGCAGGAGACAGCATGTATTAAAGTATTCCCAGTTCTAAAATTCTTTTAAAGATTTTTGGCAAGGAGTAAAGGGGAGGCATTGGCTATCAACAGCAAAATGGCATCTGGATCGAAAGATAAGGAAAAGCACCGTGGTTTCCAAAAACCAAGGCAGTTTTCCGATGAGTTTTGGAACTGGCAGAGGTGCAGAGCCTGCATTAGCACAATAGGAGAACACAGAGATCATGCTTTGACTTTGGTAGGGAAGGTTCGGTTCTGCAAATCAGAAGGGGGATTGGACTAGATGATCTTTTGAGGTCCCTTCCAATCCCTCACATTCTGTGATTCTGTGATACGGTTTAGGAGAGCATTCAACCAGGAGTTTAACAAGTGGGCAATCTACACTTCAATGGGGCAACTCACAAGCTTAAAAAGCATACACTCTGCTAGGTGGGACCAGAATGCTCTCACCATCCTTGACCATTAACCCCTACAGTCAAACTCACAGCAAAGTGTTAACTGAGAGTTAAAATTAGCAAATTTCGGTGTCTCAAGGAGAACTACGTACTGGAAATTTTATCCACTTGAACATAGATGAACTAGGGGACTCACAAGCGAAGTTCCACTTCAGACAACTTTTTACAAGGAAAAAAATGCGGAGTAGCTAGATTTACCAGAACAGTCTTTACCCTCAGGACAGGACTGCATGTGAACAATTTGCTATAAAGCAATACTGATCAGTAGAATTACTTTTTTCTCTAAATTGGCAATGGCTCTTTTAAAGACTCAAACACAATGGGAAAATGCAGGACAGTCTTTCACACAATATGTTTGTGAGCTCTTCTCCATAAGGAGGATCCAGGAGTCTCACTGTGCAGCTGGGAGCAGTTCTGGGAGAGCTGTCATGATTTCACAGTGTAAAACCTAGTGAGAATGTTGGGAGAGGTGATCTTTCATATTAGACCAGCTTGTTTAGCTTGTCAGAATAGACAAGCTTTTAGGCATTCCAACTCTTCAATCTAAAGGCTGACATTTTATGCAAAGGAACGAACTTCTAACCTTACATTTCTCACTAAACCCTTACCTGTATTTTATAAGAAATACAAAACTGCATTTCTGTGAGAATTACTTTAAAAATATTAAGCTGGTTGCGAGCAAGGTACTGCACCTGTGCAAAGACCATGGAAAAGGTATTAATTATACATTGCAATGCTAACTTCTCACTATGGTCCTGACGCAAACAACTCAGTTGCGTGCTACATGTATGATAAAATAAGGATAAAACATCAACTGTCTCTAGTCATACTGTCATTCCCTCACACTCCTTACTGTGCAAAAACTTTGTCCAATTCATGCTGAATTCAGTGAGGTCCTACTGGTGGTCGTAAAGTATTTGGATCAGGCCTGGAGTCCTGTTCTTGAGATCTCTGCATCAAATGCTTTGCACCTGTCTGTCTAATAAGACTTTTCTATTTGGAGTCTCATGAAACTTTGAGGAACAGTGAGAGGCAATTCAGAACACAAACTTTGTTTCACAAAGGGGCCATGGATGTATTTCTATACAGCTTTAAAGAAACCCAGAGCCATCGGCTTTCGTAAAGCAAACACAGCTGCAGCTTTGGCTGAAATGAAACAGGGCTTCCCCACCAAGCCTCTTGTGCCATGGATCACCACAATCCCAGTCCCATGGAACATAGAATCATAGAATAGCTGTGGTTGGAAAAGACCTCCAAGATCACCCAGTCCAACCAGTAACCCAGCACTGCCCAGTCCCCACTGCCCCATGTCCCTCAGCACCACATCTCCGCGGCTCTGAAATCCCTCCAGGGATGGGGACACCCCCACTGCCCTGGGCAGCCTGGGCCAGGGATGGGGAACCCTTTGGGGGAAGGAATTGTTCCCCATATCCAATCTAACCCTGCCCTGGCACAACTTGAGGCCATCACCCCTCGTCCTGTCACTGTTACCCCCCCTCACTACCCCCTCCTTTCAGGGAGCTGCAGAGAGCAATGAGGTCTCCCCTCAGCCTCCTCTGCTCCACACTGAACCCCCCAGTTCCCTCAGCCTCTCCCCATCACACTGTGCTCCAGACCCTGCCCCAGTTCCACTGCCCTTCTCTGGACACTCCAGCACCTCAGTGTCCTTGTAGTGAGCACACCTGGGCTGGCAGCGTGTTACATGTGGAGGTGCAGCAGGGCTTGTACCTGGTGCCTGGGAGAAGCTCTCGAGCAGCAGCACTGTCCCTTCGAAGCAAATGGTAACTTGAAAATTTGACTGGCCCTCATAAGAAGCTCCACTGCCCTAACAGCATTCCTACTCGCAAGGAAAATATCTGTATTCAAGGGTCACAGTAGAGTTTTCAGAAAACTAAAGAAATGCTCTTTTTTCAACAGAAATATCTCATATTTTCTTCAAGATTCTTTTTTTAATTCAAGCCAAACAAAAGCTCATTTCATTTCTAAGTAGGATTCCCTATTACTGTATTTGTTCCCTTGTGAGCTTGAGGTCTGTCTGTATCCATAAACTAGGTCAGGGATGCAAGATTTTTCACACTGAGACTCCTAACATTTTTGAAGATGTAATCCTTGTTTTCTTCTCTTTGCTCACTTGATTTCACTATTTTCCTTCATAAAAGTAAAAAGAAATTGGAGGTATTTAAAAATATGAAACAGCAAGTTTTCAGTTTTTAAACCAAAACAAAATGGAAAGCCTTTTTTTTTTTTCCCAATGTTAAATCCAGCAAAATAATGACCTTGAAATTCACAGTTTGAAACAGTTTTCCTCTTGAGTTTCTTAATATGAGAAAAAATAAAATATAGTGGTTTAAAAATGCCTCCTTTTTTCTACAAATTTTTTTTCCTACTGAATGAGCTGTCCTTTGGGAATGTAAATGTGAAAATACATCAGACCATCCTACATCCCAGGGTCTCTAGAAGGCTGCTCTTTCATAGCCTAACAGGAGAGGAGCAAAATTCTGACAGTCTGAGAGTTGTTTCCTTTTTTTCTCCTGCTACCAAATCTACCCCTGGCACTTAGAGGGACGAGAGCCATCTGTTATAAATGCAGCCCACCTTATCCCTTTCCATGGCTTCCCTTGCTCTTTCCAGAAACATACACCAAATATAGTCAGGCCTGAACCCCCAGAATTGTGGGGAGGTGAAAGAGGTGAGTTTCATCTGGATGACTGCTCTCAACTTTAATTATAGAGAGCTTAAGCCCTCAAAGCATCTCTCTGACGAATGTAAGAGGAATTGCTACTATTGCCTGACTTCAATACAGAGCAATTAATCAGCCCTGGTTGAGCCAAAGTAGGTCCAGGTTGACTTGAAAGGTTAATAGATCCTCCAACTGTTCTAAAGCAAGACTTGGATGGAGTTTCAGGGCTGCAGAGAAACACGAAACCAGGCCTCTTTGGTGTGGCTTTGGGCTTGTTACAAACATCTTGCAGAGCTTGAAAACTGCTTTTGATGATCAGCCTAGCTTCCCTTTCCTTAGTTTAATCCCATTTTTCCTGATTGCACTCCTCTGCCCCACCCTGAAGTGAATGCTCTCTTTCACCAGTGCTTACACTTTCCAGATCTTTGGGTTTCTGTCGTGCCCTTTCTGTCAGCTCGTAGTAAAGGCTGCACACAAGGCAATTTCCTCAGAGGTCAGTTATACAACCTTTCTAGTAATTTTTGCTGCTTTTTGCTAATTTTCTTTTCACGTGTCAATACCTTCCAGCCTTCAAGCAGCTTTCCTGATTTTTCTGCTGTGCTACAGAAGTGGCAATTCCTTCCTAGTTCTGCAATGCAATGCCTCAGTATTGGATTTATTAAATACTGTGCATTTCCAAAATTTTCAGTCATTCCAGGGTCTGATCAGGTACTGCTCTTGTTTAAGTATCTTTTCCCCTCTGCATATCACTGTTCAATACCACTATTCCCCCAGTACTCTAGCTTGCAATTTCTACTTTGACTTTCATTTTGTAATTTTCTGCCAATATTTTATGTCTCCATCTCCCCAGCAGAGATTGTATTTCTCTTTGCTCACTGCTCTTTGCATTCCCTCCAAATTCAGCTGCAAATTTAATTTGTTTGCTGCTTGGCCCTGTCACCATTAACAAACAGTAATTAAAAGATTAACTAACACACAAAAAGTTTATCAGTTTAAATTATCCACTACCGTGATTTAGTTCTGGTGCTTTCCATTCTTCCATATGCAAATGACTTCTCAAAAAAAAAAAAAAAAAAAAAAAAAAAGAGCAAGTGAAAAGCTCTTGTCAAATCTTCAGTTTTCATAAAATTAACACAGGTCAAGTCATTGTAATGTATTGCTAAGGATATGACCTTTAGATTTCTTTTTACTTTGGACAGTTTTGAGAGCTACACAGTGAATAATATAGAAATACTTCAGATTTTGTGGAAATGGTTTCCCGATCTATGGCTTTAATTCTTTATCATGACTAAGATGCAGCTGACTGCTCATCTCAGATGGCATTGCTTTTGTTTCCTTGCTTTTTATGCATATCATTGATCAATCAAACTTCCACAGAGCATTCCAGATGAGCTTTTCTGATTCAGACAGTGTGACATGAAAACCCAGGGACTGTTCCCCAACTTGCAGTGAAATACCTATATGATCTTGCAAGCATCATCTGACTTCTGTGTATTCCAGTTACTCTTTAAATGGCAGCCCTTCTACTTTGTCAGTATTAACCAAGATAAATGCTTATGGACAGACCAAGTATCAGTGACATGAGAATGGTAAAAGAAAATAGAGGAGGATTTACAGTGAGAACATTTATGGAAATATATTTGTTAAGATGCTCTGTTACTCTCAAAGCAGACAGGCATCTCCCACACAGCGTGCAGGACATCATACTGCAACACAATCGTGTCTTGTGTGGAGAAAGGAAATCTTTACTTTTGCTCTTAGTAGAGCGACAACAGCCAGCTCTTCGAGGGAGAAAGCAAAGAATGTCAGTGTATTTATCTAGGGTAATAAAGCCCCAGCACTGTTCCATAGGGTTCCTTATTTTGCAGATGTAGAAAGCAATGAATAGAAATTTTGACCTGACTGAACTCTTCCAACAAATCAGAGAAATCAGGATCCTAGCCTCCCAGACCCTTGTCCTGACCTTCTCAAAACACAGGTTAGTCGACTGGTTAATGCAAAATTATAGCATGGCAGATGGGGCAGACACACACAGGTGTAAATATCATGTCACAAAAATATCAGTGAGGAAAGGAATTAAAACAGAAAAAACAAACCCTAGTTGTGACTGAGGAAAGCCTGCCTACTTCTGTAGTTGATTATAGACCTGGGGATGTAGCTAGTGTGGTTGATATTGTACCGGACATTATTAATAGTCGAGTCCCTCGCTGGGATTGCTAGAGGATGCTGGGGAGTGTCAAATGCCTCCAGGGGGGTCTCAAGTGCTCTGAACTCCAGACGATGTCGGTGGTGGGGGAGGAAGATGCGGGGCCAAAACCTAACAGAATTAACTTTGCACAAGGTGTGAGAAGCAGCTGCTGTTCCAAGTAGTGAGGTAAGCATCGAGGAACTGCTCCTGACCTTTCTCTTGGAAACAGGCAGGTATGTGTAAAGCAATCACATTTCGACCTCCAAAAAGATGTATTTATGGGAAGATCAAATGTAGACACACATGCCATTGCAATCAGCTGTGTCTGAAAGGAGCCCATGCTGCTGTGGCTCTGCACCACACATTTTACTGTTCAGAAAACAGAATGCCCCTCCTATCAGATGTACGATCTCAAAACTGTCCCTGAGAAAGATGTCACCAGTCAGGAAAGCTTTCCTCAATGACTAGTAGGGCCATGGTCACAACTGTAATCATAAATAGCATTGTGGTTCAAAGTGAAGGTGAGTTTTTCATACTTGGATTCACAGCTGTCTTGCTGTGCTTTGCTCAGCCGGTCATTTCAAGACGAGAAGGAAATGTCAGTGATTCAGTAGGCTGAACTCCATTTCCATAAAAGCTATGTGCTGTTCACTGGAAGCTGCTGGGGCTTAGCCCTGAGATGTGTCTTCTGATTTGAAAATGGTCTTGAGTAATTAAAAGCAACTGACCTGCTGCAGAGACTTAAGAAACTTTGGTGGCCTCATCCTCAGACACGGTGTGTAGCCACACTCCCAGCCCATCTGCAACAGGAATGCGTTTGTTTCAAATTCCTTCCTTCTAACTTACAGTTGGGTTGGCCCCGAGGATGGGAGGGTTAACACTTAAAGCTGCCATAACTCAGTCCCACTTGATTTTGTCTCTGGATTCTTAGGCTTCTTAGTGGGTCTGGCTCTTGTGAAAGCTTTAGCTTCAATCCATATGTGTTGAAATTTCTGTATCTTGAGAAGTGAAAATGTTCAGGATGGTCACAGTGTCTTTAGGGCCATTCAGCACTCCTCAGCAATCTACCTTAATAAATCCTTCTACAGGCACGTATTGTACAAATAGTTGATTGCTATTTGGAAGTACAGTGTAAATTTTCACGTACAATTATTTCATACTCTCATCTTTCTGAATATTCAGAGTGCAGTGATATTTTTCTTGTTCTGTACCTTTTCACTGTCCTTAAGCAGAGAGGAGAAGGCTGCATTTCTTCTCAACATATTCACAGGAGGGAATCAACAGGGCATTCTGCTACTTGTTGCTTTCGGTGAGCTTGTGAAAACAGTGCTTAGCAAGCAATGAGAATAATTACACTGTCATCTTTGGCAAAAGCCTGAATAAGCTGTCAGCCACCACCAATGATCATTAGCTGCTTGATCTGAAGGACAAAAGCTGCTTTTAAATTTTTCAGAAAGTGCCAAATACTTCAAGCTGACTTACATAAATCATGTGGGGTATTACCATGCTGAATGTAAAATTCACCAGTCACTTTTCTTTCTATTCCAGTTCCTCTTAGCAATGACTTAGAAGTAAATACTTAGGCAATACCTTACAGGACTAGAATTTCATTATTTTCACAGGATATATGAAATGACAATTGGCTCTGCAGCTGTGCAGACTGTTCAGACTGTTCAAAATAAAACAATGCAGATTTTTTTTAAATCACCACAAACAAAACAAAGCAATGTTTTCCAACACTATGTAAAATGCTGCGTCTGAAAAGAGCAGGAAGTTATTTGCCAGAATCTATTGGGGATTTAATTTATTGATGGAAGCAATAGGTAAGCTTACTTCTCCTCAGTTTAGGCCTTCCCTGCAACATCTAGATCTGACAGCATTAATACCCTGCTAACATTGCCATGATAGGCAGGAGAGTAAACCATTAAACTACAGTAAAACTAAGCTACAGTTGAAAGATCAAACAACTTTGCAATTAATAAGCTTTTCTTTCCTACGGTGTTTGTTTTTACCCGCTGTGCCACAAATGTCATCAATCTTTAAGTGAAATTTGTTTAGTGGGAATTAACAGCTGGCTCTATATTACCAGTATATGCTGGTTTTCCTGCCACGCTGTGATGCATGCTCCCACAAACCCTCTGGACCATTCACAATGCCTAATTGTCGCTTAGGTGTACTCTTTGTTCCTTTAAGGACATTCTCTACTTTTGTTGCCATGTTTGCCATCACTTTCGAAAGCCAGGGCGGTATCTCTGAATAAGGGGTCACTACCACTATACAAAGGGACCAACTCAAAGAGACTAATATGTCTTCCTACCACAATGTTCAATGCTTTTCCAAACTGCACATAGCAGACTGTTTTCCAAGCACATTTACAGGCTGATTTGAGATCCATATGCCCTCCACCACCTATTTAATTACAAGAGCTCAGAGCATCAAAGGTGCATCCCAACATCTGGAAGGGCACACAGAATAGCAGAGCTGGTCCAAAGCTTTCTGGTATATGTCAGCAGCCCTTGCTGAACTCTCAATATATGGAATAGAAAAGGAATTGGGTGATACAGGAGGAGAGAGACAAAAAACAGGGTGGATATCCTAGCAGCAAGATCGTGTCAAGCTGCTAATGCCCACCCTAGGTAGCTGCCTACTGTCGTTGTGGCACAGGCACAAGGTGAGAGGAGTAATCTACCATTACATCCAGCCACTAAGACTCCAGTCAAAAGATGAGTTCACCATAAACAGATAGGTCAACAAGGGATAACTTTAGTTGTGAATCCAGAGAAAGTACTGGATCAGTTCTACTGCACCCACACTGTCTAAACTGTTCTACAACCACATGGCTTCTAGGACAGCTGTGTAGTAGGTACACAGTAAGATGGTTATACTGGTTCAAATGGATGTGTTGTTATCTCCAAGATATACTGAAGACCCGTTTAAGTCTCGTGCTGTCATACACCTTAATGTGTGTCACAGCTGACCTGACAGCCTGTGGAAACAGAAACTGAGCCCAGGTACCAGGGTTAACACTCTAGTGCAGTCAGGCAGAAATGAAGTAGAAGCAGCCACCATTTCTGGTCTTCTCTATTTGTATCAAATAACATTCCTTCAGCTGCTACTGGATGAGGGAACATGCTGCTGGGCTGTGCTCTTACTCTGAGGTCACCATGGAAATGCTCACTTGTTCCTATTAGGGACCCAGACTCAGGCTCTAAATAATCTATGCTTCCTGTAGGAGTGTAAATAGTATTTTGTCCATTTCTAGGACCATTTATCACATTTACTTGTCTGCAAACAGTTCAAATGAACCTTTTCAGGGATTCACACGTGGAAAATTTCAAGAACCTTGAAGAGCAACACAAATATCTCACAACCATCAGCTGACTAGAAGAAGTTTAGCTTGAACAAAACCCGTCTTTCTACCTGAAATGCAACATTTTAATGGGAGAACAGAAAAATTAATGTGGGGATGTTTTATACCATTCTCCAAAAGGCTGAAGATGGAGTTATTGCTACTTGTCCTGGAGTAGCTTCTGCCAAGCTCCATACCAGCCTGTGCTCCAGGAGCCTGTAAGTTAGGTCAGTCTTCTCTTAGACAGGATACCTCTGTTGAAATCTTGCCTCTGAATGCAGGTCTCCTCTGCAGACAACTTATTTACTGTATACTCACTCACTATGCTGAGTAAGCACTTTTTCTGTTTTGTGAATTACATTGTGTAACTTTTGAAGCACTCCCAGAAACATCATTTTGCTTTGGAAATATGAAAACATAAACATTTCAATGCTTTACATTTTTCTTCCCTTTGCATTGATTTAACAAAACCAAAACCAAACAAAACCCAAAAGAAAAAAAAAAAAGTAGAAAGAAAGTAAAAGATACAAATTGCAAATTTTCCTCAATTTAGACAGGCACAAAGTTCCATTTTGGGCAAAGAGCCATTTATCAAAGGCAATATTGCCCAGCCCTGCAAACTGATACACTTTTAACATGTCTTAAAATAGAGCCAAGATCATAAACCTTGGCAACCAACGCGGTTTCCCAGTGATGTCCATTTCTCCGAGCTAGAAGAGTGTCTTAGGCATGTTCTGAGGTGCTGCACTTCGTAGGCAGCCTGACAATTTCAGCTCACGAGCCAGAAATTCTGAACACACCACTTATGGACCTTCTATGTGAACTATCTTGGAGAAATTCCCTGAAAACTGTCATCTCATCAAGCATTTGCATTTTCTTTCCAAAATTTTCACCCCGAAACATCCCAGAAAATTGTAAAAACTGGTTCTGACACATTTTTACTTTTGCAGCAAATAATTTGCCAAGTACAAACCAAAGTACGAGTCAAATTGCAGAGCAGTTTAACACCCTTCCCACCAAATTCACAAGCCAATTTATGTTAGGTTCATTAAAATACTTTAAACACTTTTTTTTCCATTAACAGGGTTCCTCCATGGATAAGAAAAATAGTTTATTTGAACTGCTCTAATTCTGAGGTCCTGAGTGCTTGCCTTTGTGTCCAGCATGACATTAAAGAGAGACTGCAGGAACTCCAGCCTTCCTTTTCCCATCTCATCACCTGCTCCAACTTGTGTATTTTGCTAGTGCCACTTAGTTTTGAAACTGAGCAGACCGGTGATTACATGCAGCTGCACGTTGGCATGAATAATGCTTTCAGCTTTTGAGCTGAGCGTTGTCAGAGCTTTGCTCACCATCCTATGGACCTGTGTGTCATACTGCATGTGGGTTAGCCCTTCTGAGTGCTGTAAGAAATCTGCTGAATGACATCTGTTTTACAACATTTTTACCGTTTTTAAAAGCGCGTAATTTACTGAGGGAAGACCAAATTGCACAGGAAGAGGTCTTTTTATACAGCATGGTCTGGGCTCTAAGATCCATCTACATTAAGTTAGTATTTGTTTAGGTATGACAATAATTGTATGCCAACTGAAAATCTTAGATTTTTTTTTTTTTCCAAAGCATAACATTGCTGCAAGCAAGAGTCTAGATTTAGGTGAACTCACACTGTGACAAACTGAGAAAGGAGAAAACACATTTCTTGTCCATAAAAGGACAGATCACACATCCACAGAGGGTAGCTCTGATTTTGCTGCAGCTCCAAACTATGAAGTGGGGACCCACTGTTGCTAAAAGGAGTTTTGCTTAGAGTGGGTAAAGGATTCTCCAGGAAAATTTTTTTCTTTCTTTTTTTGCCTTCTTAAATGGAAAATGGCTTGGCTTCTTAAACAGAAAGTGGTGATTTGAAGAAGTGGAAATTTTTCTGTTTAAGAGGTCTGTTTTGTCCACAATTTCTTCTGGGAAAAGCACAGAGTATGCAGAGTGTCACCAGCAGGTCAAGGGAGGGAGACCCTTCCCCTCAGCTCAGCACTGGTGAGGCCATGTTTGGTATGCTGTGTCCAGTTCTGGGTTCCTCAGTACAGGAGAGACACGGACATACAGGAGTGAGGTCACCAGCATGATTAAGGGACAATTAAGGGACTGGGGCACCTTTCATTAGAGGAGAGGCTGAGAGATGAGGCTGTTCAGCCTGGAGAACAGAAGGCTCAGCAGGATCTTATCAAAATGTAGAAATACCTGATGGGAGGGAGTAAAGAGGATGGAGCCAGACTCTTCTTAGGGGTGTCCCAAGAAAGCACAAGAAGCAATCAGCACAAATTGAGATATAGGAAATAATACTGAAATATGAGTCTGATTTGGTTTGGTTTTTTCCTTTACTATGAGAGTGGTCAAACACTGGAACAGGTTGCCTAGAGGGGTAGTGGAGTGTCCATGCATGGAGATACTCAAAACCTGACTGAGCACAGTCCTGTGCAAGTTGCTCTAGCTGATCCTACTTTGAGCGGTGGGATTGGACTAGATGATCTCCTGAGGATCCTTCCAACTTCATCTGTTCTGTGTTCTGTAACTGTGCCATCATCCCAGAGTGGTCTGACACACAGTGGACACATTTGCAGTGCAGGAAAATCAAGTTCAAGACTGTCTTGCATCACTTGAAGCAGTACTATTGCCAGTCCTTTCCACATGGTATGAGAGTGCTCCAACATAAGTCTGGTGTTTTCTCGTGATCTTGAGTTCATTTAGATCATTCTGAACAAGATTCTTCAGTTTTGGGGTGGGGAGAGAAGTCCTTCATCTGTCCTTGAATATTTCTAACTACAATCAGTTTTGTTCCACTTCATATAAATGTGATGAAGGAAGTTCATTAAAAAAACTCCACCAAACACAAGCCCCAACACTGTACAAAACGGTCTGTGGATGCATCTTAACTTCTCACTTGGATTACAGAAGTCTATCTACTGCTTTCTGAAGTTCAAAATACAAGAAACCCCACTTTGCTGATTAACTCTATCCTTTTCCTTCAAGAATATTTTCCCTTATAGCACCAGAGAGAAAGCTATTGAAACACAGAATTTATTTCCCAGTATATGATGATGCTTTTAGTGTACACACAAGCCATTTGATGAATAGGAATTTCAGAGATCATTGGATGTCAACACACAAAAGCTGACACCACTTAGCAAAGTCAGGAACTCTTCATTTTACACCATTAGATAATCTGTTACTCTACATAATCTTGCAGTTTTGAAACTGAACCACTCTGTAGACTAGAGTCTGTGAAAGAAGCTTGGCCTCTCTCTGCTGCAAAGACCTGGACATACTGTCCCAAGAGTAGCTACCTACCTCTGCAGAGAAAGGACCTGACACATCTGCCACTATAAAGTGAGGTTATCCTGCAAAGTGCATGAAATATAGATGAAACACTGGGAAAAACCCCCAAAAGTCAGAAAACGGTTACATTCATTATAAAATATAATGAAAAATTATCTTAAATGAAACAACCTATCTGTATCTATAATATGCAGAAGATGTAAGACATGTTAAAAACAAATCTGAATTTTCATGTTTCAATTTTCAAGCATCTAGTAAGCTTCCCTGTTTCATTATTTTTATGTTGACTTTCTCTTTCTTTGCAGATCTTACAGGTGAACAAGGTGATGTCCATCTTGTTTTATGTGATATTTCTCACTTATCTTCGTGGCATTCAGTCTACCAACATGGATCAAAGGAATTTGCCAGAAGATTCGATAAATTCTCTTATTATTAAACTCATTCAGGCAGACATTTTGAAGAACAAGCTTTCTAAGCAGATGGTAGATATTAAGGAAAACTATCAAAACAGAGTGCAGAAAGCAGACACTCAGCAAGACATGGATGGAGACGAAAATGTGAAATCAGACTTCCAGCCACTTATCTCAATGGATACAGACCTCTTAAGGCAGCAGAGACGTTACAACTCTCCCCGAGTCCTCTTGAGTGACAACACGCCTCTGGAACCGCCACCACTGTACCTCATGGAGGATTACATTGGAAACTCGGTGGTGGTGAACAGAACGTCCCGGCGGAAAAGGTACGCGGAGCACAAGAGCCACCGAGGGGAATATTCCGTTTGTGACAGTGAAAGTTTATGGGTCACAGACAAATCGTCTGCGATCGACATTAGAGGACACCAGGTAACTGTGCTGGGAGAAATTAAAACAGGCAACTCACCAGTTAAGCAATACTTTTACGAAACGAGGTGTAAAGAAGCCAAGCCTGTGAAAAACGGCTGCCGCGGCATTGATGACAAGCACTGGAACTCCCAATGCAAGACATCCCAAACGTATGTTAGAGCACTGACTTCAGAAAACAATAAACTGGTAGGCTGGAGATGGATAAGGATAGACACCTCCTGCGTGTGCGCGTTGTCAAGGAAAATAGGAAGAACATAGATCTGCATCTCTTTGCTATATAAATTATTACTTTAAATTATATGATATGCATGTAGCATATAAATGTTTATATTGTTTTATATATTATAAGTTGACCTTATTTATTGAACTTCAGCAAATCTACAGTATATAAGCTTTCTCTCTCAATAAACAAGAGCAAAGGGTGTGTGCCTCTGCTGTGGGCAACTCCAGGTTTTTTTAGACTATGTTTGTGACACTGCTTGTCGGCAGCATACCGTAACCTTACTGTAAAATCTGTGTAAAATCAGTATTTTTCATTCAGTATTGTCAAGCCAGTGACTGTCATTTAGTAAACTTGTTAAAAATCAGATCAATGTCAAGAGTTGTGTACATATTTATATCCCCCACTCCATACGTTCATTGGATGCAGTGTTGACTCCTCACCACCAAAACAAAAATGGACCAAAATACATGTTGTAGCCTGCAGATGATGTCAACATTACAGGCAATAAGTAGCCATAAAATACAATTTCTGTGTATTATGCCAGTTTTGCCAGTGAAATGATTATTTTCCCTCTGTTAGCATTTCAGAATGACTGCTAATAAGCCAGTAACTTTTGTTTATATTTTTGAAGCACATTTGTTTTGCAACTGTTTTTAATGCTGCCAGCTCGTCATAGAAAAATATGAAAAAAATCTAAACTATTTTTAGGAGAAATTTACTGAAGCCAAGAACCAATCTAAACTGATCATTAATATAAAATATAAAAGACTATTTCTTCTGAATTTACTATTTATTGTGATCAGCCTCTTCCTCTGCACAATTAATTATCTTCTGTTTGCATTGTTGCATCATTCCTCTCTGAGTTTTCAAAGTAGGAACAAAGCTGGTGGTGTCTTAGATTAAAAGAGCCCCTGGCTTGCAAATTTTAGTAAAAAAAGATATGATGTCCTGGCATGGATATCAAAGCCACACAACTGTGTGAAGTCCTTCTTCTCTTCAGCAATCCATTCTCCATTTTCACAGAAGGAAAAATGTGTAGAACTGCTTGACAAACCTGGTAGCTCTCACAGGGACATGAAATAATACATCTTTTTGAGCAGCGTGGTGACTAAAATCCAGGTAGTCCATAGCTATAATAAGGTTCTTCAATTATACAGGTGAGTGGTTAATTAGGACAGACAAATGTATTAGCACATATATACCTCAAACTCCTCTTTGTATTGACATGTAGCTCCACTGGGGACAGTAATAATTACACTACTTGAAGAGATAGTCTATTATATATTAGCTGTATAATGCTGTGGGTGGGATCCCACTCCCATAAAAGTAAATGAGAGTCTTGTCATGGATATCAACAGAATTAAGACTGGATTGTGTATGTTATCTCTGTCCACTAAGACCCTAACACACAGTCAGGGCTGAAAAATGTCAGTCATTCAAAAAGCATTGCAGCTGTAGTGGTCTTAGGTTTTTACAGTATGGTTTTCACTGCTGTAGCATGGTCAGCATTGCAAATGAGAATGAGAGCAGAGTGCTCAAATCCACGGTTGCAGGATGCCTTTGTTCATAGAGTTTTTTACCACTGGAGAATCAACTTCAAATCTGCAACAGGGCATCAAAGGCAGCAAATTGTGTGATCTCCGCTAGCCCCTACTGAGGCTGTTACACATCATAAAACCACTGGAGAACTGGCCAGGTTGTTCAGGAAGCCAAGCACTGGAACAGCAGTGACTCTGAAAGCCAGGCTGGGGCATGAAGGTACGATTCTGCAGGGGAGGCCATAAACAAAGGTTTTGAGAACCATCTCAAGTTTTAACATGAGGTCAGGGCATTTACCTCACAGGATTAAACCCTAACTTTCTTCAAGCAATAACAACTTCAGACGTTAAATACCAAGGAAACTGTTAAAAGGAAATAGAGCGTGTAATATGACAAGGGAGTCGGTATCTGATAGACCTGACTAGAATTTTTCCTGCATTCTCCTTCCTTGACAAACACAAAACAAAAAAAAATTTAAAAAAATCCTCGACAGAACTTTACTAGTTGGAAAGTTTTTGTTTTGACAGTGAAAAAATAACTCCTACCCATTAATATTTCTGCTTGGAGAAATAAGCATTTTTTTCCTAGTTCTGTCCCCCTGAAAATTTTTGCAAGTTAAAAACCTAATTTTACACCCTGAATTCCCAAATGAAGATAATTTTCAGATACTCTGAGTACTTGAGAGCAGATATTGTCATGGATCATTAACTTTAGACATCTCCATACTTCAGCATGCCAGCCAGATAGGTCTATCTCCATGTGAGAAGTAAGAAAGCTAACTGAGCTTGGTTAGTCACTTGCTTACAGACCCTATATCCCATTAATTGGAAACCACCTTGTTCCTGCAGTGTGGATGCCACACTTATTTACATCACTGTAAATCCAGAGAAATTGTATTGAAGACAGGTGAGAAAATGTAGTTTTATAGCAATGTAAACAACATCAGAGTCAATCCTAATGCCTTTATCTCTGCTCACTGAAAATCAAGGGAGGCTCATTCTGCATAGGTTCAAAGAAAACAATTTGCCATTTTTCCCCTGAAAATCCAGCACCAGGAACTGGTCTTTGACTCTTAACTTTACCAATGCCCCAAGTATTTTACAAGCAGCCAGCAAAAGTGCATCAGAATAAATACAACATCTGTCATGTGAAACGTGTTATACAAGAAAGCAGCTTGGTGTGTTAAGGTTATGAGATGGGCTGCCTCTTTCCCACCCCGGTATAACAATGAACGGAAGTGTTACCCTCTGGATCTGATCCAGTTTCCACTAAAGTCAATGGAAAAATCCTCACCTTCTCCAGTGGAAGCTGGATCAGGCCCCAAGCGAAGAAAAACCTGCAGATCTCAACCAGAGAGCAGAGCACTCACACACATCAGTTACACATTCTTGTAAATCCCATGTACGCATAAGATGCTGTGTAATTTTGTAACAAGTTTGTAAACAAAGCCTGTAATAAATTTGTTAAGGCTTAATCCTGTTTTCACTGTAGCTGGGGATGGTTTTATTGTCAACTTTGGTCACGGCAGAATGAATTCAAAGTTCCTATCCAACTTTTTTGTGTGTGTGTTAAGTAATTAAGCAAAATGTTCAGCTCACACCGCTATTTTAATTTGAGTATTCTAAAAACTCACTCCCATTAGGCAGCTCAGATGCTCTGTCAATACTGTTTTGCCAATAGATCATTATAAACACACATTTTATTTAGCTTTTCTCCCAAATGACCAAACGCTGTTCTGAAATTGCCTGACTCTGTCAAACTGTATTTTCTCCATTTTTTTCCCTATTTTTTTTACAGTCCATTTAGTAACAGTAAAAAAACGCTCCACTGAGGTTTTGGGAAACCATCTGCATTTATTTTATCACCTTTGAACATGTGTTCAGGAATGAAGTCTGTGCAGCAAGTTTACTGCTACCAAGAGATTTGCACGGCTGCACCAGGAAGAAAGTTTGACTGGACTATACAGAGCGTGTGCTCGAAACCACTCTGCTCATACTCTGTTATTTCCATGCTTTAACAATCAGAGTCTTTCGCTCAGCTCTACATTGTGTATCCGCAGACAATACCAAACAGGAAACAAGTCTGATTGGGAGTTCCCAAATTAAAAATTTAATGATAACGACCTGCTATTTCTGACCTTTCAGCAAATGGGTTTGCACAGCCAAGTAGAGCGTGCAGCCATTCATGGCATTTAATGGAAACACTGTGGCAAAATCAATGGGATTCTGTGTTCTCCACGCCTGGTACGCGTATGTAATTCATCATGCATGTGGTGGGGGGACCAAGGGAGGAGGAGGAGGAGAGGATAATAAGCACTACAGCTTGTGAGAAGTAAAGCGCTGTGCTCTGAGTTGGAGCATTTTAAAGTGTGGAGGGGTTGTTTTCTGAAATGCTTTGCCTGTATTTTGTTACAGCAGATGGCAGAATGACGAAGCAAGCACAGATGTGGTGTAAAAAAAGTCAAGCAATATAAGGATAACAAAACCTTTCCAGGGAGAGTCAGCCATTCGCTACCACTGTAGGTCCCGACAGTTGGGTGGAGGCTATTGCAGATCTCAGCAATGACATTCCCAGTTAAATTATTCAACTAACTGCTGTGGTAAATAAAAAACAATTTTTTTTCCCCTGAAACTGGTTATATTCAGAAGCTGGATTTTTTTATTTTTTGTAATCACTAACTGCTTTGGTACCTCTGATGTACAGCAAGTGGTAATGCTTTCCATGAAGGCCACCAAATATAGATTTCTCCTTTGTTTTACTGCTGAGCTTTGAAGCCAGCAGCACCTGAAAGCCATACTTGCACTACAGAACTGGCCTTTTGATGTCATGACTTCATGTTTCCAGACATTTTGATCACAGAGACCTATTTGGGAGCTGTTAGGCACACAATTAGGTGACATCACGATGAGGCTGCTCTACATCATGCCTGAGAAGCATCTACGTGCACAGCAGCCAAGGAGCAAAAAGAGAGAGATGCAGCCCTATGCCATCTTTACACCCACCTTCCCAAATCTCCTGCTCTGATTTCAGTCTTGAGCTGCAAGTTGCATGATCAAGGGCTGCGTAATCAAGGGTCATTTCCTGCATGTCCAAGGTCTGAGATGTTAAGTAGACCTTTGACAGAAAGACAGTTTCTCAGTTTGCATTTTGGCTGCCCAGAAGTGTGCCTTATGTGAACCTGGATAGACTTTCTGTAAAAGGGTGCTGTGGTTGCAGCATGTCAGTTGTCCTCTCTCTAAAGCACAGCATGTTGTTACTTCTTACCTGTGTCACAGGGAGGAGAGAGCAACCTTGACTGACCAGCTCCATTATTTGTGAGTTACATTGAGACCATTTGACAGAAAACTCTGTGTCCAGGGGAGGCTGCTAAGGAAGAAGGTAGGATGATCCTTTTCTCTAAGCAAAAATATTTCTGTGGAGGTGGCAGAAGAGGAAAGTAAGTGCTGAAAAAACAGGGAGTCACAGACGTTGGGTGGTGAACATCTTACAGAGATTTAGGAAAGCAAGGGAGAGAAATTGTTCAACTCTAACCTCAGATGAAAGACTCCTTGCTGCTATGATAAGGGTTAAAGAAATACCATTAGATCATCTGAAACATGAATTCAAAAGGAAAATGAACCTCTATTAATTGGGGTCAATCCCACTGTGTTGATTAGGAATTAACTACGATCACTGAGCGTGGATGATGAAGTCTTACTCTCCGTCAGACTAATGCAGCACCTGTTGCCAGCAGTTAGTACTACGAAGCTGTTAAGTGAGGGCAGAATTTGGCTCAGAAGGTATTAAATCCAAACTGAATGCGTAAGGGGGAGCCTAAGCTGAAAGCATTACCCACCACACAAAACAAGCCAAGGTTTTAACGTCCGTGTCATAAAAATTGTTCATTACTTTGTCTAGTTCCAGGGATTTAAGTTTTAAAATACATTTTGAACTGTCTGATATGACCAGTGCACATATATTTAGCAGCAATTAACAAAAGAAAAAAAAATAAAACAAACAACTGTAAGTGGAAGTATGCAGTAAAATACTGTGTCTAGCACTGTAACTAACTTCCATTGATTCCCATTTATGTTCTCAGTGTCTGAGAAAGGAATTTTAATACAAATCTTGGGTTTGTTTTACACATGGTATTTTGTATAATAAGCACCTCAACTTACTGCCTGTAGATGTTTGTGGTGTGCAGTCTTTGTGGATAATGGAGCAGAAATATGGCTCTAAAGTTGCTGGGCAATGTAAAGCTTTTAAGTCTCACATTTGTACACTAGATAGTTAAACCAAATGTGACAGTTACAGAATCTGCTTCTGAGGATCAGAGATTAAATTATGTTTTAAAATACTGAATGGCAGCTTTTGTCAAGTTATTACGAATACTTTGAGTCAGGTTAATATGTGACAGTCCACTGCTCATATGGAGTGGAATTTTTTTAATCTTTGTTATTGAACAAAGCTACTAAATATGATTCCTATTAAGTTGAGAAGATGATAGAAATTTGTTCATTTCCACACTGCTGAGAAAGCATCCACCATAACCCTAATATATGAGCCAAATCACAGGTCAGAGCATGATCCCTGAATTTATGTCCTGAGGAAAAAACTTCCAGGAAGGAAATTTTTCCATTCTGCAGAGACTGAGAGCTCAGCTGCCACAGTCACAGTGATATCACAAGGATCTATATTCGAAGTCTCGAGAAACTGGCCAACTGGTAGAAGTAGTGGGATGGGTGGGGCAATGGTTATTACATTTGTTCCTTGAAAATTAGACCCTCAAACACATGCAATAGACAGTACAGTCATCATGATCTTCCTGATCTCAGGATCTGACTTGGAGGCACATATCCACTAGGTCAATAATCTTGGCCGTCTTGGATCCTTGAGACTTGGCGTCAGGACACGGTACTTATCCCAGGCAGGGGTAAAAGTGAAAAAAAACCCTTCTCCCACTGTAATCAGATAACAGCAAATATGCAAAAGGGAGTTCTCATGGGAACTAATTTGTCTCAAACTCTCATGGTTTTTCATTGGGTTTTTTTCCACAGAAATGGAAGATATGAGAAAGGCCCGCTGCATGTAGTTTTCTCAGAGGGATATGAGGATGCTGGAGAACAGAAGTTAGAAAGAGGAAAATTCTTCTTTAGTAGAGCCATTCAGTGATGTGTTTTCCCTTCAGGTTTCCTCTTACCATGTTGGTGGTTCACTGCAAAGCTATGTGGTGAAGTCGTCTGGTGTAGATCCTGCTGTGGGGAGCATGTGCATGTGAGTAGAAAAGAACAGCACTGCAGTACCATGACTGGATTGAGGAGAGGGGTTCAGCAGTCCCTGCAGCTCCTTCCTCTCTTTTTTCTAAATGCCATAGAGACTAGGATGTGTCAGTGACCCACAAATGGAGAGCAATAACTGTATAGCTGCACAACACACTTCCCCATTCATAACAGGCAGGCAAAGAGAGCGTGAGGTTAACTCCATCATCTCACTGATACTGAGACAGGTCAAGTTTAAGAAATATCAAGGCAATCCTGCAATGGTTTGGACTCAAGTCATACAAAGCAAAAGACTAAAGAGGAAGGCAAAAGTGGCTGGGTTATTTTTAGCAATATTTACCCTCAAAAACTTTCACTTGCATCCAGGATTTACAGCAAAAGCCAATCTGGAGAGTGTAAAGGTTTTAAATAATCCATATAATTTTAGGGGGGACCACCACACATACAACTAATAAATATTTAACACTGTTCTGTTCTCATACAGGTTTAATGTCTGACTTCAGTAGGTCTAGTCCCAGATTTTACTATACAGTAAAGCTTGGAATTATGCCTGTGACATTCTAAAGCAGGTGATGAGCTCTGTACTTGATCAGACTCTCAATTTCTGTATACTGCATAGCTGCTGCCTGTGTAGCTATATGATGAATACCAATCAAATTATTGACTGTGATAATGACAGGAGGCCTACACTTGTATGCTGTAGCAGCTTTAAACTACATGTGCCCTACATGAAGTGATATTGTTGTCAGATCTCAGATCGATTCAATGCAGCTCACCAGGCAAACCTAGGGGTTTTCAGTGGCACCAGCTAAATAGTCTCCCCTGAGAACCACCATGCACAGCACTGAAAATTAACTTTACTTCTTGCTTCAGGTTTTGCTTGAAGTAATGATAAGAAAGAAGTAAAAGGTAGATTTGCAGGTACTGGTATTCAGAATTAAATTCTGAAATCCATAACTATCATTGGCACAAGAAACACTGGAAAATCAAGATAGCATGTGCACATTACAAGCTCAGTGAAGATGCTCTTGTTCAGAAACAAAGCTGCATTAGACAACAACAATCTAATGTCAACTAAGACAAAGAACCCAGTCCTGCTGAACACAGGTGCCCACCTGAGTTTCTCCTTAACCCACCTGGAACTTCATATTTTGGCTTTCCCAAGAACTTTTCAGTAAGCAAATATTGACTATAATTAAAATAAGTTTTACTACATTAGAAACACTTCAGAACTACAATCTGAAATAAACTGAAATGATTCATTCTGGGTAGGCATCAAATCCTGAATTTCATAGCCTTTACCAGCCCTCAGTAATGACTCAGTTTGCTAACTAGGGCATACAGCCTGACTTTGTGGGATTGGAAAACTTTGAGGCTTTTCTCTTCATCTACTTTTCCATAAAGTCTTCATAAATGCCAAAGAGTTTACAATCTCTATACATAATCTGAAGTGTCCACTTCTGTCAGCCCTAAGGTCACTCATTATTCCATGAAGTGTTTAATACATGTTCCATTGCCCCAAGGAATGAACTAAGTGGGAACAGTTCAGGCTCCATAAGTGAAGAACTATAGCCCAGGAGCTGTGAATACAGAAAATAACACAAAAGCTGATACCAAGAAATTCACTGTAAAGCCAAAACCAGAGTTTAACAAGGATCACAATAGGAGAAAGAAGCAGAAGCTGAGAAATAAAATATCCAAAAGTTTGTAATCTTGAGGAAAAAAGATCAGCTGGTAATAACAAAAATTATTTTTTTCTCAAAGGGTTCATCCCTCTCTAATTGCTGCCTTGTAAAATCCATCCCTTTCCTGTGAAAGTAAAATAGAATAAGTTGAGGTAAAATTCTGCCATCAGGGAGATTTTTGTGCTTAAAATATTTAGTGGCTAATAATCAGGGTAACCACTCCTTAACAAATCCCTCGCTTAAACCGGTAATCCGAAATTGTCCATCTGGCTGTGGGCATGGTTTATCAATTCATTCCTCAAAAAAATACATAGTCAGTATTTACTGAGAACCAGTTCCATAGCTTGGGCTGCGTTTAAGTGGATTTATTTCACTCAGCCTACTTGCATAGGTCTTGATTCAAAGTAGCCCTTAAGCATATATCCAATTTTTAAGAGAAGAATAGCTGTCTTGAAGTTGGTATGATTAACCCTGTGCTTCAAGCTAAGCACATGGTCAAATGTTTTTTTTTGGACCAGGGTAATAATAAGGTTCCTTAGTGACTTTATTGTGGACATAAGAGCAATTCACTAAAAAAAAACAAATGGAACAAGAATATGAGCAAACCTAGTAGCTCTCATCCCATAAATTTTGCTTAAAATTCCTAGTGACAAAAAAAAAAAAAGCACACAGGTAATCTGTAAACATTTAAGACTTGAAACAAGGTCCATGGAAGTTGGTAAAAAGCTCCATAAACTTCCAGTTGGTCCTGAGTTATGTGCTTAATAATTGAACCCCAATCAATAAAATGCCATGGATTTATAGGATAAAGAAAAGAACACACTAAATAAAACTGAATATTTGTTCTGTTAAATCAAAGAACAAAATTAGCAGATAAAGTAATATCTGGAGTGCAGTAAAGCATTTGGCAGTACTTCACAAATTCTTATGTGAGAAAGTCGTTCAGAGAGGCTTAGATACGAATGCAGTCACCTGGGCAGGGAGCTGGGCAAAGGAATGAGAATTATGTGCAAAGATAACTGGAAATGAGCTGAGCCAAGGGAAGAAGTCATTCAGTGGGTAACTGTGGGAACAGCTTTAGACCTGGGGTGAAATTATCACAACCATCTTAGTATCTTGGGTGCCCACATTACATGTTTGAGGGCAAATTGAACACTTCCCTTCAAATGAGGGGTTTGACAGCAGCATTTTCGAAAAAATGTGGAGGAAACAGAAAAGCAAACGTTTTAGGTAATAATTGGAGATTACTTTCTTCTTGCCCAGTGACTCTAATTCATATAGCTGCTTAGAAGGCTTCTGCAACTGAGGATGAATATTCTAGTCACATGCCCAAAGAAACTTCCCTGTGATTTCTCTGAATTTAACCCCACTACCATTAATACACCCTACCCAAGACTTAAGCAAGTTGCTACAGTGAGGTCCTAAGCCCTTCAGTTCTTGATGGCTGCTGGAAGAGGAACATATGAACTGCTCTTTCGGAGCATAAAGGCAAATACTTGTTAACGGGGCACTTTGGAGGTCTCCTCACCACCCAGTGCAAAATACTCCAGCACAGACACTACTCCATTGGCAGCAGGTGGAGGAAACAGGCAAGGAGACTTTTGAAACATTGAACACAGAATTTGGTTAGGACCATGACAAGAGATCCTGGGAGACTCATGGTTCTTATCAGCAGAGGAGACTAGATACTGGGAGAAATGGATGAACACTCACTCTCTTCTGCCTTGTGATCTGACTAGTACTCCAGATGCTTAAACGCTGAGTGAGATAATGAAATTTCCTTTCTGTGTCTTCATCCTGCACTTTTGACTTAAATGCTGTTTAATTTCATCCTCATTGTCAGGATAGGCGAGAATCCTTCACAGTGAAGATCCATAGGCGTTAAAAGGACTAATAGCTGCCACTGAAGCTGACAAACTGCTGTTAAGATCTCACTAACACTTGCTTTCACATCTCTCCTCTGCAGTTAATTTTTGGTTCTGTATAGAAGTGTCTGTTTCCTGGCTGCCTCGGATGGTTTGTGCAACTGTCACAACTAATACATGGATTCCATGAGGTTATATGCCATGTAGTTAAGGGAAAAGTTACCATCTCAGGCACAAGAAACTCCTGGTCCTCTAAAAAATCCAACCAGTTCTAAATGAAAGTTGAGCTGTAAGGTGCTACTAAGGGTAAACCAGGTTGCTCTTCATTCCTTCCTAATTAGTTCTTCAGATTAATTTATTAGTCTATCACCCACATGTGAGGGACTCTAAGGAAAGGTGGCCAAAACCAGACTATGAGATGAATTGCTTGGCCAACTGGAAACAGCTTGTATGCTGAAGGAGTGATGGATTCCATCACAGACTTAAAAAGAGGGACAAAGTGAGGATACATTCCTTTCCTGTTAGGAGCACAACCTCATTTACAAACCACTTTGCTTGCCTTCCGGCCTGATGTGCACCAACAGATTAAAAGTAGGAACTGCGTATAAGGAGAAAGGGGAGTGGGTTTACTGAGAATGATTTTTGGCACTGTCAGAGTCAAGTGCTCAGAAAAAGTGAATGTAGCCCAAAAAAAAAAAAAAAAAAAAAAAGAGTTTGCCCTTAAAATAATGAAAGATATAACAGTTTGTCACAGGTAAATATACACATATATACTTACTGATTCCCTTTCACTTTTGGTGCCAGACTAACTATGAGATGGCTGTGATTCTTTCCTTTTTTTTTTTTTTTTTTTTTTTTTTTACAGACCTACTGTGGTCTACAATTTCAGAAGCCTCCCAAGGGCTGGAAGACTTGTCCCTAGTATGGTTTACCTACAAATCCCAGCTAGGCAAAGGGAAGTGGCATGGGCTGAGAAACAGAAGACCAGTATTTCAATTTAAGATGTGCTTTGAAGAGGAAGTCCCAGGTGTTTTCAGCATGAGTGTGAGCTCTGAAAATAAAGTTAAAGCTGACAACACTGACCGAAAATGGAAGGGGTCATGCGGCAGCGTACAAAGGAGAACAAAATCTCAGTGCAAATAGCTTCAAAGAATGAAAACAGAGAGGGAGAGAGAGAGGGAGGATGGTAGAGAGCAAGAGAAGAAGAGAGAACTTCTTTGGACATCTGGCAGTGGGGACAAAATGCCAGTCCTCAAATAGGAATGTGCAGTTTACAATAGAGATGACAAACTGGGTACCAGACAGTCATTTCTGGGCTGGGCAGGGGACAGGATAAACTGGAAAGAAGATGGACTAAGGTTAAGGAATAGTTGAGGCCAAGAAGCTGAAGGCCACCCACGCAGATCAAATGGGAAAACGCTAATGGGAAAGACATTTTGCAAGTTAAAAATATAACAGATTCCTTAATCTGGGAACACAGAGCTGTAAAATAACAGCTGTACAGCAAGGCAGAACAAAGTTTTCTTGGGTGTTTGAACGAAAGGTGGTTGAATGGAAAGCCACCGTCTGCTTTATCAGAAAGAGGCCCTGCCAGGCCCTGAGCCAGGGCGGCGTGGTGTGGGGAAAGGCAGGGCCGCATTCCTCCGAGATGGCGACACAGCCCCGTCCCACAGGCCGCTGCAGCCGTCTTCAAAGTCACAATGAAATATTAGACGTTTTAAAAGGATTTCCCACTATATTGATGTTGTTCCCATAACACGAGCCAAGGAGTAGGAAGGCAGCACATCAAAACACATTTGCATGCACTTGGAAACAGGCGTCTCTTCTGTAACAGATAATGTTTTCCACTGCCTGTAAAGGCAACATTTGGACTATGAGTCCAGGGAAAAAAATCTTCCTGCAGCACCTGCACCCCAAAGGCAGGATGCTGAGAAAGCAGCCTCCATCGTGGATGGTGTTTGAAGTAATTAACAAAACCCATGGGCATGTGAAACCCTGGAGGGATGAACACTCTGGTTCTGCTCCAGCGTTCAGCCTGACCATTTCCACTGCCTCGAGGACAACACCTGGCCCTACAGTTGAGGATTGCTACGACTGAGGTGGCTGACCCAATGTAGAGCATAGACACGAAATATACCGTGAGTCAGGCTAAATGCATAGTGCTTGTGTGCACTTCAATTCACAAGTACAACTGATGCAGTGCAGTCAAGATGCTGGTACAGCTGTTGCAAGGAGTTATTTATTCACCTCTCAGTGACATCTCTGCTTGAGAGTGAGTCCTGAGGACACTCAAGCACTCCAGAAGAACTACTGGTCACAAGATGTAGGAGCCTTGCAAGCTCCGGAGCTGAAAACACTCTTTACAACCATCACACTGTGTAACAGCACAGAACAGTCACTGATGCTATCTGCCTCTCCACGCTCATCTTTCTGCCAGCTTGGTTTCCCACTATTACAGCTCTTAAATTTTTCTTTCAAATATGGTACAAGACAAATGCAAAACAGTCACAACTTCTTCAGTTTTTTTATCTTACAGTCTTATCAGCTCTTCCCAAATCCCCTGTAAATCTTGGCAGAGTCACAAAGCATTATCTTGCAGCATAATGATTGGCTGCTTTATGACATAGTAGGTACCACTCGCACACTCCCCTGGGACAAGGTGTTGGCATGCCAGAAGAGAAGGGTAGTCTGCTGAGCTTACTTATGCATTTCCTGCAGACTAACCATATTCATGCAAGATGACCATGTAGATCCCTTGCTGCTTCATCAAACATGAATCTGTAGACAAGCCTGTCAGTTCTTTCTATTAGAAGTTCTCATTTGTGATGGAAATCAGGTTTCCAAATTTAGTTTCTCATCTTTGAAAATAGTATTATTTATTATTCCAGTGTCCTTATTATCCCAATGTTACTCCTTCAGGAATTAGTTCTAAAGCATTCAGTGGCATCCAGATTTTTAGCTGACATAAAAAGATACATATCAAGGGTGGAAATATTTACTGATATTATTTTGTGAATCAATGCATGAGAGAGATCTGAGAACGGCATGCATTGACATCTGTTTGAGATGTAGTATATCTTTTAGCTGCTCTGTCTCTTATCACCATCAGCTGCTACCCCTGCCTTTTATTTTCAAATCCAAGAACACTGCAAATTTACTCATGCTATAAACAGGGCACCTGTCTTGCACCTGTTTTAAGTATTTACCAATGACAGTGAAGCACTGAGCTGCCTGAGCTAGAGAGAAAAACAAAAATATCACTTAAAATTGCAAGGGAAAGAGCCTATGGAAGACTGCTTAATCAATGTAATCTGGCAAAGTGCTGCATACTGGAACAGACCCTGCTCTTCAGTACTGGCTAAAGAATAGAGACAATTTTTCAAGGCTATGGACATTCTTTTAATACTAGCAAATGATGTGTTACAGCATTTTCACCACGATCAAACACAAAAGAAAAGTCAGACTTACCGCTGGATGAACCTTTTTCAATCACATGTGTGAGATGCAGGGATAAGAAGGAGAGGGCTGTGGAAAAGCATAACAGGTACTAACCAGTTAGGAGGCAGAACAGGCACCCAGCAGTCAGCAGTTGCAAAATGGCTACGGTAAGACTGGAGCAGTTCAGCTTTGTAAAACTTAAAGGGCCAGATTTATACAAGCACACTGGGGGAAAAAGCCTGTGTAAGAGCATAATTCTCCACTGGGAGAAGGCAAGCCCCAGTCCCGGAAATATTTAAGCATGTCCTTAACTCTAAGCATATGAGTACTCCTATTGACTTCAGTCTGTATCCCCGTACAAACAATTAAGCATGTATAGAAAAGTCTGCAAGACTCTGTTTACTGGCATACAAAAAGTTACCCAGGAAGGTGATGTTCAAGCATAGTCCTTGTTACAGCTTTATCACAAAAGGAGTGAGCTATGGTCACAGCTACTTCCCCCTCTGGCGAGTTACTCTGATCACTGGATAGTGCTAAGATACATTCCAGGCATCCAGAAAGGAAAAAAAAAACAAAAAAGGAAAGAAAAAAAGTAATTAAAATGTACCCTAAAAAATCTTAAATTGTTGCAACAAAGATTGCTCATATATTCACTCAAAATATTTCTATTTTATTCAGTGCAATACCCGTAATAGGCCCTTGTTGAATTGAAACAATTCTAAAACACTTTGGACTGGTCAATGTGAAAGTAAGCTCAGTTATTGACTCACAGCTCCCCTCTCTAACTGAATCACAGCGATGCAGTCAATAGAGTACCAATATTTTTGAAATGAGAGCAGAAACACCTGATGATAGGGCACAGGTATCTCTGTAGGCTCACCACTGGCAAAGGGATCTTCTGCACACCCAGACTCTGCTTCAATTTTCTGCTCTTTGTCAAAGGAATTATAACATTTCCCTCACCTGCAGCACTTGGTGACTTGATAAGCATTTCAAGTGTTAGCAGTTGGTTTTACAGCGACCTAGATAGGATGGAGACTTTAAAAGCAGAAGACATTGAGCAGTATCAGAGGGTTTCAAAGGTTTTCTATTCCTGCTGCCCAAGATCGTCATAGCACGGCTGCGTAGGACAGTTGGAGCTTATACAATGTGCCCAGCCATTTGTGTGCTGTGAAGACACCCTGTAAACAACACACCTGAGGTTTTCTTTCAAATATGCCAAGCAGCATCATGACTCCAGGATAGTCAGTAGAGCATTTCTGTAGTTCCTTTATAGGAATAGACAACAAATTTGGACTCGGGCGTGCTCTGAAGTGACTGTTCTATATGGCCACAGGGATGCAGGTATCAGGTTGCTGATGGGATTTATTTGCTTATATTGAATAATATAAGTAGTTAAATGTTGACAGATTTGAAACCCTAGATTTTTTGCATATTTTTCCCCTATGGTTAGAAGTTAATCTTAGCAGTTTTCCCAATGCTATCATTTTCCTCCTGTCACTGAGTTTACTCTATACTCTGCTCAGGTTTCCCCAAATATGAAATCAACATTAGAGTCTACTGGAGATATTTTACTTCATAAAACTTCATTAAATTTGTATCACCAAATAAAACCCTGTATATGCAATAACTCTGACTTGCACAGAACCCATAAACCACTCATCTTTGATTGCATCCAGACCTAAGAGGCTATGACCTTCTCAAACATCTTAGCACCAGAGGAATTGCCTCCCAAGTTTCATTTGCTATAGTATGCTTCAGGAAACTAAGTTGAGTTTTTCCTTACTAATTGAAATGTCCTGAAAAGTTGTGAGACTCATTCTGCTCTTACATCACTAATTTGTGTTATTTCACAGTCATCTCAATGAGAGTGATACTAGATTCCAGTTCCCTGTGCTTAGTCCCAGTAGTTCCCACTTCACATTTTGTGCAGCTATGTGGGTTGTAGCTTTTTTACAGTGTGTCATTAGCCTGATTGATTACATGTTATTAACATGTCGTGAAAACTTGCCAGATGTAACTTAAAATTGGATTCTTAATGAATATCTGGGCCTGAATCTGCTTTTTCTTATGCTTTGTTCACTCTGGAGCAGCAGCTCAGAAGGCAATGTGCATTGGAGTGAGATTCAAAGGGATTTGTGGGCTGAATCCTACACCCAAGAACAGCTCTGAACATATCAAGGTGGGGTGGTGGACAATGAACACATGGCAATTGGGACCTGAATTTTGCTTTTAATATTACACCATGCAAACATTACTAATAGGGTAAGACTGCACGTATTCTGTAATCAGTTATTGGGGTTAGGTTTATCATCTCAAGGATTTTTAATAATAGGAATTCAAAGGCAATCACTTAAGAGGACTTCTTTAAAACCTGCCATTAAAACAAAGGTTGCTTGTAAGGCATTACTACAGGTGGGAAGCATTTACCATTCAGGGATAAGAAAATTAGACAGGAAATGTTCCAATAATTATTTTGAACATCTCTGAGTGAGGTAGCAGATAAACAGGGCTAAGGAACTTCAGAGAGTTTGAAACCTTTTGCTTTCTGAGCCAGACTGCCCTTTCCAGAGACATACTCCTAAAAAATTAGGTACCGAAAGATTTACTAGCTGGAGAGGGAAAAAGTTTTAAAATATTTTTCTTCATTGCTTTAACATGAAGCAACTCAGAGTGTGTGTGTCCCTAGGCGTGAGGGCAGAATAAGATTATTCCATAATACAACTATGCTTTGATACAACAAGTCACTTTATAGCTTGCTATAAAGTTTGGATTAATTGTTTAAAAGCTGGATCTGTGCTTCCTTGAATATACGCAGACATAAGAATTAAGTAAGCATATACTTTTTTTTTCTGTATTGGAGCTTAAAAACTCATCTTTTGCTGTATCAAACACTATTATATCCCATATTAGATGCTTATACCTCACATATATACTGATGCCTGGTGTGCAACTTCCTGCAGTCAGGGATGTGCCAGGCAGTGCTCTACACAAAGTGGAAGTGTTATTTAGCATACAGTTCTCTGATGCTTATTTTAGACTATGTGAAATTGCCTCTTCACTGTTGTTATTTCCAAAGGTAAAAAAGGTTTCTGTAAGGACCTTTGGCTGAAAAGCAATATGATAAGGAAGAAGATAAAGTAGTTGGCAACAGAAACTTATATTTGCAAAAGAAAAAATGAGGAAGCAAAAGCAGCAGCCCTGATGGATTAAAAAAGAGACTATGGAAGAGATTTCCTGTCTAGTGAAGACAATAGGCACTTGCTTGAGAAAGCAGAGTGGAGCAGTCAACAGCAGGAGAAATGTTTCCAGTTGTTCTCACAGAATTGGAACACAGAGTTTTCTTTGGCAAATGAATTAACTGCAAGAGCCAAATGTCTTCAGAAACAGCTTATCCTCTGGTAGCTGTCTTTTCCTTAAACTCTCTAAAAAAGCATCTGTAAAGCACTGTGAAGCATAAAGCCATTCCAAATGCAATCAGTTAGATAAGGCAGCGTCCATTCCGACCCAGCCACTTGTTCTAACAAACTCAGTAATTCAAAGCTCTGTGGAGAAGAAACTTTAGGCTGCCTGCTGCACGGCAGGACACCATGGATTAGGTTCTTATATACAGGCCAAGTGGTTTAGTGAGAGCTCAGCCAAGATGTGAAGACCAAAGGAAAAATCTTGCTCTTAGATCTGCAGGACTGATCTCAGACCCCTACATCTACGAATCAGAACGCAGGTCTGCTGGACATTTTATCCCCTACCTGCATTCCTGGGAGAAAGCAATGAGTTGAGAGACAGAGGTTGCCTGCAAGGAGTTTACCTGCTTTATTTCTGTGTCTGATGTTTGACAGGAGGAGGGAAGAGGCTGAGGGACGAGAAGCATTAGTCTCTAGCATTCCACAAGAAAGAGCTTTTCTTCAAGGGTCTACATCAAACTTCCCAGTCACAGTTTAAATCCATTCCTTACAGGGCAATGATCTGATAGAAGAGGAAAGTCTCTGGGGACACACTAGCTCATGAGAGGAAATTAATGACTGGCATGCAGCTTATACAGTGCTGGTTATGTCCTTGTTTGTCAGCTACCAGTAATACAGACAATTAGGAAAATTCAGGTCCAGTCGAACCCTGGATACTGGTTGCCAGCATGGCACCAGCCTCCCTGCTGTCACGTCTTAGTTGACAAAAAGTCCCAGTTTTAGAGTGACTCAAGCACTGTATCTCTTACATGTTTTATATAAATGATGAAAGGCACTTGAAACAAACAAAAAATTACTGGAATGTCTTTATTATTACCTAAATGAACTTGGGGTCAGGGTCATGTATTCTATTTAATTCAGTGCTGAAGTATAATTTCAAGAACATAAGCAGAACAAAAGAACCAAGATCCTCAGGCCCCACTTATACGAAGACTTACACATGTACTTACCTTCACACCGTGCAAAAACTATATGGCAACACTGTTCACAGGTTTAAAATTATGTCTGTTAGTTCCAGTGCTCTGTCACCCTCACAGTGAAGAAATGTTTCCTTATGTTAAGAATGAACCTCCTGTGTTCCAGTTTGTGCCCATTGCCCCTTGTCCTGTCACTGGACACCACCCAGAAGAGTCTGGCCCCATCTTCCTGACACCCACTCCTTAGATATTGATGAGCATTGATGAGATCCCCCCTCAGCCTCCTCTTCTCCAGCCTAAACAGACCCAGCTCCCTCAGCCTCTCCTCAGATGGGAGATGCTCCAATCCCTTCATCATCTCAGTGGCCCTGTGCTGGACTCTTTCCAGTCCATGTCCCTCTGGAACTGGGGAGCCCAGAACTGGACACAGCACTCCAGATAAGGCCTCACCAGGGCAGAGTAGAGGGGGAGGAGAACATCCCTTGACCTGCTGGCCACACTCCTCTTACATTTGTCCTCTTATGTACTCTTTAAAGATGGAAATCCATGGAAGCTTGTTATTTATTTTAAGGGGGCTAGGAATTCACCTGGAATTTATTTATTCATTTTAATTCAGGCCCACCTAGTATTTCATGGGAAAGAGACAGTGGTTTCCCTGCCCGACAGAGCAGAGAGCTAGCTCAGGATGCAAGGACTGTCCCTCTCACCACACCTCAGAAGACCACATTTCTGTCTTCTCAGCGTGTGCACAGTTATCAGAATAGAGGTTGTGTTCCCGCTTCGCATATTCTAACTTTCAGCACTTCAGTTTGATCCCTTTTCTCCTTTCCCCGTGGGACTTATAAAACAATCATGATAATAATCATACATAATTATTGGGTTTGGATATCTCTATTTCCAAGCCCAGACATTGTTTTGGTAGATATTACAGCATAATTGAAATAACTCCCCTGGAACATCATTGCAGTCAGATTTATTTATGCAGCACAGAGAGTGAGTGTTCGGTTCCTTCTTACCATGCACAGAACTGCCAAAACCATTCCAAAAATAACATAGGTCATATGCACCTATATGTACTTCACTCTAAAGGTTAAGATACTCTGTAAAGGCTTTCAATCACAGTTCTGCTTAATCTCCTGTATATTCTGCCTCTTGGAATTAAAACCAGATATTTAAGCCTGAAAAGAAACAACTGAGTATGCACATTTTGGATCACTGGGTCAGTCCCCCAGGTAACATGGAAGTCAACTCAAAGACTCTTTGGCATTCATAATGTTTGGGTCAAGATGCAAGCCAAGAAAGAGTACAAAGAACTGCCATAAGAGCTCCTCTCTTCTGATGGCCAAGCTTCAGATATGATAAGGGGAGTTCTGCAGGAATTTTGACTTTCCTCCTCAATTAAAGAGTCTATATTTGGCAATGGAAAACAGCCCTATTTAGAGTGTTTCGTAAACAATGTGAGTTATAGGCAACAGATTTTTTCCACTGCCTATATATAGTTATCTGAAGCACTGTTATGTTCAGGTCAAGAGACAAAAAGTTATTTAATCTGACTTAGGTTTAATGTCACATTGAACTGCCTTAACTCACCATATAGAACCAGTTGTACTCCATGAGCAGTTTAATGTGTGTCTCTACAGTATTGTTGAGAGCACATCTAATTTACCAAGATCACATTGCCTATCAGTAGTTAGCAAACCTAAAAGTGTAGCCTCAGGCATAGTCAGAGACCATCTTTGAAATACATGTAATTCCACATCCCACATGAGCTGGATACAAGTTCATGGGGTATTTATTCTCAGTTAGGTAAGGGGATACATCACAGAAAGACCCAGACAGGGTGTAAGCATATACAGCATCCTTGTGGCCACAAGGCTCACCTTAAAGTATGCCATGCTCATGGTTGCTCCTTGGACTGTGCTTGTGTACACACAGCCAGTGAGAACATCCATACTTCTTGCAAGATGAGACATACCTTGATCTGTGTAAGGATGGCAGATTCAGTGTTTTTAATGAGGAATGTCACTCCTGAAGCTGATTTCAAAGGAATAATCTCTTCCACAAAACTACATGAAATTTTCTGTATTCCATTGCCATGGCTACTAGGTGATTACTCAAAGGTATGTCAATGATTGCCAAACAGAAGCCCGTACTTTCATTGTCTAAACCACAAGTCAGTCAGTGCTTATTAGTAGTACCTTAGGTCTCAAAATCTGAACTAATATTCAGGGCACAAGGCATTCCACAAAAATAAAAGCCCAATATATTAAATGGAAAAGGCTCAAAGTGGCAGGAAAAGAATAAAGCTTTTCCATTTCATTATACTGATTTATAAAATCCATTGCTGTAGGATATCACTGAGGCAAAGCCCACAGATGCATCCATATAAGAAAACTATTCATGGAGGCTGACAGATATTTAGCACAATGGCTTAGCTGTCTGTTCTGGGTCATGATGTTTCCAGAAACAGGGAAATGTTTGTGTTTCTTTTTCATCTCCCAAAGCATCCACTGAGCCACCACTCAGTATGGGCTACTGGTTTAGACAGGGGGTTTTTCAGGTTTAGAGCAGTCAGACTTTTGTTCAGCAGGCAGCGGTAAGTAAGTGAAGTGACTGGTTTGAATGCACCAGGATGCTTAGCAGCAGACCCAGGCATAGAACCAGTTTCCAAAATCCTGCTATTTTGCTTTTTAAAAAAAATATGACATTCTCCAAAGGCCTGTGAGCGCATCCAGCATTTTGGAATCTTGTATGGATACTAATTGTTCTCCATTTAGTTACCTTATTGAATTATTCTAAGTGTTTGATGGTTCCAATAGTCAGAATTAACCTTGTCCTCTCTCGTGTGAAAATACACAAAGTCCTTTTCAGTCAATGTGTGACTTCTCTTCAACTCAAAGGAAATATTTCATGTGAAGTATGGGGGGGGGGGCGCGTGGAAAGAAGGAAGGGAAGAGCTAGAGGCACAAAACCACTACAGGAAGATATGCAAATTGTTTGTTTTTCATCTTTTATCTCATGAAGTAGATACAGCTGTCAACTAGGATGTGTAAAGAAGGGTTCATTACTCCTCTTCCCACCCCAAAAGCATCTCACAAAAGGGCCATACCTATTCGTCTACAGAATAATGAAGAGAGGAGGCAGTGAAGGGGAAAGACCTCTTAATTCTGTATAAACATTCAGGAGAAGAGTTATTTACACAAAGCAGATAATGGTGATCAACAGAGTCACAGCATATTTGCCTGCTTGAAGTCCAAAGTAGAAGGGTGTTTTGGGTGCCATCCTGAGAGATATAGGTGGGGAATATCTCCTGAAGCAGACAGTTTAATGTTTTTAAAAAAATCTTTACTCTGGGCAAATGCCCGAGGTGCTAAATACACCACAGCAGCTTCCCAACAGCAAAATGCAGTTGAACTTCTGCTCTCCTGCACCTATTCTGCATTTCAAGACAAGTTTTTTGAGAGTTTGTGATGCTGAGTCTCTTTAGTGAACTGAATTTACTGAATACATTAGGGATTACGGAATTGCATTTTTCACGACACTGGCTATGCTCGAGAACAAAACCCCAGCCATTTGAAGACCTTCATTAAAAGGTTAATTGTATCAATAAAATAACATTTCCTAAAGTTGAAGGCCCTTGAACCAGCCAGTAAAGTAACAGTTTTATCTACGGTGGCCTATGATGCTGGGAACTCCTCCTCCTCACATGCCAAGGTCTGGTTGTAGTAAACAATTTCGAGAAGTGCATGATGTTTCTGTTTCTTTCTAAAGTTATCTCTGTGCATCTGCTATGGAGGAGATGTCAGGGTTTGCCATTTCCTCTCTTGCCTAACTCTGCAGTGGGTTTAAGGTTTACTTAAGGACACGCTGACCAGTTAGAAAAGACTTTTTAAGTTAAATTTTGTCAAGCTGACCGCAGTCTTTCAGAGCAGTGGGTGCTGGGGGAAAGAAAGGGACAGTGTTTTTATTTACACATGCACTCATGGCTCATTTCTGTTATGCCTCCCCTCAGTCTTTCACGTCTGAAATGGCACACACTTATGTCATGTCTTTCCTGGAGTTAACTCAGATGCTTGGCATGTGAGGCTTGAAGATGGGCAATTAACTTAGACTGAAAACACCACTGAACAGTGAAATATGGGCACTAACAGAGGATCACACCAGCAATTATAATGATTTGTAATTTATCCAACCTGTGAATGTACACTCTACTTCTCTGCATCCTGCCACTGCAGGTTGTTCTTGAGAACTATGCGTTGCTCCCATGTGTGAACTATCCAATGCTCCTATACTTTGCCTATGATGGATCAGAAATGTTTTATATCAACTCCCATCTATGCTGCAGCATCAAACAACCGGAGCAAACTCTTGTCTAATGCTGCAGACACATTTATCCTCACTGAAATTCAGATCACCATGTTTTAAGCACGTTAATAGTCATATCAGTGGGAAGAGCAGAATCATTATACTGTTCCTTCCATGAGCTACTGTAGGAAAACTAAAGGCAATCAAACTGCAGTTTCTTGTAAAAAAGGCTGAATACAAAACTTTGGCCACCGGAAGAGACAGGTCACTCCGTGTGCCACCAACAGATATCTATAGACCTGCCAAGTGAGGTGGGTAGGGGAACTCAGTTAAGTTTACAAGAATTTTTGAACAACTCTGCTCAGTTTTGCATTCCATTTAGTTAGCAGTGCAACTGCACAACCAGCATCTGAAAGGAGAGGAACTGCTTGAGTCAGCACTACTGAAATCTCTGTGGAGTCATGGCCAGGAAGAAAAGTGCCTTGGAGACCCCATTTCTAATGGACTTCTGGGAACAGTGAAATATTACAGTATTTGTCTACATTTAGCCAGTACCCAAGGCTAAATTGTAGCAGTTAGTCTATCACCTGATACCCCCCTCCTCAGTTGAGAAGGAAAATTGGGGGGGAAAAAAGGAGAAGCCCCTTGAGCTGAAGTATAAACAGATTTAATGTAATAAGAAAACTATTGCAACAACCAACAAAGTACGGAAGGTTCTACTCAGCCTGGTTCTTGGTGTTGACAGCAGAAATAGAAGACCACAAATGAGGAGCCCCAGGGAGAAGAGGAACTCCACCCTCACTGAGCTCCCTCCTTTTCTCATGAGCATGAGGAGTGGTGTGGGATACACCTGTGAGTGAGCTGCCTTGAGTGGAACTCTCAGCTTGCTCAGGGCTCCTCATGGCTGGCCCATGGGGCTGTGACTGGGGAACCAGGACACCATTCAGCCCTATTTACATGCAACCAGTTCTCCAGTCCATTCCTTCTCATTCTCACTCACCCTTTCATCCCAGGGAAGACAACTAAGTTCACGGACCCTGCCTTTTCTCTCTGAAGACAACATCTGCTGTCATACGGAGACCCAATCTCCTATATCCCATCTGTGTCCACAGGATCTTCACACAAAATCTATATGGCACTTTGCAATCACTAAGGAAACAAATCAGCACGGGGAACATAATTTCACTCCTGCTTTCTAGAAATAATAATGGAAACAAATCAGCTTAATTCTAGCCGTGCCTCCAATGTGTGAAAAGCAGTAGTGATGTGAGCACCAAGATGGGAAATGGGGGCCTGAATTTGTAACATAGCAGTGACAGGATGGATGACCTTGACTCCACATGTCAGTTCCCCACCTGTGAAGTGGGAATAGGATGATGCACAATTGAGAAGCACTGTTTAAGAACTGAGCATTGCTATGTGACTGCAGAGAACAGAGACTGGTAGGTTCCATTGACTGTTATTTGGCAGCCAATTCACCCCAAAAGAAGACACCAAGAGAGGAGAAATTCCTGCTACCCTTTGTCAGGCAATTCAGTGACACTAAGAAATCCTTATATCTAAGAATGAGTGCAGCTTTGGACAGGTATTAAATAAAGATAAAAGCAGACACAGCCACATGGAAACACAAATGACATCCGTTCAGAATTAGCTCTGCCCCTTTTATCTTCATAAGAAGCCAAGCTGAACTCCAATCTTTGGATTCTCTTGAGGCATTAGCTTTTCATTATGAATGAATGGCTGATCACATTATGACAGACAAATGAACGGCAACAGGAGGGTTTACCAACATACCATGCACTCCCACAGTCACTGAGGGGGAAGTCTAATGAGCAAATAACCTGCTGTAACTTTCTACATATTTCCTGTAATTGAGAACTCTTCTGTACTTCATCTGGAATGCAGATGCCTGTCAGTCACGGGGTCATAAATAGGATTAGGGGCTGTTTCTGGAAAGGCAGGCAACTAGCCTTAGATGCTCAGTTGAAAATGCAGATGTTTTCTGGCTGCCTGGATGTCAGGCAGTGGGATCTGCAAGTCTGTTTGAGCAGGCTTGGTTTCTAGCTCTTCCCTGAGGCCCCAGTCTTGCAACTGGTGCAGATCCCTGCTAAAGGCACAGATCTCTACTGAGTTTCACCCAAGCAATCAGTTGCAAGATTCAAGCGTTAGGAGTTCTGTTTAGAGACACACAGCATAGAACTGACTGTCCAGCCTCTGTCAAAATGATCTCCAACACCTAACGGGCACTGAGACCTTTTTTCTGATGAGAGGTTTCAGACCATTGCACAAAAAGATTTTAATGTATGATCTCCCCATAAGGAGAACCTCTAAGTAACTTCCCTATGTTACCCAGATAAACCTGATAAAATAATAGTCTTCAGAGAAGTTTAACTTCCTCCATCCAAATTATAGCTGTTGTGTGTGACAGAAATATCTGAATAATTAATGTTTACCATTATTTAGTTAGATTTTTTAGGTAGCACTGGGCAATACATTTATTTCACCACTACATTTGCAAAAAGCAAGAATCTCAAGAAAAGAAATTTGTTCACCAGAAAAAGTGGGTGTTTTGGTTTGGTTTTTTGTATGTACCGTATTTTTTTTTAGTGTGATGTCTTATTACTAGCTGAATTGCTTGTCCAGAGACTGTGAAACTTTTATAACTTTTGTTAAAGTAACTTGACCACTTATGGTCACTGTCAGGCTCTGCCTCACAGCTTTGCTGCTCTTCTGTCTGTCCCTTCACACCCATGTCTACTAGAACTTATTTCTCTTGTCAATAGAAGCTATTTCTCCTGTCAGTAAATCTTTTTATTCTAGGAATGTTACAAAAGAGCCTTAAGATGCCAATCAGGCTCAGAGCTGGTGATTCACTTCATAAGCACACAGAAACAATCCTTGCCCCTAAAATCACTTCAAATCTCAATAGCAGGATACAAAAAGTATAGGATGAGAGCTACTGCAGTGAAGCAACTTCCTCAAGGTCACATAGGAGATCAGTGACCAGACCAGGAATAAAACCTTCACCTCCCACTCCTCTCTGCTGTGCTCTATTTTTCTTTAGTAGAAAGGAGCCAGTGTTGAAGCTTATTGGTTTCATCCAAGGCAAATTCCACTGGATTTCACCATAATGAAGGTAGGGAGAAGAGTTATATCCACTTTAATCAGTCTACCAAAGCTTAAAAACCCTTGCATGGAATGCAGCTGAGCACAAACCCTCCCATTTCAGCAGCTTATTCAGGATATGCAAACCAGATGGAACTCTGTGTGTTACATGATTAAATGTACTCTGGATCAGAAAGGAGCAATCGCCAAAATCATCCAAAGCGATGGTATGAGAGAGGTCATTGTCTTCCATTCATCTATGTTAAGGTCACAAAAGCCTCCACAGAGATAAAGGGATGTGGCCAGTGCCCTGAAAGGCTGACACACTAATTACAGACAGAACAAAGGGGACAGGGGATAAAGCACAAGCCAGGGTAAAGGAATGACGTGGGGTGATGAGGATAAGGCCACAAGGTTATTCAGCAGAGACATGCTCAACAAGGATGCCCGTGTCTCCTGCTAATGTTGGGTTGATCTCAGTGCAGACAAGGTTCTGCCTCTTTGGGGGCATCATTGTGAAGTGACCATACCCAAATGTACTCTTTTGTCAGAGGTCACAGAAGAAGGTTTCAGAGGAATAGTTCATTCTGTTGAACAGTCTTCCTGTATTGGCTATCTCTAAGTCATAGCTGATCTCTCTCTCACATACACACATATACATACTGCATTTACAGTAAAAAAATACGTTCTACCTAACCACCACCCCGCTTGTGGATTTTATTTCCCGACAGCGTATCACCCTCAGCACAAATTAATATTTTTCAGGCAAAACACACTTAATGTTGAGTTGGCAGCTGAGAGAGGAGGCTGGTGTTACCATAAACCCCTTGTATTTTCCCTTATTACATTTTACATTACAAAACACAAAACTATTCAAATTTTGGAGACTGAAACATTTAGATGAGATTTATCTTGAAACAAAAAGAAAAAAAAAAAAAAAAAGAGACTGACAGATTTGCAAGTTTTTCTCCTCACACTGGCTTTCTCCAATTTTTGATATAACATCATTCAAACTGCCATGAACAATGACTATATTTTGTCCTGTAGACAAGTTAAAAAAAATCTGTCATCAAGGATGCACCAGTCAGAGCAAATCTAGTTCAGTTTAATGTGACATTTGTCTGTCTTCCCCTAACATTACATTTGCCTCAACAACAAATTCCACTTGTCTTACACACTTGTGCAGGCAAAAGAGACTCTTAAATTAGTACAGGACATAAGGTACTTCATATAAAGGACCTTTACTAAGCACTGATCTCCTAGGTGTTTCCAGCACACAACTCACTGCATTGAGGTCTACGATATGTTGCCAATAGCAGAATGGGATTGGCACTTAAGTACCTCAAATAGTTAATCAATCAGAGGCTTTAATACATATCACAAGGTGGGCAGAAGACAAGAACCGGCCCCAGCTTCAGAAGCCTCCAGTCCTCATTGTCAGACTCTCAAATTTCCCCAAATCTCAACATTTATTTTTCTTTGCCTAGCTGGACTCCCACAGGCATGAGGGCACTGAAAGTCTAATAAGTGGGTCTGCCAAAGCTCGATATCTGTCCCTCAGGTTAGGAGATCTCTGGAGTAACTAAATGTCAGTAACACCTTGTGATAATGGTCAGCAGGTCTGTGAAAATATTTTGATGCTTAAACATGCACATAGAATTAACCAAAACTACCAAGTTATCCAAGATCCAGTGTCACAAAAGCCATATTCCTCTGTCTCTGGGGAGCTAAATACGTTGAAAAGTTTGATGTAGGAAAAAAAAAGCAAAAAAACCAAAGCTTGACCATCTATGATTTTCAGTCTTGATCAATGTTTGAGTTCATTAAAGAGAACACTCCCAGAATCTTTCACCCCAGAACTTTTCTCCTGTTTATGCAGTATTTGACTATAAGCTTTCCTCCCCTTATTCTTTCCCTCAGCTTTCTGTATCAAATGTCACAGATTTTTCATTATCCATGCCTGTGCACCACCCAACTCACATCAATTCTGAACTACATTGACTGAAATCCATAGGTATGTACATACTCACAAGCTTCCCAAATACTCACTCTCTTCCATGAGTGGCTGTTACCTGAGGTGATGTACTTGGGCAATCATTTAAATTCCCCCTTCCATCTCTGCTGCAAAGTCATATCTGTTGTGGGAGAATCAACCCCAAAGCAACAGCATTCACCATCCCCACACATTTCATATCCCCTGTGGCATCAGGTCTGGATAACCCATTTTTTCCAGGGTTTTACTCCTTTCTGCTTCCTCCCAGCTCCTTCAGCTTCCTCCCAGCTCCCTCATCTTCCTCTGGCAGAAGCAACCATTCTGTAACTTCTCACCTGTAAGGCAGTAAAATTCAATTTTGGGCAACATTGCCAGGAAGTCTTCAGCTGACCGAGACTGCAAAATGTGCTATTTACAACACTACACAAACAGAAAATCAGGCAAAAAGGAGAAACCAACAACTCAATGCAGTTGCCTGATGTACTTGTCTTTGTCCATTTGAGCTCTGAGCACAGCCTAGCTCACTCCCAGTTGTCCTAATGGAAAAGCACAGGTCTCCCACAGGACTTGTGACAAATCAGACAGCCACATGAGGATGTTTCCAATAGTCCAGAATATCTCCAAGCAGCAGAACTTGATTGTATGGGGCTACATGAGTTGATCCTCAAGTGACTTTTCTCACTTCTCATAACAGCTAGATGTGAACCTCTGCTTCCCATGCCATTGTCACAGTCAGAAACCACTGGGCAAAACAGGAGACCTGGAGAAAGGCTCCTTTTGAAGAGAAGCTTTATTTGTGTCAATGGAAATCTAATGTCTCAATCATCAAGAGGAACAGGCCAAGGCAGAAAAGATTGGTGACAGTCACCACAGTTGTGTGATGAAAGTACTTGAAATAAAATAAAAGGACAAAGGGAATATTAACAATTTATATACTTGATAGGAACAGGACCCAGGGGCAATACAACTCTTTCAGCAGTCCTGCATGTGTGTTCATGAACTATCTGTACCGAGAGACTGGCAAACAGTAAATACACTAAATCTCCTAAGGGCTGAAGTTGACAGACCTCACTCTGTGTTTGTGGGCCTCCAGGCAACACATTTTCAAAATCAAAAGTGCTGCCTAATGCCAGCCCTGCCTGACTGTAACAAGCCCATTGAATTTCTTTCACAAGGTTTTCCTGAGCGTGGGCGTGCACCCTGAAAGTGGATGACTGCCCTGTTTTCATCTTACCTACGTGTGAACACAAAAAACACCTACTACCACTACAGAGGCAGCTGGGATATAAACAACATTAGCACTGATACTCAAGAGAAGCAGGAAGAACTTCTTCCCAGTGAGGGTGACAGAGCACTGGCACAGGCTGCCCAGAGAGGGTGTGGAGTCTCCTTCTCTGGAGACATTCAAACCCCCTGGATGTGTTCCTGTGTGACCTGATCTGGGTATTCCTGCTCTGGCAGGGGGATTGGACTGGATGATCTTCTGAGGTCCCTTCCAGTCCCTCACATTCTGTGATTCTGTTTTTCTTCATGTTTATGTGGAACCTCCTATATTCCAGTTTGCACCCATTGCCCCTTGTCCTGTCACTGGATGTCACTGAGAAGAGCCTGGCTCCATCCTCATGACACTCACCCTTTACATATTTATAGACATTAATGAGGTCACCCCTCAGTCTCTTCTTCTCCAAGTGTTTTGCCAGTTACTCAGCCTAGCACAAAGGACACAGCCAGCAGCAGAACAAACCAATAATTAGTTCCTATTGTATACAAAAAAGTCAGTATAACAGTGATCGCTGGGGGAACAAATAAGCCAAACAGATCACATATAACAGACATCAACCCCAGCAACAACACAGCACAACCAATAATAGGTGGAATAAACAAAGCAACAAAGTCTCCCATAGAAGAGATGGGAGACAACCAAGTCAGTAGGTGATCATATAGGATAGAGGTAGCCACATATTGTTCCCCCACAAAGCCCACGTTTGCAAATGCCAAACCTGACCAGGGTCCAAGTTGCAGGGAGAGTCAGGAGGTCCTTCCCCAACAGGGAAACCCTGCCAAGTGCATCCACCTCACACACAGACACTGCACCCTTCCTGCAAGTGGTCCCAGCTTTTATCCCCACAGCAGACACCTGGCACTCATTGACCCAATGGGGGCACCTGGGGCTTGTTTACCCAAGGGCTTTCCCTGCAAGGCCAGCAGCACCTTGGAGGAAAGCCAAAAGGCAAACTCATCCCCTCCTCTTAAAGGGCCATGGGGACCACCCATGTGTCAACCTTAATTCAGGGCTGGGGGTTCAGACCCCAGCACTTCACCAAGCTAAAGAGACCCAGCTCCCTCAGCCTTTCCTCAGAAGGGAGATGTTCCACTCCATCATCTTTGTAGCTCTGTGCTGGACTCTCTCAAGCAGTTCCCTGTCCTTCTTGAACTGGGGGGGCCAGAACTGCACACTATATTCCAGATGTGGCCTCACCAGGGCAGAGTAGAGGGGGAGGAGAACCTCTCTCGACCTACTAACCACCCCCCTTCTCATACACCCCAGGATGTCATTGGCCTTCTTGGCCACAAGGGCACATTGCTGGCTCATGGTCACCCTGCTGTGCACCAGGACCCCCAGGTCCCTTTCCTCTATGCTGCTCTCCAACAGGTCAATCCCCAACTTATACTGGCACATGGGGTTGTTCTTCCCCAGATGCAAGACTCTACACTTGCCCTTGTTATATTTCATTAAGTTTCTCCCCACCCAACTCTCCAGCCTGTCCAGGTCTTTCTGAATGGCAGCACAGCCTTCTGGTGTGTCAGCCAGTCCTCCAAGGTGAAGTCATGCTTAACCAACCTGATAGCCTTCTATGAGGACATAACTAGATGAATTGATAAGGGGAGGGCAGTTGACGTGGTCTACCTTGAGTTCAGCAAGGCTTTTGACACTGTCTCCCACGGCATAGTCACAACCAAACTTAACAAGTGTGGAGTGGATGATTGGGCCGTGAGGTGGGGTGGGAACTGGCTGAAAGACAGAGCCCAGAGAGCAGTGGTCAGTGGGGCAGAGTCTAGTTGGAGGCCTGTGGAGAAAAAAAAATAATTTCTTTTGTTATTAGTCCTTGCTGCTTCTTGGTTGTAAAATCACAGCAAGGAATTTTTTGGTGGTGAGTACAGCATACTCCTAGGTTAAGAACACTGCTGCTACAGAATATGAAAAAAAATGTCCCAAAAATGAGTATGTAAAATATCATTTAAGGATCTCTACTTCCCTGACACTAAGATATAAACACTGAGGACTTAAAGAGCAAGTACTTTCAGAGGAGGCTGAATGAGCCCGTGAGATGTAAACTGAGTTGATAGAAAGCATGATATTCTACAGCAATGAGCTTTATAAAAGGGTGTAGAGAGGTTAAAGGTTCTGGAAAATGCAAAAGCTAAGATGATTCTAACTGTCTACCTGGTGTGGGATTCTTTTGACCATTAAAAAAATTAAATAATATAAATGGACAGAGGAAGATACTAAGTTCTCCATGCCTTACATTGAGGGTAGCACATTTTTGACAGCACTCACAAAATTTTCCTTTCTAGAACTGCAGTGGATATAGAGTTAAACACTCCTGAGTGAATGAAAATTGGATGGAGTACCACAAGTGATGGGCAAAAAATTTATCTGGCGCTGTTTCAAGCTGAGAAGAAGCATGTAATTAGCTACCAGAAAGGACTGTGTTCAACTTCAGCTTGCTAATTTTCTGATTAACTAAATATAACACACATTAATATTGTCTGCACACTTGGTATGCAGTTAGGTTTTTGTCTTGGCTACCGGGTTTCCCACATCTGTGCCACTGACTTTTCGCTTTTCTCCCTGCTGGCTGCCTGCACTGGTAGCTGGTAAATCCAGAAGTGAAGAGCAGCTTGAAAGATCCAGGCAGTTCTGTACCACCCTGCCTTCAGACCCTATAATGCTTTGTCTCAAAATCCACAGAAGTGGCTTTCCTTCCTACTGCCATGCATTTACCTTACTGAACCAGGAGCCCAAGCCCATATTCTTTCATACAAACAGACAGTCAAAAGCATGCTCTGTCTGGGTGTTTTGCTGAGTTCTGATGCATCTGTTCCCTGTTTTTATACACATCTTTATCACTCTAGCTCTGTTCTCATTTTACTAGTGACCATCACATATTCTAGCCACCTGGCACCTGTTTTCCTTCTTAGTTTCAACTTGGGTCACTTTACACAGCTCATAATCTGCATGTATCTGGGGGAGGCTGGTGGTTGTGGGCGGATGGGAGGACGAGACTGTAACTCAGGAGGAGAAAATCTTGCAGTTGTTTGAAGGATGGAAGGGCAGGCCTTTATCCTGCATCAAAGGGGATGGTTTTGAATGGAAACTGAACTTCTCATTTTAAGTATTCCTTTGAACTGGGGAATGACACGCATAGCCCATTCCTAAGAATAGCATCCTTTTATATTATTTTTTTAGTTCTGAAGAAATCTATTTCTGCCCAAGCATGGTGTATCCTTAACTTTTAGCAGTGAAAATTATTTACATCAGAAATTCAGATTCAGGAAAGAAAAGAGGGAATTGATCTCACTGAAATGGATTCCTAAGTGAATACCTTTACTCACTTATTTTACCCTCTTCATTTCAGCTCTCTGTTGAAGACAAAGTCCTCATTGTCTCTCCTCACTGCCCTTTGGTGCACACGTTCACAAAGAACAAGCACATGGTGTCACAGCACACAAACAAGATTACTTTTAGAGGAAACTAATCTGAAAGACGTATCAGAAATTATACCTGAAGGTCTCCAGCCATGAACAGACATTCAGTCTGGAGAACCAGACTGGAAATAGTCTGAAGGAATCCACCCTCAAATGTGTGTAAGGTGAAAGAGTTATCAAGCCCCTGGCCTAGGCTGCCCAGGGCAGTGGGGGAGTCCCCATCCCTGGAGGGATTTCAGAGCCGTGGAGATGTGGTGCTGAGGGACATGGGGCAGTGGGGACTGGGCAGTGCTGGGTTAATGGTTGGACTGGGTGATCTCGGAGGTCTTTTCCAACCAAGGCTGTTCTGTGATTCTGTGATTCTGTGATTCTGTGACATCTGGGCTACAGCACTCACTACTTCTCTCTACTAATCTGTTTCCATGGTCTGTACTACTTGCTCATGTAGGCGTAGGCAGTGTGATCTCCCATTCTTACAACGTTTTAACATGTTCCTAACATCACAGGCTTAATGTAATATCTGAGGGATTTGCATGGCTTAACCAATAGTTTATGGAATTAGATGAAAATTTACAATAAGAAGTCACACATGGCCTGTAGCAAGACATGAGAAATTTACTGACCACCAAGGAAAAATGCTGGAAATGGCCTAGCTAGAAAAGTTTCCAGTAGAAATGACTGGATCAATATGTTATTAACAATGAAATCTATGTATGATAACAGCATTCAAATGCTTAAAACTTGTTTGATTATTACAAAATTGGCCAGATTCTGTGGTATATGAGTGTACTGAATGGCCACATGGTCAAAATCTTGAAACTCCAGTTCAAAATAAATTATCATCCCCTTCACGAACATTTATGCGTAAGTGATGCCTACTTTTTCTTGTCACTCTGGTATATTTCAAGAAAATATGATGGTTAATTGAAAATAGATATTTTTTCCATATGGCCTGGAACAAAGTTTTGGATAAACAGAAGACTGAACCGTCTGGAAACAACAGATGGCAGTGTTTTAAAGATGAAGAGATGAAAGCTTGAGTAACCAGTGTTGAACGTCAGCAGTAACATATGATGGAGGCAGTGCACTTACATCTGGGAATTTAGCTCTACCATAATCCTACATGATGGACACGTGCTCTAAGGAGAGACTTTTTTAAAATGAAAAGGAGGAAAATGAGCTACCTGTCGTATTCCAGCAGCCAGACAGTCTCCTTGCATTTAATTTCAGTAGTATAACTTGTGGCTGTAAGTAATGTTCCCACATCAACTGACAGATGCAGAGAAGTTTATACTACCAGTGCAAAGGCTTAACATGTTTCTATTATCTATTTGCCTAAAAACCTAGGAGAAACATTCCAACGAGGACAGGAATGGGAAACATAAAAGGAACATTAAAAGGTTCAAATGGATGTGATAACTATGGTATATAAAAAATGAATAACCTACCCCATCCTTTTACACGTACCACAATCAGACATTTGTCCATAACCAGTTACCATGCAATGTGATATATTTACCATGTATTTAGCCATGATTAAAATGCCTGTTTCCATAACACATTGAGATGAGAGTAGATTCATTTGAGTAATACCACACATGGCAAAGCAAGAGTTTGTCCCAATTTTTGCATCAAGTTATGCTAATATTGAAAGGAGACCACTAACTAGCTCAAGGGCTGGCTGGAATAACAATGCTCAGCACCACTTCTGAATCATTTTCTGTAGGATATGTAACATTTTACAGAGAAACTTCAAAGAAAGAAGGTAACAATTCTTCTACTTTTCTCTCTGATAATTTGTATTTATTTTTGTAGATAGGAGAAATGGGGGAAGAAAAAAAAACAACACAGGAACAAGTCAAACTAAAGGATCTGAGATAGAGACAAGATACTAATTTCATTTAATTCTTCATATCAGCATTTACAACAGTAGACTTCATTCAGTTGCCCCAGGCTACGGGTCTGACTTATACTACACTTTCTGTCAAGAATGTCAAAGTATTAATGCATACTTAGTGTACACGTCTAGAAATGGTAGCTTGAAAAATCAAGCTAAGTCCTCTAAAAACAACATTGTCACTTGCTCTCAAAACTTTGTGCAGAGCCTAGGATGGGACAATGCTGTTACATTTACAGCAGAGGCAATGTTAAAAATCAGGTATTGGACTTTCTTGTGTGTACAGATTAGGCTTCTCCACACAAGAGCTCAGTCAATGAGCAGTGCTGTCCCCAAAGTGCCACATGCAACACTCCTGGCAGCCCACCTGCAATGTCCAGTTCTGCTGGTGCAGATAATACTCTCCAACTCCTTCTCTCACATGCCCTGACATTGGGATTCTGGGGATAACACAAGGCAGATGTGCAAAGGGGAAGGAAAAAAGTCTTTCTGTGCCTTTTTGCACTTCCTTCATCTCAGTAATGCGGGATAGCTCTGTTTCTGCCTCAGCTGAGAAGGGCTAGGCACAAAATATCCTTTTGAGCCTCATCCTTCTGGGCAGAGGGAGAAACAAAGCTATCATTCATTACTGATATTTCTGTATTACATAACACTGTTGTATTATGTAGGCTTCACCTTCAGTTTCGAGAACCAACTCCTTACTCTGTCACTCTGCACAGACTGTTAAAACACAGTCCATCACTCTCATAGCTGGATGCTTGAGTTGAGCCACAGCAGGAGATCTGTTCTCACTCTTATTTTAAGTACAGAATGACTTTTTTGAGAATGTGCAAGTTCGTGCAGTTATAGTTTATGCAATAGTCATATGATTAACATTAACACATTTCAGTGTTCATGTTAAGAGAAACTGTCTTAAAATGCACTTATACATACTTTTCCTCCAGTAGAGCTAAGATTTTGAAGATGTTTTAACTGAGTTTTTTCTCATTAGCATCGTTGGATTTCTTTTATATTTAATAGTATTTATTTAATTTCCTGGACACAAAGTGTATGGCTTTTTCGATCCTTGCAGTGTTTTTATAATACCTTTGGTTCACATGTTGCTGGCATAATCTCCCAAACCCACAAGCTCATATTAAAAAACATCCTTCTTGAACAGTGGTGTTTGTTAGGAAAGTCAATAACAGTAAGATTTACTGTTAGTAGCAAACTGTACTGTGGGTAGAAGTCAATTTTGTATTTTAATAGAAACTCATGTCCGAGTACAGTGTCAATTGTGTCCTGTTCTGAATTTAACATTCAACCAGTGCCATACAGGCATTTTGCACACTTGTATCTCACCTTCACTTTATGTTTTGTTTTATCGTCCCATTTATAGTCATTCGTCAAAGTTAACTGAAGTTACTCCAGGTTCACACAGAAAAGGAGCAAGAACAGATGGGGAGTGTGTCTCAGCAGCGACAGAGAGCATGGGATCTGGATTTTCTTATCAGGTTTTTGAGTGAGAGTCGCCTCTCACCTCTGCTGTCTTTATGCAGCTGATTTATGCCAGCATCTGAGAGAGGAGAACAGGTGGTCACTAAAAAAGGGTGTCTGGTCTTCATATCCACGATGCTGTACTGAGAAACCATGTATTGCCTTCAGCATATGCATGCTTTAAGCAATTTTCTAGCTGTTGGAATTAGACCCATTAGGCAAATCTTTGCCAATTTAGGCAAACCTTGTTAGCAACATGATAAGGACAGATAATCCACTGGGCTGACTGGATGGATTGAAGAGCAAGACTGTGACTAATAGATTTCCTCAGGATCAGATTAGAGATGACAATTGCAGCTCTCTTTAAAATGAAGAGAAAAATCCTCCAGCCACAGTCTTGCCACTAGAGCTGAAATATCTAAAATTTTTGCCCGGAATTGAAGGCCCTTTTCCTCTTTCAGACAGGTGAAATCAGGTGTGAGCCCCTTGCACTCAAAGGAGTTACACCAGCAACAAAGAAGGGTAATTGTAAGATAAGGAAGGCCCCAAATGTCAGAATTTATAAAGTATTGCTGCTTAAATGACATTCAGACATTGCATTAGCATCTACTATATCTCCTTTATTCCACTAATTGTGTAATTCATTCAAAAGAGCAACCAGATTGGTTTCATCTGTTACATGTTGTATGGGCCAAACCCCAGGAAAATATTTCCCTTGGCTCATCCCAAGAAAAACATTCACACACGCTGTTTATTTTGATATTCTCAAATATTACTTTTATCTTCTGTTTTAGCTAGATATTCCTTTAAACTTGCTCTTCTGATTCCTTGTCCCTTTGGTATCTCCGAATTAGACTTGGTGAGTAATTCAGAAGGAATTGTTTGTTTAACAAATACCGTCCTTTCCTTTCACAAAGCATCTACAAGCAAAACTTTTTTCTTTTTTTTTCCAAGTTGGTATTAATTAAAAATTATTTACAGACATTCAGAGTGGAATTCTTGTTCTGTAGCTTTCCCCTTGTTCTTCTTTGAGATGTGCTATGAGTGCTCTGCTAGGATGTGTTCTGCAAGACTGCGACGCTTGAGTGGCTGACATGAGTAACTGTGCGACAACTTGGAACAGAAAATGTTTATGTCCAGACATAGTCTCTTCTACAAATATAGACTAATTAATAGTGTCAGCATCTCTGTGTCAGACACAACTCTTGCTCACTGTTTTGCTTCCCCAGTCCCAGACAGAAGGTATGGTCATGTATGGCTTGGGCAGGTTTCCATGCAGTTGTTTGTCCTTGCAGTGGCAGCCAAAAGCTGCAAAATGTGATGTGAGCAGAATCTCCTGTCTCCCTGGCTCTCTTCCTTCCCTGATATGCTGGCTCTCATCATTCAGATGTCTTCTATTTTACTGAAAGGACAAGGGAAGGGGAACAGAGTGAATATCTGTTTACTTCTTTGCATCAGGTGTCCACACTCTTTGTGTTGTCTCTGCAATATATGAATGTGTATGGATGTGTGTGTCCATACATACCTGGAGTGTGGGCTGGCACATGGGAACATCCCTATTCCTTTCCACTGACTTTGTCATACATCCTGCTCTGGATGCAGCAGGAGGGAGAACAGACCTCTCAACTCCCTCGGCTCGTGGCAGATACATCCTAGAGGAGAATATTGGACTTCAAGGACACACCTGAATAAAGGGTCATTTTGTAGGAGACAAGGGAGTCATTGCCTTTTCTCAGGGTCTTTTGAACCTGATGAAGGAGAAGAAATTGTTAGAAAATATTTTTTTTTATCCAAAGGAAGAGAAAATAGGAGATCATACAAACCTGCTGAAGTTACTTGCAGCAGAAAGAAACCCTGCTCTTTGTAACGCACCACAGGCACAGACTCCTCTATGTTGGAGCAAGCCTGACTGTGCACAATACACCATGTCCATATGGTCACAAATCACAGCAGAGAACCTTGAAGCTGAGGCAGCTTCAGAAGCACGTCACTGAAAGGAGATACCAAAAGGCTCTCAACAGCACCCCTGACACCTGCACAGGTTTGCTGTTGGGTTGGAAGCCAAATTTCCACTACTCACATGCTCCACCACAATCACCCATCTCACCCCGCCCAGCCACGGCTTCGAGGCAGCACCAGCACCTCTCCTCGTTTCGGTCCTCCCATCTGACAAGCATGGGCAGACGAAAAGTCCCTGTCAAAACATCTTTTAAAAACAAGGCAGTTCCAAAGGAGTTTAACATCTTTGCAATATTGTTGTTGTTGGGTTTTTTCCTTGAATTATTTTGTAAGGAAACTAGCCACAAATGCCTAGGTAGTTTTCAAGGTAGCTTGTTCAGCTCAATTCTGGCAAAGCAACTCATGAAACTACAGAGAGATGAAGCTGGAAAGTGAGGTCAAGCTGATCACTGCTGCCAAAAGACTCGCGTGGAAATTGTGTAGAAAATACCTGCCAGTGGGGGTGAGCACACTGGGCTTAGAGCTGGCGGAGGAGGACTGAGCGTCAGTTTTAGGAGTCAGGGATGAAGCAAGAAGAAGAGGGAGTGACTTCCCCTGAGCCTGGAAGAGGAAGGACACCCTCCTCCTCTCTGTCAGCAGGGGAAGGAGCCGCGCTCGCAGATGTTCCCTCTCCCTTAAGCTGGGTGTCACAGGCTTCCTGGGCCAGTGACAGGACACAGGCCTCGCGGATGCTGCTGGCCGCCTGCCCGAGGCTTCCGTGATAAATAAGTCTGGTTAAAAGAAACATCACTGATTCAAGTAAGAGCTCTTCTCATTCACTTTCACCAAAACAAGTGGCTTTTATTTTATTTTTTTTTTCTAGAAGATGCTAACTTGGGGGGGAAGGGAAAGACAACAAAACAAAAAATGTTAGTTGGTCCCAAATGAAGAGCACGGCCTTCTTTTGGCTCCCGAGGTGCCGCAGTTTCTCCCCGGGGCTGAGCTCAGCTGGCGTGTGCCTCCGCAGGGCCTCCGGCCGCGGTTCCCGCAGCACGTGACGCTCGCCGCGACGCGTTGGCAAACCCGGCACCGCACAGCACACATGGAGCCAGGAGATCGGCAGGGGAAAACACGAGGCTGGAGATCATATGGGATATGTAAAGCTTGTCTCATTTCATACTTCTTCACAGCATTAGCTTTTTGCTGAAGGATTAAGCTGTCCTAATCTCTACTAAAGCCAAGAGAATAACAAGACATTTATAATTAATCTATTTTCTAGGCTTTGGAGAAAATCCCAAGTGGTTATTTTTCTTCATCCGTTAAGCCAATTCCAAGGAAAAACTACTGTCAGTGTCAGTTATGTGAGAAGTATTTCTGACTGAACTTGAATGCATGGAGCAGCTTTCGAAGTACTTTCTGCTCTGATGGTTCGAGGCGTGTGTGCCGTTCATGTCCTGCCCCATGAACATGTCCACCTCCCTTGAGTACCCTAGGTATGTGGCATTGTTTTCCTTCTGTTTTATTGCTCCATCTACTGGAACCAGTTCTATATGGCATTTGAACGAACAAATCCTATGATAGAGATATTTATTTATTCTTGTTAAAAATGGGGGGGGAAGGAAATAAATAAACTTCTTAATCCAGACTTTATATTTTAGTGACTTTAATTTTATAACAAAGTATATATTTTCTAAACTAAATCTCCCCCTTTTTTTTAGGCTCTTAATCAGAGCTCTGACAGTAAGATATCTTCCAGATCTAAATGTCCTCAGAGGTTCACGTTCTTACTCACCTTCAGTGTTACCAAACTCTTAAGAAAATCTATTGCTGTTTCTCAAAAAGTTAGATGTAGCAAAACAACAACAGGTAAAGACCCTCTTCCAGCATCAACAGAAGGATGTCTGGTGGAATTAGTTGAAATTTGAATTGTCCACCGAACATACAAATTGCTATAAAATTTACAAAACACATACACACTATTAAATAAATGCAGAATGAGATTTTCCCTTCAGTTCCTAATTCAGATTCTACCAGTCATATGTATCTGCCTTTTAAAAATTTAAGAAAAAAAACATGTTTCAGACTAAATGGAAAAGAAGCCAGAACACTAGATGCAAGAGGAAACTTTACACCACACCTGTAAGAGTCAAGGTAACTTTATTGTCACATTTGTTTGTCCCTTATTTAAAGAAGTGGCTACTGGAAAATATTTTGGAAAATAATCCTGTTAAGAATTGACTTGTCATAATAGGGCTAGTTTTCTGTCTAAGGGTAGGAGATGCTAGTTTTTTCTGTATTTGTGCAATTAAAACCTTCACCTTTTTTGCCTTGAATTTCTGCTCTCCTTTGTGCATAAAATTCAGCAGTCAGGAATCATTCGGGAAACAGACTTTACCTTGTGGGTCAGGTTCAGGTAGGGCTGTGATTTCTTTCTGTAATTTCCCTTTAAGCAGAGAACAATTTGTTGCCTTATATGTGAATTTCAAGTGAAACTGTTAAAGCTTGTGAAATACCAGAGTTTTTGTCATGGCTCATCTAGCATTAGCATTAGTCAGTGAAAGAACAGTGGTTTTATACTGAGTGGACCAAGACATTTTATGCAGTAAAATTTAGAAACACTGGTGCTAGTGAGTCTCTTCCTCTGAACCTGTTATGGCAGTCAGAGCTCCAGCAAAGGGTGAGGCTATGGACTGGCAGATGATATTGGTAAATTCTGAAAAGCTTGTGTCTACCAACAAACAGCATGCAGAGACCTTCATTTGAACAGGAACAGTGTTATTGTCACAGCTTCATGAGCCTGTTCTCCTGCTCTCCTGCTTCCACCTCCCTGGCTAGCTTCTTTCTAGCTTAAAAGGCACAACTTCCATTTTCAGAACTGTCTTTCCCAAAAATGCATGGTTCAGCTATAGAACTGCAATAGCCTTTCCGAGCTGGTGGATCACACTGGTTCCCTGCTTACTCTCTCCTTGAACTTACTGAAATCAAACACTATAGGGGTTTACACAGGGATAACAGGCACCTGTCCCCAGAAGTCATGTATTTACATAGCCTATTTATCTAGATGATGGATCAGTATTCTTAGATTCTTACCTATCCTGGATTATTTATGTCTTGTATACTACCTCCTCGTTTATCAAAATAGCATTGATAAAATAATAATTCTTTTGGTTCCTTATATATTTAAATACAAGGAGCACAGTTTTCAGAAGTGAAGCACAGTTGTGTCTGCCTTAAATCCATGCCACATGGAAACACAGAGTGATAACTGTTCTGAAAATCAGTTTACTAAAGCCAGCCCTAACAAGCCATTAGTATGAATGTAGACAAAATTGTCAGTCAGTTTTGAAGAGTGATCCAGTCTCAGGAAAATGTAAGGTCAAATCCCAAACTGCTGACTGCCCACATTTTCCATAGCATTGACATAGCAGGACTCATTGAGGACTGTAGCAATGGCAGGGTTTGCTGTGGATGCACATTTTTTCACTGCTGTCACATTTCTCTATCTGACTTTCCTACATTTGTTTGAAAGCTGCATGTGGAGTTGCACAGAAGAAACATTCCCTGAATAAGGGGGTACTGAAGCCAAAAGAAAGACTTCCACTGCTTCCAGTGAGGTTTGAATCTGGGGATCTTGTCTCAGGTGGCCACATTAGAGGCATATATAATATAACCCCATGATAGTAATCATTTTGCTCATTAAAACTGTATCTGCATAACTAGGACATCAGTGGGAATAGCTTAGAAAACTCTGTACGTGTGAGTGGAAAGTCATTAGTCACTTGCTTAAGAACCAAAGAAAGTAAAGCTGCAGGTCTGCACTGACAAGCAGATGGAAAATACACAGAAAAAGATTTCATTAGGTCATTACGTATGAATAAAGTGTATTATTGGGCTGTCTTAGGAGTTGTTAGGGAATACGATTAATTTTAACAATTCTATTGGTGGTGTGAAAGGGGGCAGTAAGGCAGCCTGTTAATTAATGCAATGATTAAAAATTTAATACTCAATCAATAATTGAGTGCATTTGCAGATGATGGGGAAAGGCTGGGAGCTGTAGGAAATATTCAGAGTTTTGCTAGTACTGAGGAATTTAGGAAGGGTTGAAACACATTTAGAAAGTAACTAAAGCAGAACCTTCCTCAAAAAGGTTGCACGCAGGGCACAGAGAACCTGTACTCGTTTTTATGCTAGAAATTTACCTCAAACTCCATTGTCTGTGGGCCTTTCAGTTGTACCACGCACCAACGTCCTTTACAGGGTAAGAACTGGGAGTTCAGGTGTACACCCTCCTCCCCTCTCCTTAACTCTAAGTGCAATGAAGGCACTTTCTAATGAGATATCTGAAAAGCTTGTGTTACTGGGCACATGAGATTTCTTAACCAGCATACGATGTGGAAGAATTTACCTACAAGAACAGGTCACAAACAAAATTGGTTTATATTTTCTTCTCACAAGCAAAAGAATTAGACCAGACAGGGAATAGGAAGACCATCTGTGCCTAATTAAAGGGTGAGACTGCATAACAGCAACAGATGTTACATTATTGTAGTCAGAAGAGTTTATTGCTAACAGTGGTAAATACTGTGCATGTTGAGTTGGATATTTCCAAGCAATAATTTAACAGACATACTTCCACATAGGCTACCCTTTTCTTCCTGGACTACATTTCACCAGTTTTTAGTGTCATGAAAGGTCAAATTGCAGAAGCTGTCTAGATAGCACTCTTTCCTACATCCTCAGAATGCTGAGGACTGAAAAGCCAATGATTCTCATCACAAAAAGGCACCTAGTGCTGGTGATTAAAAAAACAGGCAGGTCTGCATAAAGAAGACGTGACGGAAAGGCTAACATTCCTGCAGCTTCACTCAGCTCCTGAAAGCCCTCTTTAAAACTAGAAATAACCTCTGTGAGAGGGTCCATCTGGCTGCACCCATCAGATGGATCCTGCAACTCAATGGCATTTAAGTCCACAGCATGCCTCAGGAGCAGGGAGTCCCTTCAGTCTGGGTGAATTTCTTCTCATGAGTGACTTCTGCAAGCTCTTTGAAACTGCCCTGCACCATAGTTTTGTGGCTACCTGCAGTACTCAGTGTGCTATGAGCTACTCACATACAAAGGGGGCTGGGGTTTTGTTTCCTTCTTTGTTTTAATTGGGCTTTTTGCTCACTTTACAATTGGAGCAATCTGAAGGGCTATGAAATTCTGAACTAAATGTGCAGGATCATCTATGCTTACTTTTTTCCTTTCTTTTGCAGAGATTTTAGCTCGTTTTCATTGCTAAAGCAAGGAATGACAATAGCTCACAGGTTTTATTACCGCTTTGTGTGTCTGCTTGCATCCCTGTTGCATCTTCCCCAGAGACAGCTTCCCATGCAAGTCTCTTGAAACGCTCATTCTCTGCTTCTGAGACACAAGTTATGGTAAGGGGGCACTTTGTGGGTAGACTTACAAGTATCACGCTGATAAAAAGGGATCAGATAGTCTTGCTTTGTCCGAAAGAGATAAGTTAGAAACTGGGAATGAATGAATGCTCCATCAGTGATCTACAATTACAGGAGCTGATGGGAAGCAGTGTCAGGAGAATCCAGAGGCTGCCGTAGAAACGTAACAAAGGATGCAATCCTCAGAGACTGCACCCGAGTCAAGTACCAAACGTGTAGGAATTCTCAGTGAATGAAACTTTCAAGTTTAAGAGAAAAATAGAAACCATATCATAGATAAAGATAATTGAGCTGTCTGTTTGTGATACCATGGTAGATCCCATCTGGACGTCAGCCGCGATTGCTACAATGCTGCTTTCCCAGTCTTGTTTGGGTGAAATATATAAACCTCAGGAGAACTCTCAGAGCATCAGTGTACGTCTGCTGGCTTCTCTAGTTCTTTTTGCTAGGAAATCTAGAAACACATTATCATTTTTGGACTATAGCAAGTGTTTCAGTTGCTTGTTATGGAAATCTTGTGTAACAGCAGCCTAATGTATTCAACTTTGGCACAGCATTTTTCTGAGTGACTTAGTTTTTAAAAAGACAAGAGGATATTTTCTGGGTAGAGTGTACAAAAATGGTTCTACATTAGGAAGAGCCTTACCTCTGAATGTCCTTCATCCAACGAGCCACTGGAAGACAGGATGTCATGCAAGCTTGCAAGCTTCTTTCTAAACCCATTTCTGCATGCACTCCCTCATCCTTAGGACAAGGGGCAATGGGCACAAACTGGGACACAGGAGGTTCAGTCTTAACAGAAGGAAACACTTCTTCACTGTGAGGGTGACAGAGCACTGGAACTACTCAGAGAGGTTGTGGAGTCTCCATCTATGGAGACATTCCAAACCCATCTGGATGTGTTCCTGTGGGATCTACTCTAGGATCCGGGGGGTTGGACTGGGTGATCTTTGGAGGTTCCTTCCAACCCCAACCACTCTGTGATTCTGTGATACCTGGAAACAGAAAGGGAGCATTATGATAATCTAAAGGTCTGCCAAGATTGATATTTCTGCTGTTTGGAAACATGTTTCTCCCCATCAGAAGCATTTTGGAGCACAGATAATGGGTTGTATTTAAATCAACTGGAGTTGTAGACAACAAATGTAGACAGTTCCAAACCCCCAAATCCACCACCAGAATACCCTCTAGTGTAAATGAGGGAATGAATGTCATTAATATTGACTGCCTTAATATATTAGACCATGGAATCCCCTACAGGCATTATTGGTCTTTTGAAAGTAAAATGAGAAAATTTGTTTTTGAGGAGATACAGTGCCCTCATTTAAATGTTAATCTTAGAGGGGCGAAACCAAGGTTTATGTCTCACCCCTAACACAGATTTCCATCAGGGAGCCAAATTCTTTAAAAATATATTAATTCAAGCACCGAGCAAAATTAAAACAAAACAGAACAAGTATGATCAATTGGGAATGTAGCAGCTGCTAATTCTTTCAGTGATCTAAACATCTTAAGCACTCTGACTCGGAAGGTTAGGTGCTGGTCTTCTGCAACCTAAAGCTTGAGTGCACAATCTCAGGCAGCCATTGGGGCTCTCCCTGCAGTGCAGGGAAGGAGATGGGCATCTTCTGAGGTGGTTTATCTGTCCATCTCAGGCAGCAGTGTTGGTCTCTTCTCCCGAATTGCTAATGATAGCACAAGAGGAAATGGCCTCAAGTTGCATCAGGGGAAGTTTAGATTGGATATTAGGAAGAAGTTCTTTACTGAGAGGGTGGTTGGGCACTGGCACAGGCTGCCCAGGGAGGTGGTGGAGTCACCGTCACTGGGGGTGTTCAAAAAACAAGTGGATGGTGTAATGGTCTAGTGGTTAGGGAGATGATGGGATAAAGGTTGGACTTGGTGATCCTGGAGGTCCTTTCCAACCATAGTGATTCTGATTCTATGATTCTATGATGTGATGAGTAGCTGGCTGGTGGTGCCTTTCTCTGATGACTGAAGAGGGAACTTACCTAAATTTTAACAGTTATTTTCTTGTCATACAAATCCCATCATCTGAGCTTCCCCAAGATGCAATAACATGACTTTTGGGCCTGAAAAGGATGTTGTGCACATGACCACAGGTGGCTGTGAGGTATTTAGAATAAGAAAAAGCTTAAATTGTACTTAAGAAGACTATATTTCTATAGCTTTTCTATCTCAATCCATTAGAAACACCAAATATATACACAATCAATAGTTTAAACACAGTACGTTGTGTCAGGAGCTTTTCAAATAGCTTGTTTTAATGTATATATTGTATATGTATAATGTATATAATGCATATATTAAAAAGGGAGAAACACTGTAATACTACACATTTTTGCACATTTACAAGCTGTATTTGTAGTCTTGAGCACATATAGTCAAACTGAGATCTGAGCATTATCCCTAGCAAATTGCTATTAATTTTTAAAACAAACAAAACAACAAAAACCAAACCAAAACAAAACAAAAAACCCCATAAATAAACCCCCAGTTTCAGAAGGGAGAACTGTCTGAATTCATTTAAAATCTAGCAAATTAGTTTTGACAGGGGAAAAAGAAGAAAACATTTGGAGAGGTCAGACTCTTTTTTTAACTAAGTTGAACATTTGCAATATTATTCAATTTGATGTTATAATTTCAAATTTGATGTACTATATAGAAGGGATAAGTAGCCCCAAATTAAATTTTAAAAATGAAGCTCCAAAATGAAACTTTTCATTTCAGCCCACCCCGAAACAGTTCTCCCCTTTTCATTTTCTTTAGTTTAGGCACTGAATGAAAAAAACCCAATTATTTTAACATTTCTTATTAGCAAAAGTTCTCATGGAAAAAAATCTATCCACCTAAGAGAGCAATGAAATACTTGGGCTTCAGAAATACATAAAATACCATTATAACGTTACAGAGCAATCGTATCGTGTGCAATACCTAAAACTGAAGCACTTCTTTTGGGTTGTTTTTCTGATGGTTTTGAAAGCATTGTTGAGAAAACAAAATGAGAAAAAAAATCTTTTATCCAGACCCTGAATTTCAAGTCGGATTAGAGACAAAATCTACAGTAAAAGAAATAGGTTTTTTAAGAAAGGTTTATTTTTATTCATAACAGAATAAAGTTATTCATTAAATGCATGTAGATGAAAGCTTGGTTAGTGAGTATGTTTATCTTCCAATGAAATGCAGTTCTGCAAAATATTTTACTTCACAGTAAATGCACAACAGCAGCAACTTCCGTTACCTTACGCACAACGGACAGGAAAACGCCACGATTTACAGGGCTTGATTCCATTCTCACTCTCAGCTTCACACTAGTGTCAGTTTAGTGACATGATTCCTTTTGATACTGGCTGAATTCCCAGTCTAAGCGAGAGGAGGATCAAACATGCAGGGTTTTTTTTTTCAGGACAATGAATGACAATGAGATTCCCTGGTTCTATCATCAGCTTTACTTCATTCTGATGCGTACATTGTGGCCTCTCTGCTCATTAGCACATACATTCAAGCTCCTGCTAAGCAAAACACAATATATCTGTAGATGAAAGTGCTCAGTGATTTTCATTCCTTCTGTTCCCACAGCTCTGTGCCCTTAGAGCAGCTTTGCATGCTCTGCAGAGACAGCACCACGTGCAGTGTATGTTAGGAAGGCACAATGACTCCTTGAGACTCCACATGTTTAGCAATCATCCACTGGAAGCTACAAGCCATGAGACCATGTGTTGTGCACACTCTGCCACGGCTGGTCAGACCTGCCAAAGGCTAGATGCCAGAGCAGGAGTGTCCCTGCTGTTCCCCATGCCCCACAGAGTGCCTGCAGGAAGGGGGAAGGTCGTGGTCCGACCGCCGAGTCTGCACAAGCGAGAAGAATTCCTGCGTGCCCACCCAACTCACATGCATCACCACAAGGACCAGCTACAGCCACAACACAGCCCTTATCTTGCACTGATAAAGTCTGAAAATGCTGCAGCTCAGACAGCATGGAAAAGGTAACGGAGACCCTGGCATGTGGAGTTTCTAAGGAAGCAAAAGAAGCTGCCTTTTTGCTCCCCGTGTCTTCCTTGACTGTCTGTCCCTCCCTTGCTCCAGGTTCAGCATCATGTCACACAGCAAGCAGGTATTGCAGAGGTAAGCACAGTAATGTTACCCTTCCCTAAGGAGTCACACCTCTGTGTGCTGTGAGCTGAAGGAGGCAAAGCTGCCCTTCGGGCTTCGGTTAAACTGACAGAAGCTGGCAGCCCGGACCCTTTCGCCTTTGCTCCCACTGTTGTGTTTCTGCTTGTCACGTGCAATAAAGCTTTCAATCAGCTTCAGTTTTTCATGCTCTTCCTTCAGGAAGAAGTCAACGAGCACACTCTTCTCCTTTTTGATCTGTTCACTGATGTCCTTGGGGATGTCAGGAATCATCCAGTCAACCAGAACGCTGAGGAACATCACCAAGTTCTGCAAACACAGCAAGAGACATGAAGCAAGTACAAAAAAATCCAAAATTCTCACACAAGAGCAAAACCAAACCTTTGCTATAGCTATGAGTAGGTATCAAACACATTTTGCAGTTGAGTAAGGCCTTAGTTCAAGAAACAGCTCATGTTTGTGCACAACTCCCCCGCAGCAGAGCAGCTGAATTAAACATATGCTTAAGTCTGAAACAGGAAAGGACTTGGATTCATCAAATGATTCATGGCCTAAGCAGCTAAACCAGCCTTATTCCTTACAGGCACCCAAAGGTGCTCAGTTCTCAACATCAGAGTCATTGAGACTGACTTCAGAATGCATTATGATAATGGTAACATCAGTGAAAGCACCCTCCAACACCATCATACCCATGTGTTTCCAGTGTGGCCTGAGCAGACAGCAGACACCTTTCATGGTTTTTCTGTCCTCAAATCTGCTGACAAGCAGGATTTTTTTACACTACTGCAAGTATGCAAGCCACAGCCCTGAACCTGAAGTGTCTCAAGGTCATTACAGGTGATACACATAACGTAGCAAGCAGACCAGGCACAAAGTTTTGATTGTTTATGAAATTCATAGATAAATGATGCTTTGGGGTTTATATTATCATGACAATGCTTTGAAAACCGCTGTGTTGTGTAATGCCTCCAACTGTGAGAGAATGTTTACTGACAAGGCTACTAGCATGAATCCTCTGTCCCCATCTAAGACAATGGAGCTAATTAACCAGGGAATGTATTCTGGCAGAACAATTGGCAGGCTATTTGAAGCCCAGCATAACCAGTTGGTTTCAAATGTTTTGCAGCCAGTGGTGGAAAATTACTGAGGACAGAGCAAAGAAGCAGAAGAGGCCAATACAAATCACGCAAGACTCACAGTCACACTTCTATTTGGCAGGTGAGGAGAAAAGACAGGCAGATTTCGACACAAGGGGTGGACCCAATTTGACTGTGGAGGTATCCCAGATCGTGGAGGAGAGCAGGAGGCTTCTGCCATTCAGAAGGCAAGCCATGAGAGCAAATCCCTTGCCAATGAAATCCCCACACTGGGGAGAATTTACTCCGTTTACTTGTAGAAAGTAGCAAAATACCTTGGAAGATTTATTACTTCTGTTTATTTCTTGCTTTGGGTAAAGAACAGCATTTCACAAGCCTACACAGCATTCATGTGCTGTTTACAAGTGGTGCCCCTGAGGGTATAAAAGCTGACTTAACTGAAATGTCCAAGAGCCTGGGGTATTTTGGGGATCCCTGCTAGTGCCAGGAGCTAATGCAACCTGTGGTGCTTCCCTTCCATGAACGGAGAGGAAACTTCTGCTGAGGCAGCGTGCTGCGAAGGGAGAAGCTGTGCTGCAGCCCACTGACACCTCAGCAAGCCGAGTGGAAGCACATCAGGCTGGGCACTGGCAAACAGAAAAGCTCTTTGGAGCGTGTGCCTCTTTGGCACATGCATTTCAACCAATTCATTACGATATTTCTGCAACTGAAATTGCAGCAGCTCCAGAGACTTACCTGGAACAGAATAACGAAAGCCAAGCGAGCAGACAAGACTGCCCAGTACTGTTTAGAAAACTCGTACTGATTTGGGGACCAAGGTGGTTCTCTGTAGTCTTTGAACCTGTTGATGAAGACAGCTCAGTTATCACGTGGTTCCAGAAATCTCCTCCTCCTCCAAATGCTTTGATTAACATGATTTTCCGATCGCACAAACTGAGGAATCAAATCCTCCAGATGTTCCTACTTCAACACTTATTATGAAATACAACTCCAGAATTAGAGCTGGACTATCTCCACTGAATTTAGCAAGCTTAATCTGGTTTTCACAGTTGTAACCAAAATCAGAACATTGTTCTAATGTTGGAAATTTCCAGATTTTCCAGGATTTGCAAATGTCCCCTTTCTTTTTTTTTTTCTTAATGTTAGGTTGATCTCAGTATACAGGGAACAAAGCATTGAAATTAAAGTGTAGAGACAGCCCAAGGCAATTTCAAACTAAATGAGACAATCCTGCATTCATCTCACCTAAACCTTGATTAATTTAGGAAATAATTCAGCCCATGTAAAATCCAACTCACACTCTGGTGGTTCCTGTCCTTGCAGTAACGACAGGGGGAGCCACGGGAAAGGCACTTCCTAGATTAACTGTCTAGCCTTAGACAGGATAAAACAGAGCCTTAGTGGTTTGGTGTAAAGACTGATGCTTTTAGTATTATCATCAATCACTTGGAAGTAAACAACAGGCTAATAAAAGTCACAGATGCTCCTAAATTGGGAAGTTTTGCCAATAGCAGGAAATGCAGAAAGCAATAAGAAATACAGGCAGGAAACACAGCGAGAATAATCTGGGCAAGTGGAAAATAATTAAAAATAAAAGCACTGAAGGATCTTTGAAAGGATAAAGTTTGAAAGAAAATGCAATGGAAATAGCCTGGAGCCTACAGTGGACAGCAAGTTAGCACAGGTTTGAAATACGGCAGCAGGACAGTATGACTTGTGGAGCTATAAACAAAAGGCACGATGCTGCTGGGGGGTATGAGCCCTTCTGTGCACAGCTCAGGTAAAGGCACACCTGGAATGCTGCACTCAGCCATTCAGCTGTGGGGATTTCAGAGGGGGAGGGGGAGAAAAGGGAAAAATGAAGAAAAAGATAGCAACAAATCGAAGGCAGTTCAGCAAAACAATCCAGGAGCTGAGGAGGCTGACTCACCAGGAAAGATTAAAGAAGAGCACATGTATTGCTCCACTTTGGTAAGTAACAGCCACAGTTGGACATGATAACCACGCACAAATTGTGCCCTTAGGACTGACAGGGATGATTTAGTGCTGTTCACAGTGTTTGACTAGGAGTAATGGGATGAAATTAAGAGAGGGAAAATCTGTTTTGAATACCACAAAACCCTTCCTGACAGTAAGATTCATTAGGCTGTGGAAAAGGCTCCGTCGGGGGATAATGGAGAAGGTTCATATATAAAATCTGTCAGCTTCAGTTTGCAGGTGTGCTCACCAAAATTACCTTCAGGTTCTATCCACAGGGTCTGCATGTTAAATTATGTGTTTACAATCCACTCACCCCCTCCCTTCAGAAATTCACTCTGAAGTGCTGAATGGAATTCTGTGCTGCGCCTTCTGGAGATAAAGGACACAAGGTACAAGCCATGATGGGGGGAGGGAGGAGAAAACAATTTTAAAATGGGGGCTGTATGACTTTATGGAATGACTCTCTGGGCTGTGTTAGACCCAGACCGTTGGTTTTGGTCAGTGGTGTGTGCACAGCAGCTGAGTTCTCCATCCTGTTTTGTCCAGGACTCCTGTTCGGTCCCACCCTGTGCCTGTGCAGTGAGATTCCCCCTCCAGCACCTTTCTGTACCATGTGGGCTTCTGTGTGTGGCTCAGGTCTGTGTATGGGGGCTGCAGGGAGGGCCCAAGTCATTTCCATTGCATTTAATCTGCTTGAACATCAAAGCCAAGGAAAACCACTGAGTTTGTGGTGGATTTTGTCTTGAAACAGAGCCCAGGTTCACCTGGAAGGGTCACCAACTGTGGCAAGTTTTCTATTTAATGTACCCTGAGCTTCACAAACGATGTAAGTGTTGCAGGACATCAGAGCCTGTGGAAATTTCACCTGGCTCAGCTGGAAATCACACTGCTTATGGTGCTCGAATGTACGTTCACCAGAACTCTAGCAAATGATTTATGGTGAAGGGAGATGTCAGAGCCACAGACAAGTTAGCTGGACCTCCTCTTTTTGATTATTCGATGGTACATGGGACTTCAAAGTGCAATAACCTGGGCCTTTACTAATCACTACGTTCTACAGGTAGTTTCTTTTTTAAAAAGCCCATCTTTTCCCTCAGCTCTTCAATTCCTCATTCTTACAATATTTGATTCAACAGATGTGTTAGGAAGAGCAAACAGCCAGTGCTGCAAAGACTGGTTTCAAAAATAGCAAACAACTCTAATTCCACTGAAAAAGAACACGAAGATGAAGCAGTCAATGTGCTTTAAGAATAGAATGCAGAAAAGTTCTGAGGGAGAAAAGAAAAATGCACGCTGAGAGTAGAGATAGGCTGGGGAAGAGAGGATGGATGGAGAGGACCCGGCAAGGCTTAGACAAAACCAAAGGGCAGCCAGAGCTGAGAGAAATCTGCAAGTATATTTAATAAGTATATTGCGTGGGGAAAAAGAAAGACTGCTAGAAAAAAACCAAAAGGTGTGTGTAGGTGGAACTGCGAATCAGTCTCAATCAGCTGATCTGTTTCATTTCCTTTTTCAGCTGGTCTTGGACAAGAAACTGAAGAAAATACGACTGAATCACAAGGAAGCAGTGCTTCAGCAATGCAGGAGGATATAAGAATTACTTAGGGAAAACTTACAGAATCCACCACTGATCACTGGGAGTAGATGAGATGAATCCCAGGGCATTAAGAGGAATTCATTCATTCAAAGACACTTTATGAATTTCCTGAATATTGGAGCAGAGTTTTGTTAAGGGAAAAGTCCCTTTAATAACTCCCTATCTGATGATTTCTTCTTTTCAGTATGATCAGCATGCTTTCATGTACTCCATTATCATACCAGATTATAAAGATTAAAAGGATTAAACCAATAAAAATGTCACATAACTTAGGAAGGTTTGCTTTTAATTTGCCTTCAGCTACACAAATGTTGTTTTGCTCTGAAAAAAAATCATTACTACTAATGCTATGTGTCAGAATGGCATTACAGCAGTGTTTACTTGGAAGCAATGTCAAAGAGTTCACAGCATTGTAGAAAATACTGCTTAAAATATTCAAAGAATGTATTCTGGATGTTCAGTGGGAGAGTTGTTTCTGGCTTGTTATGGTTATTTTTAAGGTACCTTAATCTCTGGCAATGCCTGTAAGGAGCAAAATTCAGGCTTATCGTAACCACATTTATCTCCAGAGGTCACAGAAATCTAAGAATAAGAGAGGTCAGCTTGTTCCCAACATATTTGCCAGAAACAGAATAGCAGATTTTATTTCCAGCTTAAGGGACAGTGTTTGTTGCTTGTCTCTTGGGACACAAGCTGGATACCCCATATTTTATCACAGGGATAGTTCTGTCCAAAGTTGAGATTTTGATAAGATTCGAAAGAGGCGGGTGATGATGAGAAACAGTCAATGTGGATGCAGACATCTTTTCCTAATTTTTCCTCATAATGGAAGAGAAATGCTCTCATAGTTGTTTCTCATTCAGACCAGTAAATGGTCAAACATTTAGTATATGCTTCTTTGCAATTTTTTCTTCTTTTTTTTTCTTTTCCCTTCTCAGTGGCACAGGCTCAATATTATCAGGCAGGGACCACTGCCATACCTAGTGTGCATTATTGCCCTCTCTCTGTTGAATCCATGCTAACCTGAGGAGTGCCTTTCATCACTGTTCATCACCTTCCATCACTGGCACTCATATACCACAAATAGAGGCCAGTGACTGAGACCAGGTAAACAGTAGTGAAGTGAAAGTAGCAAAGTCATGGTGAAGAGGAAGACCTGTATGGATGGAGATGCTTGTTGAAGGAAAATGCACACTAATTTGGGGATCCAAATTAACCTGAGAGCAGAAAAACGTTTCACAGACTTACAAGTCTATCAGAAAGCATGGAGACGCTGCATACTCTCACACACATTACACTAAGAGAGATCTCCTAGATACATGTGGAAATGGGGAATAGCAGAGCTCACAGGGAACAACATTTTGAGAAAAGAAAGAGGACAGCCTGCAGGTGTAAAGTGCTTTACTCTGCTTCCAGTGAAGGAGCTGAGATACGTAATTCTTATGGCTTATAGCTGGGTGAGGTAAATACCCTGCTTGAAATCAGTGTTATCCTAAGTGGAGCAGGAGATAAACATGGACAGATTACATTGAATAAAGCCAACTTTAATACTTCTTTCTGGAAAATGATTACATTATGATATTTAATATATTCTCTAAGATGGGTATGGATTTGTAGGCCTCGTCGAAGAACCTCCATCTACCCCTTCTCAGGCTATTTTAGCAAAACTTCTTAATCCCTGAGAAAATCAGAACGGAAAAAAAACCTAAAAACATAAACAAAAACCAAACTGATTTTGTGGGAGATAGGTCTGTAGTCTACTTTTGGAAATGTGCAGTCCTTTAGAAGCAAGGGGAGGTTTTTCATTACTTCAGGAACCTAGCTAGAATACAATCTCTCAAATAATCAGTGGAAAGAAATGAACTATTCTGAAGGGCAATTTACAGCACCTAAGTTAGAAGCATAATGACAAAGTTAATGTCTCACTTTGCTTTTAAGTGGCTGCTTGTTTCTAAATTAATTTATTTTTAGAAGGGCCAAATCAGCAAATCTTTAAAATTAATTTAATTTTGTGGGCTTTTTTAGATTTTTTAAATCAAAACGCTTGATTTATTTGAAATATTTCCTCTCCCCAACTTTATCAAGAAGACAAAGGCTTTGGCAGGACAAAAGTGTGCACCCTATCTTTAGTTACAAGCCTTCTATATCACTCTTAGAGTTGCCCTTGCAGATTTAGAGAAGAGACTAATAGTCATAACTTAACAGAACCCTATAAAAATTTCCAGCTGCCTTGCCTATCTATCTACTCTGTGAATACAATTTAAGAAACAGATATGCAGAAATGTAAGGACCATTGGAACTAACAAAGAAGAAATTTATCTGTATTTTGAATATAGATTTATGAAGGAAAATTAATTCAAGTGAATGGGAGGAAAGAAGAATTCTGAAGCTCTAAGCAGAAAACACTACTTGATATCTACAACACTAGCAGTATTTTCTGCCAGTATCTGAGTATTCAGTAAACCAGCATTGCAAGAAAAGGCCAGTCTGATGGCAGATGGTATGTCATTGTCACCTGTAAGATTTGTCTCATCGTTTTGTTCTGCCTGGTAACTGATTTTGTGCCCTTGCTTTGACAGTGATGAGAGAATACAGTGATAGATTTTGAGAATCCCATCTTTGGCATCTTAGCCAAAATTTTGTCTCAGAGTAAAACCACACAATGAAAGCAGGAGACTGAAGACCTGAGTTTGAGAACTGAGACTGGGAAAGACAGAAGGAAAACTAGTTTTAGAACTAGAGCAGGTTCAGATGTTAACTATCAGGAGTACCAGATTCAAAAACCTTGGTACTCATGAGGAGAAGACAGCAAATATTATGGATCAAAACAAGTGAGGTCAGTTAAAGACTTCTGTGTAGGCAAAACTACATAAATGAAGGCTTTCCTTCCAAAGAAAATGGAAGAGCAGGTTTTGTGATTATTTCTTGCCATTGCAGAGGCTAAGCACAGTGTGGTTTCAAGGGAGTCCAAAAGGAAGGTGAGGCAGGCTGTTGAACATAGGACTGACCTGAGCAAATTTTTGAACAGCCTTGGGTTGTACGGCCTTAAAACAACTCTTCAAATTTCCACACAATTTTATGAAAAAGAAAAGTTACTTTGAGAGCCATGGAACCACATTAGTGATTTCTCATGCAAACTGGAACTATTCCATAGGTATCTGCACTGTGGGAGCACTGGAGTAGACACTTTGGAGATATTTTAAAAGAAGTCAAGCCTCAGTTTTCAGACTGAGTTTGCTCAGTCTGAAAAGATGAATCTGAAATATAAGACATATAGATGAGGAGCAGTGCAGGTTTTAAAGACAGACAGAATATATTGAAAACTCAGATCTCATCAAGTAAACACTGAACTTAATTAAAAAAAATAAAAAATAAAAGAAAGCCTGGTTCCAAATAGTGGGTGTACATTTTAAAACTCATTCTTTTTAATGAAAGTTATGTCTTTCAATAACGAAAGGATTCTTTTATTTGAGTAAGTCTGCCTAAGTTGTTTATTTTGCCTTTTAATGCACTGGAAAAACCCTCCTAAGAACCTTCTAACATAGGACGAATACTCTGCTCTTAAAACCACCTTTTTAAAGGTGACAAATATTATCAGTTCCCACTTGAAGAATTTTATATGACAAAAGAACCAAAGAAATTACTTTGACTATGCAAAGTGTCATTTGAAGTACTTTACCTGCAGAATAAAACTTCTTGTGCAACTGGGGAGTTTTCTGGCTGTGTTCCAGCCTTGAGATGACTGACATTGAAATATGAGAGCGTGTGATTGATGAAGCCATGCATGGTTCCATTTTGACTGTATGCATATTGATACATAAGGCGTGGAATGAAATCAGATGTGACAGCAATTACAAAAGCCTGAGAGACAAAAAAAAAACCAAAACCAACCAAAGAACAGCATCATGAATCTGTCTAACATGTTTCACATTAAGTTAATTCAGGTGATAATTTTCACATTCAGGTAAGTTTAGAGTGGTGATGAAGTGAGAGTTAAACAGCCAGACCTGGTATGGAGTGTACACTGATATAAATGCACAGTAACCTGCTTTGTCTCTCCAGGGGAAGGTCATAGTTAGGAAAGTGGAATATTTCTGAGAGCATAAAGAAGCAAAAGCAATTAATGTGCTGTACATTTCTCCAACTTTTTCCATCCCTGGAATCATTAGAAGGTTTATCACTAGTTTTAAAAAACTATAAGATGTAATAGCTAGTTGGTATAATTTGAATATAATCTGGTGTATCTACACAGTGTTATCTGAGACAAACCAGTTGAGTGTAAGGTAACCATCTTCCATTTCCCCCCTCTGCATCAGGATTTACACTTCTGACATCAGTGGATCTCATGCTGGTATAAAACTGGTATAATTGTGAAGCATCTAGATCATATCAATAATTATATTCATTCTAAACTACATTTTGTTAAATAGTTCTTCTGCATCAATATTATTCAGATGGAGATGCAGAACTGGGTATTCAACATTTTCTAAAATTAAAATTGGGTATGCACATATTTACATTTCTGTCAGGAAAAAGTAGCTAACTGATATTTCAGTGGAATCTCCAGGAAATAAAAATGCTCAGAGTTTGTTTAACACAGAAAACAATCAAGGATCATAAATCTGCAAAGTGTATTCAGATGAAATGAGAGGCTGCAGAGTTCTGCTCATCCAGCACAGATCGGTGCTGGAAACCTGCAATCTATAACTGACAGCAAAATCATGGGTATGTGCAGGGCCTTAAATCCTGGGAACTGCCAAGCCAGAAGTGAACAAAGCTCCACCCAAGGCAAATAAGACTGCTTCTCTGGAGACATTAGAGTTCTCCCAGTTGTAAGGACAGCTTACATACTGCTACAGAGTGCTGCTGTGCTGCAAGCTGTTGTACTAGGCAAATTGCATAACACTTCTGCACCAGTTTCCCCTTCACTAGTGACAATTATCTGCCTTTCTTAAGTGCTTTGATATCTTTGATATTTTACAGTTGGACTCAAGGATCTTAAAGGTCTTTTCCAACATAAATGTTTCTATGATTCTATGACCTGTGGGGCCAAAACCCGCTAGATAGCATCATAATTAAACTCCTAGGGCGTGAGTCTTTATTATTTTAAACCATATACAGGAAAATTTTACTTCAGGAATACATATAAAACAATAAATATATATATCTGTATACCAGACACATACTAAGTCCATGCAATCATTCTTGTTCTATAAAAGAATGTATTTTCCCATTACAATTCCATAGCTTGGGGAAAGTGTAACCCAACTTTTGCAGAAATACTCACTCTGTGGGATAAATTATGTTTAGGGATCTAACTATACCTGCATATATCAGAAGAAATGCTAATGCTATCTAGTTAAGGACTTCCAGCTCCTAGAATCTAGGCTGTTATATTTACATCCCTTTTATTCATACCCACAGTGATACTAGCAGAGCAATAGAAAAAGGCATGGGTATGAATAAGTAGATCTTTATCAATTATCTGGAGTGTTGCCTGCTTACATCCCCTCCAGTGGGTGCTCTTATATGAATTAGTCTTCCTGACCTACATAACACAAAGATAGAGAATGAGATGAGTGAATGGTCATCTCATTTTTCATTAAAGCATGTTTTACACTTCCACAAGAATGAACTAGAAAATTTAGAATTTATTGTATTTTAAAGCAATTGAGAAAAATGGACCTCCATTTTAAATTATGTTGGAGGGACAATTTAAGCTCCTGATGTCATGGTTAGAAACTGGTGTCACCAAATACTTACATTAATAATAACTGAAAGCTTTCCAATGCCACTCAAAATGTTATACCAAATTCCTGCAAGTGAACAACAGAACTGATTAGTTAATTTCCTATCATTTTTCTTCTTCCTTATTGAATTTTTGGTGTTATCTTCACCATAATGTTTTTTCATTACTTACCTATGTCCTTTGCTCTTACTGTGTCTGGCCTCCTCAGTTCAGTAACAAACTTTTTTGCATCAAGCCGGACTTCTATGACGTTGTTCAGAAGAGCAAAGAGAGGTGCCAGAGGGAAGGAGGCAACAAAGAGTGTGACAAAGCCAAACTGGATAACTGGAAGAGAAATATGCAATGGGGTTTTTTTATATCATCTGAAGGGAGCTGGTAAATGCAGCTGACAGCAAACTGTTGACGGGATTTGTGGGTTACAAAACTCACGAAACTCCACAATTTGGTCCCAGTAATAAATATCACAAAGCAAGGCTATGAAAGTGAGAAAGGTCTGTCACTTTGCTTTATGAATGTTTCTAATAATGTTTCTAGTCTCTAGCACAAGCACAAGCCAAAGTAAATAGTAAATTTAATAAAGGATGAAGGGTTCTGGGTATATTCTTCTGCATTTATACATAATTAACTGATTGAGACTGTGCTGTTCTTCACTGTACTTTTACCTATAAGGATACACAAGTAAGCAAGAGGAGAAAATCTACAAGATGTCACTGTTTCTTCCCAGCTTCCTTTGGGACACTCAGAGGCAATCTGTCAAGGGCAGGAACAGAACAAGTATCTTTGTGGGTGCATGAGCCTGTAGTGTCACATAGCATTTTCATCCCTTCTTATGTCACTGATATCCTCCAAAGTTGGAAATCTTCCACTTGATGTCCTAACAAAGCAGAATGCTATCATCACTTTTTTTTTTTTTTACTTTTTTTTTTTCTTTTTTTTCCCCTGGGTTTGTAGTTTGGGTTAGAAAGAAAGCACTAGTGCACCTATCCTAAAGAACAAGTAGTGCTGCATCGAAGCACAGACCTGAGTTCTCCATGCTTGCTAGAATAAATACACAACTAATAAGCATGGCTTCTTCCACAGGGGAAAAAATACCAACCAACCAACCAACCAAAGAAAACCCTCTCACTTTGAAGTGGATGACACATTTTGTATCATCTTGTCCCACCACTAGACTACTAGCACCGCAGATTTCAGCTCAGCACCTATAGAATAACGGTATAAACAAAAAGAACACAACTGTTTTCTGAGTGAATTATGTCTGTTCTCAAGGGCATAGAATGACATGCCTTCATACAAACAAATTACCTTCTAAGCAGCTAAGGAACCAATGTCACCCTGCAAAAGCACAATGCTGACACAACCGTTTTTTTTTTCTGACAACTCTCAGTGCTCTAAGGATGCTTGGAACCAAGTCCCTCCAAGCAAGCCTCTTCAGTTTTTGGGTGGGCAGAGTATCCTGAATTCCCCCTTCTTTCAGTGGCATTTCAAGGTCTACCTCATCTGGGTAAATCTCCTTTGGGTACAATTAGAGTCTGAAAAGGGCTGACTTTTTTTTTTTTTTCCCTCCTATGTGTGAGGAATTAACAAATTGCCTAAAAGGCTGTGTCTTCCACAGCAAGCATCAGTGGTGAATGTTACTCATGACACTGGATCATTTCCTTGTAAAAATGCTACATTATTTTAAAGTAATACTTCGGGGAAGTGAGAGAGGTTTATTGCCCCAGAAAACTAACGAGGAATAGAAGAGGAAGGAGACCGAAGAGCACGCTGCACAAATGCAACGTGAGTAATCCCAATAAGATTAAACTAATAAATCTAACTTTGATTTACACTTCAGATTTAAATAAACAGCAGTATAGGAAAAGGGTTGGTGTGTATGAGGCCCTATTTATTGTGGCTTCTTTTTCGGCAAATCCCTGTGTAAATTCTCTCTCTATGGGAGAAATCTGTGGCTCTTTCTGTGGCTCTTTTTTAAATCAGGGGTTTATATAGTACAAATATTTACTTTAAAATCATTTCCTTAGATACTGTTGTCGCAGCCTACAACTAACTGATAAAACAGCTTTCTCCAGGATTTTGCCTTGCATGCATCTTTTTTTACATGCAGGTTGCAAGTCTTCTGACTGACATTCCTGCTTTTCTCTTGTCACTGACAATATATTTGCACAGTAAAGTATTATCCCTGTATTTTATATATATGCAGCTTTGATTTTCATTCTTATTGTTTTGCTTTGAGATAAAGAGTGTACCCTAATATACACATAATGGAGCTTTTCCAAAGCATACAAGCACCCTATCCTTGAAACCATACTTTCCTGAATATTTTATGTTCAGAGTCGGGAAAAGGAATTAACAAGGAAATAAAAACAGATGTTAGAGTAATATCCCAAAAACACTGTGAAATGCTTAGAAAAATACATAGCGCCGAAATACACCTTATTTGGTTTTAAGTGAATTTAGCAGGAATAGAGCTGGGAGGATTCTGTTAAAAAAATAAATAAATAAGAAGATGTATTTGCAATGTTTTAAGTATAAGCCACACACACATTTGCTTTGATGTTGCTTGCAGATCCTTTTATGCATTGCCTGGGAAAACACAGCTTAAATTTTTTTTCGAGTTCATGAAAGAACGTTCAAGACACGCGAAGGACTTCTGGACAATTGCGTAAACGTGTCTTCATAGAAAACTCTGCGCCAGAAGTGTTTGTGTGGCCATCTTGAAATCTCTTCAATCTTCTAGCCTCCTTTTTATGAATGTGTGAATGATGCAAAAAGCAGACCAAAAACTCCAAACAAAACCAAGCACGCCATAATTTAGATGGCCTTGTGTAGCAAACTAGCAAACAAACATTCAAAACAAGCAGTTTGTGAACAGACTGGTGCTTGCTTAGTTTGGTCAGTGTTTGTAGAAACAAATATATCAACAAAGCTGCGTGGATTAAAAAGAGAAGAAACCCTGGCAAACAGTCCAGGTCCCAGAAGCAATCTAGTCACAGCATCCTGGAGTTCTGTGGAAGTCTGTCTGGTCACAGTGGGAACACATACAATAAGGCACTCACAAAAACTGTTCCATTAAGGATAGCTGATGCTGAGACATCCTACTTTTATCTGGAAGACTTGATGGCAACCCTGGAATACCCTTTTTATGTTCACGCTTATGCCACAAGGTGTCCATACAAAGCTCTTTTAGTGTTCACGTACAACTCTATGATCCCACATAGAAGTCCTTCGTGTCTTGGGTGATTATTCTGTGCTTTGAGGCACAAGGCTGAAGAGATCTGTGCCAAGAGTTGGACCTCTGGACATCCGGCCTCTTTCACAGCTTTCCTACCTGCCTGGTAGGCCAGCCTGGAGACAACAGAGATGAACATCCCCCAGCCTCATGGCACATGCTGGGGAAGGCTGTGTATAAAGGGAAGTCAGGGACACAGGAAATAATGCCTTCTCCTGTGGCATTGAAGCAGGAGGCTTGATGTGCCACCAGTGACAAAGACTCTATTTGTGATAAGTGAAAAAACCCAAACGACGTACTGCTGCTGCCCAGGACAAGGCACCTCTGCTGTCTGACTTATGCAGGAAAGAGGCAAAGGGCTCAGAAGGAGCCCATGAGGTTCTCAACACCTGATGCCAGAGTGGCAACATGTCATCCAGGCTTAGGCTGGCTGGGCCCTGAGACGAAAGCTATGAAAAGCAAATAGCATCAAGAGAAATCTTTCAGACCCCAGCGCTTCTCAGAAGCTTGGCTTTTCACAGGAGCTGTTCCTTCATGCACAAGGCATGAAGAGAACCCAGCCCCAACAAAGACAGACAGAGCACACACTGGCACTCTAACTCTGGCCTCCAAATTATGATTAAGAGCGCAGACCAAGGCTTATAAATTACAGAATCCGTCCCCAGCATAAAACCTTCCATGGTGAATATCACTCAGGTTTTACCAGATTTACATCCTGACTTGTATGAGTAACCCTAGGATTTGTTTATGGTTCTGTTGCCTTTTTTCTTACTTCTGTATCAATAATATCTGTCATAGATCATGTGCTACTCGAAGTAAACAGTGGAAGAATCACTCCTGTGCTAAGTTACTTTCCAAGTCCCAAGAAGAACCTTTTCAATACACACTTAAGCCCAGCTGAGAAACTGAGGAAAAGGTGTAATTGACCACTCATTGGTAATAAATATATGCAACAAGCCTACACACAACAGGCTGAGTTGGTATTTTCAAATCCATACTCATTACAGAGATCATAGAAAAATGCAGATTTCTCTTCAATGATATTTTTTTTTCTTTTGCTGCCTCACACATTGCCTTTTTGATGGCTTTTCCTGCTTTAGGGAAAATTCTTCCAAACCTCTAAGATTAATCTTTATAGTAGCCAGTTACTACAGACATTGGATATGATCATTTTCTTCTTAAAATTCAAAAGGGAGTTTTGCCATTGATTTTTAACAGAAGTTGGATGATGAAACCCTTTATTGTTATTTCTCTTTGAAATTAATTGCCACGTGAACCTTGGATTCTTAGAGGCGTTAGACTGGAGAGGACAGACCAAATGAAATAAGAATCTAAAAGTCATTCCTAGTATTAGTTTCTTCTCAAGAAAACAGCCAGCAGTAGTATAAATTTCACAAATTTACATGCATAATTCAGCTGGTTTTGGAGCCGATTTCATAAAGCTTGTTTCATTAGCAATATTTATTGCTACTCTAAATACCAATTTCTTGCCAAGTCCTATCACCTCAGGCTAGTTAGACATGCTGCAAACCTGTTACCAGCTGGATGAGGAAATTACTATACATGCTACCTACTCTGGGAATGTATGTGGTCTGGTATATTGGGCTGGGTCAAAAGTCACTGCACAGTTTTAGAAACAGGAAGTACTAATGACAATTTTGACACATTAGCAATGACAATTTACATTTCAGGATTCCTTGAGCAAATTTTTCTGATCACTCAGGAGCACGAAGAGTGTCTCAGCTGAAGAGTGTCTGCCAAAAAGTACAAATACATTATCAGTTAATAATATCAAAACAAACAGCCATCAGAAATTTCACTGGTGCAAATCAAAACGAAGAGCAGACATGCTACTGACTGACAAGGCCTGTTGAAGAAAGAAGCTCAGCATGGGCTGCTGACTGAAATCAGATTCAGAGTTCAACTCACTAAAGAAATGACCCACAAAAGCTTTTCCCAAAGGAAAAGTTGCAGTTTATTTGCCATGGTGAAGTGTTGGCCTCTTCCTCCCACACTGCTTGTGCCTGTAAAATGCCACTGCAGTCAATGGAAGTCTGCCTGACTTGTAGACTTTGTATTTTACCCTCTTATGTTTTCTTCTTTTTTTTAGATTTATATATGACTTTTACCTTAAAACAAAATGCCTTGCTTTTGATTCTTGCTCTGTGTTACATCAAAGACATCTATTTGATTTTGCTGGACCTGTTCCTAGTTACATGTTTCATAACTAACACAACTTTGTGCAAGAGTCAGAATCCATAAAACCATCATTCCTACCACTGGCTGCCCTGGATTTACTTGCAGTGTCCACATTGCAGCTGCTGACTCTCCATCAATCAGTTCAGAACTATTGTAGCACAATTCTTCAAGAAAACTTGCATTGTATTTTTTTAACAGGAGATTTTATCTAAGAAAAGCAAATAATTTTTTGCCTCATTTTTCCCAGCTCTGTCCTAGCAATCTATTTCAATTATCTTCTTAAAACCTTGGTTTGAGAAAACCCTTGAGTTGTTATTTAGGGCTATGAAACACCCTAGTGTCACAAGTTGCTAGCCCAAAGTCTCAGTATGTCACCTTTCCTGTCTAAAAAAAGAAGGCAAAATTACAAATAGCCATTCTTCTCTTGGTCTGTCTTCCTGGGGCAGAGAGAGCTCTCAGCAGACTCATGGGTTTGTGAATGGGGAGGAGGGATGTGAAGTCAACAGGCCAGTAGAAGGTATCATTGGGGAAATTCCCAATGACATCTAATAATCTAATCATCTTCCCATGACATCTAATGGACATTATAAGAAATCTCCCTACAGATAGACACGTTTGCTTCGGGTTGTAGCTCACTCCTGAGGTGGTGAGGAAGGCATGGTGGAACAGGTGCTGGAAGTGGGAATCCTGAGGAACAGGATCACCAAGAAACTGATTCACCTTAGGGTGACATTAAACATCCTAGTCTCACAGAACCTACACGTACATTTAAAGAGCTGAACAACTTTTGGAGGCCTTGTAAAATGCACTGACTGAAAGGTAACACTCCTGGGGCACTGGAGCTCGTAGAGATGGCTGTAGCCTCAGTGAGTGAGAGAAACTTGGATTCTTCTTCTCTTGCCAACTTTTCCCTCTTTAATGTTTGTGGTTCTTTGTGCTTACTGTTAACAGATCAATCATGAATAGAAGCACCAGCTCAGTGTTCCTATTGCCCATCACACTGCCTCTTGCTCTAATAGTGCCAGTGGGTTTGCTGACATGGACTGCAGTGACTGCCATTTTACAGAATCAGACTCTAGTGAACAAAGGCAGAACCACATTTCCCAACATGAAAATACAGATTTTAAAAAAAAAACAAACAGTAAATTTCAGTATTTCTGGTAACCTACCTAGATGTAAAAGAAGGGGTAAGGGGAGTGAGCAGGGCAGGGGGAGGTACAGGGGAAGCCCCTTCGAGGCTTCAGGCTTCCTTGTATAAGAAACCAAAACAAAAGGAAATCCCAGCAGCTTTGAAATGGCCATTCCAAAATGGAAGTGGAACAGTTATCATCAAGAACTCCTTTACCTGTGGCATATCACACTGCAAAACACATCCTGAGATGGCTTGGACAAATGGTGCCTCAGCAGGGCTAATCTGCTTCATAAGGGAATGCAAAGAGAATACATGGTTTGCCTCATGGGGAGTGAGCCAGAGTCCAGGTTTCCTTCAGAAAGTGCTGAACATGTCAACCTGGCTGATAGAAATTAGTAGAAGAAACGCTATAGAGGTACAAATGGCAAGGACCACTACCCTGGGCAGCCTGTTCCAGTGCTTGATAACCCTTTCAGTAAAGAAATTGTTCCTAATATCCAATCTCAACCTCCCCTGGCACAACTTGAGGTCCCCCCGTCCTGTCACTGTCACCTGGGAGAAGAGACCAACCCCCACCTTGCTACCCCCTCCTTTCAGGGCGCTGCAGAGAGCAATGAGGTCTCCCCTCAGCCTCCTCTGCTCCAGACCAGGAGGTTTAGGTTGGATATTAGGAAAATTTCTTCCCTGAAAGGGTTCCCCAGCCCTGGCCCAGGCTGCCCAGGGCAGTGGGGGAGTCCCCATCCCTGGAGGGATTTCAGAGCCGTGGAGATGTGGTGCTGAGGGACATGGGGCAGTGGGGACTGGGCAGTGCTGGGTTAATGGTTGGACTGGGTGATCTCAGAGGTCTCTTCCTACCAAGGCTGTTCTGTGATTCTATAACTGCCCTGATTAGAGTATGGCCTGGCACATGACAGACCCAGAGTCAGGAGTTCCAGCTTGGAGAGTTGCTTTCTGTCTAGTTTTAAAGCTGTCACCCGTCCTTAAGAAGTATGAACAACCTGGCATGACAAATCTGAATGCAGTGAATATTCACACAACAATACATAATCCTGCCATGCCTGTCTCTGCATGAAACCCCATCATCATCTGAATGGGGGAACCCAAAGACTACAGTAACCCCAGTCTACAGTTTCTTACTCAGCTGCTTCATTCCTGGTTGAGCAGACAGCCCCCGACAGCAGTGGGAGCTCGCCTGAATAAATCAGTGTGAAAACTAAGAACTAAGTTCTGAGACAGCAGCCAGATTTCTCTCACCTCTGTAACATCATACTTCTTACATCCCAGTCATTCTGCCTCCTTAAGCAATTCAGGGGAGAGAAAAAAAAGCTCCCTCTGCACTTGCTGCATTGTTTTCCCTCCCCCTCTCAAATCAAATTAAGAAAAACAGGTAAAGAAGCTGTGCAACTGCCTCACCATCCCAGCTTGATGCCCTTCGCAGCAATCCCAGCTGACAGGTTCAGTGCTGAGCTGCACAGAGTGCTGCCTGCCGGCCGGGGTGGCCCGGGTGGCTCCCCAGCGACCCTGACAGCTGAGTGCAGCGATGTGGACCTGGGGCAACAAGGGGGCTGGGGAGGTCCAGCTGGGATTTCATCTGCTGCACGTTTGTCTTGAATCCCACGGGCAGGGCACAGCGTGCTGTAGCACACTGAAGGCTCAGGGAGCTGTTCTCTTCGCTTGAGGAGCTAATTCTCCTGTTGTAAACAAATGGTTAGATTAGTAATTCATCCATTCATTTGCAGGGCACCTATCTAATTATCCCTGAATGACTGCAGGATGAGGCAATCAACACTGCTCATCATCTAGGCACAGGGGACTAACCTAAAACACAGCTTAGTATCCAGTGATTTATAACATCAGGGGCTTAGATCCTGCCAGTACAAATTGTTCCAGCACAGCAGATCTTTGCATGTAGGTGGTGTCCTACAATCAAGGGTGATCTCCTACATAGATGTCTCAAATCTGTGTGATGGCATCATCACATGTGCCACAGGTAAGAGAGGGTGGAAAGAGCTTCCTCCCACACCTGGGCACCTTGCATTAGGTCCAACTACAATTAGGAGAAAGCACTGAAATGGCTCTGGGAAGTGGGATTTTCTAGTTCATAACACACTCAAGGCTCCACCCCACTTCTGAATCAGTCAGCAACACTACTTGCTTATCACAGGGCATACTCAGCACTCTCCAGCCCATCATACCTGGGAAGAAGCCTCCTCACCCTGCCAGTGGTTTTTGCTGTAATTAGCTATTCATGTTGCAACCGATCACGTGCTCTAGCTCCCAGAATGAATAAGATCAACTACCACAGATGTGCAAGGACAAGAAATTAAATATTTATAAACAGTTGTATTTATTGTGTTTGTTTATTGCCAATAACTAAAGGTCCTTGTCCTTAGAGAGAACTAGCTAACCAGGAAATTTTGGATGTCAAAGTGCAGACATTTCTGAGTTATGCCTGAGCATAAAAACATATGAAAATATTTACAAGGGGAAATGTGTCTATTTTTTCACCATTGTTTAACTCAAAAATTGCAAAGGAGTTTGTTTAAAGTTTCCAGGAGGGAAAATAATCTCTGGCTGAAGCAACACATGGAAAAAAACAATCCTAAAGGAGATTTTTTTCAACAATTTGTCATCATGTGCAGAGGGGCATAAGATAGCAGAGGCTGAAACACACAGCCAGATCCTAAAGTGAGTTGAAACAATTGAGAGGAAGATGATGGCAGGCGAGGGCTTCTGTGTGCCAACTTAATAGCACTATAGAGGGTAAGGTTCAGATCCATAAACATATCCATTAAATAAATCCCCAAATCCCCTAAAATACCTCATATATATATATATACTTTATATACATATATACTTACCTATCTATGAATTTACATAAACCCACCATTATATGAAATACCATATATGCATTTATCAATATATTATATGTCTGTATGTCAATATAGCTTTTTATATGTAGATCAATACATTATATATCTATATATCAATGTAGCTTTTTATATGTAGATAAACCATACATGATTTTCACATTTTTTGTCATAAAATGTGTACTCTTTCAGATATTTTGAGAACAGTGGCTTGTTAAAACAGGAGTTGTCACAAAAAATAATTAACAGATGTCTGGTTTGAGATAACACACCCATTGACAAGCGGTGGTTCTCTCCTGAATACTTTTATGCCCTAAAGCTTGGGTTTGCCCAGATTATTTCTCTTCTTCCTCTTCCCCCACCCATACTATTCCCCCTTTCTCCTCCCCTGCCTCTCCAGGGTCTACTCATGAGGCAACTACAGGGCTGAAAGGTAGACTGCAGTTGTGGTTTGCACCTGGTGTGAAGAGCCTGGCCTCTTCCTCCCTGGCATCCGTGTGTGCTGCTACCTCAGGTTCATTCCCCTGAGGACAGCTGAAGTTGGATTGTATCCCAGGACTGCAAGACTGAGTTATTTGGTGATTATTTTCACCTCCATCCTCCTGGGTTCTGTTGAGTCACAGAGATACTCCTTAGAGTTTATAACAAACACACCTTAGAATAAGAAAGGTGGCAGGTATATATTTCACTCTGGAATTCTCTATCAGATGCTTGATGTTTGTCCTCAGTTAATTCATCTGTGGTGTACTCCCACTGGAGTAGTGGATGCATGGAGATCAATGGATCAAACAAACTCTGTGAAAACTGAGAAGAGGCAACAGAGGGCAACGAGGCTGGTGAGAGGTCTGGAAAACAGGCCTTGCCTTATGAGGACCTGCTGAGGGAACTGGGGTTGTTTAGCCTGGAGAAGACTGAGAGGAGATCTCATTGCTCTCTACAACTACCTACAAGGAGGTTGTAGTAAGGCTGGTGTTGGTCTCTTCTCCCAAATTGCTAATGATAGCACAAGAGGAAATGGCCTCAAGTTGCATCAGGGGAAGTTTAGGTTGGATATTAGGAGGAAGTTCTTTACTGAGAGGGTGGTCAGGCACTGGCACAGGCTGCCCAGGGAGGTGGTGGAGTTGCTGTCCCTGGAGGTGTTCAAAAACCAAGTGGATGCAGCACTTGAGGCCATGGTCTAATGGTTAGGGAGATGATGGGATAAAGGTTGGACTCAGTGATCCTGGAGGTCCTTTCCAACCATGGTGATTCTATGATTCCTTACAAGGCAGAATTATACCAAAAATGCTAAGTTGTTGTGTTTGCTCTCTGTATCCATCTGTACAGGCTAGATATTGTACTCAGAATTTCAAACATCATTTCATAAGTATCAGCACAACTTTGGACAATGGCGTTACATTTCCTCTTGAGAAAAATACAATCAAGATGCCAGTGAGACCAGACTTCCAAATTACAACTACTGAGGACAACGGCACAGTGCCAAACATGCTAAAGTGAAAGTAAATTATTAATGATATTTTATTTGAACAAACACAGTGCTTTAAAGTCTCTCTCTTGACTCTTGAACTCCAGATAGCAAAGAACACTCTAATGCTACAACTCAAATGACTTACAGTGGCCACGCTGACCTCAGATCCTAAATCAGAGAGTCTTTTAATGATATGCAAATGACGGATCAAGTCACTAAGATGCCAGCAATCCACACATGCAGATAATAAAAAGTGCATACAGTTCTCTCTGATAGACATTGCATTTTGATAGAGGCATTTCTGTGAAGCAGCAGATCCAGCTTCTGGATCCCACCTTGTGGAAATCAGAAACTGCTGTCTCCCTGACGTGAGACAAATGTGTAACTGGTGGCATCTTGCCACTTCAAGAAAGAATTGCTCCCAGCTCCACCTGGGTTTCCATCAATGTACTTATCTCCTCTAACATGGAAAGGCAAACTGTGGAGGGACTTAAAAAATGTACTGATCTCTGCCATAGTTTAGCAGCAATTTAAGTAATTGTGAGAAACAGCAAGCACATACGTACACATAGATGATACACACATGGCGGGCACCAGCCTTACAAAATTAGAACACTATTGGCTTTAATAGAGTTACTCTTACTTTACACGGGTTTGGAAGCTGACTAAATATCTGGCAGGGCACGCCACCAGTGACGTCAGTCCCTCTAGGAGGGGGATGCACGCAGGGGAAATGCGCACGTACTATTTAAAAAACCAGAAAATGTGCTGGTTAAAGAACTGGTAGGAAAGGTGGGAGACTGAGAAATAATTCCCAAGTGTGCCCCAGATTTCCTCAGAAAGTGTGGCCAACTCAATACCTACGTGTCACAGCTCTCCATGAACAAAGTGGGAATAACAGTTCTCCATTCCACAATTTCTTTCTTCCAGCTGACAGAGAAGCTTTTACAGTCTGAAGGTTTTCTCCTGTTGTATATGTGCGTGGATTTTAATTTAAGTATAGCTGGGAATGCTGGGTAAGTGATTCAATGTCATGTACAGTTCAGTCATGAACTAAGGCATCTAAAAATATATTCCTGCAGCTTTCTGTTGTAAAGGGAATTTTACATCTACAAGAAAAAACACATTTATATTTTGGAATCTACATATTTTTACTACACTTGAAACATGCGACCTGCTCTAGGTGAACCTGCTCTGGTAGGGGGTTGGACTAGATGATCTACAGAGGTCACTTCCAAACCTGACCTCTCTGTGATTCTGTGACTAATGAGCTATTTTAATTTTGGGAGAAGTTATACCAGATGGTTGTGTTGCCATTGAGAAGGACCTCAACAGGCTGCAGAAATGGTCCAAGAGGAACTTCACAAAGTTCAGCAAAGGAAAATGCACTCTCACACCTGGAGAGGAATAACCTCAAGCACCAGTATGTGCTAGGAACTAACTAGCAACTTCACAAAAATAGGCCTGGGCATTCTGGTGGACAATATGTTGAACATGAATGAGTAATGTGCCATAGCTACAAAGAAGGCCAATAGCCTTCTGGGGTGCATTAGGAAGAACATTGCCAGCAGGTCAGGAGAGGGGATCCTTCCCCTCTACTCAACACAACTGTGACCACACCTGCAGTGCTCTTTCCAGTTCTATGCTCTCCAGTACAAGAAAGACATGGACATACTGCAGTGAATCCTGTGAAGAGCCATGAAAATGATTAAGGGATTGGAGGAGCTGTCATAAAAGGAGAAGCTGAGAGAGCTGGGATTACTGTACCAAGAGAAGGCTCAGGGAGATCTTACCCATATGTTCTAATACCTCTTGGGTGGATCAAAGAAGAAAGACTCTCCTCAAGGGTTCCCAGTGAAAGGACAAGAGGCAATGGGCACAAACTGAAAAGTAGGAGATGCATTTTAAACATAAGAAAAATTTTTTTACTCTAAGGGTGATCAAATACTGGAACAGGTTGCACAGAGAGGTAGTAGATTCTCCATCCCTGGAAATATTCAAAACACAACTGGGAAAGTCCCTGAGGGGCTGGACTAGATGATCTCTAGAGGTCCCTTCCAGCCTTAGCTATTCTGTGATTCTGTGACTGAATGGTTTCTTTGCACTATTCTCAGCTGGGAACACAGGACTTGTATAAGTACTAACAGATACTAGGGCTCATCATTGTTGCTATGCTGGTAATGTGGTAGTCTCATAGCCCTGTTGTTTTGCATGTAATTTCTGCAAACTACAAGTGTTTTGGATTTTTTATCCCTTCATCATGCCAATTTTTGACATACAGTCATATGTTATACAGTGATTGCTGCTATGTAAAATTATGGTTATTGCAGAAGGGAATTCAGAAAACTTACTCATTTCCATGTATTCTGGAGTCAGCCCAGTGAAGGGTTCCAAGGTGTAGTCAAGATCCCATTGCTGAGGGTCCTTTGACTGATTGGTGTCCATTTCCTTTGGCTCAGTTCTTTCATCCTTCAGCTTCCTGAAGAGCTTCTTTAGCTTCCTGGGGAACAAAAGTTCAGATTGAACCAAGTCTTTTTTTTTTTTTCTTTCACTACAAGATTTGGCCCAGATCTTCGTGCAGCAACACAAAATGAATATCACATTACTTTGGTGCCCTGTAGGCTTAGCTTACACCATCCTGTGAAGTTCTGATGTTGCTTATTGCAGCAGTTCCTGTGTTTCTGAGTCAAGAGGAAAGTTACAACAGCATGACGCTGTTAAAATGGAGTTGAACTCAGTACTCTTTAATAATTGTTTATCTCTACTTATGTGTTGAATGGACATCTTCCTGAAGCTCAAGCTCAGCACCTTGGACCTAAATAATATTAGTAATAAGTAATACTCAAAAATGACACACTGAGCACTTTTCAAGAAAGAAAAAAAGAAGGAAAGGGAAAGGGAAAGGGAAAGGGAAAGGGAAAGGGAAAGGGAAAGGGAAAGGGAAAGGGAAAGGGAAAGGGAAAGGGAAAGGGAAAGGGAAAGGGAAAGGGAAAGGGAAAGGGAAAGGGAAAGGGAAAGGGAAAGGAAGGAAAGGAAAAGGAGAAAATAAATACCAGAGGGCAATGTCGTACCTTCATACCACATATCTAGCAGAGGTGCACTTTATTCTCACCACAAAACTTGGCAACTTCCAATACAGCATACTTTTAAAGGTCAAAATGGTGGGACATATTGCCAAACAAAGAGGGTGAAAGAATGTACTGATTCCTAAACTTGGTGGACTTCTGAACATTTTAGTAGAAAAACTGCCTGTTGTTCAAAGCAAAAGGAAACGAACACATCTGCTAATAAATCTGCAGCAATGTCTTAATTTTGCTAATGGCCTTTCATCCTGGAGAAACGCAGTTCCCTTGCTTCTATCTAACACACAAACAGGGTCCAAACTAATGGAGAGAATGAGATTCATGAGAGAGTTTCAGCAAGGTCAGTAGAATTTGGTCTCAGAGGTGTATCATACAAACAGAAATCCTACATTAAGCACTTCAGTAACAAATTATTGCTAGAAAGAGTCACTTGGGATATATGCAGTAACAGCCTACTCTGTACTCCACAACACAGCCCATACTGGAACTCACTGGGAAAGAACTGGAACTCACTGGAACTTCCATGCATTCTTAAGTCACTGGAAACTACAGAATTCTGTAGCTACTTACATCAAAATTGAAACATTTACTGAATGCCTATGTGAAAAATGTATATTTCTGAAGTAATTTTTCTGCTTCAGAGAAAAGAGTTTCCCAGTCATGTGTAAGACAAAGTATACAGACCTATATAGACCCTGAAAAACCTTTTTCACCACCAGTTAGATGCTTTATGCACTTGCACAACTGTATAATCTTCAGAGATTTCTCACAAGAGTTTCAGAGGTTCTGAATTTTCCTTCTGAGTGTGCCACAGTGTGTATAAATGTGGAATACTGAGCTAGGACACAACCACTGTTATGGTGAGACTTGGAAACTCCAGATTTCAGTCAGGAAATATTTCTGCTACCTGAAAAGTATATGTCTTGCAAGACCAACTGTGCTGGTGAGTTTTCACTGTCTCTGAAGCAGAAAAGCAAAACTGTTTGCTACCATTAGTTAAGTAAACACAGGTCTGTTATGACTCCCAGCTCCCATAGCTCAGAAAAGGTTCTATCAGAGGTTCTCATTTTGACCACACTTTACAACAACAATGTCCATTTTGGCCAGACTATAAATTACTCACATGGGTGAGCAATTATTTGTGCAAATATTTCTTTGGACCTCGGTAGGAATGGCGTATCAGTCACTGTCCCACTGAGATGGGGATACAAATTTCACAACACTGACAAATACAGGAATTTCATTAGTATAATCCCAGAGCAAAATGAATCCATCTCTATGAGAAGAGTATTCCCAATGCCCCCTACAGATGACATTTTAAATGCATATGCATCAATAACTTCATGCTATTTTACACATTGAGAAATTCCCACAGAAAAATGCAATAAAATGAGATATTTCTTCAAAATCAAGGAAGCGAAATACAGTTGAATTCGCATAAAACATCAAGTTTTATACTTATTGTATGTCTTCATTTTGCAGATGAAATTTATCTTTCTCAAATATGCATGACATTATTTTATAGTTCTTTACATATGTGCCATATGAGTGAAAATCCAGACTCATTCCAGTGATGTTTTGCCAGTAGTGCTAGCAGGACTCTCCCACAAACTTTTCCCCCACAGCTTGCAATAAATCCTTTGAACTAGAGGTGTGTGGCCTGGAGACAGGAGTGTGTGGGGAAATGGTAGGGGTTTTCATTTGTACCTCCAGTTAAGCAGAACCACTTTCTCAGACACTAACTTAAGTAGCAGGGCAAGTGTAGCTGGCAAACACACTAAAGACTTTGCTGGGTAGGTTTATTGCTTTGTTCCTGAAAATGCACTGAGTGACACAGGAACACTGTGTCATCCCATAGCACAAGGCTCTGTGGCAGCCTGGAAATGACCACAGTGGCTGTAGAATTTCTACACTGACCTGTGTTTACAGAATCCATTCAATTTCATCACTAGGATGGAGGAAATGGGGACTGACAGACACTTTTAAACCAGACCTTGAGTGCATCAGGCTCTGGCAATCCCAGGATGACAAAGCTGTGAAAAACCAACAACTCCAGCTTTTGTTCCAGGTGCAGCCAGGATGTAGCTCAGAAGTCTGATGGTGACGTCCTCAGTGCTTTGGCAATACCCAGATACACTGGGGCTAACCAAATGCTTTTGGTACCCGGAACATTCAGGTTACACAGCTTTAATAAAGGAGTAAGGAGATGTAAAATACTTCACAAGAAAGAATTAGATGGATCCTTACAAAGACATCCTACAGCATGCAAACTCAGCCTTTCCAAGTCGCTAAAATTTCCTCCCCCTGCCTCCCCCTGCTTTTATGACGATCAAGGGAACTTGTCTGTGGCAGAGGTGATGTAGTATTTGAGGGCAGGAGTTCAAACAATCAAAGAATTCCCAGGATGCTCTTCCAGCATATCCCAATTAATTTCCTAATGGGAGGGACTCTCAGAGGGCAGAGAACAGTCAGTTCAAGACAGTGCTGATTTCTCTTCCAATAAAATGATATGAGCTGTAAATGTCCCTCACAGTTCCATGGACAGATGAAATTGAAGAGCATCTCACTGTCACTGTGCAGCAGCTGAGATAAAATTTGGGTGTGTTTAGATGTGAAGTCTGTACATGTGTGATCTAATCCTCTAGTTATAGCACCATGGAGTCAAGTTATGGAGTTTAATGACTCCACATAACTCCCCTGAGATCCCAGTAACTAAAACAATAGTTGTTGATTTTAATGTTTATTTGGGAATACACTAAATCCAAGGCTCAGTTACTCTGAAAAATTTTTAATTTTTAATTTGGCTATCCATAAGCCAGGCATAAGGAGTGGTACCTTTACCCATTTTGAGTTAAACTTTGAAGGGTGTTCTCATTTTTAATTTTATTTTTATGTAATTTTTTAAAGGATCAACTAGCTGAAAGAAAGCCAAACTAATTCTTTTCAAATTTTCCACAAAAAAAAGAAGTAAGTTTGTGTCATATCCAAGCATGTGAATCTTCAGACCAAACAGAAATGCATCAGAAAGTTAAAGAAACAGAGAATAGGGATTTGCACAGTGTTATTCTCCAGCAGTAGGGCAATGAAAATGAGTTTTGCAGAACTCTGGAGCTGCATATATGATTGTGTAATTAAAACTGACTAAGGTCTTTAAATGCATTTTTGTGAAATCTGTTTGGTAATTACTCAAATCAACATTTTAAAACAAAGTTGACAGAGAATGATAATCAAGAGCTACTTCAGCTTCTGATTTCTGCATGCCAGGCAGCCCCACCAGTGAGAAAGAGGTAGACTTACCCATCCAGGACGAGCCTCTGAGAAGGTTTGTGCTGAAGAGGCACAAGCAGCAAAGTTTCATGACCCCACTAGTAGCCACATGAATCTGAGAAAACTGCCAGAGAAAACTGCAGAACTATAGAATAGTCATTATCCCTGGTCCTTTTGCCAGTGAAGAGCAAAAAGCAAGACAAATTCTTGAGAAGACTCAACAGCATGAAAGAAGAATGAATGTAGGATCAGGGAGAAAGAAAATGAAGATCAGCTTTTTGTCAGAAGGCTTTGTCTAGAGCAGTTAAAAATGATGCTGCAGTTTCTCACAAGGGATTGGCACCAAACTGTTGTGTTTGATAAGAGTTGGGAACATGGTTTAATCATGCTGTTTGTAATTCCTCATATAACCAATATTCATCCCATTATGCAAGGTAATCAGCATCAGAAGAGAGCTTAAAATCACTACAGGAAAATGCCCCATCCCCGAAGAACACACAAGCTTTTGAGAAAAAATGATGAGAAAAAGAAGAGAGAAATCACAACCAAAGTGATCCTGGCTGCACTGCAAGCACATGGTGCAATTGTACAAAGCCTCCTTTTAAAAAAACCAGACAGATAATTCAACAGTTGTTCTATTTATACAGTAAAAAAAATTAGTAGCAGGACTTGGGGGACATAGGGGAAGATATGAAGATGACTTGGGAAAAATTAGAGATTTGTGGAGTCAGGCAGAGTGAAACATGTAGAGGCTGAAGAGGCAGGGCAGCTGAGGGTCAGGTTGAAACAGGACAGGTGCAGGAAAATGATTTTTTGAGCAGGGCTTTGTGTCTTCGATGCCTGTGCAGTCTTTACAATGCACCTCCACCAGAGCTGGCCTGAGAGACTGTGACTGAGGATTAGTTTACCAATTTCTTGAGACTCTCAGTTAACAAATGCCCTTGGGTACTGCAAAGGCAGATCACCTGTGACAGTCACCAAGAACTGGATTTGAAGTGTGGCAAGGCAGTACTTGACAGAACAGAAATGCAAGCAGAGACTCCACATGAAAAGACAGAAAACCCCTAGAATCCAGCTGCCAGGGATGAATCAGGTGGTTTTTAAGGGTATCCTTCCAGTTGATGCTTTTTCCTTTGTAGCACGGTAGAACAGGGTACAGGGAGAAAGCTAGACAGGAAAGATTAGGTGGAGTAGGTGGAGCACTTGTGTCTAAAGAAAAGGAAGTGTATTGACATGCACTCTTGAGCCCTTGCCTGTAATTGTTTTCTGCTTTGGGGAAGGAGCACTGAAGGTCCAAGCTTTTCTTCAGTCATATTCCCACAGTCTGCTCAGGGGGTACAAGAAGGAGGCAGAGGGAAAATGAAAGGAATTAATCTCTCATCCTGTTCCACAAATTTATGGTATGCTTCCTTGGCACATTCAGACCTCCTGGATTCTACAGGAGTTTCAATTGTGTTTGAGATTTATTGATTCCTCAAATAGATGAAAACAACCACCAAAAAAACAGTAAAGAAAATAAAAAAGAAAAAAAAAATTACCCCACTAATTGAGAATAATTTATTGAAGGTGAAAGGCAACATAAAAGATAATAGTGATGAAAAGGTGTCTTTAAATTGATTTTATTAACTCTTGGTGTTCTCATCCAGCACAGTTAAGTGCATTTTGAAGTCAGTGATGGAAACTGATGTTGAATAAAAAGGCCAAAATCACAGCCCCAACTAAAGTCAATGGGAGTTTCGCCATTGACTTCAATAGGGCCAGGATTTCACCCTAAGGGTTCACCACCAATGTCAAAGACAGAGTAATAAAATAACCACACGGATTTTTTTGCCCAATAAGATCAGAAAAACAGAACTGAAGAAAAGGAGTCTTAAAGGAACTCAAGCCCTGCAGCCTTTTAGGGTCAATTCCTGTGGCAACAGTAAAAGAATTATGGTATGTGACACATCTGAGTGAGCTGTGGCATATTTAGATCTGTTAAATTTATTAATTCCAGCCCCACAGAATGCTCATTTCAATTCAAGAAAGCATAGTTCTTTATATTAAAATGTTGTTGCATTTACCTAGCTGTTCTGATATTCTTGCATGGAGAAACTGAAAAAGAAACCACAGAAAGGTTTAGAAGACCAGCAAGTCACATCTGCCGAAGCTGTGCAGTTGTTTCTCCAGAAATGATGAAGGAAAAAGGAAGGATGAGGCCCAGTGACCCCAAACAGTGCATGGCTGTCATATGAAGTTTAACTCCATAACTCTTCAGCCAGCACGGACATGGACAAGCCAGAAAGAAGACACTGACTGATGGCTCCCAACTGCAGCAGCATTTGGGGTGCTAGAGACATAGTGGATGGCTGTTGCTTGTGAAGTCATTTTACCATCTACTTGCAGTATTTTTGAGAGAAAGAGACAGCAAATGGGAGAAAGGTTTCGTGATCATCTGCAAAGCACTTACAATGCCTTGGGTTTTTTGGTGAATGAAATCAACAAGTTTCCTGAAAATAATCCTGAAATCCCGAGATTTCAATAAGAAAGAAAACTCTTTTGATCTAGGTCATCATACACCTCAGCAGAAAGATACTTCCACGTTACAGACATGTAGAGGGTAATTCCAGATTCTGAAGAACAAATCACCACTTAGTCCCTTCTGTCTCTCCCCAGGGGTGAGATCGATTGCAGCACTTGTACTCTGCCCTCAGTGAAAACACAGGGAGCCAATGGAAGAATCTGTGTTATTCACTCTGACTCTCATTCCCTACAAAGGGGCACAAGGCAAGGGGGGAAAAAAGATGCAGCTGCTGAAACTGGAGATAGAAAAGGCTGATCTACCATTCTGCCACAAGGAGGACTGTTCATGTAGCCTGTGCCAAAGTAGATGCTGGAAAATAGGGCCCTATGAAGACATAGACATCCTGGGAAGGACAATAAAAAACTTATTGGCTGAAAAGGATGGTCTAACAGAGGAGATGAGCTGACTGTAAGAGATTTCTAAGGAAAACAGGTAGCAGAACAGGGAGAATAGGATATAGTAGAAAGCCAGATGAGAAGGCTGGAGGGCAGGGAGTGAGGGTGTATTCATCTATGTATCAGCCACATCTGCTAACAACAGCTTGTTCAGACACAGACATGCCAGAGCTACTTGTGCAACATAGGCACGTTTGGAGTAGTCCCCTTTGGTCTGGTTTCACACGTGTCCAGCAGACCTAGGGACAGCCCTCTGAAAGTCTCATTGGCTGATCCTCAAAGTGTGTCTGAATGTGAGGCAGATGAGGTAGAACTGAGTACTATTAAGGATCCAGTCCAACCCAGTAGAGTGATCCATGTAGAAATACAAGGCTAATTCTGATTTAATTAACTTAAGCGTGCACACAGGTCTGGTGAGCAGGGCCAAGCCCTACAGATATACATGTGATTTTCTTGAAAATGCAGACAAGCAAAGGAAAACCAGATGTGCTCATTTCAGGAGGACAAGATAGAATTGTGACTGAAATGAGGTATTTCTCCGCGAAGGAGAGGATGAAAGTATGTTTGTTCTTAAACAGCTATTCAGTGTTAAAAATTGAAGACACCATAGACTGTTGGCAGAAGAGTGGGGGAGTAGAAATGAGGGAGAAAAATGGGATGAAATTGTCACAGTCTTGCACCAAGAGTTGTAGTGATGGAATTGGGAAATAACTTGACAGGAATTTTCTCTTTGGCCTGGATTAGCCTCTGCTTTCATGAATCAAAAATAATAAATACAGTATTTCTAACAGCATAACATCCCCATTAAAAATCCAGTAGCAGCAAATTTTTGGAAGACAGGAAAAAAAATCACACCAGGTTTACACTGAGAAAGCTTTAAGCCTTCAACTTGTCAGATATTTTGGGAATGATTTACCACCCTTTTCTCAAAATAAACTGTAAACTCAATGAGATGTAGACAGAAAACAGGCCTCCCCAGTGAACTTTGACACAAGAATAACGAAACAATCCATAACCACATTTGATTTGTTTGGGATTTTCTTTTTTTTTCTCTCTATTTAAATTACTTCCAAAAAAAATTTCTTGCTAGGGAAAGGGAGGAAAAGGGCTCATTTTAAAAATATCTCATAATCTTTTAAGCATCACTCATCTTGATTTCTAGTTAGCATCTTCAAGACCTTCCTTAGGGATGTGATCCAAAAGCTGCTGACACCAGAGTTGAAAAATTGCGACTAACCAGTGGAGCTGGGGCTTGTGTCTCAGCCAGACTCTTCATTTAATACAACATTTCACAGACCACTGCCACCAACGAGGATGATTCAGTTAGCAAAAACAAGAGCAAACCTCCCAAAAGGCGAGAGCAGGACATTCTCAGTGGATTCTCTTGCCTAAAGAAGCTCTTGGCACCGGAGACAGACTGAGAGGTTCCTTGCTGTACTTGGAGCAGAGGACACACACCAAGCTTTCTGTGGCAGAGAGCTACTGAGCAGCATGTCAGCATCTCTCCCATACTCTAACTCCTGCATCATAGAGTGACATACTGACATACAGGCACCTTACAAATGTGTGGCTTCCATCTGTAAAACCATAAAATAGTCATAGATCAAGTGATACATTTTCACATCTTTTCTGAGCTATTGCTTTTCTCCATGCCATCTCTCCTCCACTTTATCCTAATTTGTATTCAATGCTGCAACTCTGAAAGCTTCTTTAAAACTTCTCAAGAGATCTATCATACCTTGCCTGTTTTCCCAGGTTTCTAAAATTAATTTAGATCAATTATTTAATATATTCAATCACTTTCTTTAAGCCATTTACTGCAGATATAGCCAATTATTCAACATAAAATACAGCCAGATCATTTCATCACAACCAAAAATGTGATTTATCATCACATTCAATTAGAACCCACTGAAGTAAGTGGCAAAAGTCCCATCCAGTTGAATAAGGATCAAGGCTTTAATTTACAGTGTCATAGGAATAATGCACGGTAATGGAGAAGGCTGGGATACATACGGGATTCCAATTTCAAACAGATTGTTTTGAATCAGTTGTTTTCCAAGCATAATGATGCTCAGCTGAATACAGAGTTCCATCAAACAGCCTCCTGGAGCACACTGTAATTAAACAAAACCACAGAGTGTGAGTAAGGGAGTAAGAGAATGAATTTAAAAGTACCCATATGGAAGAGCTACCAATGTCTATATGTGCTTGCCACCCCCACCACCAATTTGTGCAGGAGCATGGAGCTCGTCCATCATTGCAAATCTATCCTTAACAAGGCATTTCATCTCCACTCATAAAACCACATTATGGAAAATATGCAGAGCTCTGAAATAACTTACTGTGCCCCGGGGCTACTATATTTCCTTTTAAAATATTTACTATATAATCAATGTAATAAACATAATGCAGTATCACCAATACTCTTCCAACCTGATGTCTCCCAAGGGGGAAGAAAGTCTTCAATCTTGCAGAGTTACATGTAAGCTTTATTGTAAAACCTTGAGTGTGTCTATTGATTTTCAAGGGAATACCAGCAGCAGTTAAAAGGAATTTTGAAGAAAAAAAAAAATGTTTACAGGTTTAGCACAAAATGTCTATAGCTTTTTAGGCTAATAAAATTGCTAGGCTTTCAGTGACCTACAGAATGTGAAGCCAGGTACAAGTTCAGGCTCTGCCATAGGTTTCCCAAGGGCCTCAGTCAAATCATTTAATCTGTTTGTGCCTGAGTGCCCAGTTGTAAAGCATAAAAATGGTGAAGCTTCACCTAAGAAAGACTATGAAGTACTCAGAACTGCAGAAACAGAGAACATCTAGGTGCCTCAGACTGAAGATTTGAGTTCTGTCGATTTGTGTTGAAGATTTAACATCTTGTTTTAACATGTTTTATACTTTAACCTTGTCTAGACTACACTGAAACACACTCTGTACTTATCTCTTTTTGTTAAGGATTTTTTTGTTGGAATTTCATATGTACTTACCTCTTCCATTCGATAGCCATCAAACACATACACATAATGACCAGGACGGCCAACAAATCTGAAAGCAATAACAACATATGAAATGATATAAAAATAGGGAAAAAGTTAGCTTTAACAATATAACTACTTGTTCATATTAGCTAAAATTTTCCAATTAGCTTCTTTAACATGAATTTTAAAAGACTATATAAAAGACCTATTCAACTTTGATTATTTAAAACTATTTCAAAGGACTGGGCCTCTACAAATGTTTTTCTACTACGTCCTGATGAAATAATTTTAATAAAATATTTTTCTGCACTAAAAAATTACAATCTCCCTCTCTTGATTAGAGATCACAAACAAAACTGGGAACGTATATTCTAACCCACTTTCTCTTGCATCTGAGTACATGGCGAGAAGCAGTGAGATTGACTTTATTATAACCATTTAACACCAAAAAAATGGTTAAAAAAGCAAGAAATTAGTGATATTTTTCACTACTGTCTTACAATATTTACAGCCGCTCATAAAATGTATCATTAATTCCTAAATCAATGATGCTGAACAGGATTAGTGAGGAGTATAGATTAACAAATTTTACAGCCCCCAAAAGGAACAGAAAAATGATACGAAGCAGAATCCAGAGGATGTTTTAAAAATTTTTGCCAAAGTTTTAACAAACAATCATTTTAAGGTTCCCATTCAAAAGCATGTGTCATACTGTGGATAGCTGGGTCCCGAAAGACAATGATCTCGAACTCAAAGGAAGTCACACTTATTTAGCAGGACAGCTGAATTAGCTTTTTGGTCAATCAGTTCATTTGCCAAAACACACAACTTCCAGTTGACTCGAACTATTTCTTAATTTAACTTGATATGGGCGAATAGTGCAAAATGTTGAGACAGTAAGAATGCAAGTATTTCCATAATTTTAAATGAAACAGGAAAATCTTTCTTTGCTAAATGATGCTACAAGAAAAATGTGCTAAAATGTGGAAAGTGAAGACCTGTAAGCAATGCTGTTCACTCCTAAATGCAACACCTTTTTTTAACTAAAAGGAATTTTTTTCTGAGGTGTGGGTGATTCTTATTTTAGAAATAAAACTAAAATGGTTGCATTTCAGAACAATGCTCTGCTTAGAAGAGAGGTGGAACAGTACTCAACATCATGCCCTGCCATTCAAAAGCAAGCTTTAGACAACCCTATTTATGATGGATTTTCATAGCTGGTGAAGGTTGACAGTCCCAGACTCAGGTAGCTCTTTGTGCCCATCTTTAAACACAAATCCACTAATAGAGGCATACATATATATGCACAGGCATAAATATCTATATACACAAATATCAATATGTGAAGGAAATTTATCCTACCTTCCTTTAAAAAAGGCAACATAAAAAATGGGTGCATAAGAATTCACAAACTTCAGCAGGAATGCCTTCAAAATCAGTCTCTCCTCAAACGTTTTCTCTGTTTTTGGTACCTCTGGGGGGAAAAAAAAAAAAGCAGCAAACCAGAGAAATCAATTAGTAAATATGTAAACACCCCTGATATCTGCAAATACACCACCAAATTGCAAACTTCAAGATCTTATTGTTTTTCCTTTTGTACTTGTAATTTGTACCAATGCACACTAGCTGTGTCACTGACTCCTGATTTCCAGAGAGCCTTTCCAAATTTCCAGATGGAAATTGAAGATTATTTGATAGAAATATTAATAATTATGACATAATGAACTTCATTCTCTGATAGGTCTCTGACAGCTTGTCCCAACTTGCTCATCACTGTCTATCCAATATCCTGGTAAAAAAAAACCCAACAAATCCTGACAACTGGTCTGGACCTGACAATACTTCACTTCTTTTCCAGTCTTTCATTGCCTTGTGGAGAGACCTGGCCAGACGACATCACCTTCCTTTGTTTCACATCTGTGAAATCTTAGCACAGACCTCCTGTCATTCACTCGGACATCTGTTATATTATTAACTATATAACATCATTAAATATAATTTATTATTATAATGTATATATTATCATTAAGAATAATAGAAATAATTATTATATATTTATATGCTTTTCCTACTAGCTACCTGGTGTTTGAAGAAAATAGTAATTGGCTCTTGATATTCAATTGCATAAAGCCAAAGTGGTATAAATATAAAATTGATATATAAACTGACTGCAGGCCAGTCAGTCTCACCTCTGCACCCAGCAGGATCATGGAGCAGATCCTCCTGGAAACTATACTAAGGCACATGGAAAATAAAGAAGTGATTGGTGACAGCCACCGTGGCTTCACTGAGGGCAAATCATGTCTGACAAATTAAGTGTCCTTCTACGACAGGGTTACAGTGCTGGTGTACAGGGGAAGAACAACTGATGCCATCTACCAGGACTTGTGCAAAGCATTGGACACTGTCCCCCACAAAGTCCTTGTCTCTAAATTCGAGAGACGTGGACATGACAGATGGACCACTCAGTGGATAAGGAACTGGCTGGATGGTTGCGCTCAGAGTTGCAGTCAACAGCTTGATGTCCAAGTGGCATTCCTCAAGGGTCACTACTGCGACTGGTGCTGCTTAACATCTTTGTTGGTGACACAGACAGTGGGATTGGATGCACCCTCAGCAAGTTTGCCGATGACACCACGCTGTGTGATGTGTTGACACGCTGGAGGGACGGGATGCCATCCAGAGGGACCTTGACAGGCTGGCGAGGTTGGCCCGTGTGAACTGCAGGAAGCTCAACAAGGACAAGTGCAAAGTCCTGACCTAGGTCAGGGCAATTCCAAGCACAAGCACAGGCTGGGCAGAGAACAGATTGAGAGAAGCCCTGAGGAGGACTTGGGGACTGATGGAAAACCCAACATGAGCCGGCAATGTGCACTTGCAGCCCAGAAAGTCAATCATATCCTGGGCTGCATCAAAAGAATCGTGGCCAGCAGGTCGAGGTAGGAGATCTTCCCCCTCTACTCTGCTCTAGTGAGACCCCACCTGCAGTTCTGTGTTCTGCTCTGGGGCCCCAATACAAGAAGGACATTGAGCTCCTGAAGCAATCCCAGAGGAGGGCTACAGAAATGATCAGAGGGCTGGAGGACCTCTGCTATGAGGACAGGCTGAGAGAGTTGGGGTTGTTCATCCTGGAGAAGAGAAGGCTCCAGGGAGACCTCATAGCACCTTCCAGTACCTGAAGGGGCCGACAAGAAAGCTGGAGAGGGACTTTTTACAAGGGCATGGAGTGATAGGATGGGGGGTAAGGGTTTCAAGAGGGTAGACTTAAATTAGATGTTAGGAAGAAATTCTTGACCATGAGGGTGGTGAGACACTGGCCCAGGTTGCCCAGAGAAGCTGTGGCTGCCCCCTCCCTGGCAGTGTTCCAGGCCAGGTTGGATGGGGCTTGGAGCTACCTGGGCTGGTGGGAGGTGTCCCTGCCATGGCAGGGGGTTGGAACGAGATGAGCTTTGAGGTCCCTTCCAACCCAAACCACTCTATCATTCTAAGATATATACTGATATATAAATATCAGTTATAAAAATGAAATATTAAAGCATTAATATTCTCAATTCATGAATGATGAAAGTAAAGTACAAAGTTCATCCAGAAAAAGCACCTTAAAAGTCTTCTTAACTTTGTGTTTGCAAGTCTTTTTTTTTCTATAATGAGATTGTTAATGTACTTGATGCTAAACACAAAACCAAGTAACTTTCTGACTAAGGCATTTCTGAATAAGTGAATTGTTAATTGCAATGCAAAATAAATGCACTTCTTTTTGCTAACGCTTCTCTATTCACTACATATTTTCTACATTTCTGGACTTTTTAATATAATTTGTAAAAATGCATCTCAAACATTTTTACTGTTCATTACTCCATTCCCAGATTTATTTCCAGTTCCAATTTCCATGGAAATTTTCTAGCAACAGAATACATCGGTAAAGACAGAGGCTTTTCAAATTGACACTAAGATACTCTTTTAAAGATTCTATATGGGTTCAACTCTTGTACAGCCATCCTCATCCTGAGCTGTTAACTAATGTGAGAGCAGATTATTTTAGTATATTCTTTACTGAATTTCTGTAGCACAACAGAAGTGTGAAACAATAAGGCAGATCTCGGGCTCTGGGTTTAAGGACTTCATTAAAAATACTGCTGTACTTGTACATTTTTGCTTTTTGGAGCACAGTTTGGGTGTTTTGGTTGCTTTGGGATTTTTTCTTTAAAATTAAGCATGGTGTTTATTTGAGCACCAAAGGAATAGCAGAACTCTAATGAGTTCCCAGTGCCCACCTTTATTTGTGATACTCTCAACCACATTTTCATAAAAGGTCACCACACAGTCTGATGAGCCCTAAGCCATCATTCACCTATACATATAGAAAAGCTTAATTGAGCTTTCAAAGGATTTGAACAATTTGCAGATGACCCCATATGCTGGACAGATCCTCCAGACAACAGCTCAGGGCAACAGGAATATCAAATAACAGCGCTGCAGCTTTTAAGTTGAGGGAGAAAAATCCTAGCCTTTGCCTTATGGAGAACTCCCACAAAGATGAGCTCACCCTCTGGATGAAAATTTGCACACCATATATGGTTTCAGAGACTCACTCAGCCCTTCACTCCCTCCCCACACTCAGATATAATATACCATACCAATAGAGGCATGCACAGAATTTGTCCTCTAGCTAGTGGAGTCTGCCACATAAGAAATGCATCCAGCCAGAATAGATTCATTAGTAAGAGAGAAAACCTTCCCTCAAAAAATTACACTCTCAAAGTATATGTTGGTTGTGCAGCACGTTAACCAAAACTGGGCAGCTGAAACTTCCCAAGTAGGGAATGAGCTGAGATATCTGTGGCACGGGTCTTAGCTCACTGAAGGAGTTGCTGCCTTCATAAGGCACAAACACAACCAGTTTTGATTTCATTCCCATCTGACTGGTTCGTACTTGACCTGAGTGAAGTTACCAGTGAACAAACGAGCTGTCAGCCAAGTCTGACACCACCTGATTACTGAAGATGACCAATTGAACCTGAGAATAGCAGGATATGATCTGCACTTCTGAGGCATCAGTGCCTTGCTTTGCTGGGTCCACACGATGTGTGTGGCAACCTAGTGCATCCTGCATGAGCCCTCTGCTACGACTTTTTTTCCCCCAAGCAGTGATTCAGGAGGTGCTGAGGCAGATCCATTACTGTGATCCTATGATGTTGCTATCAGTTGCTATCCTACAGTTGCTATCAGTGGTACTATTCTTGTGCTACTAGATGTAATTTTTCACTTGAACAAAGATTCAAGTGGGCTTGGGGCTGGAATAGAAACTATGCTGTCAAAAGCTGTTCCTCCAGCCCATCAAGTGTGCTCCTCAGCTTGTAAATTAACTGCAGTGTGAAAAAAGAATTGAGTTTGGTTTGCTCTGCTCAACAACATGAAAGTTCACAAGGTCAGGAGCACTCATCAGCATGAACGAATTGTAATTTTTTTTAACATTTTGATTACAGTTGGCATCTGAGCCTAGCCTTGGAGAAAGCTGCCTGGATGAACTTTCTAACCTGAATAATCTGTAGCACTAGGGGTTACTCAAACTGCATCCTTTTTATACAAAACATCTGATGGTTAATTAGGAATGCTGCCTGAATAAAGATAACAGGATTAGAATTAAATGCAAAGTGACAGGGGGAGGGTAATCAGCAAGGAAGAAATTCTTGTTTCTTTCACAATTCAGAGTGGTGCACGTTTCAAAGGGGGAGATTTTAACTTTGAGCTTCCCCCAGAGAGGCAATGGCAGTGGCTTGCACTTCCCAGCTTTTGTCTAGAAACTGCCAGAGAGGAGAAGCCACACCTTCATCTCTTCTTACTCTTTCCACACAGCAGTGTCATGCCTTAACAAGCTGCACCCTTTCTTACCTGAGCAGGTGCAGAGGACAAAATTGATCAGGTCACACACAGCAGCTTCTCAGTTATATGAAAGCAGAAAATCTGGGTACACTTTTGGCCTGAACAATAAGCCTGAGCTTCCTTAGGCCACTAGAAGAGAGTTCATTTGTGTAACCCTGCTACACTCTGCCCAAAGCTGATTCCAAACAGACCCAAACATATTAACCCCATATGGTGGCATTTTGTGAAAATGAGCTGGTTTGTCTTAATTTCTTTCAAATACTTTACAAATTTAATCTAACCTCTTAGGCTATCCTTACTGGTAAAACCACAGGACCATATTACAAAAACTCAGGACTGAACTTCTACTGACAACTACAAAACTTTAGTTTATGGTGGTCTTCAGAAAATAAGGCTAAAGTAGATGCTTTCACTTGTGACTTTGAAAGTGTCTTGAGAAAGTGAGAATAGGAATCACTAATCTTAAGAGTTCCTAAGGTTTTAATCTGAAGTCTGCTAGTTCCAGGCAGCTTCACATCTCTGTGGGTTTTACAGGGAGGGAATCTGCAATGCTGAATGATTGAGGAAGCTTCCAATTATCAAAAAGTTTCTAATTTGGATGCCTAAGTTTAGATGCTCAAAATCGACAGATAGAACACTTGCTATAGTTAAAGGCATGTGTGGCTGCTGATTTTCAGTGTTCTGATGGACTTTATGTTCCTAGAGGAAATAGTACTTAATGATAGCTAAAAGAATCTCATGTTAGGGCTCTATAAGCAAACATCTTTGGCCTAACATATATAACAAACAACACTCTAGCCTAAACCTGTACAGTAGTCAAAGGAGTGACTCACCTTTAAAAGACTTAAATACATTGCCAGGCTTGTAACAATACGACATAAAAAAAAAAATAAATCCAACTGCAAACTGAAATCTATATTATTATTAAAAAATCCAGATCAGACATGCCCTTATAATGATTAAAAAAACCTTTGAGTGGTAAGGACCTGGTAAAAATCACATCAGCAAAATAAGAGGGTAAGCATTTGCCAGTGTAGCTTTGCCAAAGCCAGCAACATCTTCGAAACAACCCCCATGACTTTCAGCAAACCAAGCTCCTAGAGGTAAAGATATCTATCAAAACACAGACCAGGTCAAAAATTCACCCCCAGCTTTAGATAAGTGGATCTTGGCAGGGAGCCAGCGCACTGCAGCAATACCAGCGGAGATCCTGGAAACAGCACAGCTGCGTTCACATGGCCTTACAGCCAGGCTGATCTGTCCTGCTGGTGGCCCCTAGCTCACAGAGCCATGTCTGAGCATCTCACTCCATAGGCCTGAGTATTTTCACTGGGATATTTTCAGTGGGAAATACTGCTGTTGGAACCTCCACGCACACGCTCGTGTCAATACGTGTAACGTACTCATGAGGAACGTGGTGAGATAGTTTTACCAATTTCTGTCAGCCATTTGGCAACAGCTCCATAAATTTCATCCAGTATAAGTATCACGACGAGGTTAATGATGACAGCCGTCGCGGTCACAGTCACTCGGACGTTCGATCTGGTCGTCTCGTTTGTGCTGAATGACAAAGCTGCTGCTGTTGTGATCCGGTACACAATCACACCAAACACTGCTGAGAACGTGAGCATGATCTGCAAAGAAACGTACAGACAGGTTAGTTCAAGTTTGATCCTAGCTTTGACTGATACGTTGGGTTTGTTCCACAAATTGGCATCATTTGGTTATTTCTTAGCACAACAATAAGGGGTTAATCAAATTAAAATGTGAGAATTCAAAACTCTCTAATGAAGAAAATGGATACAGAGCTGGCACAACAATTTCTGAAGATGTGTATGTTCTCTCTGGTTAAAGCTCCACACATTATTCATGCAGTACTGGTGAAACTCAGGTAGTTTGGGCTTAAATGCAGGTGTTAAGCAAGGTCTTACCTGGCAATAGGTTCAGATGGCTTGGACTGAAGGGCCTATGTATATGTGCAGTCAAGTAAATAGGCTCTACTGGCTGTAACAGCTTCACTTCTGCACAGCAGAAGTGGCACCTTACTCCTCAGTTGTGTTTGCTCAACTCTTGCCACAAATTAAAAAAAAATAAAAATTAAAATAAATAAAAGAAAAAATATATATATATTTCTGTCCTGGTTCCCCAGGAAGAGCCCCCTGGGCCAGCCATGGCAGGCAGGCCATGAGTAGCCCTGGGTCAGCTGGGAGTTTGTGAGGGCAGCTGCCCCAAGCTCTCAGATGGATCCCACCCCACTGACATCAGGCTCAGTATGAAAGCAGGGAGTTCACTGGGGTAGGGAGCTCCTTTTCTTGGGGCTCCTCCCTCTTGGTCTTCTGCTCTTGATCCTAAGGCTGAGTATACCTTGTGTACTTTATGTTGGTGATTGTATTAATTTTGTTATTTCATTAATTCTGTTTCTACTTCAACCCATGGGACTTCTCTCTTTTCCCCCCTGATTCCCCTTCTCAGCTGGGGAGGGGTCATTGGGTGGAAGAACAACTGCTACACTTCAGCCCTGGGTACAGGCTCAATGTAGACGGTTTTCCTTGTTGTTATTCTTTTAAGACTGACCTAAGCAGAGTTACTAGGGCTGCACTGTACAGTTCTGTCCCAGAAATCAATCGATATCCTGGCATCCTTCATAGGCTGGCTTTGACCCATGAGATGAGGAAAGTCAGCCCTGCTACTTAAGGTCAAGTTCCCACAAGAAGAATTTGAATTTCACAGGGCTGTGGTATTCTGGTTTCCAAAAAAAAAATAAATCAATAAAATAACAATTAGAAAAAGCAAATTTTCATAGCTATGGCAGGAAAGGGGGAAGAGGGTACATTTTTCTCTTTCATTTTTGCCTTTGGCAAGAATTCCAATGTACATTCATTATTTTAGGTAAAACATCTTGAGATCCTCAGATGAAAGAGACCACCTAAATGTGAAAGATCAGATTATTGCAATTATTTTAATGGGCCCAGGGGCCCAGATTTGCAAAGCAGGTTTAAGGAAATTTAGCAGTTCATTTTAATGACCCAGCAATAATTTATTTAATCCCTGTATGCAAAGGAACGTTGTCTTAATAAAAATTATGATTGCAAAAGAACCAAAACAAGAATCAGAGCTGTATTAAAGTTGAAGATGAAAATTGAGCACACTTAGTTTTAATGGAGAATTAGCAAACATATTGAAAAATGATGATTTGGAGAAACTTCTGGAGATATTGGATGAAATTCACAAACACGTTTTGTGAGAAAATAGTAATGAAATGTTAAATCTAGTAAAACATCTCATTTTGATTTTTATAAAACTGTTTCATTAATTTTAAATGAAATGTAAGTGAATGATGTGAGTTTGCCTCATTCTAATATTTTTCAAATACTGGTCTGAAGAAAAAAGTCTAAACATAAACCACCTTGAATGAAACGTTCCAAGTGACACAAAAAATGATTTCTGTTCCTTTTGCAGTTTCCACTGTGTTGAGAAAACAGTTCTATTTTTTCTGCCTATTTTTATCTTTTCCTTTTGACTTACCTACCAAACACACAGATAAAAATCTGGTTCATGTTGAGCTATCTGCTCAGTTCTTGCTGGACAGAAATGGTGCAGGAACACAAAGAATAGAACTTTGACCTAACTTGCCCGTTGCAGAAGTGATCACTACAGTAGAGTAATAACCCCAATAAAGAGAGAAAACAAAAATGCACCACTTGACAGTAACCTAATTCACCTTCCACCTCTATGGTCACCTGAAGATCTTTTTCTTAGTTTGGCTCACAGATTCCTTCCTTTTAATCACCTTTCAAATACTCCTTTTTCTGTTTCTTTCTCCTGTGGTTTTCTTTGATATTTTTACTATGATGGTAGACAAGGAAAACAAGCAAAGTAAACTCATATGTATTGTTCTGGAGATTATGAGCTCTCTGGGACTCCACAGACACCTATCCCCATCATAAGCTTCCACTTAGAAATGACATTTTAACAGTACAGGGAGAAGAGTCATCAAGGACAGTCATCACTAAACAGATAAAGAGGAAATTTCAGGTCGTGAAAATTGAATAGCAAATGCTTAAACCTGAGCAAAGGATTTACAGGAATAACAATGAGGAAGATTACTGGATGATGAGATACTGTCAGAGGCTTGCACTACTGAGGCCTTTCCAATTCATGCAGTGCCACGGCAAGATATACAAATTTACCTGAAAAGTATGTTTTATTTGTTTAAACAACAAAGATACTGGTTTTGCAAAAGAATCAGAGTTCCACAGTTGCCCAGCTGTTTTTAAACATCTGCTTAGACACAGATGGAAAAACACTCCTTTAGGAGTCTTCATTTTCTGTGCATCCAGCAACAAGAGAAAAATGAGGAGGGCTTGTAGGACTGCACAGTAACTGAGAGCATAGTTCTCACTCCCCAGACAGTCACTGAGAGTGATTGGTTCCTGTCTCCACAGCATTTCTCTCACCCCTTGCACTACCTCTTTTACACAAATTCCAGATCAGTCACCTTTCAGTCAGGTGCCTACTTTGGGTTTTGTTGTCATTGTCAACTTTTCATCTGGCCAGTTCTACCCCCTACTACAGCAGACAGTTTCTTCACTGAATATCTAAACTACTCTGTCAAGGACTGCATTGCTTAGAAACAGATGTGAAAATTGGCTGCAGGAAAGGTCACCTACTGAGCCTGGTATGAATGAAGACAAACAGGAAAGCATACTAGATCTGAGAAGGAAGCTATAAAACCCCGTGGGCTACACTGATACCTTCATCCAAGTAGGAAAACAATTTAATGTCCAAATAGTTCTCTGGCTCCCCAGTGGGGCTATTCTAGAGTCAAGTATTATGCCATGTGAGTAAGAATAGCGCAACAGGGTCCGAAAGAAGGAACAGGCTGAGCTCTTGTGCCATGACACCAGTTGGTTTTCTTCCTTCCTCTGACTGAGCCAAATGCAACGAACCCAAAGAACAGCTCCAGTGGTGGCACTGCTCCATGCCATCCTGCTCTCTTCCAGCAGCTGCCAATGTTTCCATCATCTACTCGGAAATCTTTGCCGCAACTTGTACCTTCTAAATGTGGAGTTTCTAAACTGTGACATATGTTGTTACTAATCACACACAAGCCAAACTTGGGTATGCCCAGCTGAGCCTAGATCTCCTGCTACCACCAGTCTTACTGGCCAAAAATAAGACTTGTGAACTTCTGTTCTAAAATCCCTGCAAAAGACATTGCGTAAATCAAGGTTGGATCTTCTGCCTCCTCTGCAGTCAAGTGAGGCTTTATCTACAAAAGAGCTGTGACTAGGTTTTAAAGCATCTGTAAATGCGTTAGAGTTATTTGGTGGTGTAAAACACCTAGACTGATTGGGCAAGAGAACCAAACCCAAGCTTTCATTCAACCTGCATTTTTAAAGAAACAAACAGCATACCCAGCTTAATAAAGACAGGGGGAAAAAAAGCCAGAAAGAAAAAAATACAACACAGTTTTTGAAAGAGGATTCACAAAATGAAGTGCACAAAAGAAGTACACAGATGAAAAATAAAGAGAAAAGGTCTTACAATTAGAGAACTGTTAGCAGCTTCAAGAATCATCAGGGAAAGTACAGCATGTAAAGCTGAGGAAAGGAGGGACAGAACACAGCAGCAATGCAGGCATCTTCATGGAAAATACCCATGGGTTTGTGGCACCAGACCCTTCGGGCCTGGAGAAGGTTCTATTAAGAATGCAGCAATCACTTCTGCAGCACTAGGAACTGCAGCATGTCTGTGCATATCTGTGTCTGTGTGCTGTGTATGTGCACAAGCACATGTAAATTCAAGATATCAGCACTACATACATGATAGGTGACAACAGCTAAAAACATTAGTCTGTGTGAATAACAATAATGAAGGTAGATGAGACCAATTTTGTTTCTTCAGTGCAATTCTAGTGAACAGGCTGACAGCACACTTTAGTCTGATGTTTCTAATTCCTGTTTAACTACTCTAGCAGAAAAAAAAGAAACATTACACACAGTAAAGAGTAGATGGTAATCTCCATGTGGGAAAGCAGAGTTGGCTCTCCCTCATCAAGAGCTGACTTGAATTTCATGCATGGTTTGTAAGTTGTTTTCTTTAGGTGTTTACATCTTACTAATGCTCAAAATATTCTAAAAAAAAAATAATCATTGTGGCCACTTCTCCAAATGGTGAAAGCCAGTCCACTAGTCACAAACAGAAGGTGAAGAATTGGAGCTCCACATTTCACCTTTATAAATCACTTTGAGATGTTACAATAAGCAGGGAGCAGAACACACAGCCCATGACTCAGGAAAGCACTTTAAGCTCATGCTTAGGGGAGATTTAAACATGTGGTTAAAGTTAAGAGCACATGTAAGCACCTTGTCCAGAAAAGAATGACTTGTAAAAGCTAAATCAGGGCTATATGCTTAGTCATACTCAGTATAGCCTGCTTTAAACAAAATCCCAACTGATGCCAGTAAGAGATTCTGCCTAAAAGGCGAATGCTTAGTATGGCCTCAGGATAATAAACTCACTGAAAATGTTCTAAGCACTCATGTATAAATATGAATGACACACATAATATGTACAGATAATATACTTAATATACAATCCATATATCTTCATAAATGCATTCACATATATCATAAAAACGTGGATGTTAATTTGATTTCAGTGTGAATATAAAATATTTTTGATTGTCAAAAAAAGAAATTAATTTTTCATAGGACGGCTGTTGCAATATATGCAAATTCCAGTGTATTAGAAATAAACTTAGGTTTTCTAAAATAAGTAAATTTCCCATGTCAGATGCTGCTGTGGTGTAAAGCAGCATATTTCATTGCCATTTTCTACTGGCTCTGGATGTGAATACATGCTTGCATTCAGTAATTTCTGTAACCAGAGGGATAATGGGATCCTTGACACTGTAATCTAAGCTTTATTAGCCAGGCTTTCCTACTGCTGTTCACAAAGTCTAGCAGCTTGATGATGTGTTTATTGTCTGCTGGAGATTTTGCTAGGAGAGTGGTGTCCACACTTTACACTTGGCTGACCTGCACACTTTATTCCTGTTCTCAACTGAGAATTGTATACCATGGTCTTCCTCAACTACAGTATAGTCCTTTCTTGAATATGTGTTGAACACATACTTCTCAGCAACAGATTTCACCTGTATGTCATCTATTCAGTAGGTTCAACACTTCTGATGTCATTCTGACAGGGTATATGGAACACCGTGCACACAAGCAAATACACCGTGGGCTTCCCTTCGTCAGATAATGGAGGATGGTGCAGAAACCCAGTGGGAGAGACAGCATCCAGTAATGAGCTGGTGTCATTACAGCAAGTCATCCAGCCAACAGCCCTCTCATAAGCAGCCTTTGGAAAAAAACAATAAAGCTGGAGGCAGGCATTGAGCTCTATGAGCCTTTCCAGTAGGACACACATTTCTCACACACTGCAGGTTATAACCCTAGCTTTCTTCAGATTTCTAGCATCTTTGAGAATACTAATTCAGAATTCCACTTAAGATGCTCATTTTAAAGTTTCTCACACTTGATGAATGTGAAGAAATGCAGATTGTATTACCATAAATAAAATCAATCCAAAGTTTGCTGCATATCCAGGTATACGATCGCTCCATGTCAGCTTCTCCTTTTCCTCCTGTGACAAAACACAAAGTAGCAGACATTATAGAACTGTGCAATAGCAAATATTAGAGTTAAGATCTGTTATTGTAAACTTTCTTGATTCCCCTACTCGTGCTGTAATTTTGAAGATGGTTATAAGACTTAAAACACAATATTTTAAAGCAGACTTTAATTTGAGAGGAAAAAAGGTAAGAGGGTAAATAAGACTAAACAGAAAACATCTGTAAAATCAGAAAATGTCATAGGCAACTATGAGTTTAATATTTGGAAAAATGTATCCAGCTCTTACTAAATTTCACAGGATCAGAAGAAAGCCCTGCAGTTCACCTTAGTTTACTTATAGGCAAAGCTAGATTCAACCATTTATTTTGAACTGCTTCTTGCAAAACTTCAGAAGAATGGTGCTTGAGACAGAAATCATTGAGAGAATGTTTACTGCCATTGAATGCAGGCTTTTGTTTAATGGTTACCTTGGCCAAATGTGGAAACTAAGATAATCCTTGCAAAGATATCTCAATCTTTCCCCTGGTACTTGGTCTGTAGCAGAGAGAAACTACAAAGGGAAGCCCCCTCTGCAGTCTCTGCTGCCAATCCTGTTTTCTTCATAGGCAAACATTTCCTCTCTCTTCATTGCATAATTTAAAGCAACTGTGACTGTTGAAATCTAGAATGCTTTTACTCTCCCCTCACCAACCTAACTCTATCTCTAGCAATGTGTACACCTACAGAAGATACATGAAAGTGGATTTACGAAAGAAATACAATTCCCACCTCTCAAAATAGGTTACTTAAAATAATAATAAGATCATTACTTTGAATTAAACTAAAACTATATCATCAAATTAACTAAGGACACAGAGCCAGCTGCTGTTTGCATTTCTGTGAACCACCGTTGCTGTCCCATGGACTCCATCACAATGGAGTTAACCCAGAGTTATTCTGAATTTAAATTAATTTAAATCAGATTAGAATTCAGGCCCAAGTTTTAAAATAAATAATTTCTAAGGCAAAATTGTCCTCAGATAAAAATAAAAATCCGGGACTATTATGCCTTTGTAAAAGGCTTTCCTAAAGTAGCACTAGGAGCACAGTATACACTCCAGGTGCAGAAGTACAGCCATGAATTTTCTCATGGAGTTTTCTGGGATGTGGAATTAGACCGAAGACATGATCCTGTCTACACATCCTCTGCCATTGCGGCGATGCCTCAAACACTGTAGGAAGTAGTATTACTCAGCATCCCCTCTTCTCAGCTCAGCTGTTCTAACAGACAAGTTAAGCATGTTTCCTTTGGGAGAATGCTGGCAGGACCGGGCCATAGCAAACCCAAGCAGAAGCACAAATAATTTGGCCCAGTGTATGCAGTACATAAATACTCCATACAGTACACAAATGGAGTCCATCATGTAGCTGGAAGGCTACTTTAAAAAGCATTTCTGTGAAAGCACAGATGCATTTAATTTCATTTTGGCTTTTAGCACTCAGCAATTAAACAGGACGGAAAGAAGGTTTAAGGGATTATACTCCAAGAAGGCCTGAAGGCCACCATGTCTAACAGCTTCACCACAGGAAAAACACTGAAGCATCAGAACAGCAGAATGAGTTAACACTAGCCCAAGCAGTTAAAGGAAAGAAGAAAATCTTTTATAACCATACTGAGGTGGAAAGAGAAAATTGTGATTTACACAAAAGAGCCAGGAAGGGGCAAAAATGACCAAGAAAAATTACTTCAAAAATCTCTCTAGCAGGAAGAATTTTGGAAAATAATAAATCATAATATAAAGATCAAACCATGAATCACGCTCACCAAATCCTGAGTGGTAAATTGACTGAGGCTTTTCATGTTTGGGGGTTTTTTGCTCAGTATTTCGGGTGACGTAAGACACTGACTGTATTTAGAAACATCAGACAGCGTTCTGACATGATCTACTGGCTTTCCAAGTCAAGAAAAATATCACTTGCTGGAAGACTCCTGGTAACACCTCAGCAACTTACAAGACTCAGAAATCAAGGAATACTTTAAGAAACAGCCCTACTTTTTTTTTTCTTTTTTTTTCTTTTTTTTTTTTTCTTTTTTTTTTGAGTGTGTGTGTGTAGTAAAATAGAACGAACAGTTATAGGAAAGAAGAAGAAAAACAAGGGAAACTGAGCAATGATTGACGTGTACTTTTAGAGATTAATATCAGAAGTTAAGGTGTGCCTAAGCCTACATTTTTAGGCATTAAGAGACAGGGTTAATCCATTTAAGGTCCTAACTTTAGGAGAGTTTAATGACTGCAGTTATTAGATTGTTTGCCCTCTTTAATCTCAGCAAGCAAGTTAAGAATGCAGAAGCATCTAGCATCACCAGTCATTTTGGAAGCTCTAGGTTTAGTACTTGAATATTTGTTTTACATAAACTATTGTTTTTCAAAAGCACTTTGTGTCTGATGAGTTCAATAAAATAAGTTCCTGGAATAAAGATTTAGAAGTACAACTGATTCTTAAAATTTCAGTTTATTACTGGGAATATCTAAATGAAACATGGACTGCCTCCAAAAATCTTACCTTGCTGAAGAGGACAAAAGCAGCCTTGTGGTCTTGTGGTGGGTTGACCTTAGCTGGCTGGCAGATGCCAACCCACCTGTTTTCTCACACTCTCTCCTCAAAAGGATGGGGGAAGCAACAAAGGTGAAAGAGCTTGTGGGTTGAGGTAAAGACAGGAAGATCACTCACCAATTGCTGACACAGGCAAACCAGACTTGGGGAAAATTAATTTCATTTATGTCTACAGTTAGCCAGTGCTCAGGGCTGAACTGTAGCAGTCAGTCAATCACCCAGGGCTCCCTCCCCAGCTGGAAGGAGAACTGGGGGAAAAGAGGAACAGGCCTGTGAGCTGAAGTCTGAACAGATTTAATAGAATAACAAAATTGAGGCAATAACCAACATAAACCATAAATAGTTCTACTCAGCCTGGTTCTCAATGCTGATGGCAGGAACAGAGCACCACCAGCAAGGAGCCTCAGGGAGAGGAGGAGGAACCCCCCTCAGTGAGCTCCCTCCTTTTCTCATGAGCATGAGTGGTGTGGGATACACCTGTGAGTGAGCTCACCTGAGTGGAACTCTCAGCTTGCTCAGGGCTCCTCATGGGGCTGTGCCTGGAGAACCAGGACAACTTATCACTATTTAAAATAGGATGGTGAGAAATAAAACTAAAACTCCTTCTACTTCACCTTCCTGCCAACTTCTTCCCAGAGTCAAGTTCAGTCCTTCATTCCTGAATTCTCTACTTCCCTCCCCAGGTGGTGCAGGAAGATGGGGAATGGTGTGTTGTGGAGTCAATCCATAACAGCTCCTCTCTGCTGCTCCTACCTCCTCACACTGCTTCCCTGCCCCACTGTGGGTCCTTCCATGGGCTGCAGTCCTTCAGGATAAACCTGCTCCAGCGTGGGCTCTCCAGGGGCTGCAGTGCCTTCAGGAAATACCCACCCACTCTGGCATGGGGCCCTCTACAGGCTGCAGAGTGGGTATCTGCTCCATGGTGGCCCCCTCCATGGGCTGCATGGAAGTACCTGCTCCACTGTGGTCTCTCCAGGCACTGCAGGGAAATCTCTACTCAGGCACCTTGAACACCTCCTCCCCTTATCCTGCTCTCACCTTGGTGCTCACAGGGATGTTTCTCACATTTTTCCCCCTCTCTACTTGCTGCCAGGCAGCATTTTACCCTTTCTTACACACACTTTCCCAGAAGTGCCACCATCTTGCTGAGGGGCTCAGCTGTGCCTTGCAGTGGGTTTGTTCAAGCAGCCCCATCCTCTCCTCACTGAAACCATCCCTGCAGCCACCAGTGCCTGGGCACCAGCACCCTCAGCACATCTATGGTGTGGGTCAACAGCATAAGGAAAATCATTGAACACTGAACAAGGCAATGAGGGTTGAACAGAGCTCAGTGGAGTGACAGATACTCCAACGGTGCTTTCCCAATCTTTCCTTGCAATGAATGACACAAAGAGGGATATTAGGAAAAGGAGAGAGGAAGGGTGTGCATGGGAAGGGACAAGTGGATAAAAGAAGGAAGAGAAGATCAGCATGCCATCTAAAGCTTTATCTTTCATGCATGTGCTTCCTGTAACCTTAGGTGACTTTGCCATGAGTTTGCCAGTCCCTGTAGCACTTAGCCCAAGGGAGATCTGAACAACATGTCTGAGTTGCTGTGCCATTAGGAGAAGAATGAAAAAGCAGGATGAAAATATTACTGAGTTACTTAGCATACAGTGCACAAACCAGATTCTGACTTGTAAATCAATACAGCAGGCAGCTGAAAGCTACTTTCTGCTATGGTTCTTGCTAAGAAAACCAGTTCTGTGAATTCACTTGTTATTTTCTATCGCACCTGATTCTACTCTCTGGCAATAGTGCCATCTAGCCGCTAAAAGACTGCACTGTGAGGTATCAAACACACCTTGTCTGTCATCAAAACACTACACTTCCACACTGAAGCACATGTGGTTTATTCTAAATAAGTGTAATTCATTCACAGATTTCTCATTGGATAAAGCACGTACCCCATTCTAATCGATAATGCACACTACAGAACATTGCCCTGACTTCAGGCAGGGGTGGGAAAGCTTTCCTGAGGTTGATGAAAACTCAGCCAAGCAGGCAGGGAATCTACGTGGAGCAGTCCAAGAGGTGTATGCATTTATTGGCATAACAAGATGAAACTGGTCATCTGAAGAACAATCTCAATGACAGACATGTTACATGCGGAATATTCCCCAAGAGAAACTGTATTGCAGGGAAATATATATATGCAGACAGGAAACCACTCAATAGAGATGATATTTTTGTTATGAACAAGACAAATTCACAGAATCATAGAATAGCCTTGGTTGGAAGAGACCTCTAAGATCATCCAGTCCAATTAAATTAAAAGATATGTTTTTAAATCTTTCTTTCAGTTTCTTTAAATACAGTGAGGTATTTGCAACTGTATTGGAGGAAAAAATTGTTGTTCTGGGTGTAGTGATGTGTTCCTGTTGTGATGTTTAGTGTTGTGTTAAATGTGTTCCTTGCAGGAATACAATTTTTTCCTATTAGCAAATAATTTAAAAAAAAAAAAAAAAAAAAAAAAAACAGGGAAAAAAAAAATGAAGCACCGTGTAGGTTTTGCTGGATGGTTTATTTCCTCATGAGTTACCTAACATGGCAAAGATCCAACATGTGCAGCTCTGCATCCTCAGGTGGGCCTCTGAGCTGTGGAAACCTGGAAATATACTGCACTTGGACAGCACCAAGCAGCTTTAGGAAAACAGTTCTATGTTTCTCTGTGAATTCAACCTCAGTCAGTTTGCTCAGATCACAAGTAGTTCAGTTATTTATTTAGATTTTCCCACAAGAGAACGCCTCCTCAAAGCAGGTGTTTCTGACCATCAGTCATGCCAGCTCAACCTGCACTTGGGGAGTAAAGCAACTCCCTTCTGCATCCTGCTTTGTAACTCCAGTTCTGAAATTCAGGCTTTTCAGTGGGGTTGCACCTGGGCAATCCCAATGACTTCACTGGACTTGCACAGAGCTGCAATAATTGACTGGAACTTACTAAAAGATGCTCAGGGAAGAATAGAATCCAGGACCCCTCTCTCTTGACTTCCTAAGGTCTTGCACAGCTAGCAACAGCAAAAAGCTGAAAAATTACATTTCACATAGAATCACAGAATGGTTTGGGTTGGAAGGGACTCATTATAACCCCCATGGGCAGGGACACCTTCCAGTAGACCACATTGCTCAAAGCCCTGTCCAACCTGGCCTTGAACACTTCCAGGGAGGGGGCAGCCACAGCTTCTCTGGGCAACCTGGGCCAGTGTCTCACTGCCCTCACAGGCAAGAATTTCTTCCTGGAGCCAGGAAGCCTGGAGCCTTCTCTTCTCCAGGCTGAACAACAACAACTCTATCAGCCTGTCCTCATAAGAGAGGTGCTCCAGCCCACTGATCATCTTTGTGGTATCCTCTAGACTCGCTCCAACAGCTCCATGTCCTTCTCATGTTGGGGGCCCCAGACCTGGACTCAGTACTCCAGGTGGGGTCTCACTAGAGTGGAGTAGTGGGAGAATCACCTCCCTCAACTTGCTGGCCATAATTCTTTTGATGTAGCCAAGGGTACAGTTGGCTTTCTGAGAACAAAATCCAGAAGTTCATCACCAATTATGCCCAGGAAGCAACAAACAGGTAAATACCATTTTTACAACTGCACTGTTCTTAGTAGAAACAAGGCTTTAATTTGTGTAAAATTCATGCTGCTCATATGATCATCTGAGAATAATAATTCAACAATTATTAAATACAGCTCTTCTGTATTTGCCTAACAACCAAAATATTACCTGTGTATTGCAGGCTCAAAACACAGCTCAATGCACTAAGGGCTCAACTGCAGGCTCAATGAAATGACCTTCTCTTGAAAGGGTGCCGATAATTTTACTTTGGGCATGAAATAAAGGCAAGGAGAAGAGGATACTTCAGAGCTCTGTGGAGGTTAACAGAAGTTAAGAGCCAGAAAATGCCTGCTGCACAGGCAGTTTTGGAAGACAGATGGTTCCAGGATGGTGACACAAAAAGAGGCACAATCAAGGCACATCAACATTTCTGGGATCTTGCAGTGGCCCACAGTGGTAATTACATCTAACAAACTCCTTGGACAAGTTCACGGGACTATTCCAGGCTGTATTAGAGACCACTGGCCCTCAAACATCTGAGAGAGAAAACTGCTGCCACCCTGGGCATCTGCCCAAGCCTCTGTCTATCCCAGTCTGAATCTGTTCCTAGGAGTTCTACCTTCACACTCCCACAGAAGCTGAAAGAGCTCTTTAAGACCCATTAAAAGAGAGAATAACATTTTCTGTGATTCTTACTTAGAAAGCAGTAAGGGCATCTTAAGAGTAAAGATGGCTCTGTTTTGTGAGCAATGTTCTGTTTCAGGCTTGCACATGGAAAACAAACTGCCAAGACTCATTTGGAGCCAGCTGAAGGACTAAAAAACCTTTAATTAAAACCTTTTTGCTGTCTTTGAAACATGCAGAATAACACAGACACTCCAACAGCTTTCAGTGAAGCTGAATGGACACACTCTAAATCATTTGTGGAAGCAATGCAGACCAGAGCTCGGAGACGTGTGTGCAAGGCTCAGTACTAGGATCACAGAAATAGATGGAATTTAAGGCTAAGCAAGGTTATTGTTAACCATCCAGTCTTGGTCTCCTTTGTAACCACAGGACTTCCTTGAGGTGATTTTTGCTGTAAGGCTAATAAGTGTGTTCTAACAAACATTCTTTCTAGAGAAACTTCTAATCACAGCTTGAGCAGTTCTGTGAGGAACAGTCAGTCACAAGCCTTATTAGGTCATTCCAATTGCTAATTATCCTAGCTGTTGAAAATATATGGCTTACTTCCAGGCTGAATTTGTCTATCTGCATCTTCCAGTTTTGGCATTTAGCTGCAACTTTGTTAAGAGCATCTACTGGTGGATTTCTGGGTTTGGCTGTAGGTTCTTACAGACTGTGATCAGGCAACCTCTTGGCTTTTCTGCTAGCTTAGACCAAACAACCAGAATGGCAACAACGTCAAGCCCACAGCTGTGTTTCTTCCTCTGCAATATGATTGGAAACGAATCTCTCACGGGCCACAGCCCTGACACGGGCCACTCACTTGGCCTTTCACATAACAAGGCTCATGAAAGCATGCAGGAGTAACCGAGTCCCTGTGCCTCAAGATAAGACACATGCACATCCCTTCCACAGGGCCAGACACATGATGTGGTGGTTACTGTGTTAGGTGAGGGTCATACTTCCATTCATGGAGCACAAGGAAGCCTGGTGGAAAAGACACTAACCCACTAACCTCTTCTCTGTCAACAGAGGCACTGGCAGAATGGAGGAAAGGATCTGCTAATCCAAGTACTTTCTAGTCCTTATCAGTCTTAACACTGTATTCTGAACTTTCTCAAAGTATATGTGTGTATATGTATCTATATACCACTTAAATGTGTATGTGTGTCTATATATATGTATATCACATATATGCAATGAATATCTTGATTAAAACTAGGTCTGATTATTAAATTAGAACTGAGATATGAGCTACAGTTCACAGACAAAATCTATTATCAACCTTCTCCAAGGCATAATGAATGTGGCCATTTGCCCAGCCATGCCAGTACTGCTGGAATAAGGGTAATCTGCAACGTGCCAACTAGATTTCTTACTGATTTCCCCTCTGCAGCAGCAGCGTGTACCTAGGCTATATCAGGAGATAACTATTAGCTGGAGGGTATGTAGACAGGTAGGGTCAGAAGATCTCAAAATCACATACACATATGACAGTGTTACTGAAAATTCTACCTTCATTTCAAAGATAAAAAAATTAATGCTCCTTGCAGTACTTTCAGGGAAGTATTTCAAGCTGCTTCATTCACTTAGAAATAATGACAAAAGGCTGGAGGTCTGCTATCACTGTAATTTAAATTTGTAAAGCTAGACTTGGTTAATTTAATGCACTATAGTTTATGCAGAAACAGAAATAGTTCCTTTCTCTGCTGTATTTAAAACTTACTTTGCCTTCGATACTCATCTTAATGCATCTAGTGCATTGTGGCATATTGCAATCGTTATTGTGCAAATGGCATTAAGGTGCTTAGTCTTTATATCACTGTTTAAAATCAACTTCTTGATATTTACATATGGTTCAAGTGAAAACTGGCAGCACTTCTTTTTTTACAATGACAGTTTAACATATGGCTTTACAAGTATGAATTATTTATGTAAACTTGAAGCCATTCAGAACATTACTAGAAAAACACTGTAATTTACACAAACAATAGGGTTACGTCTGTAGTCATAAATATTCACTGTTTATCAATGCTTTTTGTAGATGATTAATAAATCATCATGAGTCTGATCCCAAGAAGGCAAAGGGCCAGATGTACCAATACACTTCGACATCTGGTGGGATTTCCAAAGCAACGGGCTGACAGTGGTACACAGGTCTGTCCTAGTAAGGAAGATGGTAGTGGAATTCCACAAATTAAACTCATGGCATGAAGGGACATCCTGTTGCTTCCTCTATTTCCTTTTTAGAGTGTGACTAACTCCTGTACTTCCTTAAAGAAGGTAATGAAATGCCACACATGGCTTTAAAATGTGCTTATATAAATATAGTCATGCACGAGGAAGACAGATTTTAGCCAGGCATGTGCCTACGTTAATTTGTGTGATTATATCAGTTCTATTTGCTTTGAGATTGACTGCATATGGACCTATTGGACATGTTCAACAAAGGGAGAACAAGGTGAGTTTCAAAGACTGGCTTTAGGAAAAAAAACCCAATAATGATCAATACTTATGACCTTACCTTGTTCTGGAGTTAACTGGATTTTCAAGCACTCTGTACCCTGAAATCCAGAGCACCATTATTCTCACAGTCACTCTGTTTTCACACCCTCTTGTAAAGCACGAAGATGGAGAAGACAATAGAATAATAAGTGCAGCCCATTATAAAACACTTCAAATTTGGCTTACACACTGTGAATGATCACACCAATGCAAGAGGAGAGTGAAGTGGTGTAAATTTTAATAACATTTTTAAGTAGGTAATCACAGAATCATAGAATGGTTTGGGTTGGAAGGGACCTCAAGGATCATCTAGTGCCAAACCCCCCAGCCATGGGCAGGGACACCTCCCACCAGCCCAGGTTGCTCCAAGCCCCATCCAACCTGGCCTGGAACACTGCCAGGGAGGGGGCAGCCACAGCTTCTCTGGGCAACCTGGGCCAGTGCCTCACCACCCTCACAGGAAAGAATTTCTTCCTAATATCTCATCTAAATCTGCCCTTTTTTATTTTGAAACCCTTACCCCCCATCCTATCAGTCCATGCCCTTGTAAAAAGTCCCTCTCCAGCTTTCTTGTTGGCCCCTTCAGGTACTGGAAGGGGCTCTAAGGTCTTCCCAGAGCCTTCTCTTCTCCAGGCTGAACAACGCCAGCTCCCTCTGCCTGTCCTCATAAGAGCGGTGCTCCAGTACTCTGATCAACTTCGTGGCCCCCCTCTGGACCTGCTCCAACAGGTCCATGTCCTTCTTACGGATCCCTAAGATGACTGGATATGAGGCCATCGAGAAGACCTCTGGAAAGAGTTCATGAATCTAATAGGGTGATTTGGGATACTCTATTTCCCTTCAGAGACTTGCTCAAAGTCCCCATACCAAGCTGAAGATTTTCTGAACTTCCAGTGCCACGGAAAGTGGATAAGACCCTGTTTCTAAGATAATCCATAAATGAGGTCATATAGCTAAGCTGTGGGAATAGGGGCAGAAACACTTAGGAGAAACTGTGAGAATACACCTTCCAATCAGAGGCAAGGCTACAAGAGAGGCAGAGGTCCTTTCAGGCCTTTCATACAGCATTTTGTTGCCATGAGCCATCTGTGGCTTTAGGCTACTGAAATGTCTTTTGCATCTTGGGGCATCACCACTGCACTGGCCTGTGCAGAAGACTCACGGCTCCTACTGCAGAGCACAGAAGAGCTTAACACTGTCATATAAACAATGCTTATCTACATCCCTTCCTGTTCTGACACTGTCCCAACTACACCTCAAAGTCAAGAAAGCATTTACAGTGATACAGAATCTTGCATGTAAACCCCTTGTTATAACCACATTTCAACAAAAGCTAAGAAAAATAGTTTCTTCTGAAAAATAGCTTTCAGTGTGAAGTCATCGATGTAGTATTTCCTCAAAGTTCCCAGAAATATGTAGACTGATCCTCTCATTTACTGCAACTACTTTGCACTGGACTGCTGGAAGACTTTCAAGGTAGACTCTGTCCAAGGGAAAATTGCTGGGATTTGTTGGGAATCCTTTGTTGACACAAATCTGATATAAAGGCTTCTATTACATGTCCCATTCCTCTGACTAGCATATGGTATGCAGCTGAAATGAAGGTGACAGATATGGCCATCTACACTGCTGGTTTATCTTTGGATGAAGTTTCAGCTAAGTGGCCTGTTATTTGGACAATCAGACCTGTGACAAGCATTCCCTGAAATTTTGGACCTTCACATTATCATTACATACACACACACAAAACAGTTAATGTTCCCCAGTGAGACAAAACAGTACCAAAATAAACAGTCTCCCCAAATTATCTCACTGTGGAGTATAGTCAGTCTCTGAACTTCCCATTCAATCATGAGTTAATGAGAGGAAATGTAGTAGAGAGGCAGAGAGAGAACTTGTCACACTCGTGTTTCATTCTACGTGCCTGGCCTCTTTCAAAAGGCAAAGGGCATGTTTGTTTTTCACCCTTGATAGAACATACATTGTTCACTGGTACACCTGCAGAGACAAGGGAAGGAAGAAAAAAGATCCTTGGAATCTAGAAATACTGAGGAATTCTCCATTATTTGCAGTTATGAAATCAAGACCATGTGCTTTTCTATAATTTTCTGTTTGCTTTAGTTCAATCAGTCGTTATGGATTTGTTGCAGGATTCATTTAGTGAAATTCTATAACTTGGGTAATAGAGGAAATCAGATTATATCAAAATGAAAGCAAAAAAGTATTTAAAAATAAATTTATGTAAAGGAAATACGTGAAGAGTCTTCATGTTTATTGCAGATATGGGGAAAAAGTAAGAAGAGGCTTAAGTTACTGTCAGGAAGACTTAGATTGGACATGAAGAAAATCCTTGGAACAGTAAAACCTTCAATCAGGCACAGGTAAGGCATGGGACAAGTTCCCTGAGGAGGCTGTGGCATCTTCGTTACTGAAGATTTTTAAGAACAGGTTAAAGAAACATCTGACAAACATGACACTGGGTATAGCTGGTCCTGCTTTAGAGCACAGGGGGGGAGCTAGATGTCTTCATGTCTTCCTTCTAATAATTCCTGCTTGCTTTGTTGTTTGGTTTTTTGGTTTGGGTTGGGTTTTTTTTCCTGTGATGTTTGTGGCCTTTGTGGTCTTAAACTCATTTAAACTACTGAGAAATTTCTCTAATTCTTTTTCTTGTTCTTCAGAAAAATATCAAACGCTGATAAATCTCAAGTATTTTCCTCAAATTACAAGCAAGAGAAAATAAGAATTGAAGCATTTACCAGGGGTTACTGATAGGATGTGAGTGAGGTACCATCACACATAAATGATTCTCCCATCATGTATCCACACACTAAGTCATGTGAGCAAACACAAAAACCATTTCAGAGGAACACTGGCTACTGAAGACATGCTCCCTATTAAATGAAAGAGGGTATTTATTACATAATGATTACCTCACAGAAATCTGTCCCTGGAATATAACCAGGAAATTTGGATGTACCAGACCAACAACTTCACAGCAGCCAGTGCCTTGGCACTGAGTCAAGGAGCTAGAGACACAAACTGACCCAGCACCTCACAAAGCTAGTTTCCCTTGTCCATAGCAGGGCAATCCAACAGAGCTACTAACCCACACATTCCCAGTGAAATCTTCTATGTTCACATGACATAAATAGCAAAAGCAAGTGGCCTGTCAAGCAAGTAACCTTACAGACAAGCAAATATATCTCCAATAAGCCAAGATCCTGAATCAATGATCTAAGGCATCCTGTCACTTGATACCAGACCAAAAAAAATGAAATAAAGTGCTAAGTCTACAAAAGCTTGCAACTTAGACACCACTCTAATGACATGATTTCCCAGGGGCCTCAGAGCTCCATGTCCTAAACTCAACCATGAGTACCCAGAGGTTTGAACCTAATAATATCAGCCCAACAAGCTACAGTCCCTCCAAATCAGCAAGGTCACAAAACTTTGTTATCTGGTATTGGCTGAGGGAATAAAGGAAATACCTGATGCCTCAGATATCAGCTCCTGCTTTGGGACTTGTGTTTGCTGAGTAAGCTTCCCATCCTTCTTCTGATGAGGGAGCTGAATTTTCCCTTCATCCTTTAGTTATTCACTAGCCTGTGACTTCTCAGAAACCATAGGACAGAAATGCTGAAGGACATGATGCTCATCTAGAGGCCTTGTAAGCATGAATCCTTCCCATCAAGCCCCACAAACTACACAAAATACACATATATACAAGTCTGTGAGTTTAATTAGTGGGATGTAGTTTCAGGATGGAAATGGATTCTTTCTTTTTTGGAGCTTGTTCTCTGGTCCTTTTATGCAAGGTAATGTAGTGTCCTTTCCTCAGATACAACTGACATCTAAAGCCAAATCTACTACTGCAATTAATTCAAGTTCCCTGAGGCCATGCATATTACATGTACTCTTGCTTTCCTTTTTTTCCAAAATTGTGCAACTACCAGTTTACACAGCTCATGGAATCAGCACTGTGGAAATTTCACCAACTGCAAATAGATGGAGGTATTATAATTGCATCACCTATCTCTTAAAACGCATCAATGTCATTTTTATGATGTTTGTAGAAATGCCAATTGAATCTATAGGATTATAACAGAACTAAGACCATATTTTCATGTGAGTAATAAGATGTATTGTTCTTTCAGAAATAAAACAATTTAAATCCAAATAAGAATGAACAAATTAGCAACAGATTAAGCATCTGGAACCTTTTAAATAATTTGACTAAATGTGCAAGATTATTAAGAAAATATGTGTTTTCTTCTATTGGGATTTATGTCTAATATTTATTTCACCACAGATGAGCTTCATCAGGCAGCAGGAGAAACTGCCAAAAGAAAACAGTTTGCTTGTTTGCTCAATAAATGAACTATTTGTTCTGCATTTTAAAGAAGGCGAAAACTAACACTGTGCTAATCCTGCCAGGCATGGCCTGTGTGTCGTTGGTCAACCAGACCCTGAAATCTGGTTTACAAAGGTCTGGAAGTGATACAACTCTGACAGGTTCAAAGCAGACTAGTGAGCTCAAGGAACTCAAACTTCCAAGTCCAAATTTCCAACACTGCACACTGGGGCATTCAGATGCCCAGCAAGGAACTACAGCTCCCGCTTTCCTTCTACTATCCCAAAACATGGAACCTGAAATATCCAAGGCAGGGGCTCTTCAGAGAAATTACATGAACACCACCCACATTTACCCCTTTCTCTTTTGCTGAATTATCCTATTGTCAGTACCTCCAGGGATGCCAGGTGGCTATTCTTCATGCAAAACAAGTTATTCAGAGATGCTATTCAGTATGGATTGCCAGCCTGTGAATCCAGAATGTCCTTTGGGGACAATGAGTGGGTGGGACGTTTCCCCAGCAATTACAAAAGAAGTTGTGTGATAATTTCTAGCCCTGTGGATTTCTGCTACTCTGGAAATAACCCAGACGCCATAGGCCCCTTAGTCACAGAACTTCTGGAGTGCACATTTTTCCATTCTTGTCTTGTTCCTTAGCAGGACAGATATTTCCTCTATCCTGCCTCACACCAGAAGGCTTTTCTGGAGTGAGGAGCAGTCATCTATGCAGTGGTGTCTCCCAGAAAACCTATTGATGACTTTGTCTACATCATCGCTTTCTTAGCATTCTTCTGGTTGCATTTCTCCACATATACTACGTGGCCTCACCTTAAAGAACCTCCATCAGACACCTCACTCATCCTTATTGTCCTGGTTCCTCAGGCACAGACCCATGGACCAGAGTAGCCCCGAGTCAGCTGAGTTCCACTCAAGGCAGCTGACTCACAGGTGTATCCCACACCACTCCTCATGCTCATGAGAAAAGGAGAGAGCTCATTGAGGGTGGGGTTGTTCATCTTCCTGGGGTTTACAGAATCATAGAATCACCATGGTTGGAAAGGACCTCCAGGATCATCAAGTTCAAGCTTTATCCCATCATCTCCCTAACGACTAGACCATTAGACCACAGCCTCAAGTGCTTCACCCACTTATTTTCTGAACACCTCCAGGGACGGTGACTCCACCACCTCCCTGGGCAGCCTGTTCCTCCCTTGTGATGTTCTACTCCTGCTGTTGGCATCAAGGACCAGGCTGAGTGGAACGCTGTATAGTCTATGTCAGTTGTTGTATCAGTTTTGTTATCTCATTAAATCAGTTTCTACTTCAATTCACAGGCCTTCTCCCTTTATTCCCCAATTCTCCTTCTCAGCTGGGGAGGGAGCATCGGGTGGTAGAACAACTGCTACAACTTAGCCCCAGGTACTGGCTAAACAGACACTTATCTAATCCTACTTCATCTGCAACATCAGCCTCTGTGTCTTTTTGCAAAGGTCTCTGTCTTTGCTCCCTCTCTTTCCCAGTCTTCCTGCTCTATTCAGAGAATCACATGTTCCACTTTAATGCACAACTATTCTCTTTCCTCTCTTGTAATCTGGGTGAGATCATAAGGATAGGAACAATGAAGAAGATGGACCAAAGAGTTAATCTCAACCTGAAAAAGGGGTCAAAAGGTCTATTCTGAAGAGGTGCCAATAAAAAGTTAGGCTTCATAGGTACTTAAGCAAGCTAAAAAGGGCTATAAGTGATTCTTTTTCTTCCTCCAATAAAAGCTTTATAGCATTTCAGGAAAAGAAAAAAGAAGGAGGGAGATATGTCCCAAATCAGATGAAAAGCTTAAGTGTTTGTTTTCAAAAGTGTTTTTAATTACTGTGAACCAAATGTTTTACGTCAACAATGTAAAATATTTTGTTTTGATTTATTCTATTTTTAAAAAACCCTCTAACATAAATTGCATTTTAAAAGAAAAAGTCGTTTAATAACAGCACTTGGAAACTCCTCACTCCATAAAAGTTGAACTAAGATATTTCATTAAAATCAAAACATGCTTTACAAAAAAAATATCTTGAGTAAACAATATTTTCCAGTGGAAAGGGGTTTCACCTCTATAATTTTTTAAACATTTCTGCTCTCAATTTTCCTCCAACACAGTACCAAGAGGTGTCTATAGAAGGAAAATGTCATAGGGGGACTTCTGGTGTTCCATGCTCTGTGAATACCCCACTGTTAATGCTTATCATGCATGCCATGTGTTGCCATGACTCCTACTGGAAATGCTAAGACTCTTCATTGTGCATACTTGCTGGGATTGAAGGCACAAAATACTTCTTCGGCTCACATCACCCTGAAAAAAAGGTTTGACAGACCTGCAGTCTGTGCTTTTTTTGCACGCAGACACACTTCACTCAACATACTCCATCTGCTTCAGCAGCTGCTGGTGAAACAATCACTTCAGAGAGCAATGAGAACCTGTGAGGACCACTGCATCTGAAGTGTTTCCTACCTGAACCCCAGGCCGAATCTCACTGGTGCAGCACTATGTCCTTCTACACCTTGTAGCTTTGGGAAAGACTGTCTTGCCCTTGACTAGGTCTCCCAAAGGTGGAGGTAGTATAGCCCTGGGCTGTATCATTTTTGATGTTTATATCCGGATAGAAAAACAACGAGACATTAGGGAATGTTGTTCAGATGTTTCTTTGCTTTCTGATGCCTGTTTGCCTTGAAGAGACTGTTTAGTAAGCACATAAGATGTAAGAGGAAGGAAAGGAGAACTTGCAAATAATTTCTCCCGAATTTGTGCATGCATAATAGCAACATACTGAGCAAAAATTCAGCATTTGCAAATACAGACATATTTTCTCAGAAAAATAATTTTCAATCTTAATCAGAAAAAAAATAGTCTCTGTACCACCACAGTATATATCCATATTTGTATAGAGAAGCTTGAAAGAAAACCAGCAAAAAGTCAACCACATACAACAGTAATAAAAGACTAAGTATTATATTTTTATCATAACTATATTAAGAAAAAACATCTTCCCAAACATTTGTAATGACAGAGAGAAGGAACATACAGTTATAAAGCTTATATTTAAGTTCTATGGATTCAAATTCTATGTCTTATCAAAAATAAATAGTACTGCAAAGGCCCAACTATGGCTGAAATTCATTGTTGTGCTCTTCAATAGAGGAGTCCAGTCATTACATTTAAAGTCTAAGCTGTAACACTCTTCTAAGAGAACTAGAACTTCTGTGTTCAACTTGAGTTGTTTTAAATCAGCAGCTGTTTCATATACCATGCACTGTTTAATAATTCAGCACTTATTCTGTTAATGCAAGTTCTAACTGAAACCAGAGAGTCCTGAATATTCAGAGGCTCACTCGAGATAAAGTTATGTTCAATGACACTGACACAACCCAAAAGGAGTGCACTGGGACAAATACTTTCACCTGCAGGTACACACCATGCTATTCCATAAGCTGATACGCAGAAAACTCAGCTGTGTCACAATCGTTTTCCCTCCCATGTGTTACAATCCAGAAAAACAGAAAGACACAGCAATTCATCTGGCTGGTGCTTTCATACTCTCGCATACGTGGTATCAAATCATGTTCTACTACTGTCTGTGGGATTTGGAGTCTTACTGGATTCCCTGCATGCAGGAGGATCCATGCTTTGCCTAGCCTCTATTCATCATTTGGCCATTATATAGACAGATAGCCACAGAATACTACTATTCACCTGGAAGCATCTCCTTAATTTTTTTTATGCTTTCATAGTTAGCAGAATCTGTAGCCTAAAGTAACAATTAACCCTCTGAAGAACCTCTGCTGCAGAGCTCATGCACATCACAATAATTGCTACATCTCATGACCTTTTGGAAAGAGCACTATGAACTATGATATCATACCTCATCTGAAGGAAACCTTTAGTCCATGTGTAATAGTTTAGTAACACTTGGATTAATAAAGAACTGTACCCTACGCCTAATGCTTGACATAGGAAAGGTGTAGAGTCAGCAAAATGTTAATTGTAATAAGAAGTGTCTTTTCACAGTACCAGCCAGCTGCTCATCCATCTGCCTAATCACTACACTTCTCAGTTGTACTAGATATGTTTCTGCTGCTTCCAGATAGAACTGTAAAAGCTGAGCACTAGGGCACAAGTGAGAGACTTGGGCTGTTTAACACCTATGCCAAAATATTGGCATTAGGCAAAGAAACACACAGAATGCTCGAGCACAGGAGCAGTCTCCACACCAGAATCACACACTGGGGAAGAGGTGAGAAGCTGCTGGAGAGGGATAAGAGCTGTGGCCTCATAAAGAAATAACAAAGCAAATACCAGACAGCCACCTCTGAGATGGTCATTCACAGCTCTCAGCAGCTACCAGCAAGTTTTCTCTAAGACAGTTAAACATGGATTTAGAAGAACTTGCTATGAGGGCAGCAAGAAAGACCACCAACTGGTACAGAAATGTAACAGTAAAAAATCCAAATTTTAAAAACTTTCAAGTCAACTTTCTTAAACACTACAAAATTTTGGCTTTATCATTTTTATATTTTACTGTCCTTATGGTTTTGGAGTATTTTTACTGTTTTCTTCCTCATCAGCATACCTAAGAGTAACAATTTAACAAAATGACATTATGCTTCCCAGTTATTCACACTATTTTGGGAAATAGGGCTTTTAAAAATTATTAAATATGCTGAGGTATGCAATAAAACTTCAAGAGTTCATAAACCTGGAAATTTATTGGAGGATCTTACAGATGCTGATCCTTCATGGCCAGATTAGATCATGCTTTGGGTGCAGTGTTGCTGCTGACCCAGCAGCTCATTCCACCTTACTGCCTTTAACAGTCTGTAGGTCATATGAATGCTACAGTGGCTTAGTGCTAGAATGTCCAATTTACCATTCTCTTCCTTCAAGGCTTGAACCTGGGCTGTGACAGTTATAGATGCTGAAGCCCTGGGAAAGGAGCCAGGTCACTGGAGTACATCCTTTCCAACCCAAAGCCTTCAACAGAAAACTTTTTTTTTTTTTTTTTTTTTTATGAGTGCATTTTGTTGCTGTACTGGTGTTAGTGGGTTCTGTCTTTCAATTTGATTTGTATGCATATGTTTCAAATGATACTATTAAAAGGCTTCTTTACAAACAACTGAGCCTGACCTAATGAGATCGTTCTCAATGAGGCAAAATGCAGGGAAACTAACAGGGAGGTCCCTTGTGCTTCAGGAATACAGATGAAGGGATTACAGCTGTCACCCAAAATCAGAGTTGAAGAGCAGGGAAAGTTTCATTCTACTTTCTTTCTTTTACCCTGCATTCACACACTCAGGCAAACCAGAAATTAGCTCACAGATTGCTAGGACTTTAGATCCTTGGACTTCCAGTTCAATACTCAGATTATTACGTACTCCCCTGAGCTATGGACAATGGGAAAAGGCTCCTGACACTTTTCCACACATAAGCCAAATGGCAATACTGTGCTTCTAAACACATACCAATTTGTTCTGAATATGTTCACCCTTTCTACTTCTATAAAGAAAAATAGTGCACCAGAAATTCAAATTATTCTTTAACATTCTTTTCTTGATGAAAAAAATCTGGGCCATGCGTGCTCTGTTTTCTCTTTCTTCCATTTTGCCAAGGGCTGCTGTCAAAATCTTTATCTTTGCTGCTGCAAGAGCCAACAACTCCAAGTAAAGCATCTACAATTGGTTTACATTTTCTTTGTAAATACATAACAAAAGAGAACAGAAAATGTCTTTTGGCATTTTATCTACCATTTTCATGCCAAAATGTACAATTTAATAATATTCATTTAGTTTTTAAATGCATCAGGGCTTGGGAGGAAATTTGAATTACCCCAACTTACGATAAGTGTAAGTTTGATTTGGCTAAGTGCTGAAAATGGAGCTGAATGCTGTTGAATATAGAGTTAGAGTTGGTTTGTGCTTCTCCTGAGTATTTGAAAGCAATACTGGAAGTAAAAACATATAATTATAATCAGAATAAAAGGTGGTCCTTGGTTTTTGTTCAAAGCTATTTTATCCTGCTTACAAAAAAAAAAAAAAAAAGATTAAAAAAATCATCTTTCGAGTGCACGTATGCATATCCTTATGTCAACAGAACATCCTTCTAAAGGCAAAACTTCATTCTGTCCCTTGAAATTCCATTCTATTGGTTATAAATAAAGAGAAAGAAATAGTGATTCTCCCCGAAGAGTAGTGCCATGTGGAAAGAAGAAGGGCAAAAGGGCAAAATTCTCTCAGATAACAGGGATGGAACAGCAAGATAGCAGTTACCTAAAAGAGAAACCTCTCAGTGTAATAGTAACTACAGGGAGATGATTAATTGTGGTAGAAATCTCTCTGAGTTCCACAGTTCAGATGTGATACTTGCTAGGAAAGGTTTTGCAAATATATGGTTTTGCACAATACAGAGCAACCAATGATAATTTCCCTCCCAAGTGAGGAGGCAAAGCACAGAGAATGCGCACCAGCAAAACCTCTCTTTGCAACAGCAGGATCATATCAAACTAACTCAGGAGGTTCAGGTACCCTGTGGAGATCTAAGGATCCAATCTAATGCTGAAGCCACAAAAAGCCACTAGCAATGTAATGAGACCGTAAGATCAGCAGAAATAAAGTTCCACACAGAACAGTGGATCCTCTCTTACAGTGAAGTGAAGGGCACGATTCCACAATACATGTTGTTAGTGTCAGTGAAAACAAAAAAACCTGTCACTGCCATCAATCAGATTTTGCTGTGCTGTGTGTCGTTAGCTGATTTAGTGTATCACACTGCAGAAATGTAGACATGTGTTAATAGCTATCAAAGTATATAGGTATTCCTTGGCTTCCATTAATGTGACTGAATAAAACAAAACATTTCTTTAAAAACAGGTCCTTGTACAGAAAAGGCACAAGGGACCACCACACAGTCAGACTGGGGACTGTGGTCCACTAGCTAAGTGTGCTACTTCTGGTAGAAGTAACCAAACATATTTACTCATTTCATAGAAACAAAAGAAAAACACACTTGACACACCAACTTTCCAGGATAACGTATGACAGTCTTGTCACAGAAAATTACTTACACACCTGTAGTTGGCAAATGCCTGCTAATTGGACCCAAACATAAAACTCATCATTAAAATGTACTGTGTGAATTGAGAACATCTTTTGTGGAGCTTTGGATTGGTAACTGGATAACTTGCAAACCTGGTTGGATTTTTTTTCAGTGAAAGAGCTAATATGAATAACATCAGCTCAATTAAGAAATAAAGAATGTTTAATTTAAGAAATTACAAAATTCTACTAACAAGAGATCAAAATTTAAAGTCTTCATTGCCAAAAGTATAAACAATTCTGGAAATTCTGAATCATAGTTTTTCATTTTATCTTCACTTTTTATAAAGAAATTCCTTCCCCCAGAACGTGAAAACTGAGGAATGTAAGGCATAAAGTGTGAAGTTCATATGTGGAGGAAAACCTTCATTATTCACTGACAATTTTGGTTTGTTTGTTTTTCTTTCTTTTCTTATACTGCAACATATGCAGCGGGTCAGATTTTGATTTCAGTTTCACATATGTAAATTAGAAGGACTTTCAAATAAGCCTTGTGAGTTACTCCAGATTTATACTAGTTTAACAGAGATCAAGACCTTGTTCAGAAATGGTGGCTTACATCAATCAGGAACAGGCTGGGACAATCAAAATTAATGGGACAATTACAGTTCACATGCACATAAATTGTCCCTGATGATAGGAACCTGCAATTTCAGGAAAGCCAGTATATTCCTCATATAATTTTAATGTTCATTACTACTCGAGTTTAAGTCCAGTGGAGAACTCTGCAGTGAAATTACTGTGATTTTGACAAGCAGAGTGAAGGCTGATGGCATGCACAAAATGCTTAAGCAGAAGCATAAGTATGTGCCTGAATATGTGCAAAATACAAACTCCATTTGCCAGAAGCAGGGATCTGGAGACAGCATCTAGATTCAGACCGGCACATGTAGGCCTGCTACATCTGCAGGGATGGTCTTAACCTCAAGAAAACAAATGAATATTTTAAGAAGAGGATCTTCTGTCAACTCTTCTTAAAAGTGCATATCCTCTTCCTATGCACGCACACGTGCACAAACATGCTGACACATGAGCACATACGCACAAGCATACATTTCTAAAGGTATCCCAGTGCTGGTTACATATGATAGTAAGGCTCTTTTTAAACAAGCTTTCCATGCAGAGTAAAAAAAGCATTTCAATGATGGAGGAATGGTTTTATACTCAGTTTCTCCAGTGATGACTTTTATACCGTGGCATAGTAAGTGATTTTGCTTGCATCTTCTACTAGTGGAACTGTGCCATCCGGAGGGACCTGGACAGGCTGGAGAGGTGGGCCTGTGCAAACCGCATGAAGTTCAACAAGGCCAAGTGCAAGGTCCAGGCTGGCCATAGAATGGCTTGAGACCAGCCCTGAGGAGAAGGACGTGGGGGTGTTGGTTGATGAGAAGCTCAACATGAGCCGGCAATGTGCGCTTGCAGTCCAGAAGGCCAACTGTGCCCTGGGCTGCATCAAAAGACGTGTGGCCAGCAGGTCGAGGGAGGGGATTGTCCAACTCTACTCCACTCTTGGGAGACCCTCCCTGCAGTACTGTGTTCAGTACTGTGACCCTCAACATGAGAAGGACATGGACCTGTTGGAGTGAGTTCAGAGGAGGCAATGAAGATGATCAGTGGGCTGGAGCATCCCTCCTATGGGGACAGGCTGAGAGAGTTGGGGCTGTTCAGCCTGGAGAAGAGAAGGCTCCAGGAAGACTTTAGAGCACCTTCCAGTACCTGAAATGGCTACAAGAAAGCTGGAGAGGGACTTTTTACAAGGGCATGGAGTGTTAGGATGAGGGGTAACGGTTTCAAACTGAAAGACAGTAGATTTAGAATCATAGAATCATTTTGACCAGATATTAGGAAGAAATTCTTTCCTGTGAGGGTGGTGAGACACTGGCCCAGGTTGCCCAGGGAAGCTGTGGCTGCCCCCTCCCTGGCAGTGTTCCAGGCCAGGTTGGATGGGGCTTGGAGCAACCTGGGCTGGTGGGAGGTGTCCCTGCCATGGCAGGGGGTTTGGAACAAGACGAGCTTTAAGGTCCCTTCCAACTCAAACCATTCTGTGATTCTACAAATTAGCGCTGTATTAAAGTACAGTGTGGTTTCTGAAAATGACATCTTGAAGTTGTACCTAATGACTGATTTGTCATTTTTTGGCTCATTTCTACATTGTCGTTCAATCTTCCTGTCATCACCTCTGGCTATAAGCCATATTCATCTTGGTTTTGCTTCTGCTACAATTACTAAATATATCTCCACTTCTCATTCTAAGTTTTATGATTCCCATGGCTATTGCCTTTCAGAGTCCCTACACTTTAATTCACAAACAAATCCAGAAATTTCTTTTCAGACATCTCTCCAAACATGCAGAAACATTAACAGGTAAAAATAAGGCTTAAGTGGGATCCCCAGATAATATCACCCAGTGAAATTCCTGTGTCCGCTACTCATGGAGAACATGGTAACACCTATGTAGCTCCATGTATTCAAACAGCACTGTAGCATCTCATACAGACCGTTATCTTATCAATAACATCTTGAGCCAGACAGGCTCCCTTTCAGCCACCAGTACCTCAAATTTTCCACATTTTCCACATTTTCCCTTCTCTTCCAGCCCACAGCTCAATTAACAGCCGTTCATTAAAATTCAGAAAGGTCTTAACACCTTCCCATAAGCACAGAGTGATCACTTGTCACATTATACAATGTTCCCCTACTGTTCCATACAAGAAAATGGGTTTTATTTCTCTTCACCAGCCAGTACTGGCTGTAGAATAACATAGAGCAAGTAATTACTTCTTCCTAAGGAAAATCTGACTAAGGAGAGGTGTGCTAGCCAAATCTTCATGGCAGAGACATGAAGCAATGCCATAAACCCTAGTGCAGATCACCATCAGAGACTACTATAGCTTCAGACTCATCAAGCTGAACAGACTTCCACAGTCCAAAAAGAATTATGTGCACATAGAAGGAAAACAGTCTTCCTTCTCTGCCTCAAATAATAAGGGGCAGAACAACACTGCTTACACCCCACCATATATTCATAATAGACAAACTGGAAGCCAGCACGGCACATGGGAAAAAGACAAAAATGGGTTTTTTAAGCAGACTGGCCCATCTGAGAAGCCTCTTAAGATACAGCCCCATCTGCAAGCTACACATGCCTGCCTGCTTTTTAGAAACTTCCTATCCTCAGCTTGCTGGACCATGGTAAAAATTAGGCAAAATGGACAGTGGTGAAAAACAGCTATACTTTTTCCATACTCTTACTGTTGTTGTTAGAGAATGCTAAATTTTAGTTCACTTCAACAAAAAATTTTTCAGCCTTCAAACAGAGGGAGAAACCCACTTCTGTACACAGACCCCTTTGGTATCTCTCTTCATGTTCTCCACAGCAAAAGCAAAACAGGTTTGACACCTTTATTTTCTTTAAATACACGAGAAGAGAAAAACCAACAAATCAGCAGAGTACCATCCAACTAAAAGAGTGACACCAATTTGAGGGGTTTGGCACTGTAAACACAAAACTATGTTCTTATTTGTGCCACATCACTCAAAAGTACTGCCAGTACTTGCAGTCGTCACCAGAAGTCTACCTACAGTCTGAATTATTTAACCAAACATATGAAGAAAACGTTCCAATTTTAACTTGTAGGGTTATTATGAGATAAAATAAATTTTTGCAAAATATAAATATGCAAACCAGTTTACTATGAGCCCATGAAGAAATACTATTTATTTTACCTTAAGACACAAAGAAGATGCATTGGATGTTCCAGAAAAGAGTAGATATACATTAGTAATACTTTTATATTTTGTGAAGCCATATATTCAGGTTTACTGAATACTAAGTATGTATTTAATTATTCAGCTTTAGAATACAGTATAAACCCAGATTAAATTTCTGGGGCCCTGACATAGTTTTTAAGCATGAATTGTGGAGCCATTCAGTGAGAGAATGTCAATGCTACAAACATTATCTTGCATTATCACTGTCTAACCTTTCCAATAGTAGAAACATCTAAAGGAGATTTCAGTACAGAAATGGAAAACAAGACTCATTATGACATTACTTGGCTTCTTTTTAGTGTTCACTTGTATGATCTTAATGGAATACGATCCTTATAAATTTGTTCTTAATGTTCACATAAAGTAAAAAGGTAATTATGCACTTTAACTCCAAGATAATTCACTGCCAACATATTTTTCATACAAAATCTTTGAAAATATAGACATAAAATACTAATAAGAACTATTCCCCCTCTTCTACTTCTGAAAAATTCCACATTCTCAGAAACACCCCTATAAAGGAAGGCCATTGAGAAAAAAGCTTACTCAACTAACTTTTAAAGGAAAATCTGAAATCAATACATTTGAAATCAAATGCATATTGATTTTGCCATTTTCCACTTCAAAAATAAACTGGCTCAGTAAATTACATGAAGCTCTCAAGTCTTGACACAATCCTTAATCACAGAATCAGAGAATGGTGGGGGTTGGAAGGGACCTCCAAAGCTCATCCAGTCCAACCCCCCTGCTAGAGCAGGATCCTAGAGTAGATCCCACAGGAACACATCCAGATGGGTTTAAATGTCTCCAGAGATGGAGACTCCACAGCCTCTGGGCAGTTCCAGTGCTCTGTCACCCTCACAGTAAAGAAGTGTTTCCTTATGTTAAGACTGAACCTCCTGTGTTCCAGTTTGTGCCCGTTGCCCCTTGTCCTGTCACTGGACACCACCCAGAAGAGTCTGGCCCCATCTTCCTGACACCGCCCTTTAGATATTGATAAGCATTGATGAGATCCCCCCTCAGCCTCCTCCAAGCTAAACAGACCCAGCTCCCTCAGCCTCTCCTCAGATGGGAGATGCTCCAATCCCTTCATCACCTCAGTGGCCCTGTGCTGGACTCTTTCCAGTAGCTCCATGTCCCTCTGGGACTGGGGAGCCCAGAACTGGACACAGCACTCCAGATGAAGCCTCACCAGGTGTTTTGCCAATTAGTAGGCCCAGTAAAAAGGACACAGCCAGCAGCAGAACAACAATCCAGTACGTAGGTTCTATTTCACGTAAAGGGGTCAGTATATAGAGGATTGCTGGGGGTACAAACAAGTCAGATAGATCACGAATAACGGACATCAACCCCAGCGACCCCAGGAATGACACAATATCGCTCATAACAGATGGAACAAACAGAGACACAAGATAACCCACAGAAAAGATGGGAGACAACCAGGAGAACAAGGCGGTTACATATGACAGAAGTAACCCCATGTTGCCTCCCCACAAAGCCCGCATTTGTACGTGCCAGACCTGACTGCGATCCGGTTGCATGAGTGGTCAGGAGGTCCTTCCCCAACAGGAAACTCTGTGAAGTGCATCCACTCCACAGACAGACTCTCCAACCCTTCCTGCAAACGGGCCCAGCTTTTATCCCCAAACAGGACACCTGGCACTTGTTACCAAAATGCAGGGCACCTGGGGCTTGTTTACCCAAGGGCTCTCCTTGCAAGGCCGGCCACACCCTGGAGGAAAGCCAAAAGGCAAACTCATCCCCTCCTCTTAAAGGGCTGTGGGAACCACCATATGTCAACCTTAATTCAGGGCTGGGGGTTCAGACCCCAGCACTTCACCAGCGCAGAGCAGAGGGGGAGGAGAACATCCCTCAACCTGCTGGCCACACTCCTCTTCATGCACCCCAGGATGCCACTGGCCTTCTTGGCCATGAGGGCATTTTGCTGGCTCATCGATCTAGTTCCTTCTATGTCTGGTTAATTTTACTGCTATGACTAGTCTCCAGTTAGCAAGATCAGTTCTGGTGGTAAAACTACACACCTGCAAAAGCCTTTGGAAATCTTCAATTTTTAATATTCTTTCTTCAGAATCTATCTTTGATGAAAATCTGTAACAGTTATAGCAGCTGTACAGTCACCATCGCTAACAACCTGACTCAAAGTCAGGTGAAATGAAACAATACCCCTCACTTTGATGGGCTTTGGCTACAGAGTAATTCCTACTGAACAAGGTAAGGCCAGTAACTTTTAGTACGTGGATAATGATGGTTTTAATGCCCTGGAAAATATCATTACAAATATCTAATTTTAATACTGTGATAAACACAGATGCTGTGTGTCTGCTTTGAGGATAAAGCTTTCCTTAATGCTCTCTCATGCCAGGACCTTGTCTTGCAAGCTTTCCATTTGTAACTCTCCCTTTGACTTCAGTAAGGGCTCTGGAGAAAGGAATAGCATAATCAAGCCCTTAATCAAATTTATTAAAATCCTGATGATATACAACCCAATTAAGGAATACCTCTCCATTCCATAAGAGCTTTTTACATTCATTATAAAACATTTTCTTCCTCACCACATAAAACTTACTGCATGCATTGCCATCTGTCAGTTTGAAGTACTAGCCTTAGAAATGAAAATGAGGTAATTAAATCTACAAGCTATTGCTGATTTAATAATGAAAAGATAATGCTAATTGGCTGAAGAACTTTCGACCAACTTTCAATCATGCTCTCAGCCACATTGTGAAAACCACAGCAATATTGTGATATGCCAGTTTCTAAAAGTAGGATCTGCCTTATTTCTTTAGCTGGTACAGTACTTCCCTCAAGTGGTAACCGTATTTCTGCCTGTTTTGAAGTTTCCTGTATGGTATCAAAGCTTTCCAGGTTTACCCAAAGGTAAAAATGCATACCATGTCTCCTAACCATCTTGCATTCTATATTATTATGGAGTCAACTTCTTTTCTTTTTCTTTTTTTTCTCTTTTCCCCCCTACTGGTCTGTGTTGCAGCTGCTTTGTTTCAGATGCAAGATCTTTTAATCATGTCAGCCACAGTCCTATGCCATGATCATTATCAGCACATCTCTTTTTTTGGATACATATGACACATTTTAGAGCACAACCTCCCTTGCTTCTGGTAAACTGAACCTCACAAGAGGCAACTCACCAGTCCTGACATGATCCCTAGTCCTTACCTTCCTCCTTACACCTTAATTCAAGTTTGGACGATCTAGACAAAACTCTGCAAGTTTCTGATAGAGCTCCATTTCCAGAAAAAGAAAAGTTACTTAACAGTTAAGCTCTGCATAGTTAGAAATTTGAGATTTTCTACATTGATATAATCTACCCTCTTCTCTCTCACTTATGATCTTCTGTTTTACTGTTTTCAGCCAGACTACTTCTACACCTTTAGTACCAATCAGATATGACTCAAAAGAGATTGGGATCAGTAGTACAAAGTCCAACTGGCAGCAGTGTCCTTCAAAGGCTGATACTTGTGCAAATATTGTTTAATACATTCATGAACAGCCTGGATGTTTTGACTCTTCACAGGTTGCAGATTATAACAAACTGGATAAAGTGATTCACACTCTGAGGAACAGGGCTGCTATTCAGGAAGACCTCAGCAGACTGGAATAGTGAATCAATAGAAACTCATTAATTCTGCAAAGGAAAAATCAAAATGCTGCACTTGGATGGAATGCAGTGGTATGGCCTGTGGTCCAAATGGTAGAAACGAGTTCTGCAAAAAAGGATCTGGTGGTTCCCCTGGGCAACAGTTTGAACACAACTCAGCAGTGCATCCTTGCTGAAAAGAAGGGCAACCACATAGCAAAAGAATAGCCAGCAGGTCAAAGAAAGTCTTTCTCCCACTGCATTTAGCTCTTCTGAGACTGAACCTAAAGACCTATGTCTGGTTTTGGACTCCTTAGTAGAAGAAAGACATTTATATACTGGAACAAATTGAGCAGAAAGCCATGAAGACTGTTACAGGGATGTAGCTCTTACATAGAAGGAAGGGCTGAAAGAAATGGACTTGTTCAGTCATAAAGAAGAGGCTGAAGATGCTGTTGTTGTAGACAACTTTCTAGAAGGAGACTACAGGGAAGAGAGAGCCAGAATGTTCTTGCAGATGTAGAGTGATAAGTTGAGAAGCAACAGACACAATTTACAGCACGGGAAATTGTGATCAGGTATCAGAGATCAGAGAAAAGCTCTTCGCAGTGAGGTCAGTCAAACCTTACAGTAAATTCCTCAGAAAGGTTGGAAATCTCCATCTTTGGAGATTTTCAAAACTTCACTGTACAAGGCCTTAAGCAAACTGTTCTAAAGTTGGCCTTGCTTTGAGCAGGGGAATGCACTGGAAGATTTCCAGAGATCCTGTCTAACCTATCCTACGACTCTGTGATTAATTTTAATAGCATAACTAGATTATCTTTAATACTAGCCCTACTGAACAGTGCCCACACTTCTTCATTCCATTTTCTTCTCTGTATATGTGCATCTACAATTGCTCTGCATTTTTTCCTTTTATTTTTCCCTTTTTAAAAAAAAATTCCTTTACAAAATTTAGCTCAAGCTTCATTTTTGGTAATTACTTTCTATGCAGATGACAGTGCAAGATAACACAGAATAGTAAGGAGTTAAATAAAGGTCTTATCAAGCCATTGTGAAGGTGTTGTCATTGGGTTTTGCTGTAAGTTCTAGTTGGTCTGATTTACCTCTTTCTAAAATGTTCCCTATTCATTCACTAAAAGGTCAAAACACAAAATAACAAGCTCTTTCATCCTAGAAGTGTTAGCTAACACCTGCTTGGCCTGTTTCTTCTAGAGGTCAGCATATGATAAAGAAGCAAAATCTAGCAACTCATAACCTTAAAAGGGAAAAAACCCACACCTAAACCAAAACCAACAAAAAACCCCAACAAAACAAACAACCACCAGATTTCTGGGCTTTCTTTCATCAGTGGAGCATTGCTTTGCTGCTGCCATAGTGGTGCACTGCTCTGACTGTTCATTACCAGTTTGCCATCACAAGGTGTTTCAGCACCAGGCTCCAGGCTCAAACAAAACCTAACAAAAGAAGCAGAGTGCAGTAGCTTGGAGGGGGAACAAATATTCCTTATACTACTCACTTAAAAGCAAAGGACAATATAAATCCCATTCTTATGAACCATAAATAAGGCAAATACAGAAAACTACATTTTAAATGTGATGTATTCGTGCTGTGACATATTCTCCCCAATGGCTCTGGAACCTGTCAGTGATATGGGTATGTCTTCACCTCATATGGGCAACAGCCACTGGCCAGACAAAAGAAAGGCCAAAGGATCCCAAAAATGGTCTCACTCCAGTTGTTGTCTCTCAGGTTCAAATTTTTGAGAAGGGGTCATTCTTTCAGTCCTTGCATAAGAAAACTTCAGAGATGCTTTTTGAAAAGGCACAGCTGGCCAGATTTTCAAAAGTGCTCAATTCCCTGTTGAGCTGTTGCTTTTACTAGTCCCAGTGGGAGCTATTGGCTGTTAAGCCCTTTTGAAAACATAGACTTATATAAAATTAAAACAAATTGAATTCAATTTACCCTCTGGCCTGCATTCCTGAGAGCTGTGGTTAGTGTTATACCTTAAGCTTGTGGATCAATGAGCAGCATCCCTCCCTGAGAGAAGCCCAACTGTAGACCCTCTGAGACTGTCAGAGGAACAGATATCCTCCACAAGAGGTCATCTCCTAGCAGCCACCTCTGCTGAATACCTGGGCTCCAGCATCAGCACAGTGCATCTGGTAGTGGCTCAAGGTTTCTCTTTGTTATAAAACTGCAGCCAGTGGACTTGGCTGGCTTGGCAGTGAAATGCTTTGGCATGCTGTATGGACTCCAATTATTTTTCAGCTGAAATAGAGCATAATCCTTAGTGAGTTTCATTGCATACTGCTAAATCATTGCACTGGGCCACTCCTCAGGGCTGTTTCACATTTAGTTTGAATGCATGCAGAACAGCACCAGGTCTGTACAAAGCTCCAGGAGCAAAATGGGAAACCTGGAGAAACCTGGGACTCTCCAAATTGTCAGGGTAGGCTTGCCAGGGTTCATTGTTTAAGTTTCATCTGGCTGGCTGCGTTTTATTTTGCTTGAATTTTGCCTGAAATTTCTACCTCCTATCCTTTCACCAAAAGTGACACAGGGATTCAAAGCCACCTCCTAGTCTCAATATAGTAATTTTCTGTACCAAACACTTCTGAATGTGGCTGGATGACCCACTTCCTGTTCAAAATGTTCTTGCCATTAGGTATCACACGAAAGGTGATAGCTCTTCTTGCCAACAGCCAGCAGTTTCTCACAGTCTGGATGGTTCTGTTGAACAGTCAGGAACCATGAAATGAAGAGTTATGCTAATGCCTCATATTCCTTTGGGCATACCTGTGAGCATCAGGTAGAATATCTGTGTACCACTAACAATTTGACTGCCTAAGGCCTTTCTGCCTTGGACTTCTTCTAGGTTATCATAACTGCTTTTTCCATAAAACAAAGTACTTAGACAAATAGAAGTGACTCATCATATCAGTCCAGCTAACACTGTAGGCAATGGAGCTGCACATGCAAGTGAAATGCATTAAACACAATATCCCATTACCTCTGTTTTCCATAAATGATTGCCCCAAAACTCAGTCATAACTGTCTCAAGAGAGGGGCAGCAAGATGTTCAGGATTAGCCCAGAGCAAGGTTTAACTTGCGCTAAGTCCATCAGAAAACCTTAAAACACTTCACAAATAATTAAACCATCTAGCCCTAAATTATAGACAGTACTACACTGAAATCGTAAGAGAGATCTGTGAGACACAGATTCTGAAAACAATATTTCAATGAAGTTTACTTGGCCAATAACAAGAAACAAGAATGTGAATTAGATAGGGTTTTTTAAAACAGTAATAGGAGAAGATACAATCAGTGCTGTTAAAATTCAGCAGAGAATTAGAAGTTTAGCTCTAATCATTCAAGCCTACACAAGCTATTCTAAGACTCCTATTTGTACTGAATGGCCACACTAGGATCTAGCAGAGTAGAAGGAACCAATATGTCACTTAATATTTGGTAATATCTTAGGGACAAAATCTTTCTCAAACGTTAAAAATACTATTGAGATGTTTGGAACTGCACATAGCTGCACTGGAATTGCAATGGTAACTTCGTTTTCCACCAATGGACAAGCTAGAACTTCATTATAGAAAATTCTTATTTCTGCTTTCTAGTTTGCAGCCCTTATAAACTTTATGTGACAAAAAAAAAAGTTGTGTCTCACACTTTTAGAAGACACCTGGCAAACACAGGCCATCATCAGCCTCTGCTGCATCAATGGTGAAGAAAGAGTGAAGGGGAACTTAGGAGAAGGCTCAGCATATGCATTTTTAAGATAAAGATTTTTTCCCTATAAGTAGCTTTATGCTTTTCCTTAGGTTTAAATGGAACTTCCTGTATTTCAGTTGATGCACATTACCTCTTTTCCTTTCAGTGGGCACCCTTGAGACGAGGCTGGTTCTTCATGAATCCCTCCCATTCAGGTATTTGAACATATTGATAAGATCCCCCCAAGCTTTCTCTTCCTGAGGTTCAACCACCTCAGCTCTCAGTCTCTCCAAGGCTCATACAAAGGTATGCAAGATGCTCCAGTACTTTAATCAACTTAGTGACTCTTCAATGGACTCCCTCCAGTATACACACGTTTCTCTTGTACAGGATGGTGCAGAACTGGGAACAGCACTCCAGCTACAGTGTCACCAGGACTGAGTAAACAGGAAGGATGCCCTTTCTCAACCTGCTGGCAACACATTTTAAAATGCATCCTAGGAGGCTATGGGCCTTTGCTACAAGGGCACCTTGCTGGCTTATTCACCAGAGAATCATAGAATCATCATGGTTGGAAAGGACCTCCAGGTCATCAAGTCCAAAACCAGAGCACCCAAGATCCTTTTTAAACAAAGCTATTTTCCATCCAGTCATCCCCTACTCTGTGCTGGTTCAAATTTAAATACAGATTATACAGCTGATAGCCTCCTATTCCCTTTTTCTAATGAATTTTCCTGCCTTTGTCTCTTGTGTTAAAATCATCATCATACTGGAAGAAAAGTATTGTCTTTGGCCATTAGAATCTCATTTTTACTATACAGAGGTGTCAGTTATTTTGAGGTGGGTTTTTCTCAGTATGTTTAAAGACTTCTCAATTGGTTTAACTTACTTTTTAAAAGCTTAATTCAGAATTGTTTTTTCAAATTTTTATTTCAACTTTACAAGCACTTTTATAATCATTGTGAGCTGTATTCTAAAGTCTGATGTCTTTTTTTTTTGAGGTGATTAAGCCCAGTTATATCCAGAGTACTTTCCTATTACTTTTTCATGCAAGCTTTGGATACAAACTCACAATAATTTTTAAAACTTTTAAATGTTAAACATCTTCTGTGTTCAACTCCCAAAGCTCTTCAGTCCAGCATACTTCACTAACTGACATCCTTCATTTCTCAAAGATTACCTTATTGCAGTAAAAAAATTATCTACAGACTACTTTTCATTTATTGGATATGGCATATTTGCTGCCAGCATTGTTTCTAGAATAGCAAAGCATATCAAGAAATAGGTCTGACATAGTTTATCTAGAGTTTTGCTATTTTACTTCATATTGCCTGGTGCTATGACACACAATCTTGCAAGGATACCTCCATAAACATAGTGAGCTTTGCTTTGTATGTACCAGTTAGTAGGCAATGGATCCAGGGAAAAGAAAAATAAAATCAATAACATCTTTATGTTCAATGTAGAAAGAAGACTTCTTTGAAACTCTTTTAAGTGTTTGCTTTATCTGCAAATTAAGAACATCCATTCCTCATGTCTGGATTTGATAATCTTTCCCCTTTAAATAATGACCAAGAAAATCACATTAATTTTAATTTTCTTGTTATTCAGTGTCAGTTTCATCAAGAGAGAGAGTCTCTTTCCATACAAAGAATGGTGGTTTGCATAGTGTTTGAAAGATATCCTTCAGACAAGCATAAGTAAACAAGTAAGCTATTTTAAATAATCATTTACAGCAAATAAAACCAAGGGTTTTTGTGTTAGCAAACATGTGGAAGGATAGATAAGGTAGTATACCTTATCACTGCCCTAAATCCAAGGCCTTGTAAAATCTCCTTGTTGATCTACCAAGGTATGAGTTGCATGCACAAGGACAACAAGCAAAATAATAGTAATGACAAGTATTTGTCTCAAAACATATTCAAGTAGAAAAAGGCTCTTTACTTACACAGTGTGTTTGGGAACAACTTAAACCTGAAATTTCAACAGTATGCTGCATTATGAATCAGAGACACTGGATTAAATGTTCTGTCAGTGTTTTGTTAGATCACTGGCCTTGGTATAATTACACCTGAAAGCAGTAGGAGTCAGTTAACTGAGCCCTTCTAGGGAACTCACAGACAGGCTGGATTTCCTCTATGAGAACTTAGTTTAGTATAATTTTACCATTATTACTGTCCTCAGCTTTGGAGAAGGCAATGGACATGTTAAGGCCCCTCTGTACACAGTCCACAGTCTTCAGGCTAGTGAGGAGTCAGATCCTATCAGAAATGAAAGCAGTCATAGGACCACCATGCCATCCAAGAGCTTTCATTCCTTTCCATTGATTTACAATTACCAGCACACAGTGAAAGTTATCTTCCCCCTCTTGTGAAGATTCTCTACTTTTGATTTTAGGTTGCCTTAACGTTTGGTTAATCAGAGCTGACAAATGAGACTGCATTTTTCAACTTTAAAGTGTAAGATTGCACCAAGCTGTCTCTGAACTTAGAACTGACAGACAGTGATTGCCCCACAAGCAAAGGTGGGAGGTGGGATCTCTTCCTCCTTCACCAGTATAGCCACTGTACCTTGCTATACTGTCTGTCCTCACTAAGGCAAAATAGACAGAAAATATAAGTAGTGAAATGAGGATGACAAATAAAGACAAATATTTGGAGGTGGAAGGGAAGAAAAGAATCTGGGGAAGGAGGAGAATAAGACTAGAAGAGGACATGAAAGAAGGTGCAGAAAACAGGAATTGGTATGAAGGGAGGAAGGAAGGAAAGGCTGAAACCAAGCAGCGAGTGAGTTACAGTAGAGGAGGAAACAGATGGAACAACTGAATTCCCTGGATGGATCCAGAATTTGGGGCGGGGGGGGCGGTGAAGGGACAGGAAGAAAATGTCACCTGACTAAAGGATGGCTTTTGTAACGCATCGACAGGAAGACAGAACTTGGAGCTGTATTTTTGATACAGCATTTGTAAATGAAAGCAGTCTGACAGATATTATTTCTTTTCAAATATTACAGTAGGTTATTTTTTAAAGATCTATTTGCAATGTAAGAGACCAGTATTAACACTTTCAAAATAGTACTTGAGTTGTTTCAAGAAATGAGGTCCTACCTATTTTCCATGCAACTAATCTCAGCAAGAAAATCAAGCACATAATAGGAAAATCAGGTCCAAAAGAAGTGAAAAAGAGTGTAACACTTGGTCCACTAAGCTGTCTATGCTTTCTTTAAGCCACTGTAATTTGTTACACAAAGAAAAGATGGGAACTTTCCTATGGGTTAGGAAAGATTCCAAACTGATGCTCAAAGGACCATCCCATTTTAAAGCCATCAGAAGGGCTGGAGAGAAGGGGATTACACAAACTGCCATGCCAGTAAGGTGGCCATTTTAAACATGAGATCGATTTTAATTTTAAGATTTTTGGCACAATTGCCAAATTTAGCTAAGGTAGCAGTAAACTTTAAAACTATTATTGGACTCCGGCATCAGACAATTGTAGAAGTTTTGTAACATCCTCCTTTGATTTTCATGTTTGATATCATGGAACTTTAAGAATAGAAGAAAATCACATGGAAGGTTGAATTTTGGACTGTTATCCTTACCTACAAAGGAATAGCTAAAGGCACATACCACTCCATCTTTCAGTGGACTCCTTAATGGAAGAGGAGATACACTAGAGGTTTCTTTTCACTATTTAAAAAGGCAATATTGTTTATCTCATTAGCTATGCACCAGGCTCTGAGGCTAGAGTTGGAGTATGCCATCAGAAGTTGTTCAATTAGTCCATAAATCCAGACAAAGTTTATATTTTCACTACATGAACAATATTGATTGAAGGAAGCAGTGAATCTCACATTATGTATTAATAATTAAAAATCTACTCTCACTAAATTCAGTTGTAAAATACCCAGGTGGCATCCATAGTAGAAAAAGTTGATTTGACTAACCTGGTAAGAATTCAAGTTTACCTACTACATGAAATACAATGGTGTGAAGGAGCTTCCAAACACGATGCCATCTTATGCCTAAATTAAGAGAATCATGAAAATCAGCAGTTCAGCAGGTCAGTGTTTTCCAATTAAGCACGGTAATAGCTGCAAAAGTTGAACTGTTCAAACTGAATTCTCTAGTTCTTTAAGCTTGGAGTATGTGGAATTTCAATCTTCATGGGATGGATGCACAAGGGAATTTAATGTAAATGCAGTTTATTTCTTTAAAATTGCAGACAGGATTGCAGTGTGCATCAAATAAAAAATTCTTGGCAACTAGCTTAACTGACTGTTGTTTCCACAGCCAATTTGTGTAAATTTTGTCCCGAATCTGGGCTTCTGTTTTGACCTTGGAGATTAATAGTATGAAATTTACCCTATAAATTTCATGCTCAACAGAAGGTAAAAAATATACTCGAAGATACAGGAGTTTGTCACCAGCACACAGGAAAGGGAAACTTCTTAAGTTCAAGTATCTGCATTAAATTAAAACCCAGAAGACTTCTGGAGATTTATTTTTCAACCTGAGACTTTGCTGTAACCCTCTAACCTGTTATTATAATCTTCAGCTGGGTACAATGTGATACTGAGTCATCTGCAGTAACTGCAGACTTAAGGACTAACGCTTTATTACTGACTCAGACAGAACTCCCATTATTTTCAAGTACTGATGAGTAAAACCTGTACAAATTAGTCTTTCCATTCAGTTTAATAGACCTGCATCATCTTTAACATTGTCAATAAGAAGCTTAGGCCTCAATTCCAAAACCCACTTAATTGTATTCAGCATGCTGAGGCGTGTGATTAACTTTAACCATATGATTAAGTCCCAGTTACATGATTAAACAACACAAGCTGCAGCACTGCCCTAGAAAGCATGCTTCCTTGAGCCAAAATGTTAATAAGTAACACAAATAAGACCAACAAACAGCAGATTTCCTTCCCCTGTTTCTAGGTTCAAAGATCTCTTCTGAAAAAGACCACTAATTTTTATTTTGACGGAAGGAGTCTCATGAGCATTTGCTACCTTTTTCTGAAAATCCTGGCTCTGATCTGCACTATTTGGCCTCCAACAGTTGAATAAAATGCATTTAGTGCTCCTGGACACCATTTTGATGTCTAGACAAGAGAATAATGAATTATTCCTTTAGAAAAGATAAGCAGTGATTTCATTTACCTATAACTTAGGAGAAGAGGAATGGAAGCTAGAGGAGAAGGATGATGTTGCAAGGTTGATCTCTATCATCTCTGAAAGGACACTGAGATCAGGGAAGGGCTCTAACCACTGGAGAAAGAACAATTTTGTATCCATCTTCAAAGAAAGGACAAAAGGATAATCACAGAGTCCCTTTGGTCCTTTGGAAAGTGGTTTTGAAACCCATTTCTGGGCACATAAAGGAGAAGTAGGTGATTGTAAACAGTCATGAATTAACCAAAGGTGAAGCATGCCGCACCACGATTGCTTTTTGTGAGAAAATGACTAGACTTGTGGACAAGAGGAGACTTGTTGATGTCATTTACCTTGAATTCAGCAAAATACAAGTTGGAAGGTTGGGCTCAGAGGGTATTAGCTAATGATTCATATGCTGCCTGAAGACCTGTAACAGCTGGAGTCTATACCAGGAGCTCCCTGTTTAAACATCTTTAAAGAAAGACCTGGAGGAAGTGATGGAACACTTGCTCATCAAGTTTACAGATGACATCAGACTGGGGAGAGGGACAGGCTGAGAGAGTGGGGATTGTTCAGTCTGAAGAGAAGGCTCTGGGGAGACCTTCTAGCAGCCTATAAGAAAGCTGAAGAGGGACTTTTTATAAGGGCATGTAGTGATAGGATGAGGGGTAACAGTTTCAAACTGAAAGAGGGTACATTTAGGTTCAGTGTTAGGAAGAACCCTATGCAAACCTCATTAAATTCAACCAGGACAAATGCAAAGACTTAGTTCTGAAACAGAAAATTGCTTACAGGAGTACAAACTCTACTGAAAAGGCCCTTTGGTGTCTGTATAGATAGCAAGCTGAGCCAGGAGTGTGACCTAGCAGCAAAGGCCAAGAGCACCCTGGGCTGTATTAACCAGTGCTTAACCAGTGGGTCAAAGGAAGCAATTACTTCCACTTCTCAGCGCTCATTAGCCTGCATTTAAAATACTGTGTCCAGTTTTGGGCCCTCCAGTAGAAAAAAATAAACTCCTCAATTTAAGTGAGTCTAGCACAGAGCCCTGGAGGACTTGTCCCAGGAAGAGAGACTGAGGAACAAGGCTTGCTCAGCTTGTTTAAGGATGTCATCAAGAAGACAGAGTGGTGCATGCTGGGAGGACAGGAGAAGACAATAAGCATAAGTTTAAACAAGGGAGTTCAGGCTGGATATAATGAGAAGCAGTGTTCAGAAAGACTGTACCATTTCCATCCTTGGAGGTCTTCAACATCTAACTGGATAATACTCTGAGAAATCTGTTTTGATATCATAGCTGACACTCTTTTGGGCAGGAGTTTGGACTGGATAAAATCCTGAAGGCCTTTCCAACCTGAATTATTCTATGATAGTGTATTTCTAAGCATTTTCTTTTTTCTTATCAAGAGTATTGGAAGAGCCACCTCCTTCTGAAGGTTGACTGGAATATAATTCTAAATACTGGAGCACAGAACTGTGACTATACATTGGGCTCATTTATTTGAAACAAATGAGAAAATCCCACCTCAAATTTTCAGAGACAAAGGGAGAAAGTGCAACATTTTTAGCTGCATTTTTTACACTACTCCACAGAAAGACAATCAAATTCCAAGACAATAGGGAAGAGGTTTGAATACACATCATATACCCTACAGTCAAAGAATCCACACATCTAAATGAAAATGCACTGAAAGACCCTGTCAACAGTCTTTTGAAGACACAAATTCTGCTTATGAATACTCTGGTATAAAGCTGGTGTAACCCAGGACTCAGGTAAACATTAAAATAATCAGAATTATAACATTTACCCTTCAAACGTGACTTGATCCAATCAGCTAGTCAAATATTGGTACAACAAATAGAATGATATGTCTCTCTATGATTATTGTCATAACTGTCCTCAGTCTTTCTCCATTTTTTATTTTCAAAAGTTAGTGATGCAAGGAAGACGTTGAAAAGAAAAAAAAAAATCAGTTATTACATATTTCTCTTACTATACCATATGTTTGTATGCTTGGAAAGTGAAGTTATTTCTCAAAGTAGAACAATGAAAGAGGCTGGAAAAGACACTGGCCAACTTAAGAAATACTGGATCGAAATTGATGTTTTTATCACAATAATAATAAGGTCCAATAAATGTTAAAAATTTGTTTTCTCAGTATCAGTGATTAAGGAACTCTGGGTTTATTCACAGTTCTTTTACAGTTCTGATTGTTCTGATTTGTATTTCTGACCAATTATCTTAGTTTCATCTACAGAGCTGCAGCTAATATATATATATATATAAAAAAAAAAAAAAAAAAAAAAAAAAAAAGGAGGATTTTTTTTCTTTAGTTAATCTTATCAAGGGCCTGCTCAATAAAGATGTGGGCTCTAATATCTGAAATGTTTCTTAGGTATGGGGAGATTTGCTTATGCAAAACTGGGTAAGGAACCAACTAGTAGCAGTAATTACTATTTTGTAATGCTGACAATTTTTAAAATATATATATACATATAAAGTATTCATTCAGCAATGTACAATTCTACTTTATATTTGCCTGTACCTTCCTTACAGTAGAGACCTTCCTCTTCAAACTGGCATGTTTCAATTCAGTTATTAACTGAAACAATGGTTTGGAAAGAAACATTTCTTTCATTTCAATTACCAGCTGAATTAACAATTTAAATAACTTATTCTGCCACTTTCATATTTAAAATGAATTAAAGGCAAGATAGAATACCAGATTCTGTTATTCCCAGGGTTTGCTCCAAGTAAGGATATGAGCCAAGAGACAAGCCCTTTTTTTTCTATAAAGTTTTCCTTAAGAAATATGTAGAATGAGTTACTCAGTTTCCTGCCAAATAGGAAAGATAAGAGTATATATTTGATGGTGCATCATGTTTGCCAGATCAGCTGGACATTTAATGAAAAGGAGTGAGGGCCTGATCCACCTCTCCCAGAAATGACTGGAAGACTTTCTTTCCATGAGGTCCAGTGAGAGCTGGATCTCGCCCCATCTGCATGTTTTCAGGCACAAGACCAACTTTCATTTCCTGACCTGAGTGTATTTCCATTGAGAAATTGCACTGAGAGAGGAACAATTTATCAGAAGATTACAAATATCCAACACTGGTTTTAGTTAAAATTCTGCAGATACATTAACTTTACCCTATTCATTAAATATTTCTACTCACATTTTCAATGCTATAGTGTATTTAAAAAGATCAACAAAAAATAATATGAATTGCTTTATTACAACAATTGCATCTGCCAGATTTGCGTGAATATATTATCATACACATGCATTCATGCATGCACACATAAGCATTCAGCTCTGCTGCAAGGACAAAGGAAGACTTTTAATGTACATGAATCAAGAAGCTCTACATTGCAAGCCTTTATTTATGTGATGGCAAAGAATCAAATAGTGCTATTGATTACAAGCCAGATCATTGCAGGTTTCCAGAAGCAGTCCCTTACAACTTATTTTTCTAAACAAATGACATAATTTATAAGGCCTATCTTAGACAGGCATTTAGGTACCTAACCTGGGGCATTTCATGTGTGTTTCAACTCCTTTAGCTTTAAATGACTTCTTTTCCGAAAAGTAGAACCACAGGGTGTTATTGTAAGAGTAACTTCACACCAATCTTTTGTGAAGTGCTCTGAGCCCCCACAGTTTTCTTCCCACTCTCAAAATAACCAATAAAATATTTATCAAAACAGCCTGAACCACACAGGGTGTAGGAGGCTGAAATTTTGTTCTCTGCTTATTACAGTAGTGTAAATAACTAAGTATTTGTATGAAAGCTATATTCTGTAACACAATCCTTATTGAGCAAGTAATACATTAGATCTATAATGCTTTCTGTTGCTGGTCTCATCAAGCTGATTTGGAATTTGTTGCCTGGGTAGAGTGACTCATATGTTTACTGGTCCTGACAGGTGTTGGGCATCTTCTACACTCATTAAAGTTAATGACTTCAGCAGCAGACAGAAAAAATTGTGTGTTGAAGTAGGTTTCCTCTTAACAGGTATTCCCAAGTTGTCATTTATGAGAGTATGCAAGTCATGTCAATTTTCTTCTGCAATCACAAAACCAGTCCATAACCAAACTCCTATCCCTTCATTGCAAAAATAACCCAATTAGCTTCACAGAGACTCCTTGCTGGAGCAAGGCAAGAAAAGAAATTGCACTGTACACAGAGCTTTCCACATAAAAGCTCAATTTCTTGCCATAAAACTAGCCACATCCTCACCGGAACAGAGGAATTAACATACTGGAAACAAGCCAGTAATTTTATAGAAATATATGTCTTTAAGTAAGCTCTAAACCAGTATTCTCACACTAGCCACAGCTTTGGCATCATTTCTATCCCAACAAGCCACAGCTGCTGAACTGGAGACTTCTGACTTCATATTAGATAAGTAATGGGAAGTTTTAGGCAGTGGTGTCAGACTCTCTCCTTTGATATCAACACAGCACACTACGGTTGTTGACCAGCTACCCCCAAAAGACATGTCTTTAAATTACACTACTTAGCTAAAGATATTCAGGCGAGAACTTCACAGGCACTTATGCCATTATATTACACTGTCAACCAAGATATGATGAGACTGAGACCTCACAGGCATCTGTGTATTCATACAAACCCAAGAAATTAGGAGGACTGAGTCTTTAACTACAGAGAGACCTCTACTTTGATGCAAGTCCAGGCACTAGATCTGTACTATTAGTATGACAAAGTCCTGTACCCTGGCTTCCACCCAACAAGACAGAAGTACTGAGCCAGAGACCTCAAAGAAACCTGTGCCTTTAATATTAAACTGCCATGCAAAAGCTGCTGAGCTAATGGTCTTGCAATGAGTATAACATCCAGACATCTGAAGGTGGAAAAAGAAAAGATTAAAACCTCTCAAAATTAGGCAGAAGAACTATTGCAGTCTTAAATACTCATCACTTTAATGTTTAATTTCTCTTGATCTTCCAAAGCAAAATGAGAAGGTGCATTTCCACAGTTACATTAAACATAACAGTTCACTTAAAGAACTGGCCTTTTTTCTCTTCGGCAGGTCTCACACAAACATCTCCTGCCCTTATAATATCATAAGGCACTGAGGTCCAAACCACTGAGCAACACATCTTCCAAACCCAGACTAACATGCTGTTTGCTGGAAAGAATTTGAGGGAAGTCAAAAAAGTGATTGCAACAGAATTAGTAAGCAAAATGACAGAAAACTGCTCAAAAGTTTGGAACATATTTCAGCAATTTGAGGAGAGATGGTAGGAAGTCAGTTGCAGGATGATTGCATTTATTAGAAATTTACCTTAATCCACTCAAATGAAACGTTCTGCCATATGAATAATTATTTGCTCCCTATGAGTAACTGATGGCAAATGTCAGAGTTCTTAATTTTTTTAATGAATTTTAGAAAAGAGATTGAGATGACTCTGGGAAACCTTTCCAAAAATGACCCAAGAACTAAAATACCTTTTTTTCAAAATTATTTCAGAATGAAATATTACTAAAAAAAATATTTCCCAGTTTTGCAGATTGCAGTTCAAAATCCCTACATCAATTTGGAAAATAGGATTTTGTCTCCTATGAAGATATTGGAGAAAGTCTGCATGCAGGTGCCCCAAAAATTTGAAGCAAATATTTTCTTTCCAAGTGCTATTTTTCCATATACATTGGCACAAAAAGTAATTGGAGAAAAAAATATTCCAGAAAACCTTTCCTTTCCTGATGTCTGAAAGGAGTTCTTCACATTTTTATAGAGATGCATCTTCACTTTGTTTCTAATTTTCATTGCTTTTTTGTAACTAAAATTCATTTCTCATTTACAATGCTGTGATTTCTTCCTCATTTAAGCAAGCTAATCATCTAACACTGCTTCATGACTAGAAAAGTCTAATATTCTACAGCATGAATCACTGACTTTTTTCCAGATTTCACTTACTTTAAGTCAGAAAAAGCTGCTACAGTCTTTGATTCCTCACTTGGAAGACCTAAAGAACTACTTAATGTGTAAGGGAAGACCTCTCCATAGTGCTACGTCAGAGTCCCCGCTCATATTGGGCTGCAAGGCTGTGTTGGTCCAAACCTGGTAACTGGAGTATTCTTCACTTCAGATACTGGCTCTCAGTGTTTAAACAGAGCAAACTCTTTCCTTCTACCTGGAAACTGGACATGGGTTTGGAATGCTTTGGCTTTGCTGGCCTACATTGCATGCAGGGAATAAGCAGTGGTTAACCAAGTCTAATGGACAAAATCTACAGGGCCTTATGAGTGCTTAGGAAACAGACCTCAACCAGTATTTTACAAGAGGGGATTAGGAAAAAAAGTGCTTGTTCTTAGGTTTGAACTAACCAGAGAAAGCCTAAAAGCACTTCAGTCTTAAAATTATATACCAATTATTATTTTTCCATTTATACTGGAAATGCAATAAAAACTGCACAACTACATAACTGCAACATGCCTAAAGATGCCAACCTTACCTATGCAAATGAAATCACTATAATAAAAGCTGTTTTCTTTACTGCATTCTTTAATGCCCAAATTCTAGGTCATTGCAATGAGAATTCCTGACGATTATCCTACTAATCATTCATCACTCTACACATCATATCCCAACCTCAAAGCCTTTCGATGGCACTGCAGGGCTCTGTAACACCAGACCCTTAGCAAGCAACTTACAAGGCTGATTAAGAGGACCAAAAACAGTCTTTTACAAACTATCAACACTAGGCAGACAAAAAGATCATCAGAGTATAACAAAACATAAATCAAATATAAGTGAAAAGAGTAAGTTGTGTCTTACTTCATTTGAATTTTCTGTTGTCAGGTTTTTATTTGTCAGCTTTTTCTGCAGCAGTTTGGTTTCATACTCTGGTCTGGGATGCTCCTGAAAAAGGGAAAAAAAAAATAAAAATCATATGTGTGGTGATGATGATGAGAAAATAATTCAAAAAAAGAGTTCTGGTCACTTATTCACAATCCAAACCATCAAGATGATACAACACCACAGCACATTTCAGACTGGAGGGATCACTGCCTAGAAGTATGGGATACATTATGGAATGCAGGGAGAGTATTTAGGGATTGCACAGGATTTATTAGGGGATGCTTAGGGGAGGAACCAAAGGTAGGGAAGGGAGGGATCTAGGTCACTTGAGGAGGAACAAGTGTGGAAAAATAGAGGTACAAGGGGATAAAAGGGGCCAGTGTGTAAATATTTTGCTTGGTCTGTATGGGGGTCTGACCACCAGCAACTGGAGTAAGTGCAGATGTGAGATTAAGTATGTAAGCACTAGTGGAGATGAAGCTGGAGTTGCTGGCAAGTAGGTGAAGTGCCTGAGAGGCAGGGAGGTGGGAGTCTCTAAGGGTAAGACCATGGTGGAGTTGGTTATTAGAGGGACCATGGGAGTCTCAGCCAACTGCCAAAGAGACCAAAAGGGTCTGGGGGTCTCTAGAAGTGTAACTCTCTGGAGTGTGTGTCTTCAAGGTCAGGACCAGGGTGGGTTGACTTCTGTGGGAGCAGAGGACTCTCAGCCAGTGCTGGGGAGCAGGATGTATGCCTGATCGAGTGACTGAAGAGGGGCTGTAGCATTGTGTACCTCTGGGTGCCAGCAACTGGGGAGAAGGGGGTCCAGCAGCAGCTACTGGGCAGCCTGAGTGAGCCCAGCTCCTGGGGGGACCCAGATTGTACATATGTGCATCTATACATCCTCACTGCAGACCTCCATCCTGCTGCTCAGCCAGGAAGAGGGGCAGGATGAGACTATGCTGCCTGTGTTTGTGTGCCTGCTCTGTGTGTCTGTCTGAATGATCTGCATGGCTGGCCATGTATAGATGATGTATGTGGTGTATATGTGTGTGCTGTGTACGTATGCTTACTGGGAATACATGAACCTGGGGGCATGGAGCTGCAGCTGCCTCCCCTCCCTTGTGCTGTTGGATCTGGCCCAATTTCCCTTATCAATAACCTTTCGAGGTTTGCTTGCAAATTATATTGTTCTTTTTCCAAATTACAGCACAAATTAAGCCCAAATTTACCAGGATTTTAAAGACAGCAGCACATTAAAAGGCAAATGCCATGTGTGTCCTCATTCCTGCCAAGTTCATTCAGAGCCTGGAACTTGGATTTGACACCTCCCACAAAAAGGCTGTTCCCATGGCAGGGGTCACACCATCCATCCTTACTATAATTGGAATATATGCTTATCAGCCTGGTCACAAAATCTACTTACTAACAGTTTTGAATGAATCTGATAGCTGTGAAAAGAATAAAGAACATATTTTCAAAAATCAATTAATCCTCAGACAACAGAACACAGAACTTCAGCAGTCTTCCTTAGGGATACACGTGCTGTTCATTTTCTGTTCTCTCTAACATGTTCACTACATCAGACACCATCTTGAGCATTCTTTGTTGCACACCAGCATGTAGACACAGTGAAACTTCCTGTATATTGTTTACCCTGACTATGAGATATTCCTGATTCATTGAGGCTTGAGGAAACTTTTTTTCTCCAAAGCTCAAATACAGATAAGCCCCTGAGACTCTAGCATTACAATGCTTTACCAAAGAGAGATCAAACTGCTAGCTTGACAGCTTGTTTTACACTTGTCATTTCATGTACCATTCAAATTAATTAAATACATTCTAAGGGTGCAAGTGTGATACTCTTTGCATCACAGAGTTCTTTTATATTACTTAGCCTCACATAAAAATCAATATCACAATGAATGAAGTTCAGAAATCCCTACAAGGATTTCTGTCACAAGGGTCACTTATTATTAATTATAAAGTGCTACGGGTGTATGTGGAACTCCAAGAAATAATGAGATACAGGTAATCTCTGACATCACTAAAGCTGATTAGCAACAAAACATGGTGAGCAGAATGGGGAAAGGAAATAAAAAGATACAACAGTAGGTGTTTAAAGGTGCTGTGGTCAATGTGCTTATCTTGATGGGTTTTAAGTTTTCACTAGCTTGTTGATTTGCATTAATTTGTATGACACTTCCTTAGATAAGGTTCACAGGTCACCTGGAAGAAAACTTTAGACCTAAGTGAAGAAAGGATGGAGGCACAAGGCACCAATGGCTACATGAGAGAAAGCAGCTTGATGAAACTAGGGAAATGAGATAAATGAAGCTGTGAGAAACTGAGAAGATCTGATCACACTATGGGAACACCTGCAGAGCTGAACTGGCTTTCTTCCTTTCCGCTTATTTTCTTCTAAGCAGCTGCCAGAGGTCAGGGCAACTCTTGAAAACTGGCTTGAAAGGAAACAGGTTGAGAAAAATCAAATGCCAAGCAAAACATTGTAGTGTAACTTACTGTTTTGCTATTGACAGTTGTGATTTGAGTGCCTATTCTGTTCAAATTTGGTCAAGCTATGTTTAGTTTTCCTAGTAAGACATTTCAATGTCCTTTTAACTGCATTTCATACACCTACATCTGGAAAATGAGTTGATCTGTCTTCAATGAACCTGCCAAGTCGTCTTACCCTTGACTGAACAGACCGCAGTGCCTCCTGGAATGTATCTGTATCTTCTTTTATGGGTATATTGTACAAAACAGTTCTTTAAAATACAGATTTTGAGATACTTGATCCTGGTCATATGTACATGGATGTAAAGGAACAACTCTGCTGTAAAGCGAGTGTGATTCAGAATCAATTCTTTGTCTGAAAATGGGAAGAGTTCTACACTTAGGACAATAAGCTAGAAATAGTTGTGATGACTTGAAGAAGCCCAAATGTCCATGTAGGGATAAATATGAATCCCACGGTGCTGGAAGCCTGCCAGGACAGCTGCCAGACACTTATTGAAAACCATGTGAGCCAAGGTACTTTGAGGCCAAATGAGTGCTCAGAGTAGAAAAAGATAATTCCCATCCTGAAAACAAAGAGCCAAATCATGAAATTTTTACTCAGACAAAACTCATATTGACGTCAGTGGGAATTTTCTCTGAGAATGGTCTCCAGGATCTGCCTCAAACATACAACATGTGTATCCACTACATACTGCAAATTAAGGCTCTTTAAGTAACGATCCAGTTCGATAAGAACATATAACGATAACTGATCTCTCCTTAATTTCTCTTTGATATAGGAAGAAAGTGATAATGGAATTTTACAAAGCATGCATGAAAAACACATCTGGGTTGCTAAGAAAAAATAGAACCTTATAAACTCTCACAGATTAACAGAACAAAGGAGGAATCAGCAAAAAATAAGTCAACATATTGCTTCATTTTTACTCTTTAAGGAAAGTCAAAGAAACGCTAAGAATTCCTTGACCAGCCATGTCCTATGTGCTGAACACAAGCAGAGCAGCAAAGCAGTACACACTGGTAGGAAGGAAGGTTTCCAGAAATGAGAACTGGCACGATTCATCTGCTGCCTTAAATCAAGATGGTAACTTGGAATGAACAGAACGGAGAGCCTAGCTGTTCTCTGGTGCAAGAGGGTTAATTATTACAAACCAAGGACTAAAATCCTCTATTTCTTATGATGATTACACAGTGGGAAGGGGGTGGGGGAAAGGCTAAGGAAAATATTGCCATTCACAGCAACAATCTGTTTAGACTGTCCTAGTAATGGGATGCTCATCCAAGGAAAAGTACTTTATCTCAACACATTCGAAGGGATCACCGGTGGATGTTCACAATCTTTTTAGTCCAGATCACTTGCACAATAAATTTATGGAAAATTAAAACAAAAGCTTGAAAAAGTCCTCTAACATGATTACAAGTTTAGAGTTATTAAAGGACAAAAGCCACTGTAGAAGTACATAGGAACTCAGCTATCAAAGGTATTGTAAAGCAAGATAAAACTGAAGCAGTCAAAAGAAATCATAAGGTATATTATGGAAATATATTTGCCAGATAGTTAGATAGATGTAATGCCTTTGCTCTCGTAGAGCAAGACCAGCAGTAGTGCTTCAGAGGTTTACCTTCAAAAGAACAAGCAAACAAATGTTGCCATTGGCATGTCAAGATACCAGGCTTTGTGGGCAACTAACAGAATACAGCATCATTTATTTTTGTTCATTATTCAATTCAAATTCAACCCTTTTAAATACTCCTACATTGGTAAGTGGAATTCTGTGAAGCCAGATGTCCCTTGAATTACAATACTGAAAATTTCACTTAAAATTATTTATTCTAGTGCATGATTAGCCATTGTTGAAAAAAATGAGCTGACAAACATAAAGAAGAAACTCAGCTGTAAAGTAAAGACCATTATAAAGGAGCATCACCCAGCCGGTCAGTGGAACAACTTCCAGATTGCCTTATTACTCTAACTCTGATAAAATATTACCTGGACTTTATAAAATGTAAGATCTCTATGCATATCACTGTTATGTTTATTCGTTTCAGTTGTTCTGTAGTAGTATCAAGTAGTTGCAATCGTCTGTAGTCACAGGACTCTAGCTTAGCCTCTATTTAACTATAGACCCCCTTCTCCAAAGAAATGTTCTTAAAGAATGGATTGTTTTCCCCTTGGGCACTGTTCTCATTTTTTTGTCTAATAAAGTGTAACAGTGGGAACACTTGGCTGCGGAGGCACTCTTTAGGGGAGTGTGTTTATGGAAATTTTTCTCTGTCAATATTTGAGATTGAGTGTACTTTGGATGGATTACAGATTTGTAGCTCTCACAAAAAGAAATACAGAGCTGGGTCTCTAGCTTGGAGAAGAGGAGACTGAGGGGTGACCTCATTAATGTCTATAAATATGTAAGGGTTGAGGATGGAGCCAGGCTCTTCTCAGTGACATCCAATGATAGGACAAGGGGCAATGGGTACAAGCTGGAACATGGGAGGTTCCACATAAATGTGAGGAAGAACTTCTTCCCAGTGAGGGTGACAGAGCACTGGCACAGGCTGCCCAGAGAGGGTGTGGAGTCTCCTTCTCTGGAGACATTCAGAACCCACCTGGATGTGTTCCTGTGTGACCTGATCTGGGTATTCCTGCTCTGGCAGGGGGATTGGACTGGATGATCTTTGGAGGTCCCTTCCAATCCCTCACATTCTGTGATTCTGTGATACAGTAAAATCCTTTAAATTTCAACTAAAATATCTGTTTCACAAATCATAACATTATGGTCTCAAAATAAAATATCCTATGAAGTAAGGTTACAAACCAATAGTTTCCCCCAACTAGAACAAGGTTCTAAGCAAGATCAAAATCATGAGACACTGGGCCTTGAACTTGTCACTGGTCCAAGGCTACATATTGTGAATTATGCACCACAGTGATCCCAAGAAACTTCAAGAGAAGGTCACTGATACATGAAAGGGGCAAACATGTTGTAGATTCATCCTATTACAGCTGGTCAGAGGTCATAGATCTAAGATCTAGGATTGAGTGGGCCAGTTGCTGTCAAAGTTGAATGCTAAATCAAAGTTACAATATAGTAGTTATATCAATCCCATGGACAGAATTACTGCAAATGTCAATAATTTCCCTGTCTTGCCCTGACCAGAGACAGATAAGTGAATATAATGTAAGAACATTTCTAGCATGCCAGATCTCAAAGGCTCTATCAGTCTCTCCCTTTTTAATAAGAATGCCTCATAAATAGCCCGGTTTTTCCACCACACATGAAACTCTCCTCCAGGTAATATTAGATCAGATTTTTTCTTTATGAAATAGTATTTTCTTAGCACTATGATATTTCTGGAATTTTCATTTCCCTGGAGTTTTCTTCCTTTCAGTCACTGTGCACGTGGAACCCATGGCTTACAGACAACCTGGCTTACTAGGGAAAAGCAATGTGACTCTACACAGCATTTTAAGGCACACTCACTAAAAGATCTTAGAGCATATGCATCAGTCTCAAGCTAAGAAAAACTCTATAATATGCAGAATTATCTAGTTCAAGGTGTATATTCTGACCAACCACTGTCTTTCCAAACCTTTACGAACTTTTCAAGTTGAACCATGATCCAGATTAGAGCACTGTCTCCTCCTAGTGCAAAGAAATACAGATACTTTAGCTAATCTGAACTAAAAATCTATCTTTGACCATAAATATTTGTTCAGTCTTTATTAATTAGTTTCAGCTGTACCAGTGCCTCTTTTAATTCTTTCCCATAAATATCAGTGACTGGATTTAGTCAGGAATGTTCATGAAAACAACTTATTTGAAGCAAACACAAATGCTGAATTTGTAGTCAAAAGCTTTTATACTTGAGGCTTGAGTTTAATGCCTTGAGTTTCACAGTAGCATAAGCCACTCTAAGCCTGGGCTCCCATACCCTCAGACTCAATTTCAGCTTGCACTAGCCACACATTGCCATTTGTGTCCTTACACTGTCACCAGTGCACACGCAGCTGTATGGTATGACCACGATCAAAACTCCTACCCCTCATACTCCCATCTACCCTACAGCTGTATCAGCTGCCTGAACTGTTCACCACTCAGTTGTTTGATAGCCAGCATACATGTAAAGAGAAGAACAAGACTGCATGGCTGGGATAGTAGCACCATGGTAGTGCAGAGCTAAAGCTGCTATATGGCTTTAGCTAAAGCTGCTATACAGCTGCAATCTGTAGATGAAGTTGCATGCTACAGATAAGATGATTTGATGGCTTGCCATTGCTAAAAGGGTCTTCCTAATCTACACATTCTACCCTCCCCCTGCCCAGTGCTCTGATTATACTATGTCAAAAATTTATCTGGTTAATTGGTTCCCTCCACCACAAACACTGTAATTGCTTCTCCACAGCTTTAGTCAGTTGGCTCAGGTCATGGATGAGACACTAGAATTAGCAGCATGAAAGTAAGGATGGGATCTCTACCTAGTGGTAGCAGTGAATTATTGAGACATTTTATGCAGCTTCACCCTGTGAGTCTGTATCTTCCGAAGACTTCAGAGAATAACATGGCAAATACATTAAAAAACAAGCAAACAACAAAAATACCACAAACACAAAACCAACCAAACAAAAAAAAAAAAAAACAACACACAAAACCAAAAAAAACCTACACCCCAAAACCTAGTCTCTTAATTTCATAAATTGAGGTAATTAAATCCATAGGTAATCACCTCAGCAAAAAACATGACTTTTAGAAAAGAGAGAATCATATCCCCCATTGAAGCGAGAGGAAGTGTTTTGATTTTCATCTAGAAACTGTGCCAGAGAGTTCAGGTGCCTGAATTGACATTTTGGATGCATTTCTTCTGTTAGGTCTAAGGAGGCTGGTCACCCACTTTCTATAGAAGAGCCAATGGAATCTGGACATCTAACTCTCAGAATTCTTTGAAAATCTCAGCTCAAGATGTCTACATTAAGGCAATCATATTTCAAAATTCTATGATAGGCATACATTCAGAGGTAGTGAGAATTCCATTATTGTGCAATGAACTATCAATAGACAAGCTACAGATAAGAGGCTTTTCATATAAACCTACACACAAAAATAGCAAAAACTTTCTCCACTGTCTAGAAGAAATTTAATCTTGCAGTAGAAGTAGCAGAGTAGGATGGAAGCAGGAAGAGGAGATCTACAAAGAGTCAGTGATGTCTTACACATTTAAATTCAAGATCCAGAGTTGAAAAAAGTGCTTATACTTTTAGAAATAACTCCCACCAGGTTTAGTACTTTGTGCAGATTGAGAGAAGAGCTACTTCTCCCTCCATCTTAGTCTTGAATAACCTTCAATAACACTTCATGGGAAAAATCACAGAAGAAATAACAACGACCTAGCAATAAAAGACTTTACATAAGAACAAATGATATTTAGCCTCCTTTATTCTAGTTCATTAAAATAAGTTTCTCAACACATTTCCATATCATTTAAGTATGTAGTTGGGGCTAAAAAAATGGCAGCCTCCATTCACACACACAAGTAAATGTAAAATGCATTTTAAATTTAAAAGACAAAACTCATTTCCTTAAAAAGAAAGTTCTTTCCCCACACAAGAGAATACATAGTGATGTGGTGCTGAGGTTCCTGGAGCACCTGCCTGAGCTAGGACCGGATTCTGATCTCCTTGTTAACACCAAGAGCAGGTTAATCTTGGAGGCTGTTGGTGTGTCTAATTTACCTAATACTGAATCAGCTCGAGATATCTTCAGTGCACAGAAAAGCTGATTTTGTTAGGTCTAACAGAGGAAAACAGAGGGGAGGAAAAATGGGGATGAGAAAAACAATGGTGTCTAAGAGACTCTTGCATAAGAGAGCTTGGAGAGGGAGTGACTTTGAGGGACCTAAAAAGGAAAGACAGGGTTTGTGACACTCTGGAAGAGGAGAAGGTCCCTCTCCATCTCCTTGCACCCTTCTCCCTCAGAACACATTCTCCCTTGCAGTACAGCATCCCCTACCCTCACTCCCTATCTTGCCTGTTCTGCAGGAAGCACATCGCTGGCAAACCCTGCTTACCAGCCCCGATCTCCTGGGTCACTGGAAAGAAAGAGAGGAAGAAGGAAAGTCCTAGAGATGGCCCCTGTTCCTAGAAGGGCAATACTGGATAAAGATATGGGGTGTGGTAGTTCTAGAGAACTATTTGAAAGCAGGACTTTCCTCCCTGCCACTCATTTCCTCTGCTAGTAGCTCCTATTTTCCATCATCCATGCCACGGTCATACCCTGGGCAACAATCACCATGACAAAGAGCTGTGCTGCACAGGGTGGAAGAGCCCATTCCAGCTCCTCCTCCATAGCTTCACACTCCGAGCAACTGCCCACCTCTGCACTTACACCAGAGGACATGATGTGAGCCTCCTCTCTGAACTCAGGGAACTGCAGGAGGAAGGAACTCATGCCACCTCAGCTGTCCAGGCCTTTCAATGGCCCATCACAACAGCCTGAGGAATCAAGACCACCTATAAGAAATCAAACAGCTCTGAGGATTCTAGACAATTCAGCCCTCTATATAGGAGGTCATTATAATGGAAAATGAATAAAAGGAAGGAAACAAAAGGATGTTGATATGTCTGGTAGAAGAGAAATTAAAAAGGAAAATTAAGTCAAGCCCCAGCATCTTGTGGCACATTTCTGGATCAACAGTCCTGGAATGAAAAAAATGTAATATATCTTCACCAACTTCTTGACAAGTAAAGGAATTATCACCTGCTTTGGTTCTTAGAGTTTACAAATCAAAACATGCTTAAAGTGTGCTTTCATGTTCAATTTTTTTAATGGAGCAACAGCTGGTACTAAATAGTTTCCTCTAAGGCCTGAGGGATAACATCCGTTTTTCAAAATTCCTTCCCCAACTATCCTAATAAAATCCTCATCCTCCTAAACACAGTACTTAAATCTAATGTTGAAAGGACTTGTTCAGAATATCAGGGCTATCCCAGGCTCATTAAATAATTAGGGTTAACAGGAATTTCATGAAAGTGTCAGAAGATTCACTGAAAGGGGTGACAAAACCAAATAAAAGGTAGTAAAAAAACATACAAAGAGATAAGAAATATTTGGAAATATAGGCCCAACAGGAAAACCAGAATAGTCATGGGAAAAATGTGAGATAATGCATCTGGGGAAAACAACCCAAACAGCCCAAAATGAAGATCTCACTGGCACAAGAAATTTGAAAAGTAGTGAGGACGAAAGGAGAAATTTGAGACAACTCAAAGCACTGTAGCTACAAATTCCCCTTTCACCATCACTGACCATCTTTTCCCAAGAGGACTAAGCTGTGAACACACAGTTATTTCAATAGAGTCTGCTTTTCACTCCTTCATTTTCTAATCAAAAACGTTGTGTTCTGCCTGTCTTAGCAAATACTATTAGAACTTCAGAAAAGTCCTATAATTTTCAAGGTGGAAGACAGGCTGAAAATATCAAATTATTCAGATCACAGAAAATTATGAAAATGTAGTAGAGAAGAATGAGTTAAACCATGACCAAGTAAGGAGAGAATGGGATATATCTGCAAACATATTTCATGTCACCAAGTCTGCTTGCTATTTAATTCTGTCTTACCCAATCTACCTTCCTTACTGCTCTATCTTAACTCGGCGATAATCCACAGGGTATCTTCAAGTTCTCCCTTAAGGATTCTATTTTTTTTTTTATTTTTTTTTTTTTAAAGACATCAAACAGCAAATGGAGGAATGAGACTTTGGAACTTAGAGTTTGCAAAAAAAATGTGCAAACATTTTACAGAGCACAGGATTTTAGCTCAAAATTGGAATTTACCAGACATGTTTCTAATGAAGACAGACACCTAAGCTCCTCCCTGTTTTACTGAAACAGTGTAACAGCAAAACTCTTTGAACAACAAGACCTCCATTCATTGGCATTTCAGTTGGTGTGGACCTTCTGACCATTTATTCTTCTGAGCTCTGCTCCAAATTCCAAGTTTTCATCTTTTGTAATTGCATTTCTATTTCAGTTTACACAGAACTGTTGGTACAATGAGATAAAATCTCTTCCACCCAGAAAACCTAAAGCAGAAGCCTCCTGGGTCCTAGAAATACAATTTCAGAAGATTCATGGGAAGTCAAAAACTTCTACTTCCCACATCATTAGAGTCCTTCAGTATTCCTTCACCAGCTCCTTCACAAGCAGAAGGGGGTATGGATTGTCCTACCTCTACCCCTGCTCTATTGGTGGCTATATCCCTTATTACACAAACTGAGAGACAAAGCCACAACCTGTTTGATTGGGTGACACCAACACAAATCTGTGACATGACATGTTGAGTGCTTTTTCCTGATACTTCCTAGGCATTGTCAGTTCTCATGGTTCTGGTCTGTGCTTGCTTCTTTTCTTTCCTACTTCCATTTAGTTGCTCAATTTCTTTACAACACAATTTTCTAGGTCTAGTTGCTACCTGGGTTTTTTTCAGATTTCAGGTAGACAAACAGAAATCCTCTAAGTCTGTGAAGCTGCCAGCTGCAAATATGCATGCAAGCCTTAGGGAGTCTGCTTTCTCAAACTGCCCTTGCAAATATGCTTACAAATAAATGGACTAAATTAATCTCTGTGTGACTCTTCTGAAGCAAAATATTTCACCCAGAGTGTTTAAAGAAAGTAATTTTACTGAAAATTTTATAGCCAACAGTCCACAAAATAACACTGCAGGCAATAATTTCAATATAATTCTCACAATGGACTTCTCAGCTCTTCAGCTTTTATGGTTTTCCTCCCTGTTTTGGTTCTGTACTCCCTTTCCTAAAGAAATTGATAATAATAAATAACTTAACCCCATCTAGTCTTAAAAGTGTTAAAGCTTCTATCCCTTTCCTTCTTGGCAAGGGATCCTCTGCATTTCACTGCTAGTTTCTCCTTGCCTAATCTGATCAGACACAGTTTTCCATTTTCCAACATCATTTTCAACACTTGTAAAGACTTCACCACTGAACATGGTGCCAATATCTGTCTTAAAGGCAAATTTACCCTCATCTTTATGAATCTAATGTACAGAGGTGAACAAAACCTGATCTAACTTTTGTATTTTTGCTGAAGTAACAAGAGCTGACAGAAGATGATGTGGTGTGTGGCTGATTGCTTAAGATGTCAGATCAAAAGACACATAAATTTTGAGCTATTCTTCCAGAAAGAGCTGGATCAACTATAAAATGCAGAGAAACAAGAATAAACAGACATCTAGAAAATTATTTAAGAATAAAGATTGAAAGATCAGGGGCTAGTTCATCTTTTAAAAAAAAAAAAAAAGAAAAAGGTGACATAGAGATATTATCACAGAACAGCCTTGGTTGGAAGAGACCTCCAAGATCACCCAGTCCAACCATTAACCCAGCACTGCCCAGTCCCCACTGCCCCATGTCCCTCAGCACCACATCTCCACGGCTCTGAAATCCCTCCAGGGATGGGGACTCCCCCACTGCCCTGGGCAGCCTGGGCCAGGGCTGGGGAACCCTTCCAGGGAAGAAATGTTTCCTAATGTCCAATCTAACCCTGCCCTGGCACAACTTGAGGCCATCACCCCTCATCCTGTCACTGTTACCTGGGAGAAGAGACCGACCCCCCCTCACTACCCCCTCCTTTCAGGGAGCTGCAGAGAGCAATGAGGTCTCCCCTCAGCCTCCTCTGCTCCACACTGAACCCCCCAGTTCCCTCAGCCTCTCCCCATCACACTGTGCTCCAGACCCTGCCCCAGCTCCGTTCCCTTCTCTGGACACACTCCAGCCCCTCAGTGTCCTTCTGGGAGTGAGGGGCCCACAACTGAACACAGTATTGGAGGTGCGGCCTCACCAGAGCTGAGCACAGGGGGACAATCACCTCCCTGCTCCTGCTGGTCACACCATTGCTGACACAGGCCAGGATGCTGTTGGCCTTCTTGGCCACCTGGGCACACTGCTGGCTCATGTTCAGCTGGCTGTTGACCAGCACCCCCAGGTCCTTTTCCAAAGCGCAGCTTTCCAGCCACTCCTCCCCAAGCCTGGAGTGTTCCATGGGGTTGTTGTGGCCAAAGTGCAGAACCTGGCATTTGGCCTTATTGAAACTCACACAGTTGGCCTCAGCCCATGGATCCAGCCTGTCCAGATCCCTCTGCAGAGCCTCCCTACCCTCGAGCAGATCAACACTTCTACCCAACTTGGTGTTGTCTGCAAACTGACTGAGGGTGCACTCGATCCCCTCATTCAAATCGTTGTTAAAGACATTAAACAAGAGCAGCCCCAGCACTGAGCCCTGGGGAACACCACTTGTGACCGGCCTCCAGCTGGATTTAACTTCATTCACCACAACTCTCGGGGCCCGGCCAGAGATTGTTGAATTTTGCTAGAAAAAGGACAGAGGTGATCTCTTTGAGAGAAAGAGCAAGAAAAAAATGAGAATTTAGTAAGGAGATTTAAGTTAGACACTAGGAAAAATGTATTAGCAGTACAGATAGATAAATATTAGAATAAATTGCCTAGGGAGAAAGTGAAATCTCCACTGCTGGATTTATTTAGGAATAAATTAGACAAACATATTTTCATAATTATTTACGAAGTTGATCCTACCATGCAAAAGGGATGGCTCTCAAGGTCCATTCCAGCCTTATTTTTATGTTTCCATGTTCCTAACTCACCCGCTCATGATGAGATGTATCTGGCACACCATCACTTGTCATAAACAAAGGATTCTTGCTGATCTCACAGTTCCTGTCCACAGACTCTCCAGCCTCTCAGTTTGTACTGTATTTAGCACAAAATTGCTGTTCTCCCAAGGAGCAGTATGGCATTCCACATAGGACAAGCAGTGATTTCTTACGTGCTGATGCACTTGGTTTGTGTCACAACTTACAAACTGTGAGTACTGGGTTTATACTGCGAGCTCCACTCACATCAAAACTGTATAGAGAGCACTGAAAAAGCTGAGAAACCAGAGGCAAAATAGGGGAGGTTGTAGTCAAGTCATCAGTGAAGGACTAGTTGGGAGGATTCTCTTGTGCTAAAGACCTTGCTAAAGGCTGCATTTTGGCATAGTGATAAAAGAGGAGGAATACTGGATTCTGCTATCTGTTCTCAGAGTTATTTTTTCATTTTATCCAATTATTCTTATATGAGGAATAGACAAAAGTTGAATAAAATTATTGCCATGCTACATTATGAAGTTCATGATGTCAGCTTACTTTTCTTCTAGGTTATTTAGACTCCACAGCCTGTTTGAGCTCAGCTCAATCAGTGGAGCTGGAGGCTGGCAATGGGATCTGTTGTTTAGGGAACAGTGCTGGAACATGAAATGGATTCAAATCCTCCCATTAAACCAAGGTGGGCCTATGTTCTGGTTCAGCTAGGATGGGGTTAATTTCCCCAGCAGTTGGGAGGGAGCCACAGCCAGGCTGTTCCATCCCATGTGACTTCATGTCACAGAGCCCAGACGAGGGTAGTGCAGGAGTGGCTTTTGTCTGGGTCTGTCCATCGTGCTGTGTCCCTGCGGTGCAGCTCTTGTTCTGTACATTGTTATCGCTGGTGTTGTTATTGTTGTTGTTGTTTTAATACAACAGTGTAACATCTTCCTTATCTCAACCCCGGGGTTTGTGTTTTACTCCCTGTCCCATCTCTGTCCAAGGGAATGTGGTCTCAGGTCCCGGCAGGGTCTAAACCACCACAGCCTACAACTCACCTTCCAGGAACCTGACCACATTTTATTAAGTCAATGAAGAGAGCGAGGCAAACTGAATTGTTCCATACAGGTACTTGGCCCACTATTAATGATAAAAAAGAATCTAATTGCTGCAATTCTGAATTCCTGAATATGACCCTATTCTAGAGCCATGTCAGCATCTACTGCTAGGGGATTGTTTTGCCAATCACTAGGCCTAGCACAAAGGACACAGCCAGCAGTAGAACGAACCAGTAACCAGATTCTGTTGCACACGAGAAGGTCAGTAGATGGGTGATCACTGGGGGTACAAACAAGTCAATCAGATCACATATAACAGACATCAACCCCAGCAACCCCAAGAATGGTACAACACGGCCAACAATCAGTGGAACAAACAAAGAAACAAAGTCTCCCATGGCAGAGATGGGAGACAAATCAAGTCAGTAGGTGATCATATAGGATAGAGGCAGCCACATATTGTTCCCCCACAAAGCCCGCGTTTGCAAATGCCAAACCTGACTGGGGCCCAGTTGCAGGGAGAGTCAGGAGGTCCTTCCCCAACAGGGAAACTCTGCACAGTGCATCCACCTCACAGACAGACACTGCACCCTTCCTGCAAGTGGTCCCAGGTTTATCCCCACAGCAGACACCTGGCACTCATTGACCCAATGGGGGCACCTGGGGCTTGTTCACCCAAGGGCTTTCCCTGCAAGGCCAGCAGCACCTTGGAGGAAAGCCAAAAGGCAAACTCATCCCCTCCTTTTGAAGGGCTGTGGGAACCACCCATATGTCAACCTTAATTCAGGGCTGGGGGTTCAGACCCCAGCACTTCAGGGATATGTAATGGAAGCTCCAAAGTCTATCTGTTCTTAGTAAGATATTTAGGGCTAGTAACTGTACTCTTTTTAGTCAGTTAGAAATTAACCCTCTGGTGAGAGTCCATAATTTAAACAGATCATAGGCCATGACATGGGAAACAATGTCTACGAAAAGAACTAAAAACAAATTTAGGGACATTGTAAATACCAACAAACAAGTACATCTCACTTTTTAGTCAACTCAGGTACAGCTACAAGCCCCACAGGCTGATTGCAAAGCACTTAAACAATGTTTTCAAGAAACCAACCCCATTTGTTGCTTGAAACAGCTCTATGGGTGAATACCTAGTGCTCAGGATGTTGTACTTAGGGCATCACAGTCACAACACAGACCTGGATGCAAATATTATTTATGTTACCCTGACATGTTACAGTCATCACAGAGAATTTTTGTTATACATAATGAAGTAGCATCTATATGACAAAGTAATTCTTCTGTATCATTCTGTTATTGCACTCTGTAAAATGGCATATGGGCATTCTCAGCAAAGAATGATCTCCTGCTATCATCTTTTTCAACATTATTAAAATTAGAGTGCTAACCAGTAAGATATAAGTGATGATTTCTCTAATGATAGATTGGTACTCTAAACTGTATCAGTCATTTAGAAAAACATAGCTATGGACTGCATTGGGCTAGAGAACACTTTTGAGAAATCTAAATATCAATGCATATCTTCAGATATAGAATAATTTCAACAGTAAATTAGCATAGGGAGAGGAAACTTACTTCTTCTTCCTCCAGTCCAGTTAGATCCCAGGAGTAACTCAACCTCATCTGCAAACGCTTCCACTGTTCAAGGAACATAGTAGCTTTAAAAAATAAAACCATTTCAAAATTATAAATCCAATGCACTATGGTGAATGTTTGTATTACTTGTAAGTCCCAACTAATATTTGAATCCCATTATGCTAGGCCCTTGATAAGTAAGAAACAACCCCAGGCCCACTTTTAAAGAAAGAACACGAGCAAAGCATGGAGACAATAATTACTGTATTCTTACAAATAAAATACTGAAAGATACAACATGGATTGCCCAAAGGCACTGGTAAGTTCTTGTCAGAGACTGGAACTGAACTCATTTCTGCTGACATCCACCCCAACAACATCATCACTCTTAATTTACCATGAATCATTCTATGACTGTGAGTACAAATCATATAATGAAACAGAATCTAGGTCTAACTATTAATCTGTAACACTCTAACTGGCCAAACAGATTCTGCTGCTTCAGTGTTTGTAATGACTCAGACGCATGTGAGGAACATACATGTAGCCTCCTACTGAAATAAATCATTGATACCTGTATGTAAACTCAGACTTTCAGGAATATGTGGAAAATAATGGGGTTTGAAGTATATTATAGTGGTACAGTTGAATGTTTTTGTCCTGCATAGACACGGTAATTTTGGCCTAAAGGACTGGCCAGCAGTTCGGTTTCCTGCTTTTCCTTTTTCATTAATATAAAGGAACACGTTGCACTACTGTCTCATATTTACAGTCTCCTGACTTTCATAATTGCTGTTTCCTCTAGATAGCCCTTTGCCTAGCTGCTCATGATTTATGGACTTACGGATTTATTAGAAATAGCACTTCTTACTCTTGACTTGTGGAGACCCATTTTCAGATTACTATATCAGTACTAAACCTGTGTATACCAACTAAAAACCCACTATACCAATAAAAGCTATACCTATAAACAACTGTGAGCACTGTTTGCCATTTTTTTTATGCTTCATTTCACCTTTTCAGTTGGTGAAAAGGGAATTGTAAGAACATTTTTAGACCATAGAATCACAGAATGGTTTGGGTTGGAAGGGACCTCAAAGCTCATCTCGTTCCAACCCCCTGCCATGGCAGGGACACCTCCCACCAGATCAAGTTGCTCAAGGCTCCATCCAGCCTGGCTTTGAACACTTCCAGGGATGGAGCATCCACAGCCTCCCTGGGTAACCTGTTCCAGTGCCTCACCACCCTCAGGGTAAAGAACTTCTTCCTTATATCTTTTGTCTTAAATCACAGCAGTATTTACATCCCTTTGAACATCTCATAGATAGTTCCACAAGACACACAGCAGTGAATTAGATCCAGCTTCCTTTGTACCTACACTTGGTGTGAGCTGCAAGGTAATGCTGGGAAAAAGTTAGGCTACTATTAAAATAATATGACTCTTGCAAGACAGAATCTATTCCAACAGTTAACAGCAAATATCTTCTGCACAGGTATCTGCCCATAATGTAAGAAATAAATATCATTTAAACACAGAACTGGCAGTACACTTAAAGTAAATCCAGACTTTCAGCAATTAAGTTGCTATCTCTGCTCCTTCCTTACAGAGAAGAGGATATATAAAAGCTATATTTAGCATGTTTTGAAAACCCAAGGGTTTTTAGTTATCCTAAATACAAAAACATTTGGTTATTTTATAGGGTGCTATTACTCATTCCATTTTTTCCTGTTATTCAAAAAGTCAGTTCCACATTTAGCTCTGTAAGAAGTTATTTGGCTAGATGCAGTAGCTCTTCTGAAATCAGCAAGTTTGCACTGACTTACACTAGCAGAAAAACAGTCCCATTATATTCAACTGTACTTCTAATAAACACATCTGACAGGTGAAATTCAGCACCCCAGAACACCAGTGACAAGGAAGCACAATCAGCCAGGCATTACTCCGTGTTTTGTGAATATGGTCATTTGCAAATAGTATTGCTGGAATCACAAAGATACTTAATGAGGCATCAAGATAAGTAAAAAGCATGATTCCTTTCAAGATACTAACCATACTAAGTTATCTGCCTTTTACAGAACGGGAGAAGCCAAGTAGGATTAAAGACTTCTTGTGCCCAACACCACCATGAAAAGAAGCCAGCTCAGATTACCACACTTTGGTCTTTTAAACATACAATTGTAAGTCATAAGACATGTCCATTTCCCCATCACCATACTCCATCCTATGAAAAAGCATTCAGGCAGCATTTACTCAGGATACCATAAGGCAAGCTGATTAGGTGTGTGAGTGAGATCTGTCAGTCAGCAGAATGAGCTCTACATTTAACCAGTACAGTATCCTAGTAGTAAGGCAGCAAAATTTGATGTAATCAAAGACTTAATAGGCAAGCTGGGCAGAGTTAGTAAAGGATCCTTTATTTCACTTTGCTGTTCTTTGTATATGAGGGCTGTATTTCCTTGCACTGACAAGCTCAGTTATCATGGTCCCAAGAACAGACTTTTCCAGCCTGTGGGAAATATTTTTGGGAGGGCAGCTACAGCTCAGAAATAATTTTGTTATTCTTACATGTCTTTTTTTAAAAGCAATGCATACAGAACTTTTTGTTCCTTTCTGTTCCTTTACAGAACCCACTAATTTATCTTAGTGTGAGGATACATCCATGTTTTGCTTTGCACATTGCATTGTTGATTACTAAAATATAATTATTTTGGATGAGGCTGCAGGGAAATGATCATTTGCATGGATGCAACTTTACAGTACAGATTCTCCACTGGGAAAATACTATTTACCTATGAAAGAGTAAATGAATTGTCATTCATACACATGCTTTCCAAACAGCTACACTGAAACTTGGACAAGGCAGTGTATTGCATTCTTCATGGCAGCAGGTAAACTGCAACACCTTATCTGTCAGGCTACTCTGCAATCAGCAGCCATCTGAAGTAGGAAAATAGTCATTGTGAGAGTCTATAAATTTGTCATCTTTTGTCTTTTCTCTCAGTCCTAGTGCTTACATATTCTCTAACTTCTGCTGAAAGATTCCCAGGAACTGGTAAACAAAAACTTCTTACTTCCATGATCTGTTCTGTCTGCAAGTTCCTTAAAAATCCTATGCTACCCATATCCAACACCACCAAGCTACCAATGAGTCACTTCTAAAACAATCTGTAAAATTTTAATAGGGTTGCAAAGTATAACACGCTGATTGCTGAGAGATGGCTATAGTACAGTAATATGTTTGCCCAGTTTCATACTAAGAATGAAAATTTCACTTTGTGAACAATGAATAGGGAAATAAAAAATCATTTTATAGCAGCAATAACACCTTTAACTTTCACAATAAACAAGATCTAGAGTGAATGAGGGCATAAACCCAGCAATAATACATGCAAGCACAGTACACACACTTTTCAGGGCAGAGGTGCAGCCAGAAAAAAATAATACTGCAATGCATTCGTTAGCATTTACAAAGTGTTTTGCTATTCTCAGTAAGACAGGGAATATTTGCCATTGAAGAAAACTGAGCTTGTTTAAACGGAATACTTTACAACATATTATAATTAAAATGATAATAGTCCCATTGTTCTTGGAATAAAATTTTGATAAAATTATGTGACTAGGTTCTCCCACATGGAAGTGCACTCTGTGCTTAAATTAAACCCTTTCAGCTGCCTGCATCATACCAACCCCCAAATACATTCCTGCCCCAAATGCAGAAGGTGTTAAAGAGACTTGCTGTGTCAATAGAAAATGAAGAGAAACATGGCAAAGATTAGAAGTGTCATTAATCAAAGCAGCAGAGGGAGAAAGGACACATTTTGCTTCCCTGAACTACCCAACTCTCCATTTATTCCAACGCTTGTTGCTGACAGCAGAATGCCTTGTAATGTTGTCTTCTCCACTCTCAGCACAGACAGTGCCTCCCTGGCCCTCTGAGGCTTGCCAGCTTCATAAAGCCATGGCTATCACATTAAATCTAACAGCACTTCACTACACATAAGGCCACTATATGTTCTAATGCTGTGCATGACAGCTTCCATTTCTCTCAGAAGTCCAAAGATCAAACGACATCGTCAACTCACCCCAGAGAGCCATAAAGATGGAGAAGAAGACTGTGGCGGGGTTGTCAAACAAGTGGCTGGCTCGAGCAGTAGCACATGCAGAGCTGAGGTTCCAGTAGTCACAGAACTTTTCACACAGGGGGCACATGGTGAAGGCATTGCGTTGGTCGCACATTTCTTTACTATGAATGACAAGTACACGTGTTCTGCTCAGAAAAGGGGGATGTACAGCAGCATCTCATAGCCATTACAAGCTATTTGCAACATACATGGCTCGCACTTGCAGAGAACAGAAGCTGTGTCTTTTCGATACACATTGCCATGTGCTGGAGTATTGAAATACCTATAGGCACCTTACCAACAGAAAATGCATCATCACATCCTATCTAATCACTACACTGTATCAGTGAATTAGTGAAGACTGCATCACTGAAGACTGAGGTTTACCACACTAAAATAAAATAATTAAAAGAGGCAAAGAGGGATTTGCCATCTCTGCAGTCAGTTATATGATTTGATACAGATGAGCTTTCAGTTCATGAAAAAGAATTTTGAAGTGGCCATAAAGGAAATTTTGTGGGATATAATCTGACAAAACACCCATTTTTAACATGGTGGTACAAGCTCCATGTCAAATACCACACTCCATTGTGTATCAGGACTGGCCATGTAAGTCTGCATGAAAGCCAGAACCAGCACCCAGGCATGTTGGTTGATCTGTGTCACAGACAGAATAAACCTGCAACATCATTTGCAAGATCCACTGGGTTTTGCTATAAACTGACATACTTGCACTGAATTGAAAAGACTTACACCAGCCAAGAGTCTTGTTCTTAGCAAGGATGTTATATTTCACAACATTTAATTTGAGATTCACCGCTACCCTGCATTTTATTTTGTGAGGTATTTATAAAAGCAATGGCTGTTTTCCCAGCACAGGGCTTTAACATCAATGCTCATCTGTACCACCATCTGCTGTGAGGTTTAGGTTAAGTTCTTCATGTACGAGTAGTTATTTTAGGCACCCATACTGATATCTTTTAAGGGTGTCCAGATTAATTGTGTGCACAGGTGTTTCAGGAAATCAGATACCTTGACATCCCAGGGTTCTCAGGTTTGCCTACTGAATGTGGATGTGGTATTCTTGATCTCCATAGCTCCTTATTTTTCTACTACAGAGTGCTAAACTAATTTTTAAAAAAATAAATAAATAAAATAAAACAAAACAAAACCCCTCCTCTACCCCCCAGCACTAAATCTTATAAAAACTAGAAAGCTTTCACTTCTATCTCATATATTCAGGTATTGAGTTGTATTTAATTTCCCCTACTTTACAGCATTTGTTTAGCTGTCTTCTGGACAATGTGAGATAAGAGACGTTCTAACAGATCCTAAAATCTTTAAAGTTTTTATTTTAATTCTTAGTCTTATTTGCTATATATTTACTCAGTTGGTATAAATCTTTAAAAAAATCACTAGCACTATCTCTTTAACAAGCCACATGCTACTTGCCACCACTGAGTATGCTTTCAGGTTTTTTCCTAAGGTTTGTATGTGAAAGACCTTCATGTGTGCACCATTTTACTCAGGTAAACTGAACAGTGCAAAACTCAAGTGTCCTTGCCAGAACTGTGAGCTAGGGAAAGACTTGCAACATTGCCTCACTGATAGCTAGCACATTGTGATTATGCTTGTTCCTGCATTGACTATCATTAAAAATTACTTTTCCATGACTTCAAATGAAAAAAAAGCCTATTCAAGCTGTCATATCAATATATTTTATATTAATCATTTGAAAAGCATACAGCTGTTTCCAGCTATGATATCGTTAAAGTAATGCGCTCTTCTATTTCAGAAGGCAGTAGAGGGTGCTGCAGATACATCTTGGCCATAAATCTCACTGAAGTTTAAACATTAGCACAAGCTTTCCCACAGGCAAGCACAGCCCATCAAGATTCATTCAGATCAAGCAAAGAAACAAACCCTAACTTAGATGTGTTTGCATTAACTTCAGTGAGTTCTGCACGATGTCTTTCTGAGTGAGTGTGGAGGTATGTGCATTCATAAAAACCAAACAGATGTCATAAAAAAGAACTTATAATAATGCAGTAGGCTCACTGAACATTTCTGTTTCAGGAGCTGCAATGAAAAGCCAAATGAATGTGTGTCATTCAAATGTCTTACATACCCAATGCACGTGTATTTCTAATGCTCACAAGGTTGTTAATGATACATCACTTCTCTTCAGACATGTTAAAAGTAATTATTCTCACTAAGTATTAAGAACAAAAAGCACAGTCATAATTTTCAAGTAACAAGTTATTGATCACAGAGAAGCTTACCTAGGAATGTCACTCTCAATGGTTACACATCCATAAAGAAACACAATAATCCCGACTAGTGAAGATGGAATGAGGAATTCTGTATATAAACCCAGCCATGCAAAATAAAGTCCTATCTTTTCTCCAAAATACTTTCTGCAAAAAAAAGAGAGGGAAAGAAAAAAATAAGAGCATGTGTAAAATGTATAATTTTCAAATGTGTTTTACAGCTTCTTAACAATCCCTGAAAGTTAAAATACTAATTGTCAAAGACATGGATGAAAACCCTGAGTATCTTAATCAGCATCACCAAATGAAGGGGGTGATCTGGGCAGTTTGGGGTCCTCTATTCTGAGAAGTTAAAGACAGCTCTGTATCATTACACCACATAATATCTGCTCAGGAAAGACTGTGGGTTTTGCGTCTCTTGAATGAAGTCAGTGAAATATCCCTCACTTCCATCAAGATTAGCAGAATTTTAACCAAATGTTTAGTGGAAAACATTTGAAAGGATTCGGCTCTTCAGAAGAGTATCTAAACAAGCCATCATTCTTTGCCTCTGTAGTCCTCCTGGATTCAATTGGTGAGAGTCACTGACATGACATTTATGGGAAAATACTGACAACATCCTCTGATGTCTTATAAGTCAAGTAATCTTGAATTGCTGTTAAAGGAGGAAGGTTTACGTGCACACTTAGCGCTGGCTTTTCAGAAAGAATAAATATTTTTGACAAATTAACAGTCTCCGGACAGCTGGTTTGAAAAAAAACATTTTCTGTTCTGAGGAACAGTTCACTGTAGATGTTGATAAATATGTGCTAGTACTCAGCCCAATATCTTCATGAATCCCACTGCAAGAAGTGAAGTAAACATAGATGAAACTTCCTGATCATTCCAAAGTACTGTTAGGAGTGATTACAAATATTGCAAAACACCAAGAGCTTCAGAGAGCTCAAGAACTTACCATCACTAAAATGAGACTAAATTTAGATAAAAAGCAGTATGGTTAGAAACATTTCACAAGCCAAAGAACAGGATGGAGTAATGGTGGACAGAAAGCAGCTATAGAGAGAGCACTCGGGGCATGACGTTGCATTTGAATGAGTGAGACATACATTCACACCGTGGTGCTGGAAAGAACAAAAAGAATTTCAATAACACAGAATCACAGAATCACCTAGATTGGAAAAGGCCTTGAAGATCGAGTCCAACCATCAACCCAACACTGACAGTCCTCGACTATACCACATCCCTGAGCTCTATGTCAACATGAACACGTAAGATAACATATCTAATAAAAGAAAATCAAGACTCAGAAGGTAAAAAAGCAAGACCTACCAGAAGGTAGGGCCAGGCTGCTGCCACAGGACAGACAGGGCCAGGAGTGCAACCAAGGCAGAGAGCCATGGGACAATGAGACAAGCCTCCACAGTCATTTCCAGCTCAAAGGAGTAAGGGTACCAACAGTGGGGGTTTTTTATTATTACTCCAGCTCCTGCTCTTGTTGTCACACCACCACAGCTGCAGCTAACTGCACATTCCCAGGTTCTCACCCCGGAGAGCGGCCGTGCAGTCAGGGTTTCAGTGCAGCCTTACATGAATTTGTTTATATCGAACCAACCTCGCTCATCCTTTAGGAAGGGCACGTGCAGTTGTAAAAGGGAAAACAGAACAAAAGCATGTCAAGGTGATACACAGACAACATTATCTTCAGTATAAGGGGATGACATAACTTTGAGAACCAGCTCAAAAGTGAGGGAAATTTCAGGACTCTTCTGGGAAAGGAATATAAGTCCTCCACCTGATATTTGCAAGGCTGTCATAAGCAACAGACTGTGTGAAGTATCAAACAACATGAGTGGAATCATGACAGAGTGATTCAAGTGTCAATAACTTAATATCTGTGTAAATCTCTTGTTTCAGAAAGACAACGTGCACAAGTCATAATGGGAATACTATTTGCAGTAACCACACCACAGCATAGTTTTAAGCACCTTTTGGGACAGTGGATCATCACATTTGCACAGAATATAAGGAAATATGACATTATGTTATATAGTATATAAAATTATAAACATAAATATTTATGTTGCAAATATAATCCAAATACTGTAATGTGGCACATGCCCAGTAACTTTGGAGGTAATATTTAGGAGGTAATTTTTCTTTATTTCAGATTCATTGGGGTTTTTTTTAATATGAAATGAGGGAGGAAATACTTGATTAAAATACAGAAATAATTAGGTGGCCTATGGCTTTTCTTCAAGCCTCCAGTGTGTGTCAACATACAGCAACGATGGCCTTGGAGCAGCACAGGACAGAGGGAGACTCAATTTGCTCTCAAATTTCCTCCTGATGGGAAAGTGACACACCTTACATTTGCCAATAAGGCAAACATCACTGAACACACCCTAACAACATGGAACAAGAAGGAGAGGGGGATTACTCTTATTATCTGTCTTCTTACTCCTTCTTTATTTGTAGAGTTGGGCAACATGCATGGTTAGTACAGTGCTTCAAACAGATCAAAGCAGACATGAAAAGCAGTCCACAATCTGAGCGTTCCAAACTATCGAATGTTTTGACAAAGGGCCACAAATCAGCACTGAAAGTGTTCAAATTCCAGAAGCATTAAAGAATGAAGTTGAAGCTTACAGCTCACGAGGCTTCCTCTAGAATTTTTAAGCCTTCCAGTGATAAATACTATCTGTAACCTATAAAGCAAAGGGTTGCTATTCGAGTCCAAGAGAAAGTGAGAAGAGCTCAACAATATCCTGGCAGTATGGAAAAAAGCAGTTGCCAGGAAGAAAACTGCACAATGTTCTGTGGTTTAACTGTTTTGAAAAAGAAAAATAAGACTGCTGTGCCCAAGCTCAGTCCACCAATGTGCCAGAAAATTGAAATAATCTAAGGTCAGTGCTTGGAAGCATGATGTTAAATTTAAATCTGAGTTTATCAAGTGAGAAAAACACAGGACGTGGACATGTTCCTTCCTTTTTTGACATATCCCAAAAGCTGTTTTCCCACTGCTATGAGTAGGAGTGAAGCCTCTGCAAAACCCTGGAACCCCCTGTGACAACATCTATTGCAGCCACAGCTGCATTCGGTGACTTTTGGCTCAGACCTTAAGACTACCATGAGGCAGATTTCTTTCTAGCACCCCTCTAAAAATCTCCTAAGAAAGGCACACTGGCATAGTTCTACAAGGTTTGAAAGCATTCCACTCCTACTCAAGTGAATAGTTTCATGTTAGCAAACTGCAATGCTATTTCACTTTGAAAGCAGGATGACATTTTTTTCAAATCCAGACATACTAGCCCCTCTATATTTTCACATTAAAAGGAAAAAAAATAAAATCATTGTAGTGAATGAAGAGAGAAAAAAAAAAATGTTTTCTTCAAGGGCAGAGTAAAATGTACATCAAGAAAAGGAATTTTTACAGGTTTTTTTATATTTACACCAAGAACTTGGAATCTTCCTTATTTACATTGGGATAAAACCAGTCTTATTTTATTATATTCAAGATTTATGCTGGCATGTAAAAAGATAATTGAGAGGAGAGTTTTGCCCTACCTCAGTAGCTAACTCACAGCCAGTTCACATATATCCAGACTAATCCTTACCAAAGTATGCTCATGGACAGCCCACTGCAGAGTGCCACCAAAAAAATATGCCCTTTGCATTGCATAAGCTTTATTTCCACATTAGCTGTATTCTAATGCAGAGAAATGTCCCTTTATATACACATATGCAATGAGGACAGCAGTTCTCATCCAATGTGTACTGCTCAGCAACAGCAGCCAAGCGTTTTGTTCTGTGTGTTGCTGTCACAGTATCAGGTAACATTTCCTGCCTTTCACTTTGGAAGACTCTCTGAATGCTGGTAAAATGGCCACCTACCAAACACTAAGTTCTCTTGAGTAAGAATCACATCTTTAAGGAAAGATTTGGCCAAATCATCCATAACTCCTTCAGAAGCTGAACAAAAGTTGCACTTCAAGCAAATGATCAGAAAAGGCATTAAAAAAACACCTGTAGATAGTGTATTCCCTCTCATGGCAGAGTCAGAATAAGAACTATTGAGAAGGATGCAGTGAAAATGTTTACTCAGTTCCCTCTGCTTCACCCATATAACACTTGAACCAGACATCTGCAATGCACTGTTATCTGTCTGGTTGCCAAACCAACTTCAAGAAGAATAACTGATAATTAAACTCCATGCTTGCACGTTGGTCACAGTGCTTCCATGCCAAGTTGTGCAATTCATAAATAGACTAAGATTTGGGGAAGGGGGGAGAAAGACAGAAAGAAAAAAATCCCCTTGGTTTTTGACACTGTGAAAACAAGTGTGGGATACCTGGAATGTGAGCAAAGCATATGGTTTATGACACATGCTGGAAAGAACTCTGGAGTCATTCAGGAACAAAGTTTAAAAGGCAAGGAAAAGACACTGTGGGCACTGAGTCACCTAACTGGGAAATCTGCTCAAAACTCTTCAGTTTTTTAATTTCCATACCACATCCTAGGCCAGCTGTTATTTCACGCTTGCCACAATTCTTTCCATCACCCCTATGGTGGTGGAATAGTTTCTGTGTAAAACTAAACCAACTTACAGCTACTTGTTTTGGTAGGCTTTCCCCTGTGCAAATGGTCAAACAAGTCACACGTGTCACTTATGTCTGCGAAATAAACATATTTGTATTGTGCACAAAATTCTGGTGTTTCTACTGTTGACAAGCAGGCCTCCCAAAGTATAGTTTTGTGTCAGAACATCTCTGCCACCAGAGCCAGTTCAAACTTTCCCTGCCCAGCTTCCAGCCCAGGTACACGTTCCCTTTCCGACCCACGCACGGCAGTTCACAGTGCAGGGCGATGAACATCTGGGCCAGATCAGTGGAGAAAACAGCACCCTGTGGCTGTGGGTCAGGAACACAATTAATTCCTTCAGGGGGCACTGTCACCAGGAAAATATCTTCCCTTAAACCAAAGGTAGAACAATGACTACTCTTACAAATACAGAACTAATTTCTAGCACATACTAAGTTCAGAAGACAGGAGATTTTTCCTTGTTTCTGAGATAACAGTTCCCACCAAATTGAAGTTTCCATCTCAAAACTGAAGACTTATGTCAGAAAGACTGCTGAAGTATAGAGAAAACCCCAGTCACTATAACAGAATCAGGAACAGGAGATGATATTTCTGTACACCCCACCATTTCACTCCAGGTAGGCTTGCCTATCTCCAAATTTTTCTGGATTTGTCCTTTTTTCTCCACTTGAAAATTTTCTCAGGGCAGGATTCAAGAATTTATTGCAACCATCTGGGACACCTGGGTGGAATTACTGCTCAGCAGCAGCACTGAGGCTGCTGTGCATCCAGAGATCGTAGAGATTTCTACCACATTTGTGCCTGACAGCATATACGCACATATTCTGTCCAGAAGTCCCAAGAAGAAACATAACAGTGCTAAATTCAGATATACAGAGAGAGCACCAAATGGAGCAATATGGAAGCCAACAAAGGTTCCTGGCAGAAGACAATCCCCTTGGAACAACTTGCCAAGAGAATGAAAAGCTTTTTTTTTATTAAAATTTTAAGAGTAGAAAAAAAAAAAAAAAAAAACAAACCAACTACAGAACCTCAGCTAAATTACAGTGCAGCTGATTCTGAGGTGGGAAAGAAAAAGTCCATCAGAAAGGCCAACTGTTTCTGCAAACATAAAACAAAGAAAAGAGCCTCTGTCCAAGGTAAGAGCACATGGCTTTCCCTAAACTGGACATAAAGATCAAGACTGTCCAGTAGAGAGGGATTATGAGGGTGTTTGTGAAAATACTTGATAAGCCTGTGCAAGAAATCTAAATCAAACCCTAAATGCTGCAAGCTAGCTCTAACGTTCATGCTTCTGTCCACATCTGCAAATGTCCCTCATTCACTTCAGAACATTTGGTCAGTAAGATCTGGAAACAAGCCCAGAGCCACAGCCTGGCTTTTGATTTCTATAAAAGACTTCCTACGCTGTGTATTTGTTCTAGCAAGTAATACACCGAGTCATCTTCAGTGCTTCTGGCTAAGAGTATTTGCCAAAGACCAAGAGACAAACTTTGAATCTGACCCTTTTTGCCTAAAAGTTGAATTAAGCAAGATGCCACAAGAGGTATTTAATCAAGCCCTTCTAATTCAAGTTCCTTTTTGAAAACATTAGTTAACAAATATTTGCTGTGTCTTCCAATGGTGCCTCAAGTCTGGATCCAAACCTGCCTAAATTACAGACTATACCAGCCACGGATATATTTTCTTCCAAGGCACTGTGAAATATTACTTGTGATCCATTACAGGACAGAAAAACACTCAAAGCATTGCAACTCCTTAGGGAGCAGAAATTTTGAAATTCATTTTGATGTAGAACTATGTCTTCCCCTAGCCTCCTGGCTCTTCAGAAATAAGAATTATTCAACACAGTAGCAGGGTACTGTTTAGGGACAAGGTGCTGTGTGTGGAGGAAGGGAATATTCAAGTTCTCAAATTCCAAATTATTCAAAATCCTGGGAAAAATAACTAGGATAAAAAAAAAAAAACAAAACCACAGAAAATGTGTACTAACTGCAATTTAAAATAGCGAAAGATGAAACCTTACCCCATAAAGAAATAAAATCAGGACAAGCCACTCACTGAGCTTCATATACTCTCAAACCTCATTGCTTCCATTCCAAGAAATTTTCAGAAAAGGCATAGTTTGTGGTGATGGATTATAAACTGAAAAAAGCCTTTGCTTACTGACAGTAATAAAAAGAACAATAGAAGCATAATAAGTAGACATGTAATGTGACTGAGAAAAATTAAGGCTGACTACCTACCAACTGTATAAGCAAGCAACATGATGCTGATTAGTCAGAAGCACTGTAACTGCATTCTCCCCTCTGTTATGGGAGAACACGAAGCTTCGGTGACTCTACAGAACATTTCCTGATTTGTGCATGGCCTTCACAAAGTGTCCAGATCCTCATGGTTAAACAGACCCTTCACTGGAGAGCTACACACAAAGAGAATGTGATTTGCAGGAACAGACAAATAACCACGTACTCATACATAGCACTTCAGTGCAGTAATAGCAAACCTCAACCTTATGTAGTGTTTGAAGTATTAAGTGCCTGATTTCATTATTCTGTTGGTGTCTGGATTTTCCTGTGATGTTCTTTGCCTACGAAATTTCTACCTGTCTCTGAGACTGCAGTAGCCACAGCACATCGTGCTAAAGAGAGACTTTTGCAGCAAGAGGAGGAATGCAGTGTTTGTCCCGTCACTGCTAAGAACTCATGCACAGGACAATCTATGTACACTCAGTGTCTAGCTTTAGCTTTCTTTAGTTTATTGTTTGGCACACAAAAAATGTCAGTAACCCTCCAAATCTGGCAAATTCAAAATCCAGAGCAGGTAGCCTGGCTACCTGAGGCTGAGTCAGTATCAGAATAAGTCAGTAGAAGTTACCTGTAAGGAAGGGACTGTGGTTTCACTTTCATAAACACCAGAGCACACCAAATGATGCTCTGTGTAAGAAACAATTCCTTCAGTTACACGTATAACACTTTCTCTCCTAATAAACTCTACAAGCTCCTACAAATAAGGAGAAACCTATTTAATATGACACAGTGATTCAACCTTTATCTTAGACTGGCAGGAAGGTTACCCAGTCTTTTTCTTCCTATTTTTGATCTCCTCTTATGGCTTGGTTTTCTGACTTTTCTTTATCTGCACATTAGATTTTTGCCCAAGTTTTCACCTTGAACAAATGTGAGGTCACTGATACTTTATCACTTTCCTAATGTTCAGTTTTCACAAGATAATTTGCACAATTTTCATCATCTAGATTAACAAATTTGAAGCTCAAATACTGACTTCTTTTCATAAATAACTTTGATTTATAATAACTATTTAATGAAAGCTTTCTTCCTTTTCAAATTGATATAGCTAAGCCTTACTACTGAGTCTGAATTTGTTTCATGCTTTAGTCAGCACTTCTAAGTATTTGCATTGTAAGCATTACTACTGTCAGACAGACACCATCTAGTGGCTAATTTCCAATAAAAGACAATTCTAATCAATTCTTTTATATTCACAGTATTACTGCACACCTTGAGACAGCAAGGCTTGCCTCTCAGCATTTTGAGACAGTAAGAAAGTTACAGAATTTTCTTGTTTAACTAAAATTTAAACTGCTAGTCCTCAAGGCTTCTGAGACAGTGACAAACGGGAAGGCAAACAAAATGCATTCAAATGCATCCTGCAAGTTAAATGCATACAAGAGTTTCTGGTTTGTCATCTTTCAGGCCTTCAGGAATCCCAGGTCCCAGAGATCAGCAGGAAAGGTTGGAGCAAGGAAGATGTAGTCTCGGTGGAAGAGGATCAGGTCAGGGAATACTTAAGCAAACTGGACATAAATAATTCTATGGGACGCACCAACAAGTGTTGAGGGAGATGACACATGTCATTGCAAGGCCACTCCCAATAATCTTTGAACAATGATGGCAACTAGGAGAAGTTCCCAAAGACTGGAGGAAAAATGTCACCCCCATCTTCAAGAAGGACAAGAAGGAGGACCTAGGTAACTACAGGCTGATCTGCCTCACCTCAATCCCAGGGAAGGTGATGGAGCAGGTAATACTGGAAACCATTTCCAGGCACATCAAAGATGTACCTTCAGCAAGTTTACAGACGACACAAAACTGGGAGGAGTGGCTGATACACCAGAGGGTCATGCTGCCATCCAGAGGGACCATGACAGGCTGGAGAAATGAGCTGCCAGAAATTCTGTGAATTCAACAAGAAGTGCAAAGTCCTGCACTGGGGGAGGACCAGCCCCAGGCATCAATATTTGCTGGAGGCCACCCAGCTGGAAAGCAGCTGGCAGAAAACAGCCTGGGGGTCCTGGTGCACATGAGGCTGAACATGAGCCAGCAATGTGCCTTTGCTGCAAAGAAGACAAACAGTGTCCTCAGCCAGTTTAGACAAAGGATTGCCAGCAGGTCGAGGGAGGTGATCCTTCCCCTCTGCTCAGCACTGGTGAGGCCACAGTGGGAGTACTGTGTCTAGTTCTGGGCTCCTCAGTATGAGAGAGACATGGACATACCAAAAAGAGTCCAGAGAAGGGCCACAGGGGTGACTAAGGGACTGGAGCACCTCACACTGTTTTACCTGGGGAAGAAAAGGCTCAAGAAGACTCTTATTAATGTATGTAAATACCTGAAGGGAGGCTGCAAAGAGGAGGGAGCCAGGCTCTTTTCAGTGGTGCCCAGTGACAGGACAAGAGGCAATGGGCACAAACTGAAACACAGGAGGTTCCCTCTGAACATCAGGAAACACTTATTTACTGTGAGGGTGACTGACAACTGGAATAGGTTGCCTGGGGAGGTAATGGAGTCCCTCTCCTTAGAAATAACCAAAAAACATCTAGTCACAGTTCTGGAAAACTGGCTCTAGATGGCCTTATTTGAGCAGAGGTTCAGATCAGATGACCTCCAGAGGTCCCCGCCAACCTCAAACATTCTGTGATTCTGTGATCTCTGAGCATTTTAATTGCAACTGTTCCACAAGACAGTAATACACAACAGCAGTAATCACCTGCTCAATATTGCATTAAAATGTTCATTTTTCTGTTCTCTGTACTGACTGTGGAAGTACAGAGATTTCTTACGTTGGAAACCTTCCTTATGCGGGTGTTTTCTGGGGATAATTGTTACAAGGTGCCCAATTCTTAATCTCTTCCCTTGCCATCTTGGTTTTGTCCACTGTTAGAGACAGATTACTGGCTCAGATAAAACTGTGGTCTGCTCTAATGTAACTTGTACAGAGAGAGAGAACCCTCATACAAAGCATCTTAATATGCACCTTTAAACCAGATGACAAGGACTGGTCTTAAACCTCTGATCAGCACTCAAGGAGTCAGAAAAGGACCTCTTCTCACCTCAGCATGCCATAGCCAGAACCTTCTACTGAGATTAAGATTTCAAGAGCAGTTTTACAAGAAAGACAAGCAGAACTGTAACCACCCAAATGCAGCAACTGTTCTCTACTCCCTGCAGATCCCAGCCATACACATTTCTAGATGCCTACAAATATTTGTATGTATGTATATAAAAATGTGCAGGACTTTATCTTTTGTTTCAGTGTGGTCTCCCACCTCTGGCTTTCCTTCTCCAGTTTAAAACAACAAACTTTCATTTCCTATCAAAATACACTGATATCACCCCCAAAAATACCTGTTGGATTGGGACCTATCACTCAAGCCCATTGAGAAATATAAGTTTCTGGCTATCAAGTTTATGCATCATACAGGCACTATGGAACTTAGTCTGAGACAGTTCTGTGCACAGATAAAACCAAACTCTATCTGGCTACAAAACTACATACTTCAAGGGAGGCACCAGGAAGCTGTGCAGCAACAACTTCAGTCTTTAGAGCCTTGGCTTTGTGTAAATCATGATCCTCTGCTGGATCTAGCTTTTGAAAATCCCACCAAAGGAGTGAGGAATCCGAATGGTAATGAGGATCTCAGTGCTCAGACAGTGACCTGAAGCCTGGGAATTATGTTTATCAGAAAGCAGGGATCTGGTTTTCCTCAGCACTGCAATACAAGCCTACTGGTTTAAAATTCCATCTCTTATACAAGCACCAATAAATAAGACCAAGCTCTTGCCAAAACAGATGAAGAGAGAACCACTTCCTACAGGACTGGCACAGTCTATGAAATGCAGAGCTGTAAGTAAATCGTCTCTCTCCAGTCACAGGCCTGTACCCAGCAGAAAAATTCAATACAAATTCTTCAGTGATTTATTCACCATGAGCAAAAACCCTCTGCTTTGCAATAAACACAGACTGGAGCACTCATGTAAACCCTGTAATGAGAAGTTCCAGGGGCAGAGGTAAAACTCCCTACAACTGTGAAAAGTGCTCCCCTAGCATCACATATCTAAGATGCAGTCCATTTAATGGATGTATGACATGATACAAAAATCAATGCATAGATCAGATGGGGTCATGAGTGGTAATGAGATCACACAGGCACTAGGAAGGGGAAAAAATTATAATGATGGAGAAAATGTCCCTTTTTCAACAGCTAGGACACTGCTCCAGGGTCCCACCTGCTTCTCTCTCTCTCCAGGAAGCTCTCTACCATAAAAACTTTCACGAAGGACAACATCAAGGTTGAGTGGATGCTGGCTTAGCACTTCCCACTGTACCTACTGCTTTAATGATGATGAACTGTAAGTTGAACATATCCCATGTTGGGAATAAATCTCTGTTGTAGAGTTCCTTGGAGCTATAAAAAGATGTTGAACTCAAAGTGCAAAGGAGAAGATATTCTCAGATTGCCTCAGGCACGTTCTCAGCAGAGGTTTGGGAAAGAGCTAGATGGTGTACTGCCAAGGTTACTGGTAGAGCTCATGGGCATTTTTCTACTTTATGCTGTTTGTTTGATCACTGCAACTTTCCCAGGCTTAAACCTGTTTTCTCTTTTTCCTAATAAAGAATTCCTTGCATATAGCCTCAGCAGCTTTGTGAATGTTAAAGATATGCTTTCTAAAGACACAAAGGGAAGGATTGCATAGTGTTCCCATATTTCTGTATGGGAACTGAGTAATTTAGTTATTTACCAAGAAGAACTTTTTTTTACTGTAATTACCCACCTGACGTAAGGGCACCCACTCCAGTATCCCATGAATCAGTGTCATCTCAGAAGAATGTTACAGTAATTCAGCAGACTAAGGGGGAAAGAACAACACTGAACACACTGATCACTAATACCCAGAAAGAAAGCAAGCTCCCTCCTCCCTCAAAATAAAAGGAAACCCTGAAAGATGAAGACCACCCCACTGGCACACAGTGAAGAAAAGGGGCTATAAAAGAAAAGAATCAATGGGTAAGCCTGAGGCATGCTTGGTTTCCACTGTTAATACTATTCTGTTAAATAAGGAATTAAATTGTCAGGTAGAGAAAAGCTGCTCATTGTAATAGTGCACAGACCCCATGCTGTAAATGATGTCTTACTCAGAAGGCAGTATGTAACCACCTGACCTAGCAGTTGCTTCAGCACAGAGAAAAGATCATAACATCACTATTCTCCAGGCATTAGGAACTGTACATAACCCTGCACTTCCCTGGTGGAGTTTTCTTTTCTCTCTGTAGCTTTATGGAAGCTGGTGATAGCCAAGCGAGCCTCGTCGAGGGAGGTGTGAAGGGAGCTCACTGCTCTGTCTGTTTCCTGCTTGGGGAGGCAGGCCTCACTGTTCCCTGATTTGAAACCTGGCTTTCAGAGAAATTACAGGCATTTGTGGCAAATCTAGGAACTGTAAGACTGACCTACTGGGTCAGCCAGCCCACTACAGAGTGTGGCACCATATATGTTCCTACCCAAAAACATTAGTCTGGCCTGATCAGGCTTAGCTCTGAGGCAAGCAGTAGAGAGAGTTGTTGAATCCCTGTGAGATAATCTCATATTGCAAGGCTGCTTTCTGCCAAAGTATTTACATTGCATAAAAAAAAGAAAGATCAGACACTGGTAAGGTTAATTCACAATAACAACAGAAGAGCAACAGGGAAGCAGGGGAATTAAAACACACAGAAGAACCTGCACTTTGAGAATCAATAACCCCAAAATTAGCCTAAATGATGACTGAACAACATTTGAGTGTACCTCTGGAACTAGGGAGGGCACTGCAGACCTGCATTTTCATGTTCTCAAAGTTCTAGACAGTATGTGGAGACCAATATGCTCTTTCCAGACATGAAGATGTGGCTACAAAGAACAGTGGTGAAAGCAGCAGTGATTTGCTAACATATTAAGCAGGATAGATGGCCAAAATTAGGGGAGTGCTGTACTAGAAATTGATCTTGACCACACTTTTGCCAAGGAAGAATCACTTCTCTCTAAAGATGATTTCAGTAGAACTCCCCTTTTCTTATTTTATTGCTCCTTTAAAACTACCCTATCCTAAGCAGCATAAGCAGATATACCCATTTTGTTTATTGTGGTGAAGATTGATGAAAGAAGAAAAAAGGAAAACAGGCAAAACAGTAGTAAAATTTTGGGGGCCTGACTGCTTCCACTGAACACTGCCCTACACAGGCCCCAAGACACTGAAAGTGAAGGCAGCAATCCAGAGCCACAACAATCAAACTTTGGAATATCATCGTTCTGTTACCGCTTTAAAAATTGCCAGGAGGAGAAAGCTACAGGCTGATCTGCTTTAGGAAGACGGCATTCGGATGCTGGAACAGGGGGGAACTGGTGAAGAGCAGCTTCAACACAGGCACACTGCAGTGAAGGGCCAGAAATCATTACATGTGAAGTTGAAACAATTTTCCATACAAAAGAAAAACATAGTTAAAAATAGGAAGGAAGAAATATATTAAGCAGACAGTTTGAGTAACAGAAACCCCCAAGTTTTGATTTACATGCTATACACTATAAATAATATTTTGGTTAACACACTTTTCCACCTACTCCTGCAAAGAGTTATTGTATACATAGTCTTAACCTTTACAATGACCATGTCTTCCCAGTTTTAGGCTTTACAGCATGACAAGCATATACAGGCACTCAGAGCTTTGAACGTAATCATGCTATAGATAATGTAGCCTGTTAGTTATTAAGAAGTCAGCTGAAGTCCTAGCAATAGGAAATAGAAATGAAAACAGGAAAAATGAGACGGGTTAGAAGGAGCTGATGAGTTAGGACCTTTTAGAAGCACTAATATTAAAATAAGCTCCACCAGAATTAAAAACCAGCTAGCTCTGCTTGACTTCCCTAGGGTAAGATAATTTTGTATTACTAACACGATTGCCGCTGTGTGACCTGGCTGGTGGGACTACAACACACAATAAGAAAAGGGGACCTCTCCTCTATGAGGACAGTCTCCTATCTGGAATTTCAGTTCATACACAGGTTCCCATCTGCAGATGCTTCAAGATGTCCATTAAGAAAATAAATTGCCAGTATTCCAGGAGTTAAGTAAGCTTTTGTCTCAGAAGGATAACCACCTCTTTGTGATAGCAGTAACCTTAGTACACTCATTTTGTCATTTAGAATTCCTAAGTGACAAACGTTGCATTCAATCAGAAATTAATTATAAATTCTACTGCACTTCTTACACTTGCTGTATGTTTTCTTGACTTGCTATAACTCATTGGCTGTAAGTTGCACCAAGGAATATTTGGTCTGGAAAAAATTCTTCCCCCTGAGTGTGGTGCAGCACTGGAAAGGGTGACCAGAGAGGCCATGTGATCTCCAACCCTGGAGATTTCAAAACTTGTGAGCAACTGGATCTGGCTTTCAAGCCAGTCCTGCTTTGAGCAGAGAGTAGGTTTAGGGACCTCCAAAGGTCCCTATTCACACCCCATTCATTCTAGAATCACATAGTTAAAGCTTTGATCAAGGTAGTATAGGGTTTATGATTATTTTTTTAAATAAATGCTGTTTTCTTTATGCAGGTTTATAAAACTCCTAGGGAGAGTTCTCCCTGTCTCTAGATCAACAGTAGTAATCAACTCTGAGGAAACTAACAAATGCATTAACTGCAAAAATTACTGAAAACTGGGTTTGAACTCATCTTCATTTGAGGAAAGAGACTAGGAAAAAAAAAAAAAAATAAAAAATCAATGAACCACAGATATGTTTATACAGAACCTTTTAAATGACATTACAAGGATTAGAGGAACTACTGTTGATAAGTGCATTCCTACAAGTCATACTAGAGAAACTCTCTAGTAGAAATTTTAAGTAGAAAGTACTTAATTAGGGTACTAAGTACTTAAATAAGGATGAGAAAGTAAGTATATTATAACAGGTAAATCTCTAGAGCCCTGCACATCCCAGAACTGCAACTTCCATTCTCTACTTGTTAATATATCACTCATTTCTTCCCAGTCTAAGGGTGACTGAAAGAGGAGGTAAACCATTTTCAGTACTGCTAGCCTAAGCAAATAATTCGTAATTTTCCTCTTTAAAAAAGTTTAGCATCCTCTTCATCTGAGTTGACAACAGATATATATGGAAGGCAAAAATTGAATTCATACAGCTATATTTAGACATTAATATGCTTTTACAAATCAAGCACTGCATTAGCCAGGCTTTGTTTTAAGCAATGTTATTTAATATCTGGATGTGCACTGAGAGACTGTGTGTTACAAACACTTTACAAATCAGCCCTCAATTCACACTGTAATCTCTGCATGATCTGCACTACATATTCCCTTCAAGTTTTTAACTGAAATTGTTTTGTTGTAGAATAGAAATATGTAACACCCACAGTGTTCTCATTTGGTGAAACCCTGTCCACTCACAACTGCATTTCCCAATTTACCAAAAAAATATAGCTTTTCCCTATAGACCAAAGAGGTCCATAAGGTCAGAACAGAATACTTTTACAGATTAAGACACAGAGGTGAATGGAACTGTCACTGAATATCATAATGATCCTTTATTTGGCTTTATGTTTTTAAGAACTTGAAAATATTCTAAGACTCACTAAACAGTTAACAGTCCCTCAGGATACCAGACCTTAGAGGGGTCCTCAGAGAATCCCTGGCCTGTGCCAAGAGTGAACCTAACAAATACGTGAAACAGGACTAGTTAAAAAGATTTGCACTGTTGCAAGTTGTATTAAAAATTAAACTAAAAAGTCAAATTAATTTGAGGATGTGAATATTATTTAAGCAACATACTTCAACAGAGGTAATGTATTTGAAAACATCAGTTAGAATAGGTTTTGGATATAAGGCAAAACAAACCTTACTTCTTCTGTCCATCAAAGCCTGAATATAAACTTGTTAAGTTACACAGTGCTCCCATAACCAGAAAAACAAAGTTGACTATAATCTAATCAATCTAAGAAAAAGGGATCACGGTAAATTATCAAAACCCATGAAATGTGGCTGATATTTGCCAAGGGAATAAGCACTCACACTGAGACTGAGCTCAAATTCTTCCCCACAATACAGAGGTGCAAAAACCTAGTTCAGTTGCAGAAACAAAAGGGTGGTAACTCTTCATGTATATATAATCTAAAGCTCTAACATAACCCAGAAAATAAAAAACACATTTGTTTTAGTGGTAACAGTCAAACTTGCAGTCAAGTAAAGTATGGAAGATAAAAGTAAGAAAAATCATCTCTGAGAACAGAGAATCAATTGCACGTCTGGTCCATTTTTTCTTTCTCACAGAAGGTTAAACCACAGGATTTTTATGAAATCATATCAGTATAGTGAAACATTATAATGGAGACAGCAAATACAAATGAAGATGGAGTGTTAGCAGATGTACCTCTATTTTTAATTCAGCTAAGCTGTCAGGTCTGGTAAAATCTGAGAATTCCTCTAGCCAGTCACAGTTTAACTTAACATGTGTAGTATTTACTAACAACATACCAGGTGTTGTAATCTTGTTCTGATTTACCTACTCCATACACTAGCCTGGTCTGGAATAACTGCTATTCAAAAAGTACATAAATCCTGCACAAAAACATTAAGGTAAAAAAGGAGACATTTCAAAGCCCTGCAGAACCTCAGTAAGATTTGATGGTCTCGATACCATTTGCCAATTTAAAACATCTTGCTCCCAGTAAAGAGCAATTCTGCTCACAAGTTAGTAGCTAAGCCTTTGAAAAACTACGTGCAGTATTTCAGCTTTAACTTAAAATACAATCAATATATTTTACAAAGGTTATTAATTATCCATATTACTAATAGCAGCTTTAGCAGGTAATGACATAGGAACAGGTTGTATAATAAAACCTAGTTGGAGTTTGATTATTCAAAAGATAAACACTAATGAATGTCACCTTTCTTATGCATACAAATTATCCAGAAATAGTGCTTTTTTTTTTCTATTGTTTGTTTGTTAATATCACAGTTCATTTATGCATATAGAGATATCTTATGTAAGAATATTTCAAGTCAGAGGTTTTTACAAACATGTCCTTTTCTTTACTCAGTATTTATACCATAGAACAAAAATTGGTTTGATTTGGCTTTCTTGTAGAGATACTGTGGAAATTCCTTATTTAAGACCAATTTCTTCTGTATTTGTAACAACAACATTCAAAACATACAAAACCCACTAGGAACACGTATAGATGTGTTCAGATGAATAAAACTTGTAAAAACAGGAGCAAAAAAATTCAAATCCATTTCAAAACTGTCATATACTTCCACACTGATTCATGATGTGAACGCTAGCCTCTGATCCTTCAGACTTTGTGACCACACTTTCCAATAAAAATTCATCAATGTAAATGGAAATTTGTCTTTTTTTTTTTTTTTGAAAGGATTAATGCTTTTTTTTTTAAAGAAAAAAAAAAGCCCTGAAATATGACATTCTTTCAGGAATAAGTAATATACAAAACCAAATGCACATTATTGCTTAGTGTATTTTTGTTGCAGTGAACTATCACCAGAACTACAGAAAAGTAGTGAAAGCATTATTTTTAATGCTTGATTTAATTTGCTGAAGTAACTGGAAGGAACTTTATTAATCTTAATCAACTAAGAACCAGGTCCCTGAGTGTTTTATAGACAAGTCCACATTACCTTATGAGGTCAATAGGCTGAAACTTGTAAAACGCTCCGTATCTTGCCCATTCTTGATAGAGCAACTAAATAAAAAACAAACAACAAAAAACAAAACAGAAAATTAACCTGAAACAAGTACTCCTACCTGTTTTTACAAACAGCTTCTAAGAGTTAAAAATATATGCAACAAACAAGCAGTTTCCTGTACTTCAATACAAACTTCCAAGTATGTTTTTCAGACAGCTCTGGAAGACTCCAACCAAGCCAGCAGTGCAAGGATCGTGTACACACATCTTTTTCCACATGCCTCCCCCTTCTGCCCCACACTGATGAGACAGTCATGTTAAATAGAAATGCTCAAAAGGAAAAACAGAGGATGCTGTAGTCTGGTGGAAATCTGCGAACAGATGCTAGAAGTAATCCTCATAGAGTGAAATCCTCCTATGATGTAATTTATTGGATGTCTGGAATCACACCATAGGTAAGTATTGACCAGTGTTTCCAGAGCCAAAGTGAACTGAGGCAAGAGTTCAAAACTGGTAAACTGGTATGTAAAAACATACCAAGGGGTAAAGAGTGTGGCAAACCAGCCTGCTCTCCTGCTCAGCTCCTGAGGCTGCTGCACCTATCTTCTCTTCCCTTGCACACACAAGGTCACGTTGACATTTTCATGGATTTGCATTTGAATGCGAATTCACCCACAGCTTACAGACAGCACAAGGCACGAACCTAAAGAAAATTCTTTACGATGGGAGGAATGCAGTGAGAACAGAGTCAGGGATAAAAGGAAATATTTAACCACAATACACTCAACTGCAACAGGGGAGGGACTGGGGATAGTCTTCCTCATTCCCTTTTTCATTGCTGTGATCTGTGACATGGCTTTGTTGAAATTTCAAAAAGGAAAAAGAAGCCTTTGACACTCTCTTAGAAGAGGCTGTAAAGGAAACTGGCAATTACGGTGTGAAAGACATCACACTGTTCTGGAACAAAGGCCAGCTGCTGGATAGAAACTACCATGCAATTAGCAACTTTGTAAAAGAGTAGATTCCATAATGGGACATTTTATAACTGTGTATGCACTTATTAATAATTCAAAAAGGGCATTCAAAAATTAGGGTTCACAGAATTATATGAAGAGCAAAGGAAGCTCAGAGGAAACATTAGCAGGATCTAACAAAGTTCGATATCTGTTCACCATGTTTTATCTTCAGAGGAAAATAAAAATCAAGGCAGTCTGGTGAAAAAGAGTAAAATTTTCTGTGGAACCACTTGGACTGTTTGTATTCTTTGCACAGTTTTATGCTGCGACAAGACTGTGGACAGAATAAGACAACGTAGTCATTGAAAACTATTGAGTTAATAACTCAGAGACTTCTACTCTTCTGTTAATTTTGGCTGGGACTGGGCAGTAAGTTTTAAAGCTGCTGGGAAGGAAGACACAAACCAAGAAACACACACACACGAATACACAACCAGGTACACAGGGAGGACATTCTGCAGAGAAGTTAAATATCTGTTTGGGTTTTTTAAATTAATAGGAAAAGAAAAAAAAAAAAAAAAAAAGGAACTCCAGCAACAGTCAAAACCAGTAATTTTAAAACAGTAAGACACAGATTTTTTCAGAATTCGTAATACGTGGAACTCAGCTTAGTTGCAGACTAGATTGCAAACTGTTCAGTTTTATCTGCAACATAGATGCTCATTAAGCGTGGCACTTTTTTCCCAGTACATAATACATTATTGCACAATGGAGTTATGGAAGTATGCAAGTGTTGGCAAGGACGTTAGTAACAAAGTCCACAGAGGTTTTGCACTTATCAGTAGCTGCATCTGTCAGATGGTCCATTTTGACAGCCAGCAGCACGCCGTCTTATGGAGGTAACAGCACGTTTAAATTAAGCGTGGAGAAATTTCAGATACTGGAACTGTAGAGTTATCTTGACATATTTGGAGGTTTTCCAATCACATTTTCCTACTGTTTATAATGCCTTTCCTCCTGCAGACGCTATGTGAAAGAACTAGATAAATACCAAGTGAACAAGGAAGACCTGGATCCTGCAAACACACGCCTGACCAAGTATTGTTGTTCAGAATATGGAAACTGGCCTCCAACCATTGAAGTAAACAGAGCTATGCCATTGCATATTTGTTGAAGATACAGCAGAAAGCACTTTTTGTTCATATATCAGGGAGTAAACCCTACACTGCTGATGCTTTGCATTTGTGGAAAGAAATGATGAGACTAGGGTTGATTTTCTTTAACTTCAGCAGGAGTTGAAGAGGATTGCCCTGGCTGCCATATTGATATTTTCATATGAGTACTTGTGGTTACCTATTCAAAACCACCCTTTGCCATTACCCCACTGCATTACCTACAATTTTATTTATTCACATAATAAATGCATTCACTGTAATATACAAAAGAACAAAGCCAAAGCTATTAAATTATTAGAACTTAGAAGTTGTTCTGAACGCAGCTACAAAATGGAATTTGAAGAGCAAAAAGAAAGCTCTTTCTACAAGTGCAGTCAGTTCAGGAACAGGTTGTGATGGCATTATGTCAGACTACAGAATCACACTGGTTCTTCTGATTCCAAAACACTGAAGGTGAGTTTATGGGATGAATATTTTCCATTCACACGTGTTTGCCCACGCTAAATTTCAGTCTCAACAGTGCAACTTTATCAGATTAAGCTTAAGCTGGAAGCTGGAACGTGCTTTCATTCATGATATTTATTAAATTGAAAGGAATTCTAGGAAGAAATTTGTAATATAATTTATTGTATTTTATTTATTATTTATTAAGTACTCACTTAAAAGCAGTACTTTCTCAGAGTTTATAATAAGACTTTCCAATCTGCTTCTAATATCCTAGGGATGCTGTTGCAGTATGTAACAACAGTGTATTTCCCAGATAGGTAACAAAGCCCTTATGTATTTCCCAGTGCAAAGATGTTGCTAGCAGTGAAGGCTTACAAGTTGCCAGTGGGCTAGAAGCTTAAAAAGACCATATCAGCATTTATACTCATGGCAAGTTATTACCATGCTGCTGTGCAATAGCTTTCCTAACAAGATGCTTTCTAGAAACCACGCTAAAACAGGGAAATTCTTTTACTCCAATCAACAGTCTTAGGAAAAAGGGCAGGTTTCATTTACTGTAGATTTCTACACCTCATAGGTTGTGACAAAAATATTGTTTCACAGTGCATTTTCTCCAAGGAAATCCTGAAGAGGGTTAATAAGGATTAACCTTTTATATTATGAACTGGTACATAAACCTTAATTACTTGTGCTGCCTTATTGGCATTAAGTACCCCAGACAGGCTCAGTTCATCATTCTTTGGGCTTATACAGCAGACAATTGAAATGGAAGATGCAGATACACTAAAATGGACAAAATAAAAAGGGGCAGAGAAAAATAAAACTGAACAATGCCCCCCTTTCCTTTAAACCTGATCGGGGCTTTTCAGGAAATTAAACACTGAGACTATTAGATTCAGATAGAAAACAGATGATGTTATGCATAGAAATACTCCAGCAGATTCAATGGCTAGGCAGCAGAGACATATGTGAATAATCAATGAAGTATTTCTGGAAAGAACCTTTTATGTTTTTAATGCTTAACACTTCATAACTGAGCCTAATAGGCAGAATAAAAAGAAGGCAGCACAAAATACAACTAGTAGGGTGAATATTTTTCCAGACACTAGTCCTTTTAGGTCCTCTTCCCCACTTCTCCCCAGTACCCAGTCTTCTTCCATTGACTAATGTTCATTCACCTTCCTTCTCTACAAAATTTGCTAGCCTTATAAGTCAGTAAACTATGTAGCTGACTTTCAGAGTCCATTACTGTATCACCATTATCACTTACTCAGAGAAAATTCTGCAAGTACAGAGTAGGCAATTTATCCAGGAACAAAAACCTCAAAATAACAGACATAAATATACAAGCTTCTTTATAGTTTGTTTTCCATCTTTGTCCCTTTTGCTTACCAAGGTTCATATACTAAATTAAATTGTATACGGCACATGAAGACATCTAGTGGCTGAATGTTAACACTATTTACCAAAAACTACAAAGAAGTTTTCAAATTTTTACTAACCCAGCACCGGAGAAATCCAATTTATTTGTACGACCTATGAACGCAGCTTGCATTTCAATTGCTTAAATAATCATAATTTGTGACAATTATACTCTTGAGAACTACACAGTGTTTTGCCAAATTAGTGGCATTTTCTTACCTATTCTTCAGGCAGCAGTTGGCATATACCAACATGTACTACCACGCAGTTAAAAACACTCATGAAATGATTTACAAATCACCAAAAATATGTGCAATTTAATTTTCAGCAAAGTAAATATTTTAGGCATCCAAACATTCTTTTTTTTTTTTTTTTTTTTTTTTTTCATTCTTCCCCACCCCCCTTTCTCTTCCTACAACTTCCCCTCTTCATTTCCTGTCCTATTTTTTGTATATCAAGGGGAAAAATAAAAGCAGAGAACAATATGGAATGGATCTTAACGAATTACAGCAATTAAATGTTTTTGTTCATTTCTAATATTAAGCATATGTATTAAAAACAGTCTGAATTCACATAGCCTTTGGTTATACATCCATTTCTCTTGTGCAGACAGTTGGGGGGTGATAAATTTTCAAGTCATTTGATAGCTAGAAACTTTTTATTTACAAAATAATTGGAAGCAGATTTTTAGAAGTTGCATGTAATTTAATTGAATGCACCATCAAATGAAAAATACAACTATGTTTTATTCTAGTAACCATTGTTCTGTAGTACCATCTGCTTATGGAAAGAAAATAATCATGTAAGTTGTTTAACAGCTTCTGCTCCCTGACAGGTTGAAAAACCTTGTCTATGTGTGTGGAGGGAAAATTGAAGCTTTTCAAGAATTAAATTCACTGAAATACTTCATTAGAAGACTTTATAAAAAGTATTCTGAAAAAGTTTTTATATGCAGAAATAAGTAATGCAAAAAATATATGCATTTGTAAAAACATTTGATTGAACACTGGCTAATGCTTTGTGATAGCATTTAGGTCACTCATTCACATCACATTAAATCCAATGCAAAATTAATTTTGCAATGTATTTTACCTTTCTGTCATTCATGTCATCATTTTGGCCTTCATATTCACCCTAGAGAAAGAAAATAATTTAGTAACTGATGTAAAAACAGATAAAATTCAATAAAAGTTTGCTGAGTTGTTCCTACATTGCCGATTTTACCTTTAGGTCACTTAAAGATTTTTCATATTAGAATCACACACTTAGAATATATTTTCATTGTCACAGGCAATAAACATATGCACTATTGAGTGATACTAGCAGGAACTAGATTTTTCATAGTATATACATACATCATGGAGTGGGTATGCTGCATCATAAACATTGTTTGCTATTAATGTGCCAATACCTAAAAGAAAAAAAAATAAGATGGTCAACAGTTAGGCACAGTTAAACAGAAAGATTATTACAGGTTTCATTTCATGACATTACAAAGGGGCCTGAGCTGTATTACTGAAATATTTCAAATTTCAAATATTCAAAATCCTATCAAGATGAGCAAAGACCACCCAGAAGTGCTTGACTATGGAAAACAGGTTTTCACAGAAAGGCTCATTTCCATATAGTGCTTTTTCTTGAGTCAACTAGTATGGTACAAAGACTGTTTTGACCACTTTCTCGTCTTTATAGCAAAGAGGCATGTGACTGAGGAGAGCATCTGGGAAGTCCTTCCTGAAGCCTGACAATGATCAGAACCATGGACCTCCACTGATGCACCCAAACAATAACAAAAAAACTTCCACAGAAGTTTGCTATTGAAGAAACCCTTGCTTTCTATCAACTGACATTAGATCAGGTCTCGTGTTCACTGAACTAAGTGCTGGCTTTTCTACCCTTCCCCCTATCAATACATAAGGCCATCCTTCTGAGGCCTGTTTGTTTGCAGGAGTTAAATCAGTTTGTGCTCACCAAATCTACAGTTATGCTGGAAAGCTGGTTGCACCAGGAGAATAACTACTGAGTCCTAAAGATGGCAAACAGGAAGTCTGGTGAAAGGCACAGGAAAATACAGGGACATGGCACAATGACAGTGACCACATGCTACAAAGGCTTTAGCAACTCAATCTCCAGCTAATGACTGCAACATACAGACATACACAAGACCAGTACTGGCTTCCAAGACCTAGGACTCTTACAGCCATTCTATCTTCAGCCTCAGCAGATGAAAACAATTGTTCCAAAAGATGACAATTAGAGTTAAGATTAGTAGTTTATTCCACACCTCTTTGCTTTCATTGTCCAGTAAAAAGTAACCAGCTATCATGTCTTTAGGGATGAAAAAAAATTCATAGTCAAATTACACAACTATCATTCTGAAATGTTTAGGAGAACTCCTCTGTTCAGAGATGCTAGATAGGCATTACCAATAAATTTCTTCCTTGGTACGAAGACAAATACCCCCACCACTACATGCAATAATATAATTGGGAAATCTTCATGTTTAGATCATGCCAAGTCCTCTACTGAAAGCATTCTATGTTTGGAAAGTTTACACTGGTTCCAAGTTATGCTAGAAGAAAATATGCTTTCCTTGTATAATGTCATAGAAGTGGATTCAGATTCAGCCTTACATCAATGTAAAAATCAAGAAGTAAATGTGTTTGAACTATTATTTTCCACCTATTATATTATGAAGCATATGTTTATGAAAACCAAAGACTGCTGTAAGTACTTCCAACATCACTGTCCCACCTCTTGTGCAAAATAAGCAATGGAATCTTAAGAGAAAAAAAACCCAAACAAAACAGTAAAACAGGAATGCTTAAAGAAATCCTTTAAACCACTCATCATGAGTGGTCTTAAGTCTTAACACCAGTGAGAAGGGAAAACCTTAGTGACATGTGAAGCATAGGACTTTTGGGTGAGGATCTCAGAAGACCAAAACAGTTACTGAATTTAGGTCAAACGTGATGCATAATCATGTTTTGGCTATTGGCCAGAAAGATGGGAAGCACAGGAGGGTTAAAATAGTTGTTTCGTGTCAGATGGACTCTTGAGCTGACCTGGTCTTGAAGTGGATGAGCCTGTATTTTCACCTTAGAGTAAAAAAAAAAAAAAAAAAAGCCTGAAAAATCACTACTAGTGCTTTATGATGGCTTTTATTCTGGTTTATAGTGTAATAAGCTATTAAAATAGAGAAAACTAAGTAAGAGGCAAAAAAAAACCCCAAAAAACATTGGTGAAGTTCTCTTTCCCTTCCTACTGTGTCCTTGTTGGACATATTGCTTCTTTTAAACTTTCTCTCAGCCCAACAACTTACAAAGTCTAAAGACATTCGACAGGCTCTACACATTCTCTCTGGATCCCTTGGGAAAGCGCCAGCTCCAGGCACTGGCTTTTATGGCAACAGGCTTAGTTTCCCTGCTGGACTTCAGGCTTCCTTATATACCTCACACTGGCTTGTCTCTAAAACCCTACACCCTAGAGACAACTTGCACAGGTTCCACAGCTCCCAGGGAAAGCATGGTCATCCCGGCTACCAGGAGGGTTCTCTGGATCCAGGGATGCAGCTGGATGCTACTGTCTTTGAGCAGATCAAAACATAGAACATCACGGAGCAAGCAGTGAACCAAACAGACATCAGCTGAATAACGTTTTAGAAATGAAGAAAGCTTGACATTTTCTCAACCACATTTTCATTTCTTCAAAGGAAACAGTGTAATAATCATAAATTTAAATGTTTGTTCTGGGCAAAGCCAAGTATTTTTTGGTTGGAAAAGAAAGTATTTTGGTTTTCATTTTTGTCATATAATTTTTTAAAAAATATGTCTCTATTTCAGGGAAACCTAAATTAATCTATTTTCCACTCCAGCTGCTGTACCAAAGAAATCTGTTACTGCAGCTTCACCACACAGACTTACACCAAGACTGTGCGGGAATCTGTTGCTACAACACATTTATTCTTTGCAAGTACCTTACCCTGGGACACAGTGATCTGCACGTAAGTGGTCAAGTTTACAGGGCTTTCAGAAAACATGCCAGATGAGTACTATCACTTCTTTACCACCAGGGAGATATATGTCATGATATCACAACAGATGAAAGAAAAAGAGTAGAAAAAATAAAATAAGTACACTTGTACATGATGTGAAAACAAAAGCTCCAAATATTTCAGGGTTACCCCACGAGTGTCACACAGTATCTTCAAAACAGTCATAGTTAAGCCATATATTTCTCTATGCAGTTCATGGACATCATTTTTAAAGCTGCAGTGATAAAAACAACCTGGAAAGATGCATTATTCTATTGAAATGGCAAGAAAAATCTGCTCCTGGAAGAACTAATACAACATATTGTAGCTGACATCTGAATTTTCAAAAGCAGATCATATAATAATCAAATCCAATTTTATAGCAACTCATGAAATGCAAGTTATGTGCCAGATCCTGCACCTGTAGAAATGAAAATCAAGCTCCCATTACAATGTCCTATCCAAACCATGGACCAGAAAGTCTGATTTTATTCCTCAGAAAAATCATTTGTTTCAATCTCCATTTTTTGTGGAAACGTGCCAGCATACTTTTGTGTTCTGCCAGAAAAAATAAATATTCTTTAAGATACCTAAACAATTCCTTTTAAAACAACATCTATGATTATCTTCCCTCCTTACCCATGCTGTTTTTGGCTTTTGTAGATGTGCGCTTCAGAATTTCACGTACCTGTGGAAAAGAACAGTAATATTACACACAAATCGTCTTCTAGCATTATTTTCATGATGGAATTAACAATAAAATAAACCTTTAAAATAAGAGGCTTCTGTAGAGTTCATTTGCACATAGATGTAAATCATATGTCTCATATATAAATGCATGACGTGAGGCCACTAATTAACACTTAATAATGCTATGGCAACTCCTACTAGTGGATTACCTGCCCACACATTTGTGAGCAAAGTCTTGCTGTGTCACATCCTTACAGAACTGTATGAAATATAAGGGCTTCAGGTAAAATGAGAATTTTACACTGAAGAAAATTACAATAAAATCTTGACTTTGTAAAAAAACATTTAACTTTCACATTCAGAAGCATAGCATCAAGATGCACATAAAGTGATCAGTAAATACACTGTATCTATAGAACCCAAGTGTGTATGGGCTCCCCAGTTCAAGAGGGACATGGAGCTACTGGAAAGAGTCCAGCGCAGGGCCACTGAGATGAAGGGAGTGGAACATCTCCCTTCTGAGGAAAGGCTGAGGGAGCTGGGTCTCTTTAGCTTGGAGGAGAGGAGACTGAGGGATGATCTCATTAATGTTTATAAATATGTAAAGGGTGAGTGTCATGAGGATAGAGCCAGGCTCTTCTCAGTGACATCCAATGATAGGACAAGGGGCAATGGGTACAAGCTGGAACATGGGAGGTTCCACATAAATGTGAGGAAGAACTTCTTCCCAGTGAGGGTGCCAGAGCACTGGCACAGGCTGCCCAGAGAGGGTGTGGAGTCTCCTTCTCTGGAGACATTCAAACCCCCTGGATGTGTTCCTGTGTGACCTGATCTGGGTATTCCTGCTCTGGCAGGGGGATTGGACTGGATGATCTTTAGAGGTCCCTTCCAATCCCTGACATTCTGTGATTCTGTGTAACATAGCACATTCGGGAGGAGTTGGCCCTGCATATGTAAAGAGAAATCTTGCCTCACCATCCTGCTGAAGACCTAGCAGAATCTTAGGAACATTATACAAGGTTCCTCACCAAAGGCTGCTGGATATAGGAAGTTACTATAGGATTGTAGAGGAGGTCCTTTTATGGAATAAAATCTAGTTAAAGATTAGACAATAGGGCTTAATAACAACTTTGAACAATGGAGACAAGTAGACAAGTCAGTAGCAGTGTTTCCCTACATAGAATCTCCTGTTCCTGGACCACTGGGCAGGTCCAGAAGGATATTTCTTACATACTTATGGCTGCTTAATGCTTTGCAGGAACAAGAGAAATGCATAAACTGAGGAAAGTAGCAAAGTAGTCACCAACTATTAAAGCAAATCCCATTCAGCACAGGAGGCCAATGTTACTTTTGTTTACTTACTATTCGGCTGCGGGTAGCATTGTCAAAAAAGGTGTCTTTGTCTTTAATGTTATACCTAAAACATTGAGAGGGAAAAAAAATCAGTTATGTTCTCAGATGTTGTAGTAATGAGTAAGATAACATATAAGAAATCATGTAAGATTTAGATTATTATTATTTACATTAAGATTTATTTAGAATTCATTTAGAAACCACAGCAAGTAAGAAAAATAGAGGTTTAAAGGAAATATAGATTAAACAGTACAGCATAACAGAATGCTATTTCAGATCGAGTCATTCAGAGTTCTACCTGGACTGCAATGATGGTGAGCATAAAAATGCAAAAATATTAACTAACATAAAATGCCTTTCAGGTAAGGAGAGCTTGACTATTGCTTATACAAGAAGACCTTTTAATCTTTTCCTTATAACACAGCCTCAATACTATAACATTCTGAGACTGTGTTATTAGGTTTCAACTAGCCCAGTGCAGATGGTCATTACTCTGGTGACTAACCAGTTAATATTTCACTTGATTTCAAATAATTATTCCACTGGAATTACGCATTCCCTTAAAATCACCATATGTGAAATTAGCCTTCTTAGTTTATTCCTCCCAATAAATTTGACTTGTGTTCAGTATTAATTCAAATTGTTAGAGAGGAAAATAAATATGGTGGGTAATTATATTTATTTCTGAATTGTATTTATCAGACAAGGAGACACCCATGAGGAAAAAAGGAGTGTTGAATGTCAAAGGGGGCCCAGAAGTATTATTCGGAGTGAGAGGGCAGGTGTCAAGAATTCCTTATCTGCATATTATTAGCCAAGTTTTAATTACTATAATAAATCTATCAAGAGGAAAAATATTATTGGATTTCTACTAGCTCTTTCTTTTTTTCAAAACAGTCAGTAACATCCTTAACCAAACAATCAGGAATTTGGTGCTATGATTTTTACAGTTCAAGTTAAACCACAGATATTTTATCTGTTGCACTGCTGCCAGTGCCTCATCCAGCAGAAGGAAGCAGAACACTGGCAGAAAGTCTCTGCAACGTAGATTTCTGTTAATCCACTGAAACTGAACTCAGTGCCAATGCACGTTCATTTACTTTAGATCTTTTATTTTAGATCTATTTATGTGGCCTTCAACAAATTTAGTTGTATGCAGACATATGCTTTTATCACTTGGAAATATTATCCAGGAATAATCGGACAGCTTGGATATTTCCTCAGGATCTCCAGAAACACTCAATGAATTTCTGAATTTTCATTGACACGCTGGTAGAAAAAAATAACACTGAAATGATAAGTTATAGCTTTCTTCATTGTTCATCCCACTTTGAAGTACTCACAAATATATTTTCTCCCTGGAAAACGGGTAAGACAGGCTTTTCATGTTGGTATTTTCTTGTGGCACCTGGGGTTGCAGAGGTTTAGTCAATTTGCACCATATTTCATTTAATGTTTTGAGTATTCCCCCTTCTTCTGTGATTTCATACATCTGGGCAAATAAAACAGTGTACATTAGCATGTCACTTCCAAAAATCCTCTAAAATAAAAAAGAAAAAAAAAAAGAAAGAATTTGATATACACACGTGTTTAAATCTGTAATTAAAATAAACGCCTTCTCTGGAGATATAAAAGGATATAAAAGCAAGCACATGAACCCAGAAGGGTTTCCATCCCAAAAAGAAGTTCTTGTCCTTCCCAAGCTACTTGCAGAAGAACACTCAGCACAGAACTGTTAGTACAAGAAACGTCCTTCCTAACTGACCTAGGAGCTGCAGGGAGATGGCAGAGAGAAATTATTGTGACTTTGTAACTGAGGACAGAGGGAACAGACAAAGCAGGAAGGGTCTTTACCTACTGCCAATCATACTGCCCCAGCAGAATAAACTATTCCTGGGTAATAGCTGCTCTTATGACCTGACAGCACACATACACATCCCACTACCACAGAACCACAGAATGGTTTGGGTGTGAAGGGACCTCAAAGCTCATCTCGTTCCAACCCCCTGCCATGGCAGGGACACCTCCCACCAGTCCAGGTTGCTCCAAGCCCCATCCAACCTGGCCTGGAACACTGCCAGGGAGGGGGCAGCCACAGCTTCCCTGGGCATCCCTAGAAGTGAGGATGCCAGGCTCACGGCTACGTGGCAGTTTTAAGTGCAAGAACCTAGCTGGGGTGGTTTAGACCCTGCCAGGACCCGGGACCACGTTGCCGCTGCCCCTCCCCCACCCTCGGACGGGACAGGGAGTAAAATACAAACGCCAGGGTTGAGATGGGGAAGATTTAATACAACGGTGTAACAACAACAACGACACCCCCAGCGATAACAATGTACAGAACAAGAGCTGCACCGCAGGGACACGAGGGACAGAGCAGGACCAAAGCCGCTCCTGCACCCCCCGCCACTGAGCTCGTGACATGACGTCACATGGGATGGATCGGCTCCCTCCCAGCTGCTGGGGGATGTTAACCCCATCCCAGCCGAACCGGGACACCCGCGTGTGCTGATTCAGGTGGAAGCTCCCTCGCACTTCACATCCAAGGGATACGAAGGTATTTGCTCCTGAAAGCATTGGTCCAATATTTTCCCCAGGCTTCCTCTTGCTACTCACACACTTTAAAAAGCCTTTTTGTTGCCTGACACGACTGGCCAGTTTCAACTCTAGCTGAGCTTTTGCCTTTCATGCTTCCTCTCTGAATACGTGGACCACAGCTCGATAATCTTCCTGCCAAGCCTGACCTTGCTTCCAGAGATGGTACAATTTCTTTTTCTTCTTGAGCTCCATGAGAAGTTCCCTGTTCAACCAAATGCTCTTCTGCTCTGCTTTCTTATTTTACAGCACGCTGGAATTGCCTGCACTTTTAAAAGGTGATTTTTAAAAACTGACCAGCACTCATGGACCCCTAAGCCTTCAAAAGCAGATTCCCAGGGGACTCTGCTAACCAGCTCCCTCAGTAGTTTAAAGTTTGCTCTCTTGACATCTAGACTAACAACTCTGCTGGCCTTTTTTCTCATTACATTGAAAATTTTAAACTCAATCATTTTGTGATCACTGTGGCCAAGACAGCCACCCACCATGACATCTCCCACGTGTCCTTCTCTATTCACAAATGGCATGTCTAGGAGGGCACCTTCCCTAGTTGGCTCACTGAATACTTGTAGCAAGATATTATCTTCAACACAGTTCAGGAACTTCTCAGACTTGGTTGTCACAGAAGTATAGTATTCCCAGTTAATGTCTGAAAAGTTGAAGTCTCCCACAAGGACAAGGGTTACCAATCCAGAAAATTCTCCTTATTACCTATAGAATAATTCATCAGTGCTATCATTGTGGCTGGGCATTCAAGAGTAGACACCCACAATAACATCCCCCTAATCCTCACCCCAAAGCTCTCAACCATATCATACCTAACTGCTGTACAGTTAAATTACTCCCTTACATACAGCTCCTCCACCTTGCCTGCCCTGCTATTCTTCCTGAACAGCCTGCAGCTCTCCATCCCAGCACTCCAGTCATGGGATTCATTCCACCAAGTCTCACTCATACCAGAAACACCATAGCTCTGGGAACAGACCAGCACTTCCAGTTGATCCTGTTTCTCATACTGTTTGTTTCTCATGCTCATATTTGAGTGTGGCCCATTCTCACTCATAAAAAATAACTGTATTGTCATATCCAGAAGTATACATATACCCGAGATTGGCTTGGCCAAGCCCCTGACAGGTACAGACTGTCACACCATGAGATGTGAACAACACTGAAGGTTTTGCTGGGTGGAAACCATCAATATGAAAAAAATAAAAACAAACCAACAAGCCTATGGAAGAAAATAAATGGTCTGTCATTTAATTCTAATTACAATTAGAATAATAAATGTTCAGTAGTGCAACTGAAGAGTAACACTAACTGAAGGTGCAAGGCAGTTTCACTAACTCTGGTTGTCAGCCAGCATGCTAAATCATTGCAGGACCATAAATTTTGGGTTCTCCTCCTCAGAATTACAATGTTTGCTAGCAACTCTGCTGAAAGCTCTGGATATTCTTAGCTGTAAAGATAGTGAGACAAAGTTTTAATAACAATGGGCAAGTCTGAATGCATTAAGTCATTGATACTGCCAAAACAGACTCTCTCAGCATCCCCAAACTTCAGAGAAATCTTAAGGCAATGACCAGTTATCACACTATCTCCCATACTGCACCTCACCTTTGAGGAAAGTTCCTTGATAAAAATCCAAATAGCTACTGCCTTCTCAGCTTCCAAAGCCCTCCTTAAAACTTACCTCTGTCATCACTCTTCTGAACCTGGCCTGTCAGCCAGCTGCCTCTGTGGCCTCTGAAATCCCCTTTGAAAATCACATCTTAAATCTGACTCTGAACAGTAAATCATCTCAAAATCATTAATAGTGTGAAAGAACAAGCCTAGCAGTTCATTTGCTCTCATTTTGAAATAAAGTAACTCTGTGGGCTTCTATATATTTAACTATCATTCTGACCCACCCTTCTCCAGTCATACAACTAGTTGATAGAAATGAAGATACTGACCTTTTTAGTGGGCATTTTTATTTTAAGGAGTTCTGCTTCTCGACTAAGTACTTGCCAAGGTGCATGGATACGGACAAACCTCAATCCTTGGCTCTTACTCTGAAACATAAAATAGTGACAACAACTTATTTCAATATTATTGAGCAGAATACAGTAATAAGGTTTCAAGATGTCAGCCCCAACTAAATCATTCAACAGTAGGCAATAACAGTGAATAACCAACTTCTGTTACAACTGGGCTTAAAAGTGATCTTTTCTTTAAAAGCTGAATCTTTTAATGCTCTAAAATCCATTAATCTACTGCCAACTGCGTAGCTGTGTGTGCACCTTGAAGACAGAAGTCTACAGCTCCAGATTTTGGAATCATGTGAACCAGAAGCCCCTAAGCTACAGCTTCCATACTCGGATATTTTGTAAGTCATGTAACTTCATTAGTGGGCTTTTGTGTCCATCTGAACCAACAAAGAAAAAACATTCCTTCTGCTCTGGGTGGGCTTTGCTTTAGGTTCCCATTTTCAGTTTTGCACAACTATTTCGTGGACACTTCATCAGATTAGTAGTTCCTTACAGGGGATTAGGTCCAACATTTACCGCCCTAAATACCTGCAGTTAGAGTAGCAACCCTAACAAAACATTTAAATGTAACTTTTGAAGAGAGATATGAACCTGAGGTTTCTCTAAATAAGTGGTTATGTTATGCACAGGCAGAAGACTACCCAAGAGGGCCCCTGCACAGCCAGTTTGCTGTGATCTGGGCTGTTGAGGTGTGCTGTCCTGGTAGCACATCTGAGCTGTGCAAAGGCAGTCTGAGATCAGAAAGAAGCACCCTTGGCAAAAGCATGAAAGTGAAATGTAGGCATGTTGATGCAGAACTTTCCTCAGTGCACACAAATAAGTGATGTCAGTAAATTATAGAGATGAATGCTTACTGTGGAAATTAAAGAAGTTGGGAGGGAGATTGGAAAGAGAATATGAGGAGATATTTTGGAAAGGACATGCAAGTGGACAGGGGGAGAGTTTAAAGGCTTGATTAGTGCTAAGATTAATGACCTTTGTGTAGCTGCACGCATGCTGGAGCTTTGGTGCTAGGGCATATTGCTGCTTTGCATTTTCCCGTCCACATGTGTGTAAGGATCAGGAGAGTCCCCTCCCTCCACGGGAGCATGAACCTCTATTTGCACTCCCTCATATATCCTGAAATTTAGAAGTGAGACAAGAAAATGCAAGCAAGGTGTCCAACTTGATGAGAAACATACCTGGGTTACATGTTGGGCTTAAATGCAAAACTCGTGTGCCCCACCTGTTATATGTACAAATAGTTGCACGTCTAGGGAAGGAACGTTGTCACTGTAATCAAGAAGCAGCATAACTCTATAAAGCTGGAAATGTAGACAATATCCATGGAAACTTAAAAAGTTCTGTTGAAAATTGACTCCAGGAAAGTTCTTTCTCAAAACTTTGAGTTAAGAAAAGTTTTAAACAGAAATATGAGTCACAGTCTAAAGGTATGTCTAAATGGAAAAATGTAACGCATTTACCCCAGAAAAGCCTCTCCTCTCTGTCACAGTGATTGGTTTTTTGCTTGTTTTGCATACAATTTATATCCATTTCCAAATAAAGCTGTATCATACCACATTGGCATCAGCATTTTAGAACCAGTATTTACTCTTTTCAAAGTGTATAAATGCCTACAACTTCACGTCAACACCAAACATTCATTTGCTGAATGTTTCATCCTGCTTCCTAATTAAAAAAATAATAATAAAATTATATGGAAATCCTACTATTCTTATTGCAATGATTTTGCTCTTATTTCCCTTATAGCTGCAAAAAGAACTACATCATTTTCAGCTAACATTTCTTCAATGAACCAGTGTTCTTTTAAAGAGCAGAATGAGCTGCAGAATGTCTCATCAGTCCATTGGGGAAGTCAGCTTTAAGAGAAGGAAGAAAAAATTTACTGGGCATGAGCAGATGTTCTGGTAATCATTTGCTGAAAATATATTAATAACAGATGAGAGTTTCAGTTTCAGTGGGTGAAGATCAGGAGGCTTCTTCTCAGCTTTGGGTGAAAATCAAGCGTGTGTCCTCTGTCTAGGGGCCTATATTCCACATTGGCAAGAGAAGGGACACTCTGATCTAATTGGTTGTTTCCAGCTCAGGCTCATATGACTACACAGATTGCAAATGAAATCAAGTCAGATAATTTGAGAGTAAAGACCAGATGAAGAATATGACCTTTGTACATTTGAACAAAAATATGTTGGAAAGTTCTGCTGTACATGAAGTGATATCAGATGCCAAGGAATTAGAGCCTAAAAAAATCTTTAAAAGCCCTAAAAATCACCCCACAATAGGAATTTGAGATCATTTTAATAAAGACTAATGCAAAGTAAATAAAGTAGAGAAAACAGGACCAGGTGATTCCTGTCACATGGCAAACAAAAAGCACAGAACAATAGATTGCTGGATATTTAGTTTCAGATTACTAGAACTGCATTTCCCACATATTCCTATATTTTCCTAACATTAAAATTAATCAAATAAATTTAAAATACATTTTAAATCATCAATCTCATATCATCTCTCAAGGGATAAACTGTCTACCTAGTTTTCTATTGAGCCATCAAAATAAAAACCTCTACCAGCTATTCCTCTGCTGCAGCTCCTTTCCCCACCTTTCGGGCCTTCTCCTGCAGTAGTTCCAGCTGTCTGCTTGCACGCCCTTTTGGTCATTATCATTACGATGAGCTGCAAAGATCTGTTCAACTAACCTGTTCCCAGAGTGCTTACTGTATTGCAAACATTACCAAAAGTTAGAACTTGTTTTTCTCATTGCCAGAGTGGATTTGTAAGTGTCTACTGGAGACATCCACTAAATGGTGTCATTTGGTTAATCACCTGAAATGATCAAGGTGCATGTGTTCATGAATACAATTTGATAACTGCTCTAATGAAATGCTGTCCTCTGTTCTGAATACTCACAATCACCATTGCTTATTCGTTGTACTATAGACATATCACTAAAGCTAACATGTGCTGGCTAAAGTTATTTTTGTCTGACCATTCATTTGTTACTTAATACAGCCATGCTTAATCAAGTCCTTTTTCACTTACAGCTGATGTCCCACAGGACTTTATTCTTGGCCCTGCATTGTTCTATGTCTATATCATTGCACTCCCTGATTATATTACTCAAATAACTAAGTATTGCTGTGCAGATGACAAACAGATTTGTTGCTCTCATAATCCTTTTTTTGTCAAATCTATGTTCCATATTACAGAGCTCTTCCAATAAGTTTCAAGAGTGGAAGTTTTTAAATAAGTTGGTTTTGAATTATTCAAGTAATATTTATATCTTGGCTTCTTTTCTATTTTGTAAAGTCGAATTGGGCCTCCACATTTCAGTAGGAAAACTCAGCACTAAAGTCAAATGGAAGAAAATCTGGAAGGTCTGGTTTGCTTTTCAATCAGCACATGAAGAAAAATATATCAGATATTTCTTTCAGTCTATCATGTATTCCTGGTAGTTTAAAGCAGGACTTCAACAACAGCATTTTTTCTGTCTTATAGTGGGAATGTATAGGCTGAATAAAATTCACATTTCTCCAAGGAGACTTCTTCTATCTTAACAGTAAAATACATTAGAATTTGCATCAACTGCAAGTCTAAGATTTATTGCAAACTTATCATCATCAAGGCCATAGCAGAAAAAAGTGTATGATAACTATGAAAGCTCTCATATAGATGTATATGAAGAATGTACTCCTATTGATTATAATTTGACTAGTGAAAATTCAAAAAGTGATTATTCTTTGTAACTAAAAGCTGAATCTTCTGAAACATGACTAGACAACCATAATAGCTAGAGTAAGTAGAAAAGCTCTCTCTGCCTGAAAATTTAGATATGCCATTGAGCTTAGATTTCGACAAAAGTCAGATATCGAGTGAGAATTTTGTCATGCTAAAGTTAGTGGCATATCCGTATTTCTCATCCACTTTGACAGTTACAGTTGTCCAGGTGTAACATGGAATAGTTTTCAACCACCATAACACAATTCCTGTGCTTTTATTAATCTCTTCCAGTTCAGAGTTTCTCACTTCCAGCCCTTGCAGGGACAGGCCATGGACTGAGGAGATGCACCATGAAGCATTCTCTATTGCAAGAGGAGTTTGTGGAGAAGTCCTGATGCTCCATAAGAGCACAGCAAGTAAAAGGTTGAGCACCACATGTCCAGCTCAAAGATTTGTCATAGTACCATTATCTTCTCAGGCCAGTTTGACTCCAACCTTACCTCATTCAGACAACTCCTTTGTCATGTGTCAGTCATGTCACCTCAAGATGAAGTGCTCTCAACAGTTTATTTAGACACATCTAATACAAGCTAAGGCTAAGGAGTGGAACATCTCCCTTATGAGGAAAGGCTGAGGGAGCTGGGTCTCTTTAGCTTGGAGGAGAGAAGACTGAGGGATGATCTCATGAATGTCTATAAATATGTAAAGGGTGAGTGTCATGAGGATGGAGCCAGGCTCTTCTCAGTGACATCCAGTGATAGGACAAGGGGCAATGGGTACAAGCTGGAACATGGGAGGTTCCACATAAATGTGAGGAAGAACTTCTTCCCAGTGAGGGTGACAGAGCACTGGCACAGGCTGCCCAGAGAGGGTGTGGAGTCTCCTTCTCTGGAGACATTCAAAACCCGCCTGGACATGTTCCTGTGTGACCTGACCTAGGTGTTCCTGCTCTGGCAGGGGGATTGGATTAGATGATCTTTTGAGGTCCCTTCCAATCCCTAACATTCTGTGATTCTGTGATATGGTGCTAAAGGCATCATATGTCTCAGTCATAGCCAAGGCAACAAAGGGCAAACCCAGTATTTATACTCTGGGAGAGCCTTGGACTTTTTTGTGGTTAGCTCCTAGCGACTCTGCAAATACAAAATTCATTGCTGAATGCTACATTTTAGTAAGTCTTTTTCATTATTTCCTCATCATGAAATCACCCATCACTAATCCTATACTAAAGGAATACAGTTATATATAACATATATTAAAGGAAATAAGTTATTTTAAAATACTTGTCCAAAGAAATATATTTCTGCTGTGTATATTAATAGGAAGAAAAGAGGAACATTGAAGGGTAGAAAGAAGCTAAATAGAAGTGATTAACTACCATCCAAGGGAGTAACTGCTAATCTTTCCTATGATTTAAAAACAAAACCAAACCATACATAGAAATTGGAAAGGAATAAATTATAAAAACTAAAGCATGTAAGCTTCCTTCTTAAAAAGACAAACTCTCTCGGCCTTTAACTTTTATCCTTCTGTGATTCTTAAATAGACAGAAAAATACCAGACACATACAGACAGCACGTTTCTAATGAATTCAGTAATATAATCAAACATCTTTGCTGACATTGGTAATACCAGCCACACCAGGAAAGCAACAGTGAGACCATTTGGAGAGAGGGTTAAAAAAACTCCACAGGTCTTAGTAGCTCAGTAAAAGTAATCATCTTCTCATTTATTCCATCACCAAATGGATCAGTCACGTCTGCAAATGCAATTGTTCAAAATTTATGTCTGGTCTCCTGATACGTAGAAACTGAGGCAAATAATGTGATGTGATGGTGCAAATAAAATGCAATGTCCTGTTACTGTCACAGAACTCTGGTCACATACATTTTACTAAAGCTGAGCCAAACACTGAGCTTTTGGTCCCCTGCATGGGTAGCGCGTGATGGAATGACACAGCTTTGCCAGATTCAGACAGCAACTGTGAAAGCATCTATGTTTTGTCCCCAAAGATCTGAATCTCTATCTGTGCAAGGATTGGTGTTTTGCATCCAAGACACAAAATCAGGTTATCACAAAGCACACATATCAAAATGTGTGTGAGTTAGGTTGTAAGAAGGAAGGGCAGTGCACTAGTCCAAGTGAGATGGCAAGACCCAGAATGTCTTGACATGGAGATATCAATCCAGAGCAACTCCCTCTACACGTTGTCTGTATGACTGTAGGCAAGGAATTCTTTCCATCACTGATTCAGTGAATATAATGGAACTTCCCTCTAACAAAATATGTTTGTGAAGATAAAGGTTACAGATTGAGAGGTGCTCAAATAGTACAGTAAACAAATAAGAGCATATGGCTATAGACAGTAGCCATACTACACATCCTATAATTTTCACATTTTCCTTCAAAAACTGTAGTCCTTTTACCAAACTTCCCCTTTTCCATTTTCATTCTTTCCCTGAGATACAGATTTACCTTACTGTACGGCTCTTACACGCCTCGTGTAACGAGATCCTCGTTAATGACTGCAGATTCTCTTGCAACTGTATTACAAATAATTACTAGCCATCCCTGACAGCTCCAAGAAGCTGCCCTGCTCCTGACAGACAGTCGGTAACACATAGCACAAGTGTAAAGATGCAAAGCACAGGTTTGTTTACTAATGGCAAAGGCAAACTCCATCTAGCTCACAGAGTTAGGTTTGTTTTTAGCTGCTCAACAATAGACAAAGCAGACATGCTCAAGTCCAAATTTCAGACCTTAAGTAAAGATGCAATAATTTACACATTTTGACAGTTTGCCTTTCTCTTTCTTCATGTCTACCAACAGTGACAGTGTTAATGTCCTGTTTATTTTCCACTCTTACTCCCACCTCTGAACATAGTTAAAGAATCTACTAGAGTGTATAAGCAAAGAACAGAACACCTTGGAATGAAAGGTCTGGCCAAAACACTTGAAAAGAAACTATATAACCTTAATTCCTTAGATAAAGCACTGTGGAATGAAACAGTTGACTTTGCACATCCTTTGCAATGTTTCTTCATGGCATTTCTACCTTTCCACCCAAAATCTTCCTGCTCATCTGTAGACAGTAAGTGTCTCTCAATGGAAGATGATACAGGAAGCCTAAAAACACAGGCATGCTTCCCCTGAAGCAATTGGAAATATTTAATGGCACACAACAGAATGAAAATGAGCTGTTAGAAACTCAAGCACAAATGTAGAATAGATTGTTAAGTCTGCCAAAAACAAACCAAAAAAAAAAAACAAACCACGGCACAAAGCTCTGTATTACTGCAGTACTCAATGCAGAACCTCTATGGAGGTAACAAATATGTTAGGGATTGTCATTCATTTTTAATTCTTTCTCAATGCACATTTTGGATTTAAAAATTAGCGTATTTTCCTTGATATTTTCCAAATATTTATCCATGGGCACTAATTGCTACAGCACGAAAAAAATAAATGTAAAGCTAATGTAAAGCAATGTCTTCCTTTTTGTTTAGAATAACATTACCAGCAAATTGATCCTATATCAATGAGTAAAATTTCTTCCCATAAAAACAAATCACAATTTCAGTATAATTTCTGAGACTGAAGAATACCAGAAATCATAATAAAATATAAAATTGAAATAAAGCCACCCAAATCAGACTTCCTCAAAGAGGAAAGGAGGAGTGTGTCTACTCTAACCACCTCCTGTATTTTGGCAGTGTCAATGGAAAAACACGTAATCAGCTGGCCTGGCTACATTCAGTGCCAAATTAGCTAGAAAATAAGCCAATATTCTGTAAAATACATCATATCCAACTTGATTATCAATAATAAAATCAACAAACTTCTCGAGGCCAAAGAGTTAACATTAAAAAGGGCAAAATGTAATTCCTCTTGAGGGAATTAGACACTGTAATATGCACAGAGATTTATACCTTAAACAATTTTCCTGATGAAAATGGAAAATCATGGAAATCAATCTTTAGACCAGATAACAGGCATGTTACCAGTAGGGGATTAATGAAATAAACAGAGACTGAACCCCCACTCTTGCAGACTCAATTTCAAGAAAAAAAATTTGGAGGGAAAAAAAACAAACAAAGAGTGGTTAGAATACAAAACTGAAAAATAGAGGAATGGCACCTTAAAATATTTCTCCATCATTCAGTAGTTGATCTGAGATATTAACAAACACACATATAAAGGGATGATTCCATTTTGTGTTGAAAGATTTGAAATTTCAATTCATTCTTACGAAAAATATTTTTGACGGTTTGCTTTAATTTAGAAGTGATCACAGATGGTACAAATGTATTTCATTTATTAAGTATGTTCATCTAATCATATGCTAAAGACCTTTTCAGGATGGTGTCCCCCTTTGAGGTCTCTCACCAAACATCAGTAGCAGTAAGAGGAAGGTTGGCTGTATTTGCAGAGGCTTGATTGGGAGGGGATTAAGATAAAGATAATCAAAGTGTTCTGGTTGGCTTGTTTGCTGGCAGGGAAGTCAAAACCTCCCTGGACAGTTGTAGCCTCAGTGTAAACAGGGAGAGAAAGGGAAGAATCACTGGCAGTCACACAGTAACATCATGTGACACACTTTGGATAAGGCAACAGATCCTGGGGTGGATAAATAATTGGTTTAACAACAGGAAACTGGGTAGGAGGAGATCTTGCCTTGCTGAAAAAAACAAGTCACCAAAGGGGTTTTGCAGAGTCAGCACTGCACAGTGTCATCATAAGTGGCCTAGAAAAGAGATAAGCAGTGAGAAGACAAACTGCTGATGAAGTTTTTCAAGGTAGAAAGGATAAGGGCAGACTGGAAAAAATTGTAGAAGAGACTGAAAAATGGGAAATGTACCCAATATCCATGGGTTAAAACCAATTTCATGTATAACATGCTGGGCTCTGAATTGATCTAGACCTGTCACTAATGACATCCTGGGGCTGCAACAGAAAGTTCCTTGAAAATATTGGCTCAGTATTTTGTAAGAGCCAAGAAGTAAAGCAAACGTTACATTCCATGAGGAAAGGAATAGAGACTAAGAAAAAAAAAAATAATTATTCAAACATAGCAATCCATGCTGTATCCACATCTTGAACTCAATACGGAGTCCCTGTCTCCTCGCCTCCCAAGAGATAAATTAGGCCACAAATGGGTTCAGAGAAGGGCAACGACCACCATAAGAGCCTTGTTATGACACCAACAGAGCAATCACTGAGTAGATGGAGACCCTTCATTCTGGAAAAGAGCAATCTTAAGGAAGATACAGAAATCTATAAAATCATGCATGACAAGGAGAAGGGGTGTGGATGGACTGCCTACTGTCTCAGGACAAGAACTAAAGGGCAGACAAAGCCAGACTAAGCCACTGGAAGGCAGACTCAGAATAAACAAAGGACACAGATATTAATGCAGTGGGCAGTGCTTCTGTCTTGCCAAAAGACTGGGTGCAAAACCTGTTTCAAGAAGAAACTATACCAGACTTTGGAAGAGGGATCCATGGAAAGTTGCTAGATAGACAAACTACATCAAGGGGGGAAATTACCTGAACTGTCATCAGGAGAACATGACAGTAAAAGTTTGTACTGTTCCTATTCTGTCCTAAATATTTTACCATTACAACAGTTAGATACACAGTACTGCACTGATGGACTGTCTCAAATGACAGGATCATTTTATGATAATGATGCCAGATCTCATAGGAGGGAATTTAGGCCTTTCTTCCTCCCCAGTATCTCAACTCCTACTTCCTACTATCAGCTCTTCTTCAATTAACTGCATAGCCAAAAAAACCCAGTAAACAATCTACCTGCCTCGCCCTTGGACAGAATATAGGCTGCTATGACTCACTCTTGTCACAGGGGTCACCTGCATGCCCCTTAAAAAAGTGACTGGTTAGCAGCTCTCTGTCCAGTGGTGGAGCAGAACTTGACTGATGAAGGTGTCTCAGTAGGTGCTCATACCATGCCTGGATTCCCTACCACACTGCACTCTGCAATGCCTCAAATCCAGAGAATAACAGGGACTCACGAGCTGTCATTAGTTCATAATCTCACTACTGAGCACTCCCTCCTCCTATGCTACAACCTGGTGATTACAGTAAATAGTACAGATTATGATACAATTGCTTTCCTCTGATGTCTTTCCTAGATTATCAGGCTAGGCAGTCAGATAGTGTAATTTGGCACAGCTACATCAAGTTAACAGAGCTATTTAGATGGGCATGAGTAAAGATTGTTGCCTGAAAATTGAACACACTCATATCTGGATTCATGGAAGTTTATCAGCAAGGGGAGAAGATCAAAACCTGAAATCTGCAGTGACTGAAGGAATAACAGAAGTTAACTCATGGAAAAAAAAATAAATTTACTTTATTGTTGAGACTTAAGGGCCAGAAATACTTTCATCTTCACCAATCAACCAAAGGAAAGCTAATCATGCTGTTATGTTACGTGTCCCAATACTCTGGTTACTTGATAAAAAAACCCCACTTCTCGCATAGTACAAGGGAAATTGTTCTATTCTCAGTAGCTGTCAAGAGGAATAAGCAGGAGCAGGACTGAAGCACAGAATCACTCACAGAATCACAGAACAGCCTTGGTGGGAAAGATCATCAAGTCCAACCATTAGCCCAGCACTGCCCAGTCCCCACTGCCCCATGTCCCTCAGCACCACATCTCCACGGCTCTGAAATCCCTCCAGGGATGGGGACTGCCCCACTGCCCTGGGCAGCCTGGGCCAGGGCTGGGGAACCCTTTCAGGGAAGAAATTGTTCCTAATATCCAATCTAACCCTGCCCTGGCACAACTTGAGGCCATTCCCCCTCATCCTGTCACTGTTACCTGGGAGAAGAGACCGACCCCCCCTCACTACCCCCTCCTTTCAGGGAGCTGCAGAGAGCAATGAGGTCTCCCCTCAGCCTCCTCTGCTCCACACTGAACCCCCCAGTTCCCTCAGCCGCTCCCCATCACACTGTGCTCCAGACCCTGCCCCAGCTCCGTTCCCTTCTCTGGACACGCTCCAGCACACTACATGCTGGCTTTGGAAAGTCATTTCTCTTTTGAACCAAAAGATCTCAGATTGAGTGAGTCAAGATACATCAGTGCTCAAAAACTGATTTCAAGGCTACAAAGACTAGTGAGATATTGTCTGTTAAGTGGGATTAGAAGACATGGAATTTAACTTTAGGTGGGAAAAGTGCACGCTGGAAAAGGTCACTGTCAGTATATCTCCCTTTCCTACATTTTGGCATTAAAAAAAAAAAAATAAATCACAGCACTGAGTATTAAAGATAACACTTCCTATGTTGACAAAGTTACAATTTAAACTTCTTCAAAGCATGCGTTCTTCAAGGGAGTTCATCACATCTCCAGCCTATAATACTTGACTGTGGTCAGTTGTAATGATGACACATTTTTGTTTATTGTTAGGTTATATTTACAGTCCTGGTACTATTCAATTTAGGTTGTACAGACAGGTGTGGGGAAGAGCAAAGACAGAAGCAAAAGAGTACAATGGCATTTCTTGTACCTCTTCATCAAGAGAACAAATAAATTCAGGTAGGAACACCTCTTTTTCTTCTACTAAACACACATAATGCAAGGAACCAGACTGTGTTTCCAACTGCCCAGCATCAGCAGGGGTATAACAGAGCTACACTGGCCCTGGGACTAGCTCCTTGAGTCCAAGGACCTCCTAGAGAAGTAGTTCCCAGCCAGTGAGGCACAAGCATGCTTCAGGTGAAGTGTGGAGGCCAAGCTGATAGGATATGCTGGCTGTTGGCAGGCTCTACAGATTATTAGAAGGGAGCAAAAGCAGCACCAGTCCTGAAATCTGAGCAAATCATCAAGTACAGGAAAGTAATTGCTTGAAACATTGCAGCTGAGCCAAACATGAGACACTTGGCAAACAGGCTGGGAAACGGTGTCCAAGAAATACCTCGTTCATATATGGGAAGTGCAGTATTATACTATTTCTGGAGCTTTAAGAGACCCAGCTCTCTCAGCTAATGTGGTACTGAAGTGCTGGGGTCTGAACCCCCAGCCCTGAATTAAGGTTGACATATGGGTGGTCCCCATGGCCCTTTAAGAGGAGGGGATGAGTTTGCCTTTTGGCTTTCCTCCAAGGTGCGGCCGGCCTTGCAGGGAAAGCCCTTGGGTGAACAAGCCCCAGGTGCCCCCATTGGGTCAATGAGTGCCAGGTGTCTGCTGTGGGGATAAAAGCTGGGACCACTTGCAGGAAGGGTTGGAATGTCTGTCTGTGAGGTGGATGCACTGTGCAGAGTTTCCTGTTGGGGAAACTGTGGGTTTTCTCTGTGGGTTACCTTGTGTCTCTGCTTGTTCCATCTATTATGAGTGAAGCTATGTCATTCCTGGGGTCACTGGGGTTGATATCTATTATTTGTGATCTGACTTGTTTGTACCCCCGGCAATCCCCCATATTCTGAGTCCTTTACGTGAAATAGAACTTACTCACTGGATTGTTGTTCTGCTGCTGGCTGTGTCTTTTGTACTGGGCCTACTAATTGGCAAAACAGGTACCTAGGCTGGAAATATCTTCCCACAGGGACATGACAGTCACTACTGACATCAGCCAGTAAATGGACAGTATTAGATTTTAAGAAAGATTAATTAGCCAGCACTTCCTAGTGATCTCTGTAGAACATGCTGAATTATCAACAGTTTTGAAAATCAGCTCTCAGTACACTCTATCACCATATCAGGTACCTCTCCCATCTTATACTGCTAGTCTCAGCTCCCCAGAAATTATGGTTCAAAACACAATCACTCAGTAGATACCAGTAGAACGCCTCCTGCAACACATCCTGCATTCACCCATCCTAGAGGAACTGCTTTGCACATGCCATAACCTAGGCCAGAGTTAGCTCTCATCTCCATCACCTTAAATTTGGAGTCCCTCTGCAGAAAAAAATAAAAAGGCAGCCAGTCAGGATTTACAAGTGCCAATTTGCTCCTTTGTAACACAAAAATTAGATTAGCCATCAGCTCTATTGTTTGTTTGACCAGCCATCTGTCAAAAAAACAAACAAAAACAAACAAAAAAAAAAAAAGAAAATCAGTTGCCAAATCGTTGTAACTGGAACGAGAGTTTTAATTTCTATTACAATTCTAAGAATAAACTGTCAGCAAATATTGTTACTATAACAATGCTTGGTAAAGCTTGACACATTATAAGGTTGTAGGTTCTCAAATACATGTCACAACAGCATTGAGCAAAAACATGTTTTAGTAAGATTTTATTTTTGAGTAGACATTGAAATATGAAGATTTATGTAGAAAGCTGAAACAGTCACTTCTAGACATGTAAGGATCAGGTGGGCCATTAACTTTTCAACTATGAAAAAGGTACTTAGCAGATAGAATGTAGAAAATGAATATGAACCTGATACAATTCCAAAGCTTTTTGTGCCTTGATGGAAATGAATTAGCACAGCAAAAATGTCAGATTTGTTATTCCAAATGTGGTGGTATCACACAAATTGAAATTTACAGAAAATCACTACCAGATTTTTGTAATAAATATGGTGCTATACACTGATAGCAGTAAGTACCTTAATCCACATCTTAAAATCCATTTTCTGCCTCGTTAGAAGTACTCCTCATTTTGTCATTTTCATCAATCTCTCTGTTTGTTTTACATCAGCACACTGTTTTGCCAGTTACTCGGCCTAGCACAAAGGACACAGCCAGCAGTAGAACAAACCAATAATTAGTTCCTATTGTATACAAAAAAGTCAGTATAAGGGTGATCGCTGGGGGTACAAACAAGCCAAACAGATCACACATAACAGACATCAACCCCAACAACAACACAGCACAACCAATAATAGGTGGAATAAACAAAGCAACAAAGTCTCCCATGGCAGAGATGGGAGACAACCAAGTCAGTAGGTGATCACATAGGATAGAGGTAGCCACATATTGTTCCCCCACAAAGCCCACGTTTGCAAATGCCAAACCTGACCAGGGCCCAGTTGCAGGGAGAGTCAGGAGGTCCTTCCCCAACAGGGAAACTCTGCACAGTGCATCCACCTCACAGACAGACACTGCACCCTTCCTGCAAGTGGTCCCAGCTTTTATCCCCACAGCAGACACCTGGCACTCATTGACCCAATGGGGGCACCTGGGGCTTGTTCACCCAAGGGCTTTCCCTGCAAGGCCAGCAGCACCCTGGAGGAAAGCCAAAAGGCAAACTCATCCCCTCCTTTTGAAGGGCTGTGGGAACCACCCATGTGTCAACCTTAATTCAGGGCTCGGGGTTCAGACCCCAGCACTTCACACACTCAAAGAAAATCACATAGTACCTCTGTCTAGACAGTCTTTTAAATATATCTATATATAGATATATTGCATCACATTGAACATTTTTGCTCCTTTCCTTTGGCATGTTTATGCCATATTTTTCCTATACTTCTGTCACACTGAATAGTATTAGCAAGTACTGTTATTCTCTGATAAACATTAAAGTTCAGAAGAGGCAGGCTATGTAACAAAGCCATGGGAAGATATGTTCAGCAACTGAATACCCAAATCTTGCAGAGCAAAAGCCGGAGACTCCTGCGAGGTCTGTCTGTTGCTGAGGCTAAGGATGCTCCAGTTAACTCTTTCCTGTAGGTTAGGCACTGCAATCCTTAGACACATCCTGTAGTATACCTGCTCTCCAATGTACTTCCTTCCGTACATCATGATAGCTACTCATGAGTGCCAAGTCAAAGCTTTCTGAAATCAATGGGGAAAAAGAAAATCTCTTTTACTAGTGTTATTAAGGCCTGCAGAATCTAGCCATCATTTTTAAAGCTGTGATAGAATCATGCACTTAAGCTTCTTCTTGAAGAGGTACTTCAAGGACATTCACAAATAACATACAGGAAGTTATTCCTGCAGGAAAAACTCATATCATGGTAAGTTTTGAGTGCCTCAGCAGGGTGTGCATTAAGGACCTCAGTGAGAAAGAACATGGTCTCATAACAGAAACTGCTACTGCATTCACTGTCCTCACATGGCTGCTATCACTGGGTAAGTGTTAATAAACATGAACAGTTCACAGGTGATCACATGTCAAGTGATATCATTAATTCTATCAGAAATATATCATATTGGAATTGAGATAAAAAGAAAAAAGTGGCAAGGGTTGTTTTGCCTTTGTTTCTTTTTTCTTTTTTTTTTTTTTTTTTGGCTTGTTTTGGCAGTCTTCAGTAAACATAGCTGTCCCAAGAGAAACTGTGGTCTGTTTGCAGGGGGCATCACTGAATCTATCTGGTTAATACTGATCAAAGTCATCCTGCAAAACTGGGAGCAAGAAAAACAAAGAGGCAAAGAAAAAAATCAGCAGATTTAAGCAGTAATTGGCAAACAGTAAGAAATGTGTAGAGTGAGGCATGGCAATAAATTAACTGCAGATTTTGGCTTACTAAAGAAACAATACATAAAATTGTGTCTGTGCCTTCCATTACTGCATATCCTTGCTGGCATTTCTATTACACAAATATTGCATTTGTGGTCAAGGATAATTTCAGATTGTAATATCTTTAACCATAAAGTTCTTTGGTCAGACTGAGATCTCATTTACCCAAGTCAGAGAGGACAGCATATATTACTGATTCTTGTACTCCCACACTGCAATTTGTCTTGGCTGTTCTGTTCTATTTCCTTACACTCCAGTGATAAACTTGGTAATACTGAATCCATCTTTTTCTTCTGCATTTGTTCAGAGCACACTGGATTCTCATCTGTCATACATCCCAACAGCACTATGAAGAGCAGTAACCACACAGATCCAGATCAGGTTATATAACTCTTGCATATGACCTTGAAACATTAAAAACACAACTTTACCTTCACTATCAAAAATACTGAGTGGAGCTTTTACCAAAAAATTCACACATCAATCAGAGATAACTCAACAGATGCTTTGGCTGAAACAGGCTTCAACTGGAACATTCACACATACACCAAATGACCTCTTCATCCTGGTAGGATATTATGATTTTAGAACTTTCTTAAATTTCGTTTCAACAAAGACCATTAACTAAATATTTGCAGCATGTGTTAGCTCTTTTCAAATATTTATAGAGGTGGTTTACCAAAAAAAATAAAGTTGCAACTAATTGCAATGCTTCCTTTTGAGTAAAAGCACAAACACATACACAAGTTTATATAACTCGGAAAGTCTAAAAAGTGCCTTAATTCCCCGTAAGTCCACACGTTAGTATTGATATATACACACACACACATACAGCACACATACAGTTTATGTATATACACATATATACTCAAATCAGAAACCCCTGCTTGAACTTTGACCCTCCAGGGAGGCTGCTTTGGCATTCAAACCTTCTCCCCCTGCCCCCACCAAAGGAAAAAGCAGCATTTGGGCTTCCCCCAGAGGAGCGTGTGAATACAGGGAGCATCACTGAGAGCGAGCCCAGAGCAGGAGCATCATGCTTGGTTATTCTCCGAGGCAGCTTCTACCGGTCCCCTCTCTGTGATCCATCTGAGCACCTCATCTAGCAGGCTCACAGCTCGTGCAGGCAGTTGGCAGGTTGCCATTTCCCATTAATTCAGGCTGCTGTGAGTTACAAGAGGTTGTGGTCCCAAAGTCCTCCCTGCCCCAATCGTGTGGCCACACGCCCGCCACTTCGTGCACTTGAGCCAGGAGTCACATATATAGAACTGGAGAGTGAGGTTCTTCAGATAGATCAGTTCCCTGAAAACTAAATCCTAACTGAAAAGAGCAATTAATTTTCAAGCGAATCCACACGTTCAGTGACCAGCCCCTGGCAGCACTGCAGGACAGAGGAACGTGCAAGACACATTGCTCAGGCTAGGAAAGAAGAGGGCAGATTCACAGAAGCCCTAATTCAGATCAGCCTGCCCTGTGGCTTCAAAAAACTTGTAAAAATGAAAGCAACAGCAAGAAGACAAACCTTTGTTTGACTCAAACTTAATGTCCTTTTTTCTTCTTTTTTTATTTTTGTCTTTTAATTTTTTAAATATCTGGTTTTGAATAACATTTAGGCAAATCTCCTCTTGAAACAGTCTTTTGAAACAGACCAGAAATGCAGGCTATAAAAAAGGCTAAAACAGTGTGTTTTTCTGAAATTTTGGGGTTTTCTTCCTCAAATTAATCACTGAATTGGTATGAATCCCCAAATACTTTTCATCAATCAATCATCAATGCATTTTCCACTAAAACCTTACTCCAGTACACTTTGCCTGCCTGCAGTTAACAGGCACACATCAATGTCTAATTACAATACATTTGCCAAAACCAGCTTTTTATAGAAAGATAATATTAAATTTACAGAAGCAGTGCACCTTTTGCCATAAACTGAACAAAACAGATTGTTAAGCAACATTTAATAGCCATAAAGTTATAAATAATGTAATTGGTATTTATTTTATGATTAAAGACTGAAGTTTTATAACTTGTAAAAAGCAGGCTCTAATAACTACAGCTGTTACAGGCAAGTGGCAGAGTAAAGACAAAATTATCACTGAGAGGAAGGAAAGCTGAAGAAGTACAGAGGGTGTGTGCAGGTTAAAATGTATTAAGAGCAGAAGCTGTGGGAAGCACATTTGCAGTTGTGAGAATTAACTGTAAAGAGTAATATACATGTGCTGCTAAGAGGAAACTTCCCATTTTTTGTTCTCCTTCCCCTTCACATAAATGCTTTCATACCTTTGAAAACCTGTTTGCCAGTTAAAAGAGTTAGCATTCACCTGATTCCCACCTCGAGTTTTCTGTTGGTTTCTGTTCACCAATGAAGGACATGAAAACTGGAAACCAGAACTGTAAGGAAATCAGCCAGTGCTCCAGGGGACACAGGGACAGAAGGTTCTGTCCCCACCGATACCTTCAGACCCATGGTAGCTTTTGGCTAGTTATGTTTTATCCCTGTCTCTATCCTCATGTATTTAATGACATGGGAGTAGTATTTACTTTAAGTTCCACTCCTTCTAAAGGTCTGATATTTCACAGCAGGTTTGGCATTGACATGGAGAAGGACAGAGCTATAAATCTTCCCAGGTTTTTAGCCTAGCAGTCGGTCTTCACGAGACAAGTGCTACTGCTTTAGGGGACCAAAAGGAGGGAAGCTGCAGGAGCAGTTCACATGCAGGAGGCAGCAGCTGCTCAAGCTCCTGCCATTCCTCTGAATGAGGTTCTGGGGCTGGGCAGGCAGCTGAGAGCCAGGATGAACTTTGTTCTTCAAAAGTGCCTACTGGTTATATGAGCGTGTATCTGAACACAGGCACTCACCTTAGATATGGAGAGTACCAGGCAATATGAATTTACCCTGTCCTGTTGCTACTGGAAAGAGCACTTAGGTTTGTACTAAGGAAACAGCCTTCTTGCTCTTGCATTTCTTCCACCTTCTCATCTGTTTTCAAGGGTCCAGGCAGCAGGAAAATGCCCACTGCCACATTTCCTGGATTTCGCTTACAGCTCTTGATGTATAGTTCCTTGGCTACACTTATTATTGTGATTTTAATTACACTGAAGTGGCCTGTAATTATACACCAATTATTTTATTTGATACTTACCACTGACACATACAAGTGAAAGGATACATTTCAGAGCTGCCTATTAGTCTTTTGTGGTACTTAAAATTCTACAGCATTAACAAAATTGATTTTATGTTATAATTACATTTACATGCTTTATGAAATAATGGAAATTGAGAATTAATTACAAGGAGCACAGTACCTTATTACAGAATAGCCATACTAGTATGAGGAGTGTTACCAATCACTGTATCATAAACTACACCTACTTTTTAATACTAAGATGAGCTGTCTCTAATAACATAATCCAGCACGTCTCCTGCCAGGGAGTGAGTCTGATAACACTAGTAAAGCATAATGAAGATCAGGAAATTAACAATTTACAGCTGGATCTTGGAGAATTTAAAAACATTCTTCATGCTGACTTTTCTGTGAAGAGACTTGCCAGTTGGTGGCCAGATGTGACACAACACCCCTAAACCAACAAATACTTTCCAGGAGAGTCACTTGTGAACTGTGGCTCACAGGTGAAAAACAAACTAGGATCCCTTGTGGCACAAGCTGTGACTTATATCGTTACCATGGTGCTCTCAAATGCCTCCTGCAACAGATTAGTTGAAAAGTAAAGCAAGTCCTCTAATGAGCAAACTTTGGTGCCTAACTGAAGCTGAGGTTTGCCAGCTTTTGGTGAGCAATTTCTGAAGGACAGCATTACTTTAAAACCAGCAGAGAATAAGGAAGAAACAAAACTTTGCACGGAAGTCTGCAAGAGATAAGCAGTCATATGAAGCCCTCATGTACATAGCAGTCCCCATATTTTCACAGAGGAGAGGATATTTTGGACATTATGTCTTCATACTGACTGATTGTAACTGACAGACAGCAGGGAAGGGTGAAGGACTGACTTCACACAGGCTGAAGAAAGACACACAGTCACACCGAGGGGTGGTAGGATTGCTACAGGTATGGGACGTGAAGATGAAAGAGCATCATGGACAGAAATGGAGAATGCTGGAAAGGGCCGTGGTTTGTGGTGGATAGGTGAGCAGTCCTGCAGAAGACTGGTGTGAGGGTACAGCAGTGAACACACAGAGGCCAGAGACAGGTGAGCAGGTCAAGCACTGGTGAGGTGAAGCAGTTACCACGAATTGACCTGTGAAAGCTGAGCAGTGCCACTGGAGGTAGAGAGTAAATGTTATCCAGAGAACTCACAGAGACCTGTGAGAAGCAAGTAGGCTTGCCAGAGGCATGGGGCACCATGGCATATTGACCTGTCCTGCAAAAGCCTGAAAGTACACATACATAACAAAGAATATCATACAAAATTTCCTAGGTCCCACTATCCAAAGTGTGGATAATGAAAGGATGCAGCAGCTTCCAATGACCTCCCACAGGCATATGATCTTTAGGATGCTACTTTGTCTTGATTACCTGACAGGGTTGGGTGGCAGCTGAACATGTGTAAATATTAGAAGGCAAGCAAAGAATGATTATTCAAAGCCTGTAAAATGAAGTATGGAATATGAGAGCTAATAAAAAAGAGCAGGAACACCAGAAGTTTTCAAGACAGGCATCAGGGGTTTACAACTACAAATGAATGAGGATAATGGGAGATGAGCACGGTGTGAAAGAGATAGAAACAATTACACATAAATCCAGAAAAACTACAGATGCCCTACAGAACCTGCACTAGAATTGAAATTCTGTTTCAAAGCATTACCAAAGATACCAGAAGCTATAGATGACCCCAGTCACCATCAGCACAGTCCAAACATAAGCAAAACCTGGACTCCTTAGCTCCCACACAGACCCAGCACACAGAGCAGCCAGCCATGCTCTTCACTTCTCCTTCTGCTTATATGTACAGATCCTTAGATTCTTGTCATCTTGCAGTAAAAGTGGGACAGTTGACTAATCTTTCCCTCTGTGACAGCTTCCCACACTTAAATCTGTGCTCATCCACACAAACTACTACAGAGCTGTTGGAGCTTAGCCTCTACCTGGAAATTAGGTCTCCAAAGGATTTAAGAAACAATTTGTATTGAAGAGGACATTCTGATTTCTAAGGGAAAAATTATGTTTTGTTTGGGGTTGTTTTTCTTAAAGATCCTGAAAGCACTATCCATACTTAATAGCTTGAATATGAATCCAGTTTATCCAGTTTTCATTGCAAAATGCCTCCCTTTCATACACAGTCTAACATTTTAAAATGTACAGACCAGAAAAGGTCTAGTTTTGCATCTGGAAGAGAATAATTCCTTCCCTGTAGTGACTCTCTTCCTGGAGAAATATGCTTGCCTGCCTAGTCATAATGGCAGGAGCAGCAGACATCTTAATAATTTAAATTTGGGCAGAATGACACACACAGCCATTAGAGTCATCAGGAAAGCAAGAAGACTTTAAAAGAGTCCAAAACATATGAAAAGAATCCCACAAGCCTGAGTCATTATTTACGTTATTATTTCCCTGGGTCTGCTCAAGGACAGCAAATTCCACCCCCTCACTCCACACATACATAAACAGTTGGTTTTTTCCCATAAAACAGTCCTATCCTTCAAAGACTAATTTCTATAGTCAGATACACCCCCAGCCTTTTCTCTGCTAGAATCTGTTCCCAGATCTGAGTGGCAGAAGCTGACGAATGCCACTTTATGGTATTCCCTTGGCACAGGTGCCACTATACTGAGGGTTGGTTGAGAGGATTTTTCTTTCCTTCTCATGTTCTTGCAGGGGGGTTTATTCTCTCTCTTTCTCTCATTCCACTTTTAATTTCTATCTCTTTCTCTATCCTCACCCCCAGCTAAATTATTCAAGAGTATTCATTGTCACTTCCATAAGTGGATTTTGCTCTGTGAGCTGAGAAAGAGATAACATTGGACTGATGCTTACAATCAAAAAGCTCTGGACAGTGAAAGCTTTTCCATAGTCTGCTGTATCAGAGGCCAAAAGAGAAGTCCCTTTCTAAGAGAGCATTCACTGCTTCACTTGAAACTATTCTTTTGCCCTGTGGTGAGAAGGCATCTCTGGTTTGCTCTCCCTGGCTCTGGAACAGAACACTATCTCTGCTCACTGTAGATGTGCCCCACTCTCATCTTGCATGGAGAAAAAAGTGACTCAAGAACAAATGCTATTCCCTATTTTTTTCCATCATAAGCAGAATCAGTTTGTCTCTCATTGTTGTCCTTGTTTCTCATTTTCTGCCTCTTAGACACAGAATTTTCAGAGAATGTTTTTTAATCTGCTTTCATACAGGCCAAAAAGCACAAGGGAAAAACAGAAAGATGCCATCTTAGCTCAGATCCTTTATAACAACGTAAAACAGTACATAAATTAATGTATAAGTGTGTAAAAGCAACATGTTAAAAACAGGGAGCACTTATCAACAGTGTTGCATCCACTCCCAGGTCGAATTCTCAACGTCTCCCACTGATGCAAAGGAGTTGCAGGCAGACCTCCCTGCTTTCCTTTGCATGAGGTGTGAAATCATGACTAAGAAGCAATGCCTCCAAAAAATGACAAAATCATAGAGCAACTCTTCACTCAGCAGAAGTACAGAAGTGATCACTCTTTCGGTATCAGAGATACCTGTAGGGTTGTTTGCTGCTATAGACAAAGGAGGCAGTTGCCTGAGGACAGCAAAGCAAAGGATGTCCCATTTCCCCCACAAAATAATCTCTGAAATTCAGGATTTCTTCTTCTGCCAAAGAATAGGTTGAGATGCATGGGGCAAAAGGTACTGCAGTTGGGCAGTCCTCACCCAGCCCCTGCAGGAGCTGATTACTCACTCCAATCAACAGCAGCATGATGTCTGTCCTTTAAAAGGTCAGAAAAGCAACAAATCCCAAGGCCAAAGTCCCCATACTATCTCATATTTTGCTGCTTTACTTTCATGAAACTACTAAGCTGCACTGGCCTAAACACCTTACAGAAATTATCACTCCTTCAGCCTCCAAGCCTCCTCTGCAGGCACTGTAGCTACTGCCACGCCATCAGTGCAGTGTGGCATCCCTCAGGGCTCCCTGTATTGCTCTTCAAACTGTCTCCATGGATTTAATTTGCAAATTAAAATTTTCGCTGCAAATAAGACCACTGACAATTTTGAAGTGTTTTCATGGATTCATCCATGAACAAGCCAAACAGCAGATTTTGTTACTTCTCATCCCCTATCCTACAAGTGTCCAGTTATCTCCCTGCTATGCCCTAGCAGAGATGTATGAGCCATTTCTGTGGGCTTCTCATCTATCTAGCAGTCTGTAGAAACGCAGTAGTTCCTCCAGCAGGTCCCAGAACTTGACATGGGACACAGTGAAACAGAGACACAAACTGGGGAGGCTATTTGCCATTTCTACCAGGCAAGTCTGATCGAAACAGAATTACGTAAAATAGGATGCTTCTTGCCCAGCTCCCATTGTAAATACCACTAGAATGCACAGCCCAAATCTACCACCATCTGAAATTCAAGATATTGATTCCTCCATTTCCCACCTGCACATGATTGATGAGATTTATCATTGCTGGCTCTATAAATGTTATTGGCAACATACAGGCCCATTTTTGTACATCTCTTAAATTTTCTCTAAATCCCTTGGAAGTTGCTTTGATTAAGGTACCTAATAGCTCAGCATTAAGTATCTGGATGTTAATTAAAATACACAGAGTGAGTCTGTCTGGTCGTTCATCTATTCGAGTCACAACATAATCAAAAAACAGGTTTCATAGTATGGACTTTTCAGCTTTGACAGCACAGCCATTCTACCTAGCCACCTGTTATCATGGATCATTATTTTAATAGTGATTGAACCACAACTAATTCCCATGGGGCTACTCCTCAAACGGAGACATAATTTCCTCTTAAATAGTTAATCAACTTGCCAATATTTTCATCACATCCACTTCACTATCACTGAAAACCTTGCCTGGCCTCTTCAACTTTAATTTTATAAGAGCTGTGTATTACATTTCAGCCCCATATAAGTAACATACAGGAGAACATGTTTTAGCTAATTAATGCTTCTGTAACTAGAGTCATTGAAAAATAATCATTAAATATTTATATAATTGGTACACTATGAGGCTCCCAGAGAAGTATTGCCTTGTTTGGAGTGCTGTATTAAGAGAGGGTGAAACACAAAGTCCAAAGACCAAGAGCACAAAAGACCCCAGTCTGCTTCCAATCCTACCTTACTCTGTATGCATTCTCATTGGCTTCAGGAGGCATTCATTAACATGAATAAAGGTCCTGGACTTATATTAATTTTCCCTATCCTTTTAAAATTAATGTTAGCTACTATTAAGCTTTCCTTTGCACTTTAGATGAGTGAACATTTTGAGACAACTATGACGCTCACACTGAGTATCTGCAAGATGTCTTACATGTACTAAGGGCATGAGATGCTTTTCTTGGAATTATGCACAAATCACATTGATAGATTTTGGAAAAAGACATCATTTTTTCAGGCTTTTAATTACTACTAAATTAAGTGATATCCATAACCTTTTAACTAAAAGTTAAAATATTTTATACTAAAAAAATATTTTGTCAAGGAAAAAAAAGTCTATCCAAATAAATTAAACCTTGGTTATTGGAATTCCACTTTTTCACAGTGAAAAGTGTTAACATTAAAATAAGATACATATGACATCAATGTGATGTTAGGGAATAAAACAGACCCAAGAAAAAACTCATATAGCAAGAACATTGACAGCACTGCTCAACATAAACATCCTCAGCTAGAGGTGGGGATAGGAGGAGACAGAGAAAGAAGCAGCCCCTCTGCATTGGTTAATTTACCATGATGTTATTTTGGCTACTCTTGTCCTTTACATCTGGCAAAAAATAAAAGATAAAGCCTTCTCCCACTGGCAAAAGGGGAGCACCTAAGTGTGACAAAACAATACAATTTACATGGACAAAATCTGACTGCAGCACCATAAGCTTTTCTTTGGTTCAGGTTGGGGGACAGTTGCTTGGTTGGTTTGGGGGTGGGAGGGGTGTTTTTTTGGAGGTTGATTGGTTTGTTTTTCTTTTCAGGTTGTTGGGTTTGGGGGTTTCATGTTTGGGTTTTTTTTCCATGAAATTCAAAAACATGCCTTGGAATATCAAGCCGAAAAATCCAGTCACAATCACTATCATCAGTAGTGTAGTTATCAGCAGTACTGCTTAAGCTGACACACTGAGCATCTTAAGGACTTCCTTGCCTCAAAGCATAAACAGAGTTTAATGAGACATCCTGACAACTCTAGCTCTAAAATTCAAGTTAGATGAGCTTCCCAGAGGGTAATTTACACTTGGTTTTAAAATTGTCATCATCTCTCCCTTAAAAGATATTTTCATCTCCTAAATGCTATTTAGCAAAGTACATTTCAATTCCAACGTGCTTGAAAATGATCCTACTTTGTCAGAATGCCAAGGTGCATCTCCAGTGTCTTCCTATTCTATTCCTATTATGCTTTGCCATACATAATACTAATTGAACACAGTACCTGTTACATTTGCAGTCATTAAAGCAGCAGTACAACTCAAATTTAAGTGAAATACTAGGTCTGTTATATACCAGTGCTCTACATGAGGTGAAACACAACAATCAGTTTCCCCAGGAATAGAAAAAAAGGGGGGGGGAGGGAAATCAAGCCCAAGAACTACCTGCAATGTCAATGGTATTTATTGCCTTTCTTGGGAATCAAGGGGGAATATCTGGGGATACTCTTGAGGTGGCCCTATCTCAGTGTGTCCAATGCAAAATTCGACTCGTGCCACTAGTGTTAAATAGGGTTTATGACATTCCTGGCTTTGGCAGCTGGCTCACAAGGGCAAAAGTGACCTGCTGGCATACCTCTGCAGTTTACAAAGACAAGCCAAAGGACCTGGGTTCTGGCATGGATGTCTTGGGGAAAACAGTTTTACTGTACTGCAACTGTGTTACTTTGAAGCAGAGGAAGCAAATCCTGCAAATGTTTAACACTTATGCAGATTAGCCTAAGTGTTTACAGGATCTGTATTAGTGGGGTCTGTATTAGTCACTGTCTGATATTGTAAAATACAAGATAGTTAATTGTACATGGACATGCAAGAGTAATTACAAGGTTTATTTTACCAAACTTTGTAGACTCGTCGAACAGGCCAGTCACAGATACAAACGTTATTTTTATTCACAAAACAGTAGTTCTGTGCTGCTATGCTGCTGTCATAAAATATGAATAGGGACTTTCTTCTTTGGTCCTATTCTTTCCACCAAATATCATTTCCCCATAACCCTAAATTATGCTAATTCAGTTGTTTTCATGGGCACAGGCTACACTGGACCACTCAAAAGTTTTGATTTGAAGAGAAGATAACCAGTCAAATTGCTCCTTAAACTTGATTTGCCACTTGGGGGTCTCTGACACACAGAGCATCAACACTGAAAGTTGATGGTGACAGTATTTTTTATAATACATGAATACATAAATACATGCTATGGATCCAGTATGACTTTACCAGGGAGCACAGCAAGAAGGCTTTCAAATCTCATAATGACCGCCCATCATTATGGGCAGTCAGTGTCCCATTAGAGAGGAAAAAGTTGTAACACTCAACTTCATGCCCGTTCCCTTAATTGTGCACTTGGACATGCAGAATAATAACTGTTTAAAAACAGGAAAATAATTTTTTTAAAAAAAAAAACAACAAAACACACACCAAAAAAACCCCCAAGGTTATATAAAGAGAGAGCAAGTTTTCTCTGGAGGGCAGTGCTAACAAGTGACAGAAAGCTATAAAGAAGTTAAAAACTAGTCCAAAATTCCTTGACTGACAAATAATAACTGGGTGGATAAGGAGACAGACCATAATCTTGCCTATTTTCCACATATTCAAAAAAGAATAATACTCCTCTCTCCGCATACAAATTATATATCTTCATATATTTTCTTGTCTCCATTCTTTTACACAATAAATTGACAATACAAGTGAGAAGGGTGTTTGTCCCTTGTTACTCAGCATGTAACAACCATATTAAAACCATGTGCTAACAAACATATTGACATCATGGAAATTCCCACTTTTTCAAAGAAGACAGTTGTAGAAATAAAGATTGTGAAATTGTCATAATGCTGTCCTGTGTTCCTACAGGTGAACTTCCTGAAGTCAAAATAGTTTTAGCCTACAAAAGGAGCTTCTAGAAGAACTCCAATGTCCTGTGAGGTTAGTAGGCTGAGCAGCCCGATGCAAAAGATGCTGTGCTCAGTTCATTTAAGGTAATCAAGCTTACAGTCTTTACAAAGTAGTGTTAACCAAGATCATAGGTTAAGCAACTTTCCAGTCACAAGAAGCCAGTTGTCCTTAGAAGTCATTAAATGCTGAATCAGCTGTATTACTCAGTGAATATATCCTTCACGACTCTCTCACAACGTCAGTACAAAGAGGACAATGGCTTGGTCCATTTTTGGAGGGGAGAGGTTGGGGTTTTTTTGTTCAAACAATGAGGTTAATAAGAACCAGAATTACATAAGCCCTATTAAAGTTTGGGGGTTTTTCAGCTGTATAGCTGCTAAATTCCACCTAGAAAGGGCAGCACAGAGATGTTCATTGAAGACCACAGACGCAGATGATTTTTCCCTTTTCTGTTGCTGCTGCTTCAGGTAAAAACTGATGCTGTTTCAGGAAAGAGATTGTGTTCAGGATATCCTATTGTTCTTAAATTAATATTTTTCTTTGCAAGACCATTTGCAAGATTACATAAGGTAGAGAAACCAAAGCCTGCTCTAACCCAAGGGTCCAAAACTGGAATCCCTCATAGAAGAGCTGCAGTACAGATTGTTTTGAGTTACCTTTGCAGCCAGCCCTCTGAGCAGGAGATCAGACCCATCTTACAATTTGGTCCAGCACATATGGCAAGAGTGAGATATGCGTTAGAGAATATGTGTCAACTTCCAAGAATACTATGTGAAAAAGATCCACTTGTTATAGTAGCACTGAAACAAACCAAAACAAACTCAAACATGTATGTTCGGTATAAATCACTAGAAATGTGGTAGTTGAAAGTCCACTGTGTTACACACCAAAAATACAGCATGCTGTGATAAAGACTGTTCTGAGTTTAATGAACCTGTAGACACATATTTTTTCCAGGATTAAAATCAGAAGTTATTCTCATATCAACTCAACATACAATTTTAATCAACATATAAGGCCAGCTGTACCCTTCACATGTGCCTGACCAGCATGTTGTGTGAAATTTGCAGCAAGAGAACAGACAGCAGCTTCATCATGCTTTAACAGTAGTTAACTAACAGGAGAAACAAAACAGAAATGAGAAAAAGAAAAGTAAGCACGAGCCACATGGCTCGGACAGGGAAGCAAAAGGATAAGGCATACTCCCAGTTCCTCAGGATATTCTGGAGGGGAAACCACTTCCCCCGTTTGATAGGACAGCTTGTGTGCTGGGGGGACAGAAGTGACTATGTACATACATATTCACATAAAGTGATGGGACTGCCATTTTTGTAATTTTCAAAATCAATTAATCTTTCCCATAAAAGAATTCATCACCAATTTCCTCTGAACTTTCTAGTTCATTTACAGAAAGCCTTTTCCTCTTCAGAAGGAAAACCATGACAAAAAGGGGTTTTGCTGATCAGCTCTCTATGACATCATTTATTACTTTGCATATTATTTAAGAGCACACATCATCACTTGGAAGGGTTCCAAACCAGAATTTGAATCCAGCTGGACTTTGGATAAGTAATGAGTTGAATAATCAAATCCAAATCTCCTCCTAGACTTCTCAGGGTCTGATGAAATTCAGAACTGAAAGAAGCCTCCAAAAACAGCTGTTCTCATGGGTTTTATACAATTCTGTTATAAAAATTATAGAAGATGGTCATGTGTTAGCACTATTGAACCTTAATCCCAATACTTAGCATAAAAGAGTCAGGATCTGAGATCATGTTTTTCTGTTCTGTGCAAGGATGGCTCAGCCAGGCTGTGCAGTGAAATAAAATGCATAGCCACCTGCAACTCAGCAAACTGAGCAAGGAAAATGTCAAGAGTCAAAAGGCCTTTTTATTCCTGCCAGTTATTTAACATGTGTACACTATGCCAAGTCAGCTAGACTCAAATTTTCAGCTACAATCTGTGATTTGCTCCATGCTTTGGAAGTGTTGACTGGTTGCACTGAAAGCAATATGAGCTGTAAGTTCTCAGCACCTCTGAAAAGAAACCCTGAGAAGTTTCTTAAATTTGGTGTCAAAAACAATAGAGCACCTAAAACTAGAACCCAGCAGGGACTTCCCTTCAGTGGATATAAATATCTGTGGTTTTCAAAGAGGTCCAGAAGGATAGCACAGCACTCAGTACATCAACGTGGGATTTGGAAGACCCGTGCTCAATTGACCAACTGGCTGCAGTCAAGAAACTTAACCACAGCTCCCAGCTGATACAACCACAGCGCTATCCAGCGCTGCGCACACATGGAGAGAATAAATACATTAAGGGCTGGGAAGTTCTCCCGTTGCAGCACAGGAGCTGTTCATTGGGAGGAATGAAGAAACAACACAAAAAATTACGTATGGCTGGGAAGAAAGCTAAGAACCACACTGAAAATCACTAAGTTATTCTGAGGAAATATGAAACATCTTAACAGTATTCCAGGAAATCACTTAAGAGAGCCTTTCTTCCTTTTAACAATATTAGAATGTGAACACTTTTTTTTTTGTAAGGAAAGTATGTTCACTGCATGCCATAGGGACATTTAGATAACAAAATATGTTTTCTACTGAAGTAAAATTGAAATTGCCACTCAAGAGTGCATTAAACAACAAAAACAACCACATATTTCCCAGGCAGTAAGAACCAAGCAGCACAAACACCCCCACCATCTTCTTCTCGGCTTCACACCGTATTCCAGGCATGTATAAAACAGCTTCTATTTCTGCAGAGATTTCTGCAGAGGCCTAATTGGGAGTTGCCGTGAAGGCAGCGTTTGACCCAGGGATGTTCAGCAGTGAACTACAGTTCAGCAGTAACGAGCTGTCTTCAGGATCAGCTCCCCAAGCTGGTCATCTCTGACACCGAAGCGGCCACAACCTGCCGGGGCACCCGGTGCTACCCGCGAGGAGCAAATCTTCCCCTCTTACCTCAGGGTCTGTCTCTATCTCCAGTCCTGCTTCCACCAAGTGGCGTTCGTACTCCTCCCGCTGCCGTCGCTTCTCCTCCTCCAGGGCGTCCAGCGGGCCGAGCTCCATCGCCTCTGCCCCCGGCAGCCCCGGCCGCTCCCGCAGGCCACGCCGGCCGCCACGCTGCCGCTGCGGCTCAGCACGGCCCTTCCCGCTCCCTCCGTTGGAAACCAGGGCCGAGGAGGCAGAGCCACGCGTCGGCTCCGGGGAGGCCGCCCCGGGCCGGTGCCGAGCAAGGCGTTTCCGGCAGTGGTAGGCTAACACGTAGTCGACCTTTCTCTTGCTGTCCCTGAAGTGCATGCTGCTCAGCGTCGCCTTGTCCACAGCTCCTCCTTGCATCCCGCCCAGGTAATTGTTTATAATCTGGGAGAGAAGCACATGTGTCTTACGGACAAGGAAGCCCAAGAAGCCACGCGCAGGGCCCATCTCCACACAAGCACGTAAAGTTGCACAGAGTCAAAACTGGAGGCCAGCCGGGGACAAGTGTGACCGACAAACGTGCACTCTGCAGATCAGATTAAACCATGCTGAGATCCTCTGACCATAAACAAATGAGAGTGCCTAAAGATTATCCCAACGCATGAGACACCTACCTGACAGGTGGGTATGGAGGCACACAGCGATGCCATCTCCCTGCCCTGCACGTACACAGGACAGGCAGGAGAAGACACCTTTTGGAATGGGGTGGAGTAAGGATCACATTACAGGTTGGGATATGAGAAAGCACGTGCTATGGAGTAAAGCCGGGCAGGGGAAGGAAGCGAAACGCTGTGTGCAGTGTTTATATCCTCAATGCAGTACAAGGGCAAGAAGGGTAAGGCTGGACAGAAACACTTTGGAAAATACCAGGGCTATGGTATGTGCCATGGATGGTTAACGATTCAAGCTGACCTGTATTTTAGTGTATTATGAGAAGATGTGACTGACCAGTAATGTTGCAGAAGGAAATCAATGACTAAAATCACTCAAATCGCCCGTGTTGCACTCAGTCACCCCCTCAGACTGTCCCTGCCTCCTCCTCTCCACCCTCCAAACCCTTCTGGGCTGAAGCTGCTGCAGTACTAACCCCCACCATCATGCCCTTGCCTGGACAACAGTTCTGCAGGACCTGTGTTGAACTCTGATACGAAATGTAAGGCGTTCACTTTCACTTCTCATTCACTAAGATATCCCATAGGTTTTCCAAACCTCTCCCCAACCACCATTTCCAGCTCAATGCTGTATCTTAAAACCCTTTACAGAGCGCTCTGCAGTGTCGTACCTTGGAGTGACACCAGCCCTCCAGTGACTGGGCAATGACACACAAGCAAACAAATAGGGTCAACCTGATAAAAAGCAATCAGCCCATCACCTAATTCTAGATATTTATGGCTCCCATAGGTGGCTACACAAAAAAGTCTTGACAGGTACCAGTTACAGATTTCTTTCTCTCCCTACTTCCACTTCCATTACATGCGCTGGTAGTCCTGAATGCAAAGTGAACCAAGCATTCTGTAGGGCAATTTCCTCATTTGTTACAACACAAATTTTTGAAGATATTATATAAATGTGATTATTATTATTATATACCCCAACATCTCCCAGATTCTTGTTTTTCATTGCTGTGCTTCACTTAGTTTCCCACAAAGTAGCTTTCAGTCACCGTATCACTAAATAAATTTTGGGTTTATATGCATACTACATCCTTCATTCTTTCACGAAATTATCACCAAATAATCTGTTCTGCACATTGCACTTATCACACACTTCATGTGTAAAGGGTATATATAGTCCCTTCAGGCATATCTAAACTTACACTTGGCACTACATTCTGGCAGAATATAAAACTCTTTGGGAGACAGCATTTTATTGCAATTCCCCAAATCCTAGTTAGATACATTTTCATGTAGTACTCACAGGCAGTCCATGCAAACTTCCTGGATCCATCTCTGCCACAGTGAAGGAAAACCCGCTGCAGATTTCTAGGCTCCCTTCCAAAGAGTTTCACGCTATACAGTGCAGAAGTAATGATGTCACCACTCACTGGCACAATGCAATGCATTAGCTGACTCTAGAGAAGATGAGCTCTAAGCATCCTCTCCTCCCTTCCTGGTGAGTGTGGGCAGGAAGGAAAAGCACAAACAAAACGAGGGAACAAGGAGGTTGTAGAACATGAAAAGTCACTAAGAGGTTTTCCTCTTTATTACCTGCACATAGCCAGCTGCCACATCCCAGCCACCTGAGAGAGCACCATAGCAACATTTGATGTTGCTGGTGTTACGCAGCATAAAAGGATGAGGAGACACAACAACGCCTCTCCCTCCCTCTCTGTTGACTCTTTTCCTCATTCTTGGCAGCAAAGTGCCATCCTCATTATTATGGGTCTCTATTGCACAGATTAGAAATCAGAATTCACACAGATTTCACTAAGGACATTCTCTAGCCCTAATTTTGTACTGCTTTTCTTGCCATGAGACATTTTGGCACAACAAGACCTTATTAAGGAGGAACACAAGTTGCAATTTGCAAAACATCACTGAAGGAACCTTCTCCTCCCCTCTCACAGCCATTGTAAAAGTCAGAATCAGTGATGTAAATTACCATTTTCAGTCCTACGTTCACTGCTTCTTAATGTTTCCAAGACAAGTAGTTACCACACCAAGCCATAAGAAAACGAAAAAGTGGTGTGGGCATTTCATGACAATTTGATTCTAATGCTCTAATAGCCAATATATCACTACAGACATATCCCAAGAGGTCTCTCCTCTAACAACATCTGTGCTCTGAAGACCACAGCCACACTACACTTCCACCTTCCAGTCCAGCCCACACTAAGACATAGGCACATGCTGGCCCAGGGTTTGCACAGGGATAGCAAATTTAGTTATCAACCTGCAGATCCTTGCCTACACTGGGAGTAACAGAAAGCCCCCTGTTCCTGTTCTGAAGGATAAATAATTAATAAAAGCTACTGGAGTAGCAATTAGTTCCTGATGTACCCAAAGCTGTCGCACCACTTTCCTTGCTCAGTCACTTTTCCCAGCGCAGCGTGGATTTGCCTAACGCACATGCTCTGCTCACCCTGCTTAAAGCCTCTTTCTCATCTCAAAGGCATTACAGGTACGTCAATGAACATAAAATGCTGCTTACAGAGCTGCTGAAGGACTCTGTACAGCTCGGCACTTCCAAAGCTCCATTGATCCTGCTGCTCTGCGAGGAAGTCCGGTTTTGAGGAACTGTGAGGTACTTGCTGTTGTATGCTGAAAAAGAGTCCCTTGCTGATTTTGCTGTCTTCTGTCTGTTCAGAGTTGGGTATGAGGAGGCTAGAGGAAAATCTGAGAATAAGAGATAGGTGTTATCATACAAAGCAGCTTTAGTGCAGGTGGTTTCCTAAAGGAACGGGAGATACGGCAGTCAATAGACATGATTCGACTGCAGATGCTGAGCTTCAGTAAATGGAGAGGGGTGCAGAGGAACAGATGTTCAGCTCTGTGAACTGCTGGGGAAGGGGGAACAATGATACAAGACTGCACTTAGGTCAGCACTTCCCTGATTGGTCAACGTTTGCACTCCTGCACTTCAGCCATGAGGTTAGGAGCTGTTGGGTCCATGCTTTGCAGGTACCTGAGCACCCTCCTGGACATAAGCATGCCATGTGTCTCAGGTGACTGCCCCGTGGTTCTCTGGCTGCAGCATTCATGCCAGATGGAATCAAAATCACCACAAACAAACCAAGTCATGTTTGCTTATGGTTTACAACTAGGCCTGAAATAGCGTGTGTTTCAGTTCAAGTGTGATGTGACCAAATCTAGTGGGACCAGGTACAGATCCAAATTTCTGGCTAATGGTCATTCTCCACTAAAAATTCTTAACTTTTTGACATGTGATGGTGTGAAATTCTCAAAAAGTACATCTAAGCTTGAGGGGCTAATGTCTTGAACCCTTTAGTTTTAGGTGTGTTCCCCATCTCTGGTACTGGCAAACATGGTCACAATGCAGCACAGTGGAGGCGCTGGGGGGTGTGGGGAGTTACATGCCATCTCCTGTCCACCACCACCACAACTGGTTAGCTATATACCTGCCATAGCACAGTGTACAGCAACAACAGAACATGAGAAGCATGTTTGGTCACTGATAGGAGATGCAGAAAGTCAATCCCATACAAGCAGTAGCACAGTGAAAAAAATGATGATAAAAAGTAATGGGTACAGAAACTCTTTTGACATGTTTCATACTCTTTCCCCCTCTAGTGGTGCTATAACTGAAATGGAGTTGGTTGATATTTACCCATAGTTTCTTTCAGAAGCTTATTGGAGTGAAAAACTATGTCTGAGTCCAAGCATTAGTATTTTCTACCAGAGAGAAGACCTAGGTGCAGCAGAGCCATCTGCCCACATACAGTAGCCCTGCTACCACTAAAGAGAAAAAGCACCATGCCTCTCCAGTCAGGTCTTCTGTCTTCCTCAGGAAGAAGAAACAACTGGAACATTCCTTAGCTCCTGTATATCCAGGGAGACACCACATCTATAGTATCTCTTCTTGCCTTCTTACTTGGCAATCCTGGAAATGCTGCAGTTCTCTTCCCCCACCTTCACCTTCTGTCTAAGGAAACAAGAAGCTTCAATCACATAATATGGTTACTTTCCATCTGGAAGAAACTGCCCTATGAGATTTGCTGCACTGTGTTAGGAGAAAGTGATTTCACCCTTCTCTGCCACAAGAGAGCTCTGGGAAATTTGAACAGTTTCCTCCATACCTTCCTCATGGTGATGGAGACAGGGCAAGAGGGAAGCCAGAAGGAGCTGTGTCTTCTGCTCAGTGTTCATGTGACTGAAAAGGGTTTCTCCAGCACTGCTGAAACGGGCGGCAGAAATACCTTAAATTGCATCTCAAAAGACAGAGCATTGGATGAGGTATGCAGGAAACCTACAGAGTTGTGCAGTGACCATAATCTTCAAACAATGCAAGGACAATCTAAAAGGATCCATTCTTATAGATGGTGATAGCAAAACCTTGTCTCTTTTTTTCCTTTTTTTTTTTTTTGGGGGGGGTGGGGAATTGCTAAAATCTGGAAATCATATTCCACTCTTATTTAATTTATTTAATTGAGAATTGAGTCTTTTCTCCTTTTTTTTTTTTAAAAAAAGAGTCTAAGGCAGGCATTGTGTCCTACTGCTAATCTACTATGCCCTCTACACAGGCTGAATCTACTTACCTGCAATCATGTGCTAAGAGAGGGGCCAATAAAATGGTAAAGAAGTAAATGCTTGGGGAGAGGGGGAGCTGACCCCTAAATTATTCTTATATTTCCTATCAATAATGGATTAGGGTCCTGCAGCACTTGAACAGTACTGTAGATTGACTCACCAGTCCTCCTTTAAGATCACTCAAGGAGACTCACACTTGGTTTACTTTAATGAAGCACATAATGATGCCACAAGGGAAATTCCAAGGGAAAATAATTAATAAGTGAAGGTTTCATTCCCAAGGGCTACACACAGTGTTTCTCCAGTATTTTCAGACTAAGCCTGGGATATCTCACAAGAGCTTTGCACAGTCAATTAGAGACCTTTTTTTCTTCCCAGCCCTTTTAACTGGGCCTAGGAAAAAAATATGCAGTTCATTTATAATAAAATGATTTCATTTCCATTATGCTTCCCAACCTTCAGAAACTGTGTCACGAACCTGAGGTTAACACTGGTAAGCAGGTGAGGCAGTCAGGGACTTCCTGTCAGAATAAGGTTTTCGATGGAAATGCAGTTTCCATATCTGAAGTTGGAAGACTTCTGTTCTCCCAAAAGCTTTTCATCTCCCCAAATCAAATTGACTGAATCAAAACGTTTTGTTCTGAATGAGTTCCACATTTGACAGTGCTTGCCTGTGGTACTGCAGTGCCTCAGGGGCTTCTGCTTCAGATGCTGCCTGACCTCATTCTACCCTGTAAGCCTTTACAACATCTGGCCTTACATGTTCTCATCCTGTAAATATTCTAGAGGAATTAGTAGCGATAGAAACAAACTCTGTGTGTGTATGTATATGCATATATAATTTTTTATGCATGCACACATGCATAGCTTTGGTACATGCATATCCCCAGTGAGCAGCAGTAGAGTGAATCTTGAATTCAACCTGGAAAGCAAATGTTCAAGAACTGCACTTATTCTAGAAAAATAGCCTGGGAGCCATCCCTCCAGTCAAACTTCAAGGACACAAGGTACCTCCAGGACAGAGATCTCTAATTCCAGTGCCAGTTCACAGCCAGTAATCATCTCCTTGCTCACACAGTCTCTCTGCACCCCTTTCCTTTGGCCTTTTGTAAACTTAAGGGTTGGCCATGCATGCATCAATTGACCTTACCTTTTGAGTTTCCAATTCCTTGTCTGAAGCACAATGATGAAGAAGCTGCACATACTGCCAAAAGTGGAAGGACTGAGAGGGTGTATTAAAGGACCATACTGCTTGTGAAATATGCATTAAGGGAGTCTACCTAATTAGAAGCTCTGTATTAAATCCTGAGTAGCAGCCAATTATCTGATCTGAGTGGTCCAGATGGTCAGATTATCACAGGCACAACCAGTTGCAGCACGCATTGTAAATGATTTGGCCACCCAGGGCACAGACACTGGCCTGCTTTCACTTATCTTCCTCTCTTTCCAGTTAAGTGGGCTGCAGTTCTGAAAGACACCACAACCAGAAGTACACCTGTGCTCACAGAGGCTCCTCTGCAAAACTGTTCAAGACATCTGCAATTTAGGAACTTTGTTTGGCAAACTTGTTATTCCTTTCATCCTCCAAGTGGGTATGAAAAAGAACCACTTGAATTTACTATTTCTATGTAGCTTGACTGAAACATATCTTATTTAAAGGAGATATAAATAAATAAAAAGCTGTACCATGGTTATACACGTGTTCTTTAGATCCCTGCTAAGCTCATGATGTCTCAGTTCTGAACATGCACATCTACAGCTGCTGATTTCAACACACCCCATCACACCTGTGTTGGTAAGCAAGTATTTTCATCATTTCTTTTTTTAAGCTGCCATCCCCTGTCTCTTCAAAATACTGCTTATTATTTAATATTTCAATTAAAGAGTTCCAGACACAAGGGAATGCATGCTAGTTAAACAAGCCTTGGTCAAGTTTAAAGGAAACAGGCTGCCAGAGGAAATGTCTAGGAATACATTTTTACATAGGGAGTTCATTCTTTATTCAATATTACTTGAAGGAAAGGGTCCAGTAGGATTCATTAAAAGTAATTTAGATTAGTGTAGTGTTCTCAAACCCCATATTTGAATAAAAGAAGGATAGATTTCAACCATTAAATTTCAGGTATCTGATATTTATTTCCTCAGCCCAGTTTAAGAACTATTTGGATGTTTAGTCCCCTACTACTTAACTGTCTCTACTAAAATCAGTCCCATAACTAAACTCAGCATTAGACAGTTCTCTCTATAAAAAGTATTTCTTCTCTGATCATATTCTGGAGGCTGGGAAGGAAAGGGGAAACAGTGTTATGTATGGCCAAATGTAAAAGGACACAACTGAGATACTGATTCCTACCCAAGAGATTCTACTCTTGGCCTGGAGGCTCAGGATGTGGCATTTCAAACTGAATGTTGTAACAGGGTCCATAGGCAGCTGCACCCAGGCTGTCCAAGGCATTAGCCAGGACTTCTCACAGGTGGTTTTGCCATTCCCATCTGCAGTCTGAGAGGTACTGTATGAACACTCAAACCACAGGCTGCAAATTTGGCTCTCGTGTCTCTTGGTGGAAACTGAGCTGTGGGGGACAAGGGGGAAATGGTAGGAAGTGGCAAACCTGAAAATTTTTGTTTTCTGCTTCTAGGTCCACTTCTTCCTCCCTTCAGCTGCATCCCCAATTTCATTCCCCAGGATGTCTGTTAGTCCAGGGCAGATGGCTGGGACAATGTGATGAAGATGGAAAGTAGTCAGGGAGTTGTGTGGGGCTGTGCTGCCTACCTTAAGCCTTAGCAGGACTGTTCTGTCTCTGATCTTGTCTTAACCCTTGCTACTTCCTTCAAGCCACACCTATACCTCCATTTCCCAGAAATTTCCTCCTAAGTTCCTCCTTTTCATGGTAAGCTTCATACCCTCTAATCTGAAATTTGCACCACACTCCATTAGAGAGCATTAGAGACAATCCAAAAAGCCTTGTCTGTCTGTCTTCCTACGACTCTTAAAAGGCACTAATGGTAGAAGACACAGTGAGGAAGCAGCACTCTCTGTTCAGTTTGGTGGACCTGTGCTCAAGAGGTAATTCTGGCACAAGGTGAGCTTCTTCCCATATTATCATGATCTTTGAGGCTATAATGATTCAGGAAGCTGTTAATGTGCAGTAAACCAAGTGACTTGTCCATAACCCTCTGGCCCTTTGTGCAGATGCATGTTCATCAATTCTTTAAAGCAACAGTCACTGACATGAAGGATAATGACAATCCTCTTACAGCCATTTTAGGGAAAAGGAGGCCTATGGCCACCTGCTCCATGGGGGAAGGTGAGCCTGGAGCAGAGCAAAACAGGGCAGAGCAGTGAGTGACCCCACTGACAGGGAGCCCAGTTGCAGAGCAGCAAGACTGGGTCCAGGCTGGAGAGAGTGTTGACAGCCAGACACAGCTCAGAGACCCCCGAGCACAGCAGCAGTGCCAGGGAGGTCTGAGGTCACGCCAGGAAGCAGAGCCTCTGGGTCAGAGTCGGGGCCAAACTGGCAAAGGTCTGAGATGAGGTGCAGACATCGCTCAGCTGCAACGTAGCACAGGCAGGGGCAAGCAGGAAAGCCTCAGCTTCAAAGCAGTTCCCAGGGCAAAGGAGGTCAAGCCCTCACTTCCAGTATTCTTCACAATGGTGAAGGAGCTGGCCTTGGACTCTGCCAGCTAAACCCTTCCATGTGGCCAACTAAATGCCTAGAAGGTGGATGTGCTCTGGGCCCTGTCTGCCCCTGAACTGCTGTCAGGAACAGCAGCAGCGCAGCACCTCAGACAGACAGGGGCAGGCAAGGGGGAGCACAGTCCCTGGCTGGCTCTGACTGACCTGAATAGCTGTGGTCACAGACACAACTGTAAAACCCTGTGGTTGTGCTCCTCTGGTAACCCCTTGTACACCCTCATCTTTGGCATCAGGAGCAGGAGGAATGCACCTGAGTTCCTGGAGATGCTCACCCACCTTTAGCACATGCCACAGGCCAGAGAGTCTCTTAGAAGGTGGAAGACTATGAACCCAAACGGCCAAGAATGAAGGAAACGGAACAGAGCTGTAGAAATAGATGTGGGAACCACACAGTATAAAACAAAAAGCGGAGCCACCTTGTGAATGTTTGCATTACCCAAAGACTTAATGAAGCTATATCTACATGATAGAACTGTGAGTGTAACTTTACAGACTCCTCTCCTCTTGTTTTGTTTTCATTTTTTTTTAAATCCTACTCTACATATAAAGATTACAGAAAGCACCTGATTTTTCTGACATAATGTATATGTCAGGACTAACTCCAACAGTGAAGAACTTGAGATAGAGGAAGGACACTGGAATAAGTCAACAAAGATCAGCAGTAGGCATTAAACCTAATGGCTCTTTGTACACCGTGGTCTGATATACAAACAATTTTAGGAAGGGGACTGGATGGGAGAGCACAGAAATAGCAGGATTTGGTGAGCTGCATGGTAGTTTGGAGTTCACAGCAGAGCTACAGTCCCAGAAACAGTGAGATAACATGGAAACAACCAGAAAGCTTTTGACTGCAGCAGTAAAGTACTAGTGACACAGCATCAGCACTGAACATTATTCTAAACTTGTACACTGGGCACTCAAGCACAAAGGGTTTATGCACTGAGCCAATTTGTCCCTTGTGCCTGGGAACTGACAGCCCACTGCTGCACGGGCAGTGCTGCTCGCTCCCCCAGCTGCGCTGCAATAAGGCAAATGCAGATGGAAACAGAAGTCCAGCACAAGGCATTTGCCTGGTGATGCTCTTTTCCACCCGGATCACAACACTGACCCACAGCTGCACTCCTGAGGCTTCAGAAGAAACGAACTCTGCGTGTTTTATCTCTGAGCTGTCTGCACATAACCTGGGCCACAGACTTTCCCTTTTATTTTTTTTAAAAAGTGTCCTGAAAGAAAAGGAAGAGGTCCTTTCAAAGTATTCCCTTCTTTGTTCCCCACCCCCTTTCCACCTATTCAACTTCATAGGCAGCAATTACCAACGAAGCAGAGAAGGAACTCACCGGGTGTGTGTGTTTCCATGCTGCCTGGAGGTTTGGCTGGAGCTTGTGTCAGTGCTAATAGGATGTGGCTACGCTGATCGTGCACGCAAGCTGCTTCTCCACTGGCTTAAGTGGTGAACAGCACTAGCAGCTATTTCCATCCTGGCTTGATCCTGCTTTAAGCAAACCACAAACTGAAGCTAATTAGCAAGACCTTCTGTTTTGGTGGTTACTATCATGGGGGAAAGAGAGGGAAAAAGGCAAAACTCCCATGACCTGAGAGGCCATGGTGATTCTCTGCTGGAACTTCAGCGTCTTGTCTTCGTGCTCCATAATGCCTCAACAAGCAAGACAACAACCAGCATATTTTGTCCTAACTCCCCAGAAGGCAATGGAGAGGGAGTGGTGGAGAGGAAGAAAAAAAGCTAACGCAAAACCAATGCTCTCCAACAGAGCCAGCTCTGTCCAAAAAAAATGTTAATCAAGGATTAGGCTATCTTGGAGATGGTTTCTGTATATCTGCAAACCTTTACAGTGCTTCCAGGTAGGAGCTAAGTGCAGAAACGTTTTTATAAGGCTCCATCTCAACTACTCAAGTTACCTTACTGCCTGGATGCAGCACTGTCACTCCTGCATGAAATATTCAGGGGATTATCTTGTAATCAACTGTCTAATCAGAACAGGTGATGGAACCTGCTTAGCCTTCAGCCCTGCAATTTAAGCAATATATTGGGAAGAAAAGTTGCTGATGGCTAATGTCATCTGAGAAAGAACATTTATTTACTAGTGATAATTGGAGGAAAGTGTAATTATTTGTAGTTCAACTCTTTTTCTTCTTTTAGACTGTTTATGACACTATGACAGTTTCTCCTGTGTGAGAGGGGGGAATGGATTTATTGAATGACTGAATAAAGTACAGTGTTTCTACCAGCTTGTGAGTTAGGAACAGCAGTTACCTGTAGCACAGAGAGATGTGCTGATGCACTGGGACTAAGCTACCAAAGATGCTGAGTTTATACAGCAAGCAGTGTGACTGTTGTGTCCCAAACCTCAGGCTGGGTGCTGTAAAACTTTCCCAGCAAGGCTAAGAAATACACACACTGCTTTAAACTCTGGAGAAATTGTCACTAGGCAGTTGCCCTGTAGGCACACCAGAGATAATGAGATTAAATTAGATGACTGGGTTCATCTCTTTACTTCAGCTCATCTAAAGTGTGCCATGCAAGGAATTTTATGTGTAACCTACGCTAATGTTAGGTGTCTGATTTTACCTAAAAGAGAGAGAGGTCAGGACACCTTGACTCCAGTTTTATAAAGGTCAGCCAAACTTTTCTGCACTACAATTTACCCCTGACAAAAAAGTAATTATTAGGGTCTGTGCATACAGGTACATTAAAAGTTTCAGAACACTTTTTTAACACTTGCTTTAGTACTCACATAATGTCTTCATATAGGAAAAGTTAAATCACCCCACTTTTCTTAGTCCCTCCTTTGGAATGGCATTTCCTAATTTCTAAGCAATGTCTCAACAGGTATCACATACTTGTTCTCCTTACCCTGCTAGCATCTTGTGTTAATCTCAGACCTTCATTTATCAACTGCCTTCAGTTCCAAAACAGGGAACAGACTGGGTGTCATAGCTTCTGGACTGACTAATATAAGAACTATTAGATTGCAGATTTTTTTAGTATTTTTTTTTTAATATTTTTTTTTAAAAGTATTCTCAGTTGCTGTCCATAAGCTCTCTATCAGGGGGGATGGTACTTCCTGCAGGCTTTTGTTTGCACACTATCACATGCATATGAGATTTCAGGTGGTGTGCCTGTGATTTTCTTTGACCGCATAACTACCCCATCCATTTGAACAAATAAATTGCTCTTTGCTTGATTGCTTTGCTCAAGTGTCCACAGTTGCACACATCTCAATGTAGTTCATGGTTACTTGGTGCAGGGCAATGGTGCAATCCCATTAAGTTCTGGTAACTTTTTGCCAACAAAGCAGAGTCAGAGAGTACTCCAAGGGAAGCAACTGTTGAACTGCTTCTTGCCTTCATGTTTTAAAACCAATTAATCTTCTCCCTGGACAGAGAGCAAACCTACTGCTTTGTAGACATTTATCTCTGGGAGAAGGGAAAATGATGCTATTTTACATCCACACTATATGCTGCACCAACAAAATGCTAAAACAGAAAGGCATGCTCACTAATTTTGGAACAGGTTAGGAATGTACAGCTAGGTCCTGCTGGGATCCCTGTGGACACAAAGCTGTGCCTTCATGGGTTCAAATTACAAACTCCTATAAGCCATAAGGATGGGTCCATTACAGGTAATACTGTTAGCTCAGGTGATAAATAATATACAAAGGAGACAATGTGATAGGAAGCAATATCCAGCTAGTTACAATGGAATTAGGTCTGTGGTCTATTTTTAAGGACATTTTCCAATGGAGAAAATCGTATCTTGGCATCACTGTGTTTCCTGAGGTGCCTGGGTACGGTGTTAGTTCATAATGCAGAGCTGCAACAAATAATACCAATATATGAGATTGTGTTTCACCTGCTGTAGAGGAGCAGTGCTTGGAAGTCTGTAAAAGTTAGCAGAGAGATTAGATGCCTTTAATAATTAAGTTACATAACACTCCTCCCCAAATCCATTTAACATTCCTCTAAATCTGTTCTGTAGCATGCTCGATGATCCAGGCGGTCTTCTGAAGTGGTGGGATGCATTCTGACTCGTTGGTGAATACACAAAGACTAAGATAGCTCAAAACCACCAAGACTCACAAGCAGGATGTACAAGCTGAAAAACAATGTTCCTCAAAGCCTGGATTCTGTGGGCGAGTGTCCACGGAGCAGTCTGATGCACAGAGCTGCCTGACGTACGGGCACACGCTCTTGGAGTACACAGCTCTCTCTTGAGCAGGTACCTGATTATAGGCTTATGTTCTTCACTTCTGCCAGGAAACAATGCTTCTGGAAATAACAAGTTGCACTAAATGAAACTGGGCTGTGCGAAAGTCAAATGAAACCTGCACGAAAAGTCCAAGCCCATTGCCTTACTTGCACCACTAAAACCACAGACAAAAGACAGCTCTTCTGGGACAGTGTCTACATTTAGCCTGTGCCCAGGGCTAAACTGCAGCAGTTGTTCTGCCACCTGATGCCCCCTCCCCAGCTGAGAAGGGGAATCAGGGAAAAAGGGAGAAGCCCCATGGGTTGAAGTAGAAACAGATTTAATGAAATAACAAAACTAATACAATCACCAACATAAAGAATATAAGGTTATACTCAGCCACATCCGTAGTAGCAGCAGGAGGAGAAGGCCAAGAGAGAAGAACCCCAGGAAGAACTCCCCACCCTCAGTAAACCCCTTTTATACTGAGCCTGCTGTCAGTGATATGGGATCCACCTGTGAGCCAGCTTGGGGCAGCTGCCCTGGCTGAAACTCCCACTGACTCAGGACTACTCATGACCTGCCTGCCATGGCTGGCCCATGGTTCTGTGGACAGGCAGGCTGCCTAAAAAAGTTTGATTCTCATGCCAGCAGGACAAAAATTTTTGTACCTTCTCAGTCTGTTAAGGGAGATGTTATAATATCCACTTCCTCTTGCTCTTTCCCACTTGTCTGTTTCTGTGGCAGGATTATCAAGGAAGAAGTTCCTTCTGACCTTGAGCACAACAGGACCTTGTCTTTGTTTGGAATATGCAGGTACTAGCCAGGCCTGAATAATAACATACAGACCACACAGAAGTCCACAGAACTCTATTCTGTAAGAAAAATGAGTCAGTTCTCATGGGGTGCATTGTGCACCCACTTTAGTCCATCCACTGGCATGGATACCTGAAAGCAAAATTGCAACCAAAGAAGGTGAAGAAAAGCCCCATAGTATGGGACATATTCTTGAACCAGTGTAAACTCTTAATACAGTTCTATTTATCCAATTACACTGAGCTACCTCTGCTATGAGTTTGATCCTATAACCAAGCTGTTTTCCAATAAGTAATCTGGAGCTTCCTAGGAAAAAATACTAATTGCTCTTGTCTGAAAGCCAAGGTCTTTATTTTAGTCTGTTTCTCTCTTTAGACACTTAGATCCACAAGATTTTTCTTGTTAGGTGAGGTAGAAGTGATGGTGGAAAGTACTAGCTGTGCGTGTCTGCTCTCCAGAAGTCCCAGAGAGAGGTGGCTCGCTCTCTGCCCATGTGGATGCTCCTGCGTGTCCTCCCTGTGCCGATAAGCTGGTGTCCGACTCACACAATTATCTGATTAGAAGACCTGTCTGCAGCCAGGAAGCCTTAGGCTGCAATCCTTTCTGCTTTCATGAGCTACAAAAGTCCAGCAATGGTGCAGGAAAGGGGAAGACATTGCCTTTTACCCCGTCTGCTCCTTTTCTCTGGACCTCTCTGATACTGCAGGCTGCTGTGCCAGGAGTTGCTTATTTGCAGCTTCAGATGAGCTGCTGGGCAGTTGATTACCAGGGTGACCCAAATCCATCTGTCAGGGAGCTTAATATCCAGAGCCAGCTACAACAAGGAACTCCTGCGAGGATGGAGGAAAACTGGTGAGAGAGATCTACTGCAATACGTGGAGCTGGTGCCACTTAGTTTCTCACCCTGGGCTTATTGTGGCCCCATAGCAGAAGAAAAGGAGATGCATAGAAGGCCTGCACTTCTCCCAGCACTGTCCAGCAACAGAGGATGACCTGAACGAATAACAAGGGAAAAAAGGCCTACAATTCATGTTGAATCCACAGCTGCACACCAAAATAAAAGAAGCCAGGATCTGCCTGGTTCCCCTCAAAAAGGAATACAACTTGCCTTTTCAGTTGAAAGCACAGAGGGAGTTTTTCTTTGCTCCAAAAGGGAGCCGTTCATGCAGATGGGGAGGTGTTTGGGCCCATTTTGATACCAGAGAAACGGTGTGCTAAGGACAGGCTGCATAGCTCCTGGATATCCTCTTTCTTTGCAGAGCAATAGCTCTTCATCCCAAAACTTTCCTCCCTATGACCCAGAGGCAATGGTGACCATGTCCTCTGAAATGCCTTCCATTTCTACAGATGCCAACCTAAAAACTGCACAAGGATAACTTGATTTCCTGACCTTTCCTGCTAGGCTTCTCAGGAGCACTCTGACTCTTCAGGACTTCTATATATGCTTTTCAGTAGTTCACTCCTGCTAGAGCTGCAGAAACTGATTTTTTTCACCCATAACCTATTCCTAAGTCTTAGTGATTCCACCACAAACATATAGAAAGTTTGGGGCTTTTTTTTTCCTTTTTTTTTTTTTTTTTGATACATTTCCTATACCTGATTTTTATATCTTTTTTTTTTAAAAAAAAAAAAAGTTAACTCAATACAATGAAAAATTTAAGTATTTCTTGTCTTTCAAAAATGCATATGGCATTAACAATTTCCCCTCTCTCATATTTTTGAGAAATTAGTACTTCCCAGTGAACCTGCTTGACTGGCACTAGATTCCATTACAGATCAACAACCCTCCAGAAAATCTTTTGTCTTTCATGGCCTGGCCTGACCAGCCCAAGTGGAATTTAAATCCTGCTAAATTTATCCCTGGCAGCAGTAACTAAATTAAACCTGCCATTGATAACTCTGCATTTGAAAGAACTCTAACTTTTGTAGCCAATGCAACAGATGAAGTTCTGTTATCTGGAAAAAAGGGAGATCACTGATGAGCTTTCTCTTCAAGTTGGTCTGTGAAGTGGTGAAGTACATAGGTAAGAGCTGTCTCTCAGCCCTGTTCACAAGTACTGAGGATGTCCAGAAGCTACAGAGCCTGTCCTCAGCACACCATTTCTTCACATTCAGCTTCAGAAGGAACATGTATATGCATTGCAGAAAGGTATTTGGTTGTCTGAGCCATAACCAGTATTGTTTGTGTACCAAGAACATCACCCTCTCTTACTATGAAGTCTTACACCATAATTACTGTAGTCCCTGATTGGAGTGGAAAAAAAGACCAAAAACCTAAAAGTCCACAGTGTGTCACTATGGTCTGAAGTGGGGAATGCAAGTGTGAAGTCCCTGAAGACAATGCTAAAAGCTCTGGAATATGTTCTGGAAGTAGAAGGAAGTGTTTCTGTTACTGTGTTGTGGGTTTACTTTTGTTTGTTTTTTTCTTTTTAATAATGTGGATTACTTTCCCTGGTGAAGATGAAGGGGAACAATGCAATCTGCCATCTCTCTTCTATAAACCACCCCAAAATAATCAGAAAATGCTCCATTGTGCTAATAAGTTTTATTGTTGGCTATGTTGATACAATCAGTTAGTCAGGATTCTACTGGATAAAACAGTCTACAGAGAGAAAGTGAGGCTTGCACTCTAAAAGTTCCTTCATCATAAAACTTAAGCTTAAGCAGCTGAGCTTCTTGGAAATATTCAGTCTGTACACTTCCGAGAATAGCACTCACACTGAGAGGCAGAAGGGATGTAATGCTGCACCACCGTCCCGTTGGCACACCGGAGGGGGATCGTGACTATGGTTGTTTGAGTGGCTGTGCAGCAGCTGCACAGGTCTTCCCATTTCCCTGTCTGAACAGAGTATCTGGTGTTGCTTCTGCACTTGCCCTAAATGGGAAAAAGAGATACCAAGTTTGAGCAGTGCCAGAACTCAGTGCAATCAGAACCCAGGTTCTTCCCTTCAAAACATCCATGGACAAATTCACCCAGAGTTCAGTGCTCTGCTGTAAACCACAAACTCAGAAACAGGTAACTTATTCCAGAGTGTTAGGAGCTTATCAGAGAGTAATATCTCAAGAGCATAAGGTGAGGTGAAGGAACTGGTCACATAAGAAAAAAAAAGCCTATAACTTAAAATATCATAGGGGATGTCCAGGGCTATTGTGTTGGCTTCTAAGCACATATGGTTATCATCTCAGCTGTATGAGATCATGCATTCAGAAAGTGCTTTAGCCCAAATGTTCCAAGCCACACATCCGTTGTTGTCCTACAGGTTGCTATTTTCCTTTGTTCTACTTGCCTGTCCACTTTACTAATTTACACCAAGCTGTCAATGCCTGTATCTACATGCTTTCATGATGTAAAAACATATGGCCCCACATTAAACTCTGTCAGGGTCCATTCATTTTTGTGGCTTTGTACTCTTATTTCTGAGATTAATACCAAAAAAATTGCATAGGATTATCAGGGAGGACTTTAGAAAAACTGTACTCAGTAACAGCTATAGCAGGAATATTTAGTCTAATCAATATGGCCAGATTCACAAAATAAAATCAAGGGGAAACTTCAATACATATGACTCCATGGCTGAAGACCTGATTCCCACTGACTTTGTGGACAGGACAACAGGTCAAGAATTTATTTATTTATTTTTATTAAAGGTAAGTATATTTGTTGTTGTTCTTAAAGCTTCTTCCACTTGAAGACTTGTGTAGCAGATGAGTGCCCTTTGCCAGGAGCTTTCTGAAAAGCTTGGGCACGTACGCTCTTACCTACTCACCATTCCTATTCTTCTCCCAGTAGCCATGGGAAAGAG